>JARGRU010000001.1:0-1200000 GCA_029581775.1 Dujonia boleticola
TACACCCTTACACCCTTACACCCTTACACCCTTACACCCTTACACCCTTACACCCTTACACCCTTACACCCTTACACCCTTACACCCTTACACCCTTACACCCTTACACCCTTACACCCTTACACCCTTACACCCTTACACCCTTACACCCTTACACCCTTACACCCTTACACCCTTACACCCTTACACCCTTACACCCTTACACCCTTACACCCTTACACCCTTACACCCTTACACCCTTACACCCTTACACCCGCGCCTTGAACACCGACACACCCTACTAGCCTTGCGTGCAGGACGCGCATGAAAACACCCTAACACATTTATGTGCAGGACTCAAATGAAGACACCCTAACACCATTACATGCAGGATTGGTATATCACGTGCGCTGAGCCGGGGACGGGTACGAGGTACTGGGACGAGGTACTGGGACGAGGTACTGGGACGAGGTACTGGGACGAGGTACTGGGACGAGGTACTGGGACGAGGTACAGGGTAGTAGTCTTTAAATATGTGCAGGTCTCCATCTATCACGTGCCTCAATCATGTGCTATACTATATGCAGCTCGATATTCAACTCCAGGTTTTTGCCCTCTCATGCATCTGGAGATCTTGTTCCTAAATTTGTGAATTGATTATCTGCAGAATTCACGGCTGACTGATACTATGTTAATATATATTATTCTATAAATTATCTCCTAAAATCTAGCTATTCTCTTTTGTTTTTTTTCCTAGCGATTTATAATAACGGTAGAACTGGTATAGAAGTGGAATTTGGCCGTGCTTACGAAAATAAGCCTCAAACTCATCCCGATCTATGGTAACCTTAGTGCCACGCATGGGTTCTTCCGGGGATTGCCCTTCTCCTCTCTTGAGCGACTTTCTATATTCCTAGATTTGTTCCCAAAACAAGAGGAAAGGAGCATAATTGAAGCTAACAATCTTTCTTTCCAATGACTGATATGGGATATCCAAACTTCTATGCATTTCCTTCCCACTCAAAAAAACTATAAACCAGGGCTCAGTTGGGTGCATAGCCAAAAGGGGAGTTGGCCGTCTAGGCACGTGAGGGCCAGGGATTATCAACAAATCGTTCCCTTCCATCAAGAGCTCTGGATTACTTGGTTCTTATATGGAAAGAACACGAGGTTCGATAGCATAAGTCACCCGGGGTGCGAGTGTGACAATTGGGCTTTCCTCCTCACCGAACTGGAAATGGTTCTGCAACGTTTCCACAGGAACATAAAACCGTGTGACTAGTGAAACGCACGTCACCCTTTTCTCAGTATCAAACTTCCAATTATTGCGTGCCCGACAAATGTTGATCTCGTTCCCTGTCAATGTGAATGATTCACCCTCCCGGTGCTGCGCAACAAACGCGAGAAAGTCAGCCTCGGGGAGTCCCATAAAGATTGCCACGCCTGCTGGACTCGCATATGTCTAGTACTTTGTTGCCCTTTCATGGGCAATCATGTAAGGTACCATTCCGTCTTTGCTCTTACCACAAGGTATTTTGGTGCACCATCGTGTGTGCCCTGTTTAAGATCTTCAATCAACAATAGAGCGGCAAAGTAGTCTGCATGAACCCAAAGTCGCGCAGGTTGCATAACGGAGAAATTATTCTGCAGCAAAGTCGCATTCTCTTCGACCTTGATTTTCTCACCTACTTCTTTGCACAATAGAAACTAGAGATTAATAGCAGCAAAAACGAGTAGTTATCAGCACTCGCCCGTAGTACCCTTACACCCGGGCCCTGAACACCCACACACCCTACCAGCCTTGATTCGGCTGATGGCGCTATTTGCAGGATCGGACGAGCCTTAATAGTAAGTCACGTATTCGGTCACGTGACTACATTCCTGTCCACTTACCCACAATGAATTAGTTAATTATGCTATTCCTCCCAATTCAGTGTTTCTTGGAGGAGTATTCCATTCATAGAGTACAATCATACCTGTTAAACCTTTAAACTAGAATATTAGAGCCCCTTCAAAGAAATTTATCACCATCCCAACGTCAGTGAGCTTTCTACTACAAATCACTTCGACACCGTTACAAGAAGCTAGACTTATTCAAGACACCATGAATGGCACTTGATACAGCCTGGTCTCTGACATTGAGTGTTACTACTCTTGTGGCTTTCTTTCATAGCAGAGAACGTATAATGTTTTCGCGTTTTGCTTCAGTTTTCTGAATAAACTATTTTTAGTCGGAATATTACAAGTCCCGAAAAAATGTAGAAGAAAAATATGCTACGTTGTCTCCTAATGTATCCAGGTTTTATGACCGATCTAGAGAGCAGTTTTTGCCTGAGAGGGTAACAATATAAATTTATTCATCAACAATATATATTTAACGGAGAGGCTAGCAGAGATTCAAAAAAGTTCATCTAGCAAGCCCCAGCGTTTAGCACATTAAGAAAAAAAAAGAAAAAACCAATCTTTTAGTTATTTGACTTACGTGGGGTTGTACCTTGATATTATTAATAGTAATAAGCAAAAGAATCATTGAAGCAGATACCTTCACGTGAGCGATATTGATATTTAGTAATCATTAATTCATAGTAAGCGTGATACTTTCTGATTGGTGTTTTAAGATCCATCTTCTTGCGAGCATCGAACTCCCAGTTCCCACGTACTCGACTGAAATTGATTGCTTTTGAATTAAACCAAAGCTCGCCTTTCTGATTGCACAGACGAAGGAGACTTTCGAATTCTTCGTTAGTGATTGTCATGTCGGCAGCCACTTCCGTTGCGCAATGATACATTCGGCACATACTATTTATAGTGTTGAGGATCATGTATGAAGTTTTTCCATTTTCAGTTCTACCCTGAACCGCAACATACTCATAGCCCAATCTTGCACACTTGGATAGGCCATAGAAGGAAGCTCGACTAAGATCTCATCAAACACCGGAAAAGCTCCAATTTGATCTTTGTGTTGGTCAGTCTCTCTCGATTTCTGTTCTGCGCGATTCGATATCTAAAGCAACTTCGGCTTTGCATGATTCGACCTCTGAATCAACTTCTAATATGGCTGTTTTGTTTGCCTTCAATTGGGGTTTATCTGATTCAATTTGCCCTTCAACTTGTGTCTTTCCAGGTGTGCTAGTTGTAATTCCTTGGAAGTTATTTTCCGCAAGTGAATTAGTTTGGTATTCAAGAATCATCACTTTTGGATCAACGTAATATTTTTTGACTGGTGATTTAAGAGCCTTGTATATTAGAGCCTTATCCCTTGATCACTTGGATGATCGGCATTTCTCGATTTCAGACCCTTTCAACCAGAGCACACCTTCACCATTACACTGAAGAAGAAGCTTTTCGAATCTCTCTTCGAATATTTCCATATCGGCAGCTACTTCCCATGCATTCTCATACAATCGACACCTTCTTGCCCTTATGTTGAGGATCATGAATTGAGTTTTCCCTTTTGCAAATTTGCCCTTGACCAAAGCGTACTCATGGTGTGAAAATGACCCATACGAATGGATCATTCCAGCACAATAATCTTCAATGAATATCGATATAGCTCCAATTTCGGAATCAGGTCCAATTTCAAGTACAGTTTTCGTAAGTGTACTAGTTGCATCTAGTTGCACGTTTTCTAAAAGGGATTCATTGCATGGTTCAAGATCCATCCATGGAGTGACTCTCATATTAAGTCGTTACCATGGTATTATTCACTGTGCTCAAAAGGTCACTCCCTGTGGGCTGTGGGCTCTGAGGTACATTTCAAAATCACCCATTGAACTGAACTAACTGGTGCTGGTCTCAGTTGAATATGTTATCTCTACTGAATATGGTTGAGGTTCCCTTGTTCGTTGCAAACTCAAGAATATTACCCCGAGAGAATCAATACTTAGACAAATCGTAGCCCTAAGAAATCATGGGGCCACCCAAATAATTTGTTTGAATTTATTCTCATCAACCTTTTTTAAAAAAGGCATCCCTGTGAATATTAACGTAGAAGCCTGGTTCACATTGATGAAAGGCTTACAGCTTTTGCTCTGGTTTGAATATAAACAAACTGAAGAGCAGGTCACATTCCCGATTCACTTTGAATATCCAAGTTTATGTTACAAGCTGTTATGGTTCATCTAGGGCATCGTCGTGAATCTTTATTTCCCGATCAGGTTCCAGGCACTCGGAATATGCAAACTCAAGTCCTTTTCCCCCACTCAACACTACCTCTCTTATGCACTATAGATGATTCATCAGATTCACTTAGTGACTAACTTTAAAATCGCTGCGTCGTTCCGTGTCGCATACAGTTATATGCAATGAAAATAAAAAGAAAAGGGGGAAAAAAAGAAAAGGGGGAAAGTGGAAGCAGGAATTGAAAAGTGGCCAATGTTGCAATCAAAATTGCACATCCAGATCAAGAATAATAATAAAAAAAAAAAAAAAAAAAAAAAAAAAAACGCTCCGAAAATGGCCCATTGCATGCGGTTTCGCTTTGACGAACCACCACAGCTGATTAGATTCATATTTTTTCTTTTTTTTTGTTTTCCCTTTACTTTTCAAATCATTCGTAGACCAATAAATTAGTTGGATGAAAACGTTACTGATCTAAAGACAGAATAACTATACTGGTGAATAATTATGCAAGCTAGCCCCTTTTCTATTTACATCCAAATTAATTGAGAGTCACCAATATGAATTGGAGTGGCACTTGAGTATACTACGGGGAGAAACTAGAGAATTATCTGAAATAATAATCTGACTCTAGCAGCAATTTTCTTCCTAATTTATGGGTCTGACTCTGTTCTCCTAATGCAGGTGCTTTCCTTATGTGCGTTTATTGTATGACAAAGTGCTATATATATTTTTTAGCTTGTACAAACTTGATGACTCACACAGTTTGCTTTTCCATCTATTTCGGATATTACGCTTTCTGTTTCTGTGGGTATTTTACTGCATAAAACAAAAGTGGGGGAAGTCGCATGGATGCTGCAACTGAAGATACTACTGCGAAATAGAAAAACTTTAAACGCGCAGCATAACTTTCACATTTCAGTTAGGCTGCATGAGGATCTTTGTACCTTTAAAAGGTTAAGTTAGCTAAACAGTTCGCTCGTAACACTTCTATAGATTAGACTGATAATCATCAGGAGACATCGGTGGGTAGTTTGAATCCAGTCTTTTATTTTGCTTTTCCCAGGGGATGTTCAAAGAAATCCTTGAAAGGTACAGGTAATAAAGACTGTCTTCATTTGACTCAAACGCCGAATAATTCTGCATTGATCCGTATAATGATTCTCCAGTGTTTTGTGTATTGGGGGTTGAATATGTATTAGTCGGTGCTGCAGTAATCGCATAATTATTGGGCTGTGAGATAGGTGATGTGATGTTCTGTTTCTGAGAGCTTCCCAAATAGCTAGAGTTGTCGACAATATTTTTGTAGTTCTCCCTTTGAACCTCGGCCATGATATTGTTGCTCCCACCCAATTCATTATTGGTATAAAGTTGATTCTTGATACCATCAAAAGCATCAAGTGGCCTCGCCCCAGATATTTGCAATGTGTTTGGATCACAAGCGAGGTATAATCGTTGATAGTTTGCCAGCAAAACTTCGATATATCTTTCTAACCTCGATATTGTATCTTCAAGGAATACAACATGCTTGCGCTTTTTCTCTCTAGAAGTTTGTGCAGCTTTTCTATTGCGAAGTACTCTCTTCAAACGCCGTTGCTCGATTTCTTCAACCGTCCTAACTTTCCTCCTAGAAGGAGCCCTAGTCTTTTCTTCAGGTGACATGGAGAATAAGAAGAGGATCAACAAAGAAAAAAAAAATTAATACCTGTTGCTAGACGTGGTCGTCTCTTCAATACATATCATAAATATACTTTTTTTTTTGGATTACGAGTATATTATATTTATTCACATCTAGAAATGTGAAATTTTATTCTTTGCATTGAGCAAATGCGTTTGTGATGCTCCCCAATGGCGCACTTTTAGGCGGAGTTTCTCTTTCCACAAGAAATAATCACTATCGGCGAATGAGATTCTTCGTTTGCATATCAACTTGACAATCTCCCGGTTTGTCACAGTGTGCATTTACTTCTTCGATCGGGAAACTTAATCTTCGTTTATTCCAACAATATATTTTGATGCACGATACAGAGAGTTGCTTTCAAAGATTTTTCTTGGCAAGATCTTTTCTGTAGAGGTATGATTTCACCGCCTAAGTTTTTTACCGCTTAAGTTTTTTACCGCTTAAGTTTTTTTGCCGCTTAAGTTTTTTTTACTGCTACAAGGAAATAAATCCGCCGAAGATTTGGAGAGCTTGTGAAAATCCATATTAATGCACAAATTAGAAATATAAGGCATGCATCTCGAGATTTTCGCAATGATGGGAATACCCAATCAGTGATACTTCTAATATGTCTTAAGGTACTGCTGTCATTCTAAGATGGCTTAGAAATATGTTACAGAATAATACAATATGTCGATTCATCCATCACCTCATTTTGCATCAAGAAATAAAACCTTAACCAATTGTAAAATTTTTTTCTATCATCGAAGATATTTTTTGATGTAAGTATCATGTACTTGGGGCACCTACAAGCACTAAACCAGCAGCTGGCAAAAAACTTTGTTACTTGATTTCTAGCCCCCTTATTGTTTTGCGTAATCCAAGATTCTGGATTAAAAGAATTGCTTCTCCTTATTTTTGAGCAGGGTATTCAGTACAACATTTCATCATCATCTAAAATTGAAGTGATGCCTCCACTAAGCAGAAATTTCTTTTTTTTCTCCTGTTTTGTTAGTAGGAAAAATAAGGTTTTATGCAGCTGATAAAAAAAAAAAACAAAGAATGCAATGTAATGCAAACTACTGCAATACTAAAATAGTCAATAATCTCGCCAACAGAATTGGATTACGAATACCGCGTGACTTGAACAAAATGGATAAGGAGAATCCATATCAAGTCATTGAAAATTACATATCGATATTTGTTTTGGCATCTTTGCAATGAAGCGGGTCTTTTTTAGTGCGTCATTTCTGGTTGCAAAATAGCATTGCTTTGTTCACTCATTATTTATGAAAAATAGCTCGCGGTCAAATTTACAATCTTAACCCTCAAAATGTACCACTCGCAAATTTCCCTACACCACTTTTATGCCCAGTGTTGAAGACACCCAAACACCTGGCATTGAAAACAGCCTCACTCCCTTGCTTTTACTGATAATGTGCAGTATACTCACTTACCAAGCTGTACGAAAGCGTGATCCTACACGTGACTCCTGTCTTCGCATACCAACAACTACTAAGTTGATTCTTCAATTCGCTCTTCAGCTCCGCTTCCTGGAGCTGTATACTGATTACCTTTACCTTCTAAAGTCTTAGACTAGAGCATTCGACACCTTTCAGATGAGTAGGTCGATTCATTAACTTAGTTGCACATTGCTACGGCTCCTAATAATCACCATAACTGCTAGTTCTTTACTCTTTCGAGACAATAGTATATGAGATCATGGGTGTGCTTATTCCAGGAGACTATAATATAAATCCTGCCTTGCTACTTATTCTTTACTAATTCTTAACTCATATAATTTTATTTGCTAGTGGGTATAATAATTTTCCTGAATCAAGTGGTCATGTCTTGTTCCTCATTCAAAAATGACCAGAGTATGTCTAGATGAGAACAATAGGTAACAAAACTCCAGCAAGTGCGGAGATGAAGATTTTAGATAATGGATTGGAGGCTGCATTCACTTGTGGAACTGATGGTGAACCCTTAGAAGTGGACGAAGATTCCGAAACGTAATCAACTCCGACAGTGGAGGTAGTACCAAACGTGATAGTCGAGCCTGGAGCCGAAATAGTCCATGTAGGACCGGACTCGGAAGTATAGCCTGAGGTTGCAGCTTCAGGTGAGCCAGATCCAGGAGAGCCAGATCCTGGCGATCCACTAGTAGCCTCGGCAGCCTTACTAAGTACTACGCTGGAGGCAACATGGGTGCATTTTGGACAAGGAACTGTCACGGTATCTTCGGTTTCGTCCGTGACAGTACTGATTTCTTCGACAGGCACAAATACTGCTCCAGAAGTAACTGCCACAGCACCAGTAGTAGTTCTGTGAGATCCAGTAGTAGTTCTGTGAGATCCAGTAGTGGCTTCGGAAGGAGCTCCCGATGTGGAAGTCAAAGGTGATTTGGATGATAAACTACCAAGTCCTGAAGTAGTACTGGAAGGTGATACTGACGACGAATTACTCCAAACAGCAGAAGCTAGAGGTGAGCTGCTGAAAGATACAGAGCTTTCTAAAGATACAAAAGATGAAGATATGGTAGAGGCAGCTACCAGGTAACTACTCGCGGTTGACAGCGTACTCGAAGCACTGCTAGATATTGAACTTGAGCTTGTCGTTGCAGCCCCAATAATCTCGATATCTTCTTCGTTCGTATATCTTGCTTGACCAATGGAAACAGTGTAATCTTCTAAATCATACACGACATATGCACTTCTTAATACAACATCCCCAAGAATTATAAGAGGGTCTTTGCCATTATTCATGAAACCGAGATAGCATTTCCCCTGTGTTGCTGGGCTAGAATTGTCAAATAAGATAAATTCAGTAAATGGTACTTTAAGGGTAAAGCCACTAAAGGTGAAATCAACAGTCTTATTATAATTAGCAGGACAAGTGACTTCATAAAAACCTTCAGAAGGTGAGTATACTGCCCCACCAAAATAATTGACAATTGAATCGTAAATTTTCTGGGGAAGGTAAATTAAGGACGTACCAGAATCTAATAGCGCTACGTAAGGCAGGTTGGAAAATGTAGTGTTGGCTTCGCCGTCAACCAACGTGATGGAATCGAGCCTAACAGTAAACTCGGGATCAAGTACAGGATTAACCAACGGAAGTGTTTTCAATTCACCAGAATACTTGGCGTGGTCAATTGCCCCAAACAAGACCGACCCCGAAGTGGCATCGATGTCATTCAAGTAGAGTGAATAGAGTTCTTTGTTAATGATACCTTGTTGTTTCAACAAAACCGGCACATTATCATAGGTGTAGGCCGAAGGACCCTCATTTGTTGCTTCATTACCACTTAAACCAATCCCAAAGATACCAAGGTTAGTTGTAGACTCATTAGCAACACCAATAGAGACGTGTTCGACAGTGGCACCACCGAAAGAGATAGAATCTTGGCCCCAAACACCCTCAGCACCCGTGAGATCTTCGTAAAGGATCGAAAACTCGGGAGCAGTGTAATTGGTTTTGAAAGTTATAGATTCTCCAGTAGCAAGCGACCCATATGCGGTACATGTGTTTGTCTCTGCAATATCTCCGGCAGCTGTTCCTGTAGTGCTTGCATTCCCAAGGTTGCCGCCTGGGTAATACACTCCACTGGGGATCGGCTGATAGTAGTAGGACGTGGTTGTGGAATCTCTCTTATCAAACTCATAAATTTCATCAACTTCGCCTTCCTCCTCTCCCTCAAGTGATCTACTTTGCACGTTTGGTGGCACAAAGCATTCAACGTTAGAAGACATAAACCACAAGTCTGAAGAACCTGTGTCAATCTGAACAGAGATTTGATTCCTTTGCGATCCGACTTCAACAGTCGCAACATACATGAAGACATTATTCGCAAGATTCAATGATACATCGCCTCTTGTGGTGCCTCGCTTTTGAATACTAGGTAAACGATTTTGCGATTTACCCCCATGGATCTCGAAATCAAGTTTCAAGGGAGCAGTAGCAGCTGTAGTCGAGCAAATTGCAGCCAAGGCACAAGCCAAGGTTGCTGCGAAATATTTCATGTTTCGATAGCAAGTAGGAAACCAAAGAGAGAAAAGACAAAGTCCTGCAAAAAATAAAAAATTGGAAAAGGTTAGGGAGGATCTGGGGCCGTTTTAAACTCTTAATTATAGCACGCATTTGGTATGATCTCGAAAATTACTTTGCATGCATACACGGAGGTCTCGTTTACTTTTGACAGGCTCCGTGTAGCGATCTTTCACTCAAAATAATGTCCCTCGCGCAAAAGCACTAATGTCTATCAAAAAGATTTACTACACACAATCCGCGCGTTTCCGGCGCTGCTAAGCGGCTAAGCTTATCTGCGGGAAGCTCCACAGTATATGAGCCTTCTTTCCGTTTGGCCCTTACTGAGTAAACAATGCATCATGAATAAATCTTATAAGCTATTTTATATCCATATATAGACGACAAATGAATTACGAACATCCATACCCAAAAGCGGCGAAGAGCATAACCGTAAAGCTACCCTTCTATCTGAAATAGCATGAATTAGCGATTGATTCAGAATATTCGAAAAGAGAAAAAAAAGACCCCTGACCACACTAGGTGATCAAACACACGCGAAATGACCCATCCCACTACATACTTCCCTGGTTTCTCATTGCTCATGGTTTGCAACCCAGAAATTTTGTACAAAAAATAGTACACCTCTTGATAGTTGTACCTTTGAAGGAAATCAATGGCTGAAATTGTACTTCCTTGTTTTTTTTTTCCTTGGCTACAATGGTGCGTTTCACCGCACTCTATCGCAAATCCGATTTTGATGCTTAATTTCTAAACCGCTTGTGTTTATCCGGCCTTTTACCCACCGCCTTCTCCTACTAAATATGAAAAAAAGTGGACTTGTGGAAAAACTAGAGTTTAACAGGAAAACATCTGGTTTGTAATCGAGAGAGATAGAAGCAAAAAGCGATCATGCATCCGTTCACATTATGGAGACAGCGAATTCCTCTATATCAAGATTTCTAGTCAAGAAATTGGCAGGTATCATGTGTACATTCGAATTGGTCGTATCTTTTGTTGCTTCGATTTCGTTGGTAAATAACACTAATTTACAACGATGAAAACGAGTTCAATTTGCTTATTAGTGCAAACCATAGATTTATAAAGCCGTTCATACGCTCAAGTTTAACTCCGTGACTTAAAGAAGCAAAATAGACAATTTTAGTCAGAAAAAGGAAAAACAAGAAAAGGCGAGAGACTTTAGCTTCAACGGAGATTGTACAATTATCAACTGACAATATTAGTTACCTGAGTCTTGATAAATTAGCTCTGCCTCGTCCTCTAAGGATTGTAATTAGTACTAGTATCACATATTTTGAAATTGTGGGTGGCCCCTGAAAGGGAACTACAAGGCGACGGCCCTAGATATAATGTGTCAAAAAAATACCTCAATCACCCTATAGAATAAGAACTTGTACGCTTCTTATTCAAGGAACTGCAACACTTCCAAAATGTAACTATGGAACTCTCAAAACGTACATTTTTTGCTCCCTTTTATCATCAAACGCGGGACTGGCTAAATGCGCATTTATAGACTGAAATCCAAGCCCCCAAGGACATAAATGGCTTCGTAGAGCAGCAACAAATACGGAACAAGTTAGTACCCACACCATAAACTCACTCTCCTAGAGCTTGCTCATATTTTTTTAGGTCACCCATAGCCCCCATTTAAGAAATCCCAACTTTCTTCTGTCTTGACAGTCCTTTGACTGAAGAAAGTTTCGTTTCGTTTTTCTGTGTACCTCACAGTTTTCGCTTTTCTTCGTGTGGGCGTCCACATGCAAGATGTAACGAAAGGAACCAAAAGTTTAAAGGAAAAGACACCACCATGGAGTTAAAAAGAAATAATCCCAGCATATATGAGGCCAAAAATGGCATAATAAAGTGCTTGGATGTTTGCAAAGTCAATGGTAGACTTCTCCCGTTGCACTTGTTAGAGTGATAAGTGAAAATAATTGAGGGATTGAATTTTTACAGTAGAAATAATTTCTACTCAATTCTACAAAAATTTGTGATGAAAAAACTTCAAATTGATTGTGTTTCTTTGTACTACTAACTCTTATGTTTTTTTTGTTTCTTTTTCTTCTATGATCACTTTCTTGAAAAAACATGTAAGCAAGGCAGAATACCCTCGATGATCTCGTTAGGTTAAATCAAAAAGATTCGCTATAGCAATAAATATCGGGTGCATTCTTACGCCAGCGGCTAACTTGGCATTGAGACTTGATTTCATTCGTAAAAGACTTTGGTCCACAAGATAAAACAGCCAATGAGTTGTTAGTTTCTAACGCAGTGGCATGATCCCTTATCAAATTCGCAAGATTCGGGCGGCCTTTGAATCTTCCCCCCTGTCCACACTCATTTGAGGAAAGGGAATTGGCAATCTCATAAATCTTTGGTGAGGCCTTGTCATTCTTTTCCTTTTCCGTCTGAAAGGACGTATTAGAATCTATGACTTCAATTTCTTCTTGTGTTACGTGAATAGAAAGTTTTAACCTGCCCGCTTTACTATATTCTCTCAAAGGTTCCAAGATGTGCTCATACCACTTCTCATTTTCCTTCTGTCTAATCACCCAAACAAGATGAACTACTTGAATAGAAGGTCTGAATAAGTAATCTCCCTCTTCATCACGTCTTTTGAGCTCATTGAGTAGTTCGAGGGCTACTGGGAAAACAAATGAACCCCCAGAACCGGCGCATACAAGCAAACAGCTATCAAATGGCAAAAGAGGTTGATATTTGGCCCCGAATGGACCTACAAACAGAGCCTTTAATTGTATAACCGAACTATCTGAACTTGTTTCATCGTGAATAGAAATTATTTGCTCTTCACAATAGGAATCATTGGATCTTCCCTCATAGCTGAGGGTGGAATAAGGCTCACTTCCACTTGTACTAGTGTTGTCATCTACTTCTGGAGTCTTTTCTTCCAGTACCATACACGCTAACCTGTCAAATAACTTTTTAGTGAACCCATTTTGCTTTCTCAAAACTAAAATTATTTCTTCGGTTTCTGCTAAATTGGATATGGTGAACGGATGATATTGCAAGAAGCTCACTTTGCCAACATTAAGATAGACATGCTGGCCAGCCTCCCAAGTACTGAATTTGGGTAAAATTCTAGTATACCATGTGGGCTTAGCAAACCAAGTCTTCCTCACGGGTATAGTTACCTTAATTGTGTCATCATCTAAGAGTTCAAAGCCACAAACACCCTTTGTTGGCGATAACCTTCGATGGATGACCCCCAAAACTCTCATAACTACTCTGTCTATCACAAGTAGGTGAACGGAAATAATGACAACCGCTTTGTTCCCAGGGTTATGGAAAAAAGATAAAAGTAGCATGATAAATCCAAATATTCTGTGTTGCACTAAAAAGAAATCATATGCAGCTTTCCGTACCCACTTGTTGCTTGCCCATGTTAGCATGACAAAGCATGAATAGGAAATCATTCCGAAAATCTGTGGCGGAATAACAAGCATGATGGGGAAATCTAAGCTTAGCCAGTACTTACAAGCCAAACCCAAATGAATTGTCACCAATAACCACATTGTCCTGCTCAACCATTTGTGTAAGAAAATGAGTCGATCGTGTTGCAATCCAGATATTGAAGTGACCAAATCATTCTTCATGACCATCACCATTAGCATAGGTAGATTACCAACTCCAACTCTCAGCAATCTTTTACAAATAATATAGTATCTCGGTTGATAGTCGAGATCACTCGTTTCAACAAAGCAGAAAAGTGCTATAACTGTGGCATAGATGAGGCCGAGCAAAACTAAACTTGGTTGGAAGTATCTCACGGAGTTGCAGAACGGAGGTTTAAAGCTTACACAATTAGTCCACATGCCCCAGAAACGAGAAAATTTGAAGTACCATCTGGCTTGATGATCCTTTGGGTCGACAACGACTCTGTTTCGGAAACATCTCGGTAGCCAGTGAAATAATATACCATGTAGAGTGAGAGAAGTTATCAATAAGCCAAACACTAACCACTGATATCTTGTATTTCTTTCAAGCTCAACAAAATATTGTTCATCGAAAGGTATTGAAGAACCCATTTTCGAACTCACAGACTCCTTAAAAAGTTAACTTTAGTTAATTACGAAAATCTTTTTAATGGTCGGCCAACCCTCAGCTAATAAGAGAATTAGCATCCCCAGCTAAAATTGTCCCTAATGTGTCCCACAGAAAATATTAAAGTCAAGAATTTTTTTGAAATAATACATACATTGCCGGGAAAAGGGGAAGCGGAACTCAATTGGCCACTCGCAGTACATCTCGATTGCCGTAGATAATGCCTAGATAAATTCATCAATGCGCCTGCGCACGGAGATGAAAGAACTTTGCATGGTTGTGCATGCCTTGGCGGCTGATGTTACATTAATTTAGCATCCCACCGTGAAATGCTTTGGCAAATAAAAGCGACAAAGGGAAGGTACATCTCGGGTACCTTTTGGTGTATGGTGTGACAAGTGCTTACTCCTACCCTATTGGATCTCACCCTTAGGTGCGATTTTCGGTTCTCCACTCAAGTCAAGAAGATGCAAAAAGAAAATTTTTTTTATGCCTATTCTTATTGTTCGCATATATGCAGCTCGGTTATTCTTATTTTTTATCTAAAAGATCAGCTCATCAGTATAATAGTCGCGAAAAACTATACATAAGTAGGTTTCAAGCTTTCAAAAGATTTGCAATCTTTCAAAACAGTTTAATATCGTTCACAAACATCGGGTTTCTTTTACAACAACAGCATACATTTCCCCTAAATGAGACTCATCATACTCCTTTCGCTTTTGCCTTTACTTGTCACAGCGGCAAACTATGCAACCTACCCACAAGTTCCAAAAACAGCCACTATCAACGGTTTTGCAGACCCAATTTACGGTAAACTCCCAAGCTGCGCAGAAGAATGTGTCAAGGCAAGTACTGGCAATACACCTTGCCCTTATTGGGATACTGGATGTCTATGTGTGATGCCCCAGTGGTCAGGCCAAGTGGCGCAATGTGTCGCACAGAGCTGCTCAGGCTCTGATGTCGAGTTAGTTGCTAGTTTGGCAACATCGCTCTGTGCTAGCGTTGGTGCAAACACTTGGATGATGCCTGCATCCATATCCAGCGAGCTCTCCTCAGCAGCTGGGAATGTAAAGAATGCTAAGACTACAGAGGTATCTACATCGTCAGCTTCTGCTCTGTCAAACAAGCTTACCAGTTCCAATATCGCAGAAAAAACCAGTGGCACTGCCGCTACTACCTCTCCGACTATTATTTCATCAAAATCGGATTCTGCTACAACTAGTGGCACAACATCTACCTCGTCGTCAAACATTGCTAACAGCTCTGCCGCGCAAGCTTTGTTACTTTTGTTCGCCTCCTTCTTTTCAATTTTAGCCTAAAATTTGTATAGTTTCGAACAGTAAATATGAAATATACGGTTAAAAGAAAAAAATTGCCCGCATTGTAAAGAAATTCCGAAACTCGGCGATCTAAGTAGTAACGCTGCATGTCAATTTCAATCATGCCCTTCATGATTTTTTCTTGTCAATACGCAATATGCTACCGTTTTAGTAAAATTGTGCATACAATTTTCTTGTCTCCACTTTAGCTAAAAAATAATTTCATAGCTGCAAAATTGTCTTGCACCACCCCGAAATACGCACATCCAAAAAAAATTGCCCTACTAAAATGATGTATTGCCGTTTAGTGGCCTAAAACAAGAATTGGAGCAAAACAAGCCAAGAAAGGAAATAGGTGGATAGCCGATCGTAGTTCGTAAAAGATCGCAATTGGCCAGAGCAAGAAGTTGCCTGATGCACTTGCCCGAAAATACGTCGTTTGTGCTCGATCGGGAATGTTTTCCAAATTGGTCTCTCTCGGGATTTCTGTCGAGAATATTCGGTTAATTTCTTCTTCAGTATAACTCTGGAGCTGTCATAAATATATAAAGGGCCTAAGTTCTTTCTCTTTCTCTTCCATGGTTACTACTTTTTCATCATCAATACAAATCCACTTCACTATGAAATACCAAGTTGTTGCTGCTGCTCTCGTCACCACCGTTTTGGCTGCTGAAAACCCATACTCTACCTACCCAAAGGTCGCAAAGACAGCTACTATCAATGGTTTTGCTGATCCAATTTATGGTCAATTACCCAGTTGTGCTCAACCTTGTGTGAAGAAAGACACTGGTAACACCCCTTGTCCATACTGGGACACAGGTTGCTTGTGTGTTATGCCACAATGGGACGGTCCAGTTGCGGAATGTATCGCATCAGCTTGCAAGGGCAATGAAGTCAAAGTCGCCACCGACTTGGCAGTATCTATTTGCAAATCTGCAGGTGTTTACCCTCCATACTGGATTATTCCATCTGCTGCCTCTTCAGCTTTGAATGCTGCTGCAGCACAAGTTGAGGCCACCACCACCTCCGAAGAAGAAACTAGCGCTCCAACTACAGTACCTTCATCAACCACTCAGGCTGAATCTGTCAAGCAAACCCCTACTGAAACAACTGCCAATGTGGAATCAACTGATGCTCCAGTAACCGCTATAGCTTCTTCCGGTATTCCAGAGGAATCGCAGCACGAAACCGTTCAATCTAATTCTCAATCTGCTTCTATCGTCCCATCCGAATCCAATGCACAATATTCAGCTGTTGAATCTTCTGCTCCTGCATCGTCCGAGACTATCGCTACATCTAGTGCCGAAACTTCATCTTCAGAAAGTGTGTCAGCTTCAGCTTCAAAGTCTGGTTCCCCAGAAGTCTCCACACTTGAAAACCACGGAAATAACAACTTACCTACCTTAGCGATCTCTGCTGGTGGAGTTTTTGTTGCCCTTGCAATGATTATCTAAGTCTGGCCTTGTTTAGATTTTAATGTTACAAGTTTAATGCTTGAACAGCAAACTTCGCAGTCAAGCTTTTGTAACTATGAATAAATAAAAGTCTTTTGCTCTTTCGTTGACATGTAGTTTCATTCAAAATCATAACTTGAAGGATAATTTGATACAAAGTTAAGTATAAGTTTAACAATTTCAAAGCAAAACAATCCAGCCTTTCAATTTCATTAAATAGATATATAGTAGCATTGGGATCTATATAGAGTCTATGCAATCAAATACCCAAATTATTATCAAAAAAGTAGTTGGGTAAGGTATTCATTATCGTTGAAAAACTCTCAACGTCGCCTTCAGTAGGGAAAACCATTGATAATATGCCGGGCGATAAGCTATTTGTATTTATTGTTGAATTCGAATTAACTTCGGTTAGTTCACCAGAACCGTTGAGGCGAGCCTCTCTTGGAACTGCAATAGCGGTTCTCGAATTACAAGGTCCATTCTTAGACTGCGGTAACGTCTTGGGGATCATATTATCTCGAAGATTCAGGATTGAAGAGCCTGAAGGCATGATATGGGACTGGGAAACTCTTGACTGCAATTGATTGTGTTGCTGCATATCAGAAATAGTTGACTTAGATGATGCAGTTTTCCACTCGGAAGGAGATGCTTGAGAATGAGTTTGCGAAAATTGAGGAGAACCAGAGTACTTGAATTCTTCAAATACAAAACTCATGTTACTGTGTTTCCCGCTGTACAAATCAGGTATCTCCGTTTCCAAATTTTCTAAGCGGCTCTTTAATTCGGAGTTATTATCAAGTATTTTCATTCCAGTGTTCAGCTCGACGACGACAATCAAAATTCTCAACATTATTCTGACAATAATATCAATTACGGGATCTCTCAAACGATTCGTATTATGCTTATAGTTGGCATGTTTGTTATGAAATACGTTCAAAGATGCTATCGTTAATAGATCAATATCTTCTAATGTTTCCGGAGTAGTTTGATGGTTCAAACAATTTCCCAAAAGAATTAAAAAGGCGGTGAAGGGGGCAAACACAGACCAGTTTGCAAATGATAATGGTGTCGTAGATGGGTTCAATCTCGAACTTATTTTTAATATAGTTCTTGCACTATCTAGTGCCAAATTACGGAATGGAAGAAACTCTCCGCTTATTGGCTGGTCATCTTCTCCGCTTTCAACTAGAAAGGGGATCCGATTGATTGTCATCAAGTTGAGAAAGAAGGAGAATTGTATGGAAAGGTAATTTTCTGCCCCACAATCTCCTACACTCTGCATTTCAAAAAGTGATTCGAAAGGTACATCATTAAAATGAGGGTCCGTATGTAACCTTGGTTTCAACTTTGAATGAATGCTTTCCAGTAAATTGAACATGTCAGTATTGAAGTCTTTCAACGTAGAAACAAGATTCTGAATACTATAGTCTTGAACATTGGCACTAAAAAGCTGCGAATATCCTTTGGCTCTGATTCCTGTGAGCTGCATCAATACGTAGCAGGTGTAGCTATGGAAACCTTTTGCAAGTGCTATTTCATTAGAGTCCTTTTCATCTAAGCAATTTGCTTCTTTCAGGTCGCCGTGTGCGGTTTGACTTTCGTTTCCCAAGTAGACGAAGGGTGAGATTTTAGATTGCAAATCCTCTTCTGTCAATGTCGTTACGTCGTTGTTGTTAATTATTGGAGGCTTGCCACTTTTATAACAAACCTCCATATCCAAGTATTGACAAAACCACCATACTGTACGTTTTAGATCAGCAGTTTCTTCTGGGTCGTCTCGAAAACTTTCAAATCGATGTAGCCCGATAGACTGAGCTAATCTGACAGCTACTGATGTTAGAACATAATTAACGTCAAGGATTAGACTGCTCATGTCAATGTAGACCACCAAGAGTAGAATTCCTTGAACTGTGGGAAGACCCTCGCTGACCACTGACACTCTTGAGTAGTAAAAGATGCAATTTCTCAAGCACGTTTCTTGCAATGCATAAAGGTGGCTTTGCTTCACTTGGCGTAAATTCAAAGGCAAATCTTCTTTCCTGAAACCTGCGGCTTGCTTGTCAAGGACAGATGCAATGCAAAAGGCGAGAGATGCGTTCATTATAAGAAGCTCGGATTGTAAGAGCGACCGTTTTGTTCGCTCTGGATCCTTTCCATCAGCATCCTCATTTTGTTCAACTTCCTCGCTAGATGATACTGTTCCCTGGTTTCTGTAGTATATGGTGAACAATTCCTTTATTGACTTGAGATCGCACAAGAAACTTGCTAAGAAAACATTATCATAAACGCTATCAAGCAAGCTCATTACAAAGTTGTAGTCGGGAAATACCCCAACTCTCAACTCTTTGAATTCCTTCTCGCTCATGAAAGGGGGGTCTATCCAAAGCTTCGCAAACTCATATGCCCAATTTTCGATAACCTTTGGCACTCTTTGTATTGGCGATATAAGTCTTAATGAATCTGCAGGTATCTTCAGCTTGAGCCACTCTGTAGATTTGTCGGAGAATACACAAAGAAGTGAATGCGAGCCGAAATATTCCTGGAGCTTTGATCGATGAATCCTGCCAGAGCCATTAGCTATGGCCAAATTTGAAGTATTTTTTTCGGCTTTAGAGCCGAAAGCTGACAGAATACCCTTCATTTGACTGCTACCGGGCTTCCTCTTCTTCTTTTTCATTTTACTAATTGGAACGTGATGGTTAGAGACAATTTCTTCTACTCCATTCACACTTTCAGTTTTATCTGACACATCGAGGTAATCGTCACTTATTTCGTCATCTGTTTCGTCATCTGTTTCCCTGGAGCAACTCTCGTCGCTTTCAGATCCCTCCTGTCCCCATTCACCCAGTTCACTCAGTGTTGCACCATTTTCCCTGACGGGCCCCAAAATCTTATTTGATATTCGTTCAAGTAATACCTCAACCTTTTCTAGCCTCGAATACATCTTGCTTATGTGCTCGCTTTTTGTAACTCGATATTTGCGCTTAGGTGGTTTCTTCACAACGTCGTATACACATTTGAACTTGAACGTAACGCAATTTGAGCATGGCACTTTTGCATCGCACTTCACTTTTTTCTTCCTACAAACCGCACAAGCTCTTACTACCCTCGTCCTCCGCTTTACTTCGGGTTCATTTCTTTCCATAGTTATATCATCAAGGATAGGCCTACTGTGGGGTAACGGAGTACGGTCTTGCTTACTAAACTTGATCTAGTTCCATATTATGAGTATCTGAAAAAAACTGGTAATCACGTGCAGGAAAATGAGGTACAGCATGCTCAACGGATCTTCTATTCAAAGTATTATCTAGCATAGTACCCAATTGATCTACTACTTTTTTTTTTAGTTTTCATTCTTATTCTTCTACAAAAGTGATAAAAATTGTAACATTTATTTAAACACTGTCAGTGTAATTTTGCAGAATTGAAGGTAAATTGGGTATCTAAAAGTTGTTGAACAAACGAAAAGTTGTTATCTAATAGTACATGTGTCGAAAGGAGAAGATACTGTAGAAGAATTTTCACAGATGGATTTGGTTAAGAATCCTAGAAGAAAGCCAAGGCTAACACGGAAAGAACAGAGAAGATCGAAATCTTGTTGAGTGCTCCCGAGCCTTCGGCTGTAACAACAACAGGGGCGACTGCTGCCTTGGTACTAGTAGACACAGGAGCTACAGCAGTCAAGGTTGAGCCGACAGCTACTACAGCTGGTGTAACTGAAACGGCCTCAACAGTGTTAGTTTGTTGCTTGGTGACAGTGGTGTCAATAGCGACAGCTTCTGCGGATGAAGTGTAAACCACTTCTGGTGCGATTGTGATTGTCTTGACTTCACCTTCAACAGTGATACAAGTGGTAGTAGCAACTTCTGGAGCCACTACAACACTGGATACTTCTTCTGGCTTGATAGTGACAGTGTACTCTTCTGAGACGACTGGAACGACTGTGACGGTTGGTAATGGGCAGTAGGTGACGTAAGACGTACCGTATTCTGTAACATAGTAGTAACCAGTGGTAGTAGGAATTTCAGTACAAACGTGATCTGAACATGATGTTACTGTGACGTGGGTGGTGTGAACGTCAGTAGTAGTAACAGTGGAAGTTGGCAATGGACAGTAGGTGACGTAAGAAGTGTCCCATTCAGTGACATAGTAGTAACCAGTTGTAGTAGGAATTTCAGTACAAACGTGATCCGAGCATGATGTTATCGTGACGTGGGTAGTGTGAATATCAGTAGTAGTAACTGTCGAAGTTGGCAATGGACAGTAGGTGACGTAAGAGGTGTCCCATTCAGTGACAGTGTAGTAACCGGTAGTCTTTGGAACCTTGGTACATTTGTTGTCTGAACAGGAGGTGACAACAAGAGTAGTTGTCTGAATGTCTGTAACAGTAGATGGTGCGAAACTGGAAGCCAGTGGTTCACTACTTGATGAAGAGTGAATTTCACTGCTTGTAGCAACAACGCTACTGGAAGAAGAAGAACTGACAGGAGCTTCGGAGCTGCTGGATGGTTCTTCCACTACTGCACTAGAAGATGGAGTTGGCTCAGCGGATGATATAGGCTCAGCAGAAGAGCTGGTTGGCTCAGCTGATGAACTGGATGGCTCAGTTGAGCTGACAGGTTTTTCAACGATAGGAGAAGCAGTAGAAGAAGGAGTAGGAGTAGGAGTAGGAGTAGGCTTGACCGAAGATGAGGTGGAGGAGGTTGATGTTGGGCAAATTTCTCCTGATGGTGCGTCAGCAGCTTGGAAGACGACTCCTGAGAAATCTTTGAGGACCTTCTGACTTGGGGTGGTAACTTGAAAGTTCAATGTGTGAATAGTACCAATGTCAATGTAGAAGATCAGAAGAGGGTAGTAAACACCGGCAACAAGGTCCAAAGTGTTTGAGTCCTTTGCGTGATACAAAGGCTTTGTGGCCCAAAGAGCATAGTCTCCATCTGTGACAATTTCAGATTGACAGCAGTCGAAAGCAGTGCCTGCACCAACACGAACAAGAACAGTATCATCAACGCCATCAACTGCGAATGTGTGAATACCGCTCTCCGTTGCCTTGAAGTAACCTGAAAGATAGAGACCGAAGATGTCGTTTTTGAAACCAGACGATCCGTTGTCGTAAATGACCTTTGTACTTTGGAAACTTGGGTTGGTGGTGCTGCCTACGTAACCTGGCTTAGCGTCAACGAAAAAGGTTTCAACGAAGGACAAATCCTGGGCCTGGCTGAAAACAAACTTGTAGTTTGGAGATCCGTAGAATTCAGCCTTGAATCCTGAAGCTCCCACCTTGCTTGGTGAGCAACCCTTTGGCTTGAATGCTGCAGGGTGCTTGGTTCCTGCATCTGCAACGGTTGCAAGTAATGCAACAGCTAATAAGTATAATGATTTGTACATTATCTATTGTAAGTATGAAATTAAAACGAGTGTGGTTATGTAGGGAACAAGTTAGAACAAGGTAATATGTCGGTGGGTTCAAGTCCTTTAAATAATACCAATGTATGCTTGTTGAAGTACAACAGCAGCATAAGCTATTATGGCAAGACCATTATAAATGTAAACAAACATGGCTCAAATCGTGCATATTCTAAGGGCACCCTACGCCTGATTCAGTATCAAAACCCTGCTTTACGAGTCTAGTACCTGAAATTTTGTACCTAGAAGTGCTTAATTGCTGGAAAGTGTCCTGCCAAGACTGAAAAATTAAGTTTTAGGCGATTCAAAGAAAATCGTGTCTTCGTGTTTTTTTTTTTTGTTGGATGCTCATTTGTACCTGACCAAGCATCGGTGGCCAGTTCCCCTCAAGAAAATATAACCGTTCCAGTATCCTAAATCGAGATTCCACAACTTAAACTCAATCAAAACCGTGTTTTTGTGCGGGTGAGACACACACCTCGAGAAGATTTTCATGCACCACACCACCCATCATTTGGAAGTTACCAACAAAAATCAAAAGTGCATCTGTAGCGTGGATAGTATTGACCCTCTCAAAGGGCAGCTAAAGAGCTTGCAGCCGTCCATATCGTTCATGTCTATGGATATTACGAAGGGAACCCATCGTCTTCATTTCATTGCGTTGGCTGACCTGTTCCTGAAGCCCGCCATGCGTTCATGTGTTGCTGAAAATTTTTCGCCGCCCTTCGGCTAATATTTTTTATGCACGCTGCCGCATCCCACGAAATATTGGAGGATTTATACGATCAGAATATAAAGCTTTACCCCGTTCTCGTGCATCGAATGAACTAAAATTAAGGGCTTATGTTATTGTTTTCACAACAACGATTACTAGTTGCAGAAGCTTAATAGCCGAAGTAGCTTATTTTTAGCGCTAGTCAAGAACCTCAACAGATCGAATTTAGAATAAAAAATAACTTTATCAATAAAATAAGCTAAGAACAATAGCAATTAACGTAATATTATCTGTAGAATCGCGTATAGGGCTCTTGGAAAGTATGGGGTAAAGAAAGTTAAACGTTTGCCTAGCCCTTTGCATAGCGGGATAAGAGAATAGCAGATCTCGTCACAAGCGAATGCAATTTAATGGTCATTACCTTTATGCCAAGTCTTCAGAGAATAGCGTACGAGAAATCGTGGGAAACCATTGACAGAGAAGAGAGTGGGTGAAAAATGGGATATTTTAATTCTCTTAACCAGTACACCAATCATCATCACATTTGTCCCAACTTTTACCACATTTACGAATCTATTTCGTGCTTGGTTCTAGTTTCGATATATGAATCTCTTCCGGGACGGGCTCTACTATTGGTTGGAATACGGGAGGTATAAGTCCATAAGTCCGCTCATCAAAAATTTTACTATTCAACTTACATGCTAAAAAATAAAATAAACAAGGGTTCACGATAAAGTTTTTGATTCTCGATTCTAGACTGAATGCATCATAAACCTAAATACTCATCTCCTATCTTTTTTGTTTTCGCGGTAAGGCAATGAAAACGAGAATAACCCAGGCAGAAGAAAGGAACTCGAGAGTTAACGGAGCAGAACGAGAACGTCGAAGCGCACGCCTCTTGATCTATACCGTCCACTTTGAGTAAGTGGTTTTTTCCTTCTAGGAGAATGCAATAGATCAATATGCGTTAGGGAGCAAGGTTCATCGAAACCCTTTCTGCCACATTACTATTTCCAAGAAGCGTTCTTCGTCCGATCTTTCGTCCAAGAGAACAATTTCCCTGAGTGATCTGACTATCGTACCTACGAAATCGCATAAAAAAATGTAAGGTAATGTACATGAAAGGGTCCACAATCAAAGCAGAAAAGAAAAATATGTTGGATACCGCGACACTTTCTCCGTGCTCTTTGGCTCGATACTCAAACGAAAATCGTCTTTGATGGTACCCGATCTGTTTTCTCGATTGACCCCGTACTTCCAGGAAGATGCTATTGGCTCTTATCCGGTAATCACTCGAATAGCTGACTAGTTCTCCAAGTCAAGAGTAGTTTCTTTTTCGCTTTACCCGTCCATCTCCATGTTCAACTTAGTAAGTTCCGGGGTTTTCCCGATCTCGCACCGAGACGATCCGAAGCAGATCTTAGATTCTTATCTAAAACAACATGCATCTTGCTTGAGATGACAAAACGAGCCACAATGACCAGATCTTTTTATATAAACTCATCGGCGGAAGGTCTCCTAGTATGGCCCATTTCAATTGTTCTCAAATACAAAACATCTAACTTCTGAGTAAAGACTTCGCTCAATTTTATTCTTACAATCATGACCGTGGATAAAATTGACGACTCGTTATTCAGCGAAATCAAGATTGGGCGTATGGCTTTGAGCCATCGCATTCTGCTGGCACCCTTGACTAGGCTTAGGGCAACTTTTGATAATGTACCCTCGCAATTGATGATGGATTATTATGATGAGCGCACAAGAGTTCAAGGGTCGTTTGTTGTGGCTGAAGATTCTCCAATTTCGGACAAGTTTGGTTCAATTCATCATCAACCTGGTGCCTGGAACGAACGCCAGTTTCACAACTGGGCCCTTATTGTGGAGAAGGTCCACTTCAATAAGTCCTACATCTTCTTACAATTGGGCGGTCATTGTAAAGTCCAACCATTGTGCCATTATGTCACTGCCCGGTGGCAGTCTGACAACTGGATAAATGATTACGAAAGCGCCTATGTGTTAGCCGCGTTTCGCGCACTCCAGATTGCAAAGTTTGATGGAGTTGAAATTTCAGTCTCCCACTACATACAACTGTTAGTTAAAGAAGGAATTAATGATGGTAACCGTGTAAAGCTAATTGAAAGATTCGCCGACTTTTTGAAGAGCAAGCTCTTGCCTGAAATTGGCCCTGAAAATATAGACAGAATTGGCTTAAAAATAGCGTTCTTTAGTGTGGCCGAGCAGATTCAATTGCTCGCTAGCTTTGACAAGTTAGGCTTGCAAGGCTTGGCTTACTTGACTGTTTCCGAGCCTCGGTTAACCAATCAGCATGCTGAAAGTGAAAGTGCCTTGACCAGTAATGACTGGATTTTTGACCATTGGCCTGGAAAAATCATAAGAGTTGGGGGATACTTGGATGACATTGCAAAACTCAATAGGGACATTTTGTCGCAATCTAGAACAGTGATAGGTGTTGGGAAGTATTACTCTTCAAATCCCTTACTAGTAGATAAGCTTAGGTCTGGTGAGCACTTGGTGCCTTACAACAGACCAACTTTTTATACCAACACTTCTTATGGGTATCTGGAATTGCAGGTTCATCCTCATCATGATTCTTCTCAGCTTGAAAGAAGTCCAATCGCTCTTGACGAATATGTGACTACCTCAAAGCCAGCACTTCAAGCTGGTAGTGCTTAATTAGTCAAAATATCAAGTGAAGGTTCGATTGTCATCCAATTCTTAGACAAAACATATATATAGTATTTATGAAAGTTATTAATAGACATGGCTATCTTTCGCCACCTCCTCGGGATGTGGTAGGAAGAGGTTTCCTGCCAGCTATCATCAAAAGTATGTTTTCATAACTTAATGTATATTGTGATAGCCTATAGTTTCATATATGGTAAATATTTACAAGTATGTATATTATAAAGCCCTTTCTTAAGCCCTCTTCTTTGGCCATTTCAAGCAACTTTGAAATACCATCTTAGGGGGCACTCTGATATGTAACTCATGCGGTGGCTCCTCTCCCTCATATTCTTCAAGAATTTTATCCCTTGCAATAATGTAGCCTCTCAACAATAGAGAAGACATCGAAGCACAGAAAAAGGACACTCCTGAAAATATAGCAGTATGCTGATACTTACTCTTACTGGTCCCGGAAGTCATCGAGGTGCCGATGATGTTTGAAAACAATGCTGCCACCCCACAAAACACCCACAGCATACAAAATGCAACATTCAACTTGGGCAAAGTGACTAGCCTTGCTGTTATTGCGGCAGCTGTTGAAAATACTGTACCAATAAAGAATCCTTCTAGTAATCCCAAAGCTATCGTTGTGGCATAGTTTTGGGCTGGAACCCACATGCCCAATGTGAATATAGTGGCCATAAGATAAAAAATCGCCGTTACAGTATAGGGACCGATCTTATCTGCCAAGTAACCAGCGAAAGGTCTACCAAAACACATTGAAACTTGAACCATAGTAGCCACAATTGACCCTTGGTTTGAAGTGTAGCCCAAGGAGACAGTGAAATCGCTCAAGCAGTACAACAAAATCACGTAACCAAACATCGTTGTAATTAAGTAAAATACAAGCATCCAGAAGCCTGTACACTTTATGGTATCGACATCAATCAAAGTGAATTCAACTTTATGGTGCTTAGACTTTGTCCTCACCAAAGTCACTGCAATCAATACCAAAACTGCACTGATGATACCCTGTGCTCTGAGGGCCCATTCGACACTCTTGGTATCAATGATTTTTTGCAAACCCAAATTGAAAACAACTCCACCAACTCCACTACCAGCAACGGTTATCAGATTGGCAAGAACTCGCTTTTTCACAAACCATTGTGAAACGAGAGTCAAAGCTGGAAGACTAATAAAGGCAAGGCCGAATGATTGCAACAATCCTTGGGTTAAAAAGAGCTGCCAGATATTCACCGCATAACTGGCCATAATAGCGGCGGCAAATTGCAAGCAATTTCCCAAAAGGATGGTTGGTCTTGTTCCTATCAATCCCTGAATATAGTTAATGACAGGGGCGAAGAACAATCCTACCCCAAAAGACATACCTCCAATAGCAGAATATTCAAGCGTGGTGGCTCCCGGGAAGCGGTTACTGGTCAGATAATATGTAAAGTATATTCCATAAGCCGAGTTTAAACCCCAAGTTGAAAATGTGAGTAGAAAGGAAGCAAGAACAATGACCCATCCGTACCCACCATCAACATCGTCCAATTTGTTATGTTGGTGCTGCTCAGTTGATGCTGGTAGCTTTTCTTCAAGCGGCTGCAACTTGAGACTTTCCGTAGCTGTACTCGAACCGGAAGATTGCTGCATGTTGATTTTGTTAATCTTAGTGAATACCAAAGTGTCCTAGGGCAAGCTTGAAGGAATATATATACATAAATATATACTCTAGCTGTAAATTATTTGGAGGTATATTCCATCTCGGATCATGTTTTAAGGGTCTTCATCAAAACTTTTATCAGCCGTAGCAGGTGCGCCGCACGTTCCGATGACTAACTCCATCATCAAAATCATTGCCGATGGCATTTATTGCCTTTCGCAGACCACAGCCAAGCACCTCGGTAAATTACACAGTATTTTAGTATTGTTTCGAGTTGGGAAAGCTCTTATCGGATCCCTTTTTCCCAAGCTTTCTATGGTTGGCAAATCTATTCGCAGGACCCTCTCATGCTATGATCGGATAATTTTGAGAAGCTTTTTTTTGCATCAACTTCTCTTTTGTAGTAATCTCGGATATGCCTGCACAAAGATGACTGACTATGCAGGTCTTGCTAAACTTGCAGCTCCTACTACACCACTGGTTGCGATTATTGGCCAGTGGCAAGAACTATATGGAATACTTTACTCACCGATAGGGCTCAAAATATAGCTTAATCGAAATGCGTACACGTAAATGAAAAAATTACTTAGTAAGCATTCGGAACTTATCTGAGATGAATCATCACGGGCTCTCGGGAATGATATCGGACGTTTGCCACATGAGCAACCGTTGAAGTATTGTTAGGTTTCTCTTCCCCAATCTTCTGTGTATCAAATGCTCATATTTGCAAAGTTGCCAATAGGTAGAGGAGTTATCTCCACCATAGATTCTACGGTTCGTGTACGTGCAAGATGCAACGCTCGGGTTCCATTTGGAACCATGCACGTGCTTGCCTTTTTTTCCTAGCGATGGTTGATTTGCAGCCTCGCATACCAAACCTTGTAACATACAAGCATTCACATTGTTAGTCTAATTGACGGCAACAAATGCTTGAGCTAATTCATTATCTTTCTATACTTGCAGAAAACTTCTACGATTCTATTATTAGCATATTTGATTTTGTGTATTAGAAACAATAGGTAAAAACTCCTCCACTCACAACGCAACAAGCAGCCTATCCAAGGAACACATTAGGACCGAGAGGTAATAAGAATAATCTCAAAAGTGCCGTCACGATAACATCACTCAACCCACTGAGACCGTCTGGAGTAATAGCATTTGAGAATGTGAAATCTCTGTTGCAACCACCATTAGCTGGTACACCATTGAGGCGATCTTTGAGCCAGACAAAGGCATCGCCGGATCCAAGAACTTGCTGAGTAACGTGGCCACCAAGTAAGTCCTGGTTGTATTGAATTGAAACACCAGCATCGCAAAGTCTGCTGTATAAGTCGTCCGCATCCGATGCTGGAATTATCTCGTCAAATTTCGAGTTGTAGAAAAATAATGGAGCTTGTGGCACTAAACTAGATGAAACCATATTGTTTTGACTAGTAACATTCTTCACAACTGCATCATATAATGTATTGTCACCATCTTTGAACCAATCCCAGCCTTGGAATGCAAATTCAGGAATCGTTTGAATGAGACATTCTTTCTTTGGGTCTCTGAACTGACTCAACTTTTCAGGCAAAACGTTATTATTGACGTAATCATTCAAGAGGGGGTATTCGACACTTAATCCGTTAATAGCGGCAAAGATAAGTCCTGCAAATGGACTTCCCATGTTAGTTGCTGCAGTATGTTCAACATCAGCGACAATTCCACCTAATGCGAATCCAACTGAGTTGGAGTTAATATCTGGAGCATAAGTTGGTTGCAAAAGCGAAGCCCATCCAGTTGCAATAGATCCTCCTGAGTAGCCCCAGTAGGTAACCTTGGCGTTCTTGTTTATTCCAGTGATGGAACCAGATTGTAAGGCAGCTCTAATCGAATTCAAAACTGCCTTTCCTGCTTGATGTCCACAGCCAAAGGCCGCCTTTGGCCCTTCATAGTCTGGAACAACCACGTACCAGCCTTCGTTCAAGCCTGCTTGCATCATAATCTGTTCAAGTTGAGAAGATAAGTAGGTGGTTGGGTTGGAAGCCAATTGCATGGCGTACGATGGGGCACAATCAACATCTGCAGAGTCCTCAGCAACTTGGTACGAAAGTATCTTGTTTGGGTCAGCATTGAATGGAACGAAAATAGTGGTGACAATGGCGTTCGGATTACCAAAGGTGTCCTCCGAACGCACAAGAAGTTGGTAAGCTCCTTTCAAAATTTCTGGAACCACAAGAACTCCAAATGGATTCTCCTTGGCTCTAGACCTTAAGATAGTTCCGACTTTCTGAGATTCATATCAAGAAGGTGGAGTATAAAAGGGATCAGCGGAGGGAGGAATGGGCAACCCTCTCTCGTCCAAGACGGGAGCTGCAAAAACAGAGATAAAAAAGGTGAGAAAGACACTGAGAGTAAAGAATTGCATCTTGAGAGGCTGTAGAGCTAGCCAAAAGAGTTTGTTGACTTCATTGACTCGAGAGATATTCTTTGGGTATTTATACTATTTTTTTTGTTTCTAATTATTTTATTGCAAGTAGCTCTCTCTTGGGAGCTCCATTACAGAGTTGTTGCAAAAAAACAAAACGATTGATTTGAACTGAAGCTTAAAGGGGAAGCCTATTCCACTGGAACATGCATCTAGTTTTCATGCTGCACGTCGGCAAAACTGATTGATTTTTAGTACGCTAAAGCGGAATTCTGTTTGTTTTCCTTTTGGGTGCTTCGATGTGGATTCGACAACGATAAATCTTTATTTAGAAGTGACCATCAGCCTCGGTAGCCTCATGAGGTAATGAGGTCTTCGAAGAATGGAAGTTATCTGTAGCAAAATGCACTATCGACTGAGAATATGGATCGTGTCTATCATCTCGAAAGCATAGCTTGTTTGGAACATTCCGCCGTATTTTCTGCAGCACATGAAATTTAGGGTGAAACACAAGAGGCTTTTTCACGAAGCGCTAACTAAGAAAGCTTCTTGATATTGTTTTCAAACAATATAATAGTCATAACTTGGCGTAGATTGAAAAAAGAAAGTGTACCAGCGGTGAAACTTTCACATTGATACAATTGTTGAAGCTGGAATAGAATAACCACTAGTTTCTGAAATGGAGATACAGCCCTGCAGAGGGGCATTTTGCTAGCTACAATTAGCTACAATGGAGGGGCAATCGTTCTGCTGCGTGACATAATGCGCACCAGTAAGATGGAATTGACTCGCATAAGCCGTCCAATAGTTCCAAGCGTACTAATTCGACCCAGACCCTACGTGGCATCGGAATGTGCATCTTGACGGTTGTTCTATCACGTTTTGGCAGCCAAATATTTTTCAAAACAAGCGTTGGAAAATAAACCTTCGCTCCTAACGCTCCAAACGCTCCCTGTAAATAAAATATCGCAATCGAGGAGTGACCCCGTCAAATCCATGATCATGGGATTGGAAACCATAATATACAACGTTTTTCCTCCTTTCTTGTACTGAGTGTAGAGTCTAAATTCTTTTCGGTGTAGCCATCTGAAACGATCGATACGAAAAGGTGGAGATCTCACAACAAATCAGAATGACTAAAGTAGCCTTAGTGACAGGTGCCTCATCGGGTATTGGATATGCCGTGTGCGAAGAATTGGCACACGGCGACTACAAGATTTATGCCTGTGCCCGTTCAGTCGAAAAAATAACCACACTTGCAGACAAGTACCCCAATGTCATTCCACTCGAGCTTGATATAACGTCGATTGAGAGCATATTGTACGCCAAGAAGAAGTTTCAGGAGGAGAATGAAGAGTTGGATATTTTGTTCAATGTCGCCGGAATTTCATGTGCAGCTCCCGCTATCGAGGTGGATGAGGAAACCTACCGCAGAGCCTTCGAGGTGAATTTTTTTGGGGCGGTCAACATGACCAGAGAGTTCTCCAAGTTGGTCATTGAGGCGAAGGGAGTGCTCGCGTTCACCACGAGCACCGGGGTGCTTCTCCCCTTCCCCTTCAGTAGCATCAACAATGCGTCTAAAGCCGCGCTCAGTGCGTATGTAAGCACCCTCGCCATCGAGGTCAAGCCATTTGGAGTCAGAGTCATAGACTTTGTCACCGGCGGTGTTAAGACCGATATGATCAACAAGGCAGTGGAAGACCTGCAACTGCATGTAAAGGCAGATCTGTTGTACACGATCGACGGCAAGAGCGTGGTTGTGGAATGCATGAAGAAACTAGACAATAGCTCGTTCCCAACTGCCCAAGAGTATGCCAAAAAGGCGGTACACGACATAGAACACCCCTGGAGTTCTGCCAACTACTTGATCGATGGGAATTATTTCCAGAAATATAGAGGGTATATGTCTCGGGTATCCAAGTTTAGCAATTTCTATTTCCATCGCAGCTTAGTCGAAGGTATGATGATTGGTGGGTTCAACCTCAAGAAGGATTTCGATCAGCTCAGTAGAGAACACCGCCAATAGTGAGAAATAGATAAATATTTATATGATTTACAATAGTAATGTAATTAGATGTGATTCAAGAATTGACCATTTCAGGAATTGACCCTTTACATTGTCCAGCTAGTCTACTTTTACCAGGTATTTGTGCCCTGATGCTTTGTAGTGGACCCTTACTCGTTTTCTTGAATTGTGGAGTACATACAAATTTGGAGTCACAATGGAGTCGCAGTGGTGCACCGAAAAATAGTCTTCACTGATAAACGTGCCCCGTCTACACACTCACCTCACACAGACGAGTGCTTGTCTGTAGCTAAAAATGCCCTTGCTAGCCACTACCAAACTCAACTATGATGATACAAAGAAGTTGCAGGAGTTGATCGACGCTCTACCGATCTTGATCGCGGAGCTTGACAACCCTGCGTACGATGAAATATACGGGTATAGAATCAACACCGCCGACAAGGAGTGGGTGGACGTAAGAGTTAGAAACGAAATATTGTATAGGTTTTTAAGTGCTGCTGAGATGAATGTTGGGAAGGCTTACGAGCAGCTAATCAAAACGTTGAATTGGAGGCAAGAGTTTAGACCTTTGAATGCAGCGTTTGTAGAAAAGTATAACGAGAAGACTTTCGAGAACGAGCACAATATAGTGAGTACGCTTATAGCAGTGTTCCCCGAGGAAACACGAGACGAAAGTAAGTATAACCGCTCAGTGTTGATTTGGAACACTTGTGATAACGCTGAAGACAGGAAAATATTAAGAAAATCAAGTAGAAAGTTGTCCCCACAGGAATACATCCGATGGAGGATTGGACTCATAGAAAAAGCCATGCTGAAGTTGGACCTTACCAGCAAAAACAATAACAAGTATACCACGATTGCCGATTGCGAACACTACGATCCTTTCAAAGATGTTCAGCAGAATGAAAGTAACGATCTTATCGGGATTGTTAGAGATAATTACCCTCTAGTGTTCTCGGATAAAATAGGTGTGTTTGCATCAAGATCGCTAAGATACGCACTGAAGGCAGCAAAATGGGGTGTCTTTGGTAAGGAAATGTCGACGACTAAACACTATTACCTGAAAAAGGGTGATCTCACGCCGTGGCTCCCAAGAGAAAAGTTGCCGGTGAGATATGGTGGTATTGCCTCGAGTGATTCTCTCTTGAAACTAAGTGAGAGTTTGGAGTTCCACCCTCGGGCGTATGCGAGCGTGATACTAAAAAGAGGCGATGCAAAGGTGGTGGAAAAGGAGGGAGATCCAAGCAAGGCAAGCGCCCCCGATACGTCCCTCCCGTCTTACGATGAAGCAGTTAGAAATAGTCAAGTCTAATATGGGAAAACTTCCCATTTTTGTTTACAGTGCTGCTGGTCAGCTGTCCTACTGTTTTTAATAATTACAAATACAGAAGCATTACTATTGTAGAACCAAATGGTATATCCGTATCACGTGATGAAAACCCACTGTTGAAGCCTAATTCCGCTTCGTGTGGAGAAACATCCACTCCTTACAACTCTGATAGCGAAAATTCTTGGATTTCTTGTCAACCACCGAAAAGTATGACCATGGGATACAAACTCCTATCCTGATCCTTGACAACTTTTCTCCGTGCGATTGCTAGCGTAGCAGGCTTCTTCACTTTCGCTGGTAGCGGCTGTCACTCCCCGAGTAAGGCGAAAACCTGTCAAGCGAATAAATGCGATCCGTAGCGGCGATGACTCTAAAATAGCCGTATGCATAGCGAACCCCACGCTCGCCGAAAACGGGAATTTGGTGCGATAACGCTAGCCATATGATTCATCTTTTTTTTTCAGTGTAGACTTTTCAAGAAGAGCTTCTTGTTCTTCTTCTTTTCTATTTTCACTCTGGTTCTTTGCTTTCTGTAGTTGCGGGTACTTGTCATGAAATCTCCCGCCTCTTCAGAAGATACAATAGATAGAACAACCAGGAGGGACTACGCGGATCCTCCTGAGGGTGCGTGCCCTCTTGCGTATCCGGGCCCCGATTATGAGGCCGCTAGCCCATCTGCGCAACCCCCTGCTGCTCTGTTTGCGGGGGACGCTGAAGGTAGCAAGAATTTGGTACCCGTATGGAGCATATTGCCTCTGTACCACATGTATAGATCCACGGTGAGTCAGAGCATGAATGTGAGTTACGATGAATACAACGACACAGTGTACGAGCCTCCCACGTATCACGAGAGTGAGCGGCGAGCATCTGAGCCATTACAGGCAATGTACTCGACAGATTCTGAAGCTAGAGATGGCAGTAGTGGCAGTAACAGCGTAGAGAGGCCGTCCTACATTGTGGCCGACGATTCCAACAGTTCTCAATGGCAGAACACGATCCTTGCCAATGTGCACAAGCTCAAAAACTTGAGCGACTCCCACACCAATGAGTTTGCCAAGAACATAAAGTTCAGTGTGCATTTCACTGAGGAGGTTGGCAAGGCGGGGGTGGCGCCTAAAGTTATAGATATTCTGAATTACGAGTATAAACAGGGGGACTTGATTCACGGCTACATATTGATCGAGAATACTTCCGGGCAAGACATACCCTTCGATGCCTTCTATGTAGTCTTGGAGGGCAATTTCACCATTGGATCGATGCAAACGGATGATTTCGGGAAGCCCGTTACCAGTTATACAAAGAAGTTTCTCGAAATGTTTGACTTTAGCGCTTCGTGGCAATATGGCTACTTGACAAGATTGGCCGAAGACAATGGCGAGCACATCTCCACGATTATTGACCCGTTGGACAACACATGCCTACCCTTTGGAAGTGGGAACCAAAGAATAATCCGAGGCGACTACGTCCACAAGAGGTTTTTCACCTTCAAACTACCGGAAAAGCTATTGGATTCCTCCTGCGAGCACAGTTTGATTAAGCATACGGAATTGCCCTCCTCGTTGGGGCTCACTAAGGCGGAAAAGCTATACTACTTGAAGAATCCGACTCAGCACAAGCGCAAAGTGAGAGACTTTTCATTTATAGATTCAAGTATTAGCTACACTGTGAGTGCCAGATTCATCGGGAAGGCATCGATGTATGGCGAGAAGAAAGCTGGAGAAGGTGGGATTGTCAGTTCAACGGGTGATGAGTATCTCATATTGAAGGACAATCAGCAGCATTTAAGAATCATTCTGCAAACTTTGAAAAAGCACAAGACTTTGGCAGAAAAGACAGAAAAACTCAGACAGGATAGAATTCTCTACCGTAACCTCCTCTCCAGGCTCGATTCGCATATCGAGCTCGCGGAGGGTATTTTGAAAGTCAACTTGGAGTCCAATCCGGAAGAGAATTCCGAACTAGTCAATGTTAGATCGCCATCATTGGCTGCCCGTTCCCTTTCAAGAGCTGGCTCTTTTTCTACGAGGGAAAACGAACAAATGATCAAATCAATCGCAGACGATCTTGCAAAGTGTCGCCAGATGTATGTGCCCAAGAAGTTGCCCAAAAATGTCCAAGCGAGTGCCGACATGGAGGACTACCTAGAATCATACAAGGTGTTCTTCCCCTTTCAAAAGCGCTCATTAACTTCTTCCTCAAAATTGTTCGGCACGATAGTGATATCTAGTCCCTATAAACCTTACGAAATAGAGTATGTTGAGCCGCCTCGCTTCAGAGAGGGTAAGAACTGTGATCCTGAATCCTGGCGCTTCCAAATTCCAATTGACCTCGAATTTGTCCTTCTGAGCTCGATTCTTGAATCTTCAAACCCCAAAAAGGTACAGCACCCTGAATTGAAGAAAATCTCAGTGGAATTAGTTGCATTGACTATCAAAACAGAAAAGGCAGGTGCAATTCCAATCGAAATCAATAATGGCTTCCTCTTCGAAACCGCCAAGGAATATGTGAAAACGTGCAAGCTGGCTCCCGATTATGACACAGATTACTTGGAGGAACTTGTGGTTAAGCCCGTGAGAACCCGAATGGCGAAAATTCAAGACCTAGCAAGAAGACTAGGCTCTGACGGGTTCAGAATGGATGCAAAGTTGGCTGAAGATGTAAATTGTTTGTGTACATTGGAAACCAAAAGCAATACACTTGTCTTGGACGACTACATACTTAAGACGGATAATAATAAGGTGACCAACACTAGTGGGTTGTCAAAGCTTCCATGGGAAGTTAAGAAGGGTTTACCCGTTGCATCGACATACACAAAGAGCTTCACTATAGACGTTGATTTAACCACCGCAAAATTGAAGAGTCCAGACAAACAGTTTGGAAAGGCCTACGACAACTTTTGCTTGGTTCCAAACTTTCAAATGTGTAACATGGCTCGATTTTACTACCTAAGAGTGCTCATAACCCTACAAAATGGAGACGTCATGTTCATTAACTTCCCGGTTGAAATAATCAAATGAACCTACGAGTCCCTGATTATGTACATAATGTAACTACACAACAACCATCATCTTAAATAAAATTAAATGCATAAATTTAATAATAACTAAATAAAAAAAAAAAAAAAATCTAAAAAAAAAAGCGTGTAAAAAGCTTTGGGGTTAAAATGAATAGTTTTAATTAATTTTCAATTGTGACAGGTAATTTGCAACCGATTTCCTTTCCGTTTGAGAACTCTAACTTCAAGTCGATGTAGTAGAGTCTAGCCATAGAACAGTTTTGGAAACTAGGAACCAAACAGTATGAATCAAAGGAGTTTCCTTCGACGGATGGTTGTGCCGAACGAATGGCTTCGCTGGTTGCAGAAGTCAAGTCCAAGTGCACATTGAAGTCTTGAACAAACTTACTTTCAGAGTCTTCCTTCCAGGACATTTTCTTATCGCCTGTAGAGGATAATTCAACGTTTCTGATTGGAAGCTCGATGTTCTTTGTTCTCAAGTCTCCGAGACACTTGATATCGTCAAGTAACTTACCATCTACCGGGTAGGAGTATGATTCTACTTCTCTCTTAAGAGCGCGGCACTGTTCAGTCAATTCTCTAGAGAGACTCTTGAACTTTTCAGTGACCTTGCCGTTGAAATTGACAGTAGAGTCGGAGTTGCTGAAAATCATGTCGTGATCGAATTCAATGGGAATATGTTGAATAGTGGACGCAACGGAGTAAGTACATAACGCAGCGTTGACCAGCTTCAACTCAGGGAATGAGTGGGAGCCAGCCTCCTTTGTGAATGACATCAGGATTGGAACATCGACAGACCAAGAGTTCAACTTTTTGGAGTCGACTGGTGCTCCGCTACGGATTTCTCTTGGAGGGATGTATGCAACCACGTGCTCCTTGACAGGAATGGCTACACTCAACTTGCCGATATCTTCCACCTTACTAGACAAAATACCCAGCTTCTTCTTCGTGTAAGTAGTTGATTTTTGGAAAGATTTGTCCTCCAAATCGTACAAATGCTTTGATTTCAAATTCAAGTCTCCTGCATTGTGGTCGTACTTGACGGCAGGGGTTTCTCTTGGAAGTATCAAACCTCTCAATTCCTTACCCTTTTCAATGTACTCGCCAACTCTTTCGATCAACTCGTTGTATGCATACTTGACCTGGAACTTTTTGTACAACTTTTCCAACTTTGTGTTGTTGCCGTTAAGTCCCTTCTTAGTCTGGGGTACCACTCTAATACCACACTGAACCTCTTGCAAAATATTGTACAAGTTTGTTTCCGGGTCAGGTGATATGCACTTGGCATGCACGTCGTAGGAGACGGAGATATTTTGGAAGGTCAAGTTTTTGGTGGTCTTGGATGGAGCAGGGATCGAGCCTGGAAGCTCCATATGGCTTTCAATGGGGCTATGCTTACAGTTGGAGTCGAGTAAGCTTTGTGGGATCTTAAACTGAAAATTTTTTTTGTACTTCATGCCTGGTTGCAAGACATTGTTTTTCGCATTGTGACGTATTGGCGCATAAATTCCGCGCTCTTCAATTGCGGTCAATTCCGAGCTGGTCGCAGCAAGATCGATAATTTGCAAGAAATTTTCCACGTTATTAACCTTTCCATTTAAGATGTTGTGCGAGTTAATGTTTCCCTCCAAGAAAATGTAGAACATGGTGTAGGGGATTTCAATGCTGGAGGTGTTTTCCGCTATTATGTAGCCCGACACCACGTCATTCAGAGTGTACTCATGCTTAGATGGGTCAATGTATGAAGTAGTAGCAGTAGCAGCGGCAGATGCAGACGCATTACCGTTGGTTGCGGTCGATGTAAGGTGGACAGACATCTTGATGCAGGATTCCGACGTCAGTTTGTTAAGCTCACGGTGGAGGTCTAGAATTTTCAAGCCATCATCGAATGCTGGAGGAGATGCGGAGGTAATGCTAGAAGCGGAAAATGCAGATGTGGACACGGGAGTAATGGTTTCGGGTTGCGTTATGGTGGAGCACAACGATTCATCGTCTTCCTCGTCGAAGTTGATCAGTTCGTAGGACGGTATCACTTCGTTCAGGTCGAGCGGTATATTTATGGTTTTGGCAAGAATAGCTTGGTGCATCTGGTAAGATGGCAAGATACTAGGCGTATCGTCATCGTAGCCAGGAATTGTATCAAAAGGATCCATGATTGTAATTGTTAATTGTAGAGAAGGGAGGAAAAGAAAAAAAAAGAAGAAGGAACTACTAGCTACAACACTAAAATGGGGAATTACCCCGATATTTAACTTTTAACAAAAATAGCATAGAGTTCAATGGCAAACGTAAAAAAAAAAATTTGTAGCTTCAGCCTTGCACGTTTAACTTCAAAAGCCTGTGCGTCTAAAATCTCTGGAGAAGTTAAAAAATTTTCTCCTATTGTTTACAACTTTAATACCGGCACGGTGTTTTAGTAGTAATGACTAATGTACTCGGTATAGATTTGAAGAATTAAAAAAAAAAAAAAAAAAAAAAAATAGACACACGAAGGTGCATGAGAGAAGTAATGGCGCAGCGCAACATCAAAAAATCTCTGGTAGGAGTCTTTTTGGTGCCTAATTGAAAATTTTCACTTGTGCTGTTAGGAGCAAACAAACCTGCAGCAGCATTGCAAGTGGCCTCTGGCTCCAAAGGATCCCCAACCGCCAATTGAGCTCAATTCCCAAGAAATCAAGCCGGTTTGTCAAGTTGGCCACGATGGCAATTAAGTACAGAGGCATATACTTACGTAAGGGGGGGCTGAAACTACAAAGAGAGAGAGAGAGAGAGAAAAAAAAAAAAAAAGGCTAAAATTTTTCCTATTATTATTACGTTCTAGATTGGTGGTGTCGTTTATTAGCAGACACTTGCAGTTACGAAAAATCAAAATTTAAGGTCGAGCGTCTCCGCCAATGAGACGCGCCTAAACCTTTGGGTGTTTTCGTTTTCGCGAAAATGTTTGACTTTTTCAGCCAATCATGTTCGTTTATTCGGTGCAAACTGGCGAATTGCCCGATTGGGACTGAGTGAAAAAAACTGATGGCAAACCTGTATAGCGGTGTGCATAATTTGATTACGGTCAGACAGGCTTATTTTCAGTGGCGACGGCGATAATTTGCTCATCGGCCGAAAATTTAGGCACCTTGTGAGTCTTCAGACCACCTGCTCAAGCCATAAGCCGGCCGCGAGCGTGCCACCTAAGCCTGTCGGCACGTATCAGGTACGTATCAGATGATGTTGTTGCTGGAGAATAACACTTGAAATACCGTCGTTTTTGCCAGTCGTCGCCAGTGTTGTTTTTTTTTCTGTTTGTTAGTGAGTGAATCCTTTTTCCCGAGCACAGCAGGCTAAATGAGCTGGCGAGAGTGCGCTCCCCCTTTCTCCGCATTCGCCTGCTGCTGCTGCTCGGTCATGACTCATAGTGTTTTAAAGTTTTCGTAATAAGAGAGAAAAATAATAGTACATTCACACACAGAGCCTAGTTACATAAGCATTTCTCGTATTGGCGCTCTATATACATTCTCTATAAAAACAGGTACGTGGGGCTGAACCTTAACTAGAAAAGAGTGTGTTAGTATGGATGAGTCACCAATTTGCAGCGCTCTCCGCAAAAACGCGCTCCACACAAGCTTAAATCAGATATCTTAGATTTTTCTTCAAGGGTGATCAGAAGTCTAACGTCTGTAAATCTATGTGAATCATCATCAAAGCTGGCGTTGGGCCAAAGCCTTGGAAAGCTGGTGTGGTGGGCCATAGCCTTGCGTGAGTCTTGTTTGTTGTGTGTTATACGTACCCCTCCTTTCTAAGGCTGAAGAAAAAAAAATAATAATAATATTATCGTGCTGTGACACCGTCGGTGTTTGATATGTACAAGTATGCTGATAAGCCTGCCTGGAGTAAATATGTTAGTAATCTCTTCTCTTTTCTGTTCTGGTCGCGTGACTGCCACGCCGCCTGGGCCTCGCTACATTCAATCAGCTATCTTAGATCTCTCCTCAATGTAATTAGGAAGTCTAACGTCTGTAATCTTTTGGAGTCATCATCAAATGTAGCGTGGTGGCGGTGGGCGGTGGAGTATTTTTAGTCGCTTGACGTACCTTTTAGACTATGCATAAACACCACTGGGTGCCAAAAAATAAATGCCGGCGTAGCGTGCCGCCGGCAGGACCACGAGATCCCAGCGGCAGTGCTACACCGCTCCGCTCGGGCCACTCCGTGGAGGCCACTAGCGTGGGGCTGTTCCTCCCCGTAGGGGAGTTAGGCTCGACGCAGTCGCCCTCGCCGGGCAGGCGTGTAGCGTGCCGCCGGCAGGACAACGAGCTCCCAGGGAGCGGCGCTACACCGCTCCGCTCGGCCACTCCGTGGAGGCCACTAGCGTGGGGCTGTTCCTCTCCGTAGGGGAGTTAGGCTCGACGCAGTCGCCCCCGCCGGGCAGGCGCCAGCGGAGCGTCCGCCAGGGACACGGTGGGGATGCTGGCAGCCCTGCCGGGGGCACGCTGCACCGCTCCGCTCGGGCCACTCCGTGGGGGCCACTAGCGTGGGGCTGTTTAGCCCAACGGGATGCCCTTCCTGATCACCTTGGGCAACCCCTTGATCCAGCTCTTGCCTGACTTCTTGTCTATGATCACAAACACTCTGCCTGTTTGCCTCATTCGGCCTGTTCTGCCCACCCTGTGGACCAAGTCGACCGAGGTGTTGGGCAAGTCCATCAAAATGACGTTTTTGATCCCGACAAAGTTCAATCCTCTCGCCAATAAATCTGTAGTCACGAGTACCTTGATCTTGCTGGCGTGCGGGTCGTCGCGCGAGAGCAACTCGGCCGGCCGGAGGAACGGCAAGATCTTTTCTCTTCTCTTGTCCGGACTGTCCTTCCCAGTGATGCCGATGATGTCCTCTTCGCGCTGCCCGTACTTTTTGCACAACGTTTCGCAGAGCGGCTCCACGTCCTTCGTCTGGTTGACGAAAATCAAAATTCTCTTGACAAAGCCGGGCTCGGTGCCGTCCTTGTGGATGGCGTAGATGGCCTGCGCGAGGCACCGCGTCTTGGACCCGTTGTAGGGCGACATTTCCGCGTCGATCACCTTGAGGTGGATCTGCTTGGGGATCTTGTGCAACGACGGCGTCACCACGTTGATGAGCGTGTGCTCGCCGGGGAACATGGTCGACAACGTCTTGTTGAACTCCTTCGGGATCGTGGCCGAGCAGAACACCAAGTCCTTGCACTTGGGGATCCGCTTGATGATCGCCGACGTGTCCATCACCCACGACTTGTCCATCAACGTGTCGGCCTCGTCGATCACACACGTGTGCACGTGACCGAGCATTTTGAACGCGCCCGCCAGCGAGTTCAACTTGGTGATGTTCGACAACGAGAGCAACTTCAGCGGCGTCGTCACGAGCACGTCCACGCGCGACCCCTTCAACGCCTCCGTGAGCTTGGTGTGGGGCTCGCCGGCGCCCCATTTCATCACGTTCAAGTTCAACGCCGTCCGCTGCTCGGGGAGCAGCAAAAACTCCTTGTATGCAGTATTCTCAAGAAGTTTAGCGTTGATTTTTTGCAGCTGCAGCTGCGACAGCAGCAGCGGCGGCGGAGCGTCGATCCGCACCAGCGATGCCTGCAGCACCGTCTCGTACACCTGCTCGACCAACTCGTGCGTGGGGAGCAAAATCAAGGCCCGGATCACGGGCGACGTCTTGTACTTGGCGTACTCCACCTTGGACCGGTTGAACACCTCCATCTCCTCCTCCTTCAAGTTGGAGAGCAACGGCGCCAAGTACGACCAGGTCTTGCCCGACCCGGTTTCCGCAGCAATGGTGAACACCTTCAACTTGTTCGACTCGTTCTCGACGGCCAAGTCGTTGAGAATCTCCTTGGCGTCGCGCTGGCCCTCGCGCCGCTCCTTCAACTTCTTCAAGTTGGAGAGCCGCGGCTGCGTCAACTTCCGGATGGCTGCAACCTGCACTGGCGACGGCCGGATGTTCAACTCATCTTTGTCCTGCATATACGTGTTTTTCAAGTTGTAGCCCAACTTGATCTCCTCCTTCATGGCCAACCTGACCGTGGGGAAGATGCGGAGCTCTTCGAAGGAGGTCACCTTCTCGATGACCTTGGACGAGGTGTGCTGCGCGGTTTTCGAGGGTTCCTTGAGGCCCGAGAAGTGGCCAAACAGGAACGGTTTGTTGGAGGGGCCGCCGCCGCTGGTGGTGGTGCCACTGCCACCGCTTCTTTTGGTGGCCGGTGCCTGTAGTTGCTTCCCGTTTTTGGTGCGTAGCACTGCGCCACGGCTAGGAGCTCGAGACGAGAACGAGTACCATCGTATTCCCAATCTAGCAAGCGACATTTTGTAGCGATACCAGCAGAAAGAAGAACACCAAAAGAGAGTGCCTCACTGAATTTTTTTTCACTCTCGAGTAGCGCACCAAACTCGCTCCTGCAGACAGACAGCTCTTAGCCTTCCTGCATACACGTAACCAAATCGAAGCCCACAGAGTGAAAAAAAATTTACGGCCATTTCTGAGCTCCACCCACCCACCCCAAGAGCACACCACACGCCGCCAGTATCCCCATTGAAACTGCGGAAATTGCCACGTATTGGACTGTCGACGTACCGCACTCGAGGTGTCCCTTCCCCACACACGCCAGCCAATCTAGACGCTAAGTGGCCCCCTGCTCCGTCCGCACAACTCCTCGACCGCTCAAGCAGTAGTTCCCCTAGACTCCACTCCCACAACACAGCCCGCCTAGTATGCTCAGACTCTCGCTTGCCGTCCGCAGCGGCGCTGCCCGCGCTGTACACACCACGCTCCGCACGGTCGCCGGCGGCGCCCACCCTGTGGCCGCCAGCCGCCCGCTCTCGTCGTCTGCCCTCGCCGCGGCCAAGGCCGTCGTGCCAGGCGGAAAGAAGAAGATCAGACAGGGCTACGGTAACAAGAAGCTGTCCGGCGCGCCCGGCGAGGCCAAGAAGCCCAAGAAGGCCGGTATGACCCACTTGAAGTTCAGAGACGCCGTCAGGCAGCTCGGGTTCGAGAAGAACGCTCCGCCGCTCCAGGCCGCCAACGGCAACAACCCGTTGGTGTTGGGCGCGTTGTCGCCCGCTGCGCTCGCCGCGGCCGCCGAGGGCGCCGCCTCCCCCATCGTCCGCTACGCGCCCGACGCGTTGGCCAAGTTGGGCGCGCTCCAGTCGTTCAAGAAGTTCCAGCACCACGAGATGTTCAACGAGCCCGTGTCGATGATCACCGACAACACGCGCGCGCTCTACGACGCGGTCGTCAGGCCCCTTGTGGGCGCCGACGGTGCCTCCGACGGTGCCTCCACCGCCTCCTCCGCCAACAGAATATGCCTCCTAGGCGACAAGGGCACCGGCAAGTCCACGCTTCTCGCGCAGGTGCAGGCGCTCGCCACCGCGCAGCAGCTCTCCACCGAGACCGCGCCCGAGTGCCTCTTGCTCCACGTGGACCACCCGGAGAAGATCATCGACGGGACCAGCGACTACATCTACAACGCCAAGCTCGGCAAGTACCAGCAGCCCATGTTCACCAAGCGGTGGATAATAAAGCTCCGCGAGGCCAACGCGCCCGTGCTCAAGCGGCTCCCGCTCTCGCAGGACGTGTCGTTCGTCAACAAGAAGAAGCAAGAAGTGCACTTGAAGCAGGGCGAGCACACCGTGTACGACTTTTTGGAGCAGAACCACGACTTCGGCAAGGTGGGCCCCACCAGCGCGTTCCAGACGCTCGTCGCTGAGCTCCAGCACCACTCGCAGAACGGCGTGGCCGTGTTGGTCACCGTCGACAACGCCAACGCCATCATAAACGCGCCCGTGTCCAAGTACCACCACCCGGACTACACGCCCATCCACGTGCGCGACTTTGAGGTGGGCGCGTTCCTCTTGCTGTTGCTCTCCGGCGACGTGTCGTTCGCGCGCGGCGCCGTCGTGGTCGCGGAGTCCTCCGACAGCAACACCGCCGCGCACACCTTGGACGTGGGGCTCGGCTTGGAGGAGTACGACCCGTACTACACGCCCGCCGAGTGCGACCACGACTTGGCCGCCGCCTTGCTCGCCAACGGCGGCGTGCGCTCGTACCAGCTCGCCAACCTCTCCAAGGACCAGACCAGAGACATCATGGAGTTCTGGGACGCCGCGGGCGTGTTGCAGTTGCGCGACTACCCGCGCAAGGAGAAGCTCGCCGACGGTGACGCCGCCGCCAACGCCGCCGCCGCAGACCCCCTCGACCCGGCCGCCGCCGAGCTCGTCTTCGACAAGCTCGTCCAGAACCTGTACACCTTGACCTCCGGAAACATCGGCGGCTTGGTCAAGGTGACCAACTTCTTGTACTAGGCGCCGCCGCTCCTACAGCACGCGAACTATTTGAATGTATATATTTTGTAAATAGCCAATACACTAGATAACCTGAACACCGCGCGCGCCCCGGCGGCGCTGCCAGTAGCTTGCGGGCCAGGGGGACGCTCCGCTGCCGCCTGCCCGGCGAGGGCGACTGCGTCGAGCTCAGCTCCCTGCGGTCGAGCGCAGCGAGTAGAGCACCACGCCAGTGGCCCCCACGGAGTGGACGGGCGTGCCCCCGGCAGGGCCCCGCTGGCGCCGCCTCTCTACGAGGGTACTGGTGGTCCTGCCGGCGGCGCGCTGCACGCCTGCCCGGCGAGGGCGACTGCGTCGAGCCTGGCTCCCCTACGGGGAGGGCCGAGCGCAGCGAGCAGAGCACCACGCCAGTGGCCCCCACGGAGTGGCCAGCGGAGCGTCACCACCCTGGAGGCTAGCGGTCCTGGCTCGCCCGGCGGCCAGGGGGTCTACAGTGGAGGAGTCATGCGTATTATGTATTTGTAATGCGGCGGCAGCGCGCCTATGGATCTAACTATACAGGGGGTGGGGGGCGCGGCGGCGGCTAGGTGAAGAGGGTGTCCTCCTCTCTCAAGTACTCGCCGATGTCGCCCTGTCTGAAGGCCACGATGGCGGTGGGCTGCAAGTTCTTGGCCTCGTTGGTGGACTTGGCGGTGACGCCGAAGCCCAAGGGCACGTCGCTCATGGAGAACACGATGACCCCGGCGTGCTCGGGGATGTCGTCGGACATTCTGCCGATGTGGGCCTTCAACACGTGGTTGCCGTACAAGAACACCATCTCCCCGTTCTGCTTGATCCACACCTTGTACTTGGCGTACTGCGCCAAGTAGGGGAGCGCGGTGATGTGCAAGCGGAACTTGCCGGTCTTGGTGAACTTGCCGAAGCACGTGCCCACGGACATCAACTGGTGTCTGGCGACGGAGGTGGCGAACTTGGCCACCTGCTCCGAGATGTAGTACACCCGGTCCTTCTGGAGTCTGAACACGTGCGGGTTGGTCTGGTTGTCGACGAGGAACGAGATGTTTCTGCCGATGTACGAGGCCAATTTCTCGAACACCACCTTGGTTTCGTCTTCTGTTAACGGTCTCATGGGGCGGGTGGGTGTGTGTGCGTGGGTGTGGGTGGGTGTGTGTGTGAGCCTGGGGATCAGTGACTAACGTAGAGACTGCTGCTTGGGTGGGGCGGGCGGTACGGGGGGGCGAGGGTGTGCTTTTTTAGGGCTGGCGTCGCTGGCTGGTGTGTAGGAGGGAGGACGGAAGAGGGTCGACCCGGTTTTCAAGATATACTGCTGGATGTGATGGAGTTACTGCCCGCTGCTGCTAAGCAGAGCGCACCGCAGGCTTTTCATTTCGAGCAGCTCATCTCATGGCGCACCCGCTGGGGGGGCAGCATTTTTTTTGCAGTACTGCATGCAGGGCCAGGCCACTACGATTTTTCAGTCACGTGACTGCCCGTCCGATGAGCAGCGTCGCCATGAGCAGAGAGCGCCAAAAGAATCCGCCCGTGGACGGGCTCTGGAGGGCTGTTTGGAGGGAGACACCGCATAACCACACCGCAGCCTCCGCCCTCGAATGTCCGCGGAAGAAATCAAAGTGACCGCCGACGCCGCAGCCTCGGAAACCCCAGCACAGCAGCCGCTCCACGCAGACGAACACGACATCGATGAATCGACTTACAAGCGTGGCCAGCAGAATAAGTGGACTCGTGCGAGGAAGGGCGACAAGAGAGACGACGACGCCAAGCGTCCCAGGAAAGAGTGGCAGAGAGAACACAAGGTCCAGTAGGTATGTTGCCACGCTCCCTTGGGGAGTGGGGTTCCAATTATTCATGAGTCGCAGCCCGCACCGCCGGCCGCGGGGCCCTGGGGGGGCCCACCAGCACCTGCGGGCAGCCCTGCCGGGGGCGCGCCCATCCACTCCGTGGGGGCCACTGGCGTGGTGCTCTGCTCGCTGCGCTCGACCGCAGGGAGCCAGGCTCGACGCAGTCGCCCCCGCCGGGCAGGCGTGTAGCGTGCCGCCGGCAGGACCACCAGCACCTGAGGGCAGCCCTGCCGGGGGCACGCCCATCCACTCCGTGGAGGCCACTGGCGTGGTGCTCTGCTCGCTGCGCTCGACCGCAGGGAGCCGGGCCCAACGCAGTTGCCCTCGCCGGGCAGGCGCCAGCGGAGCGTCTCCGCTGGCCCTGTCTTAGTGTGCTGGTGGGTTCCCCTGCCGGGGGCCCCTGGCGTGCAAGCTGCGCTCGACCGAAACGTATACTAACCACAGCTTGTAGAGAGTTCACGCCTAGATTAGACGAGAACGGGAACCCCGTCCCCAAGAGCGAGAGACGCCCCAAGAAGAAGGTGGCCTGTATGATTGGCTACTGCGGCACGGGGTACAACGGGATGCAGATCCAGGTGCCCAACCCGGAGGTGCAGACCATCGAGGGCGACTTGTTCAAGGCGTTTGTGGCCGCGGGCGCCATCTCCAAGGACAACGCCGACGACTTGAAGAAGAACGGCTTCATGCGTGCCGCCAGAACCGACAAGGGCGTGCACGCCGCGGGCAACGTGGTGTCCGCCAAGTTGATCATCGAGGACGACGACGTGGTGCAGAAGATCAACGCGCTGTTGCCCGACCAGATCCGCGTGTGGGGCATCGAGCGCACCAACAAGTCCTTTGACTGCCGTAAGATGTGCTCGCTGAGAATCTACGAGTACTTGTTGCCCACCTACACCTTGCTCCCGCCCAAGCCCAAGTCCGTCTTGAGCGAGTTGGTCGCCAGGGGCAGGGACGAGCACCCGGACGTGATCAGAGACGACGCCGAGGGCCGCGCCTGGTGGGCCGAGACCCACCAGTACTTGTTGGACAACGGCGTGACCGAGGAGGACTTGGTCAAGGCGCAGCACGCCTTGGAGGCCAACGGCAGCGGCAAGATCGACCAGGACGGCAAGGTTGTCGAAGCGGTGGCTCCAGCGCAAGCTGGCGCTGCCGCAGACGCTGTCACTGCTGACGGTGCTGCTGACGGCGCCGACGCGGACGCTGACGCGTCCGCTAGCGCTGCCGCCGCCGCCGCTCCCTCCACCAAAACCTACGACGCCAACGGCGAAATCACCGAGATCGGCCGCCTCATCCGCTCCATCAAGCAGCTCGAAAACAAGAGAAGACGCGCCTACCACGTGTCGCCCGAGAGACTCAACCTCTTCCGCGACGCCATGAAGCAGTACGAGGGCTCGCACAACTTCCACAACTTCACGCTCGGCAAGACCTTCAAGGACCCCTCCGCGCGCAGATTCATGAAGCTCACCACCGTGAGCGACCCGTTCGTCATCGAGGGCACCGAGTGGGTGTCCATCAAGATCCACGGCCAGTCGTTCATGCTCCACCAGATCCGTAAGATGATTGCCATGGCCGTGTTGGTGGTCAGAACCGGCTGCCCGCTCACGCGTATCTCCGACGCGTTCGGCCCCACCAAGATCAACATCCCCAAGGCCCCGGCCTTGGGCTTGCTCTTGGAGGCGCCCGTCTACGAGGGCTACAACCAGCAGTTGGAAAAGTTTGGCTACAACCACATCGACTTCTCCAAGTACCAGGCCGAGATGGACGCGTTCAAAATGAAGTACATCTACGACAAGATCTACGGCGAGGAGGTCAAGGAGAACGTCTTCTACGGCTTCTTTGCCTTCATCGACACCTTCAAGGGCAACGGCGACACCAAGGAGGGCAGACACATCTTTGACTTTTTGGGCGCTGTCTTCGAGAGCGAGTCCTTGAAGAGCAAGGAGGAGAGGCAGCGTTCCAACCAGAAGGAGGACAAGGCCCCCGCCAAGCCCCAGGAGAACGTTGACTAGGCTCCGCTAGAGCCACCCAGGGCCTCGCTTCGCTATATATCTAATAAATATCTCCCTTAGCTACAGCTGCAGCATTATCGCTGCAGCGGCCGTTTCTTGTATTTCCGTTTATTTTGCCAATGATTTATGTAATGTAATGAGTATGTAATGAAATGCGTTGAATATAAAAAAAAGAGGGGGGACAGTAAGGTCTCCGGAAGGTCTCCGGAAGGTCTCCGGAAGGTCTCCCGTAGGGAGAGCTCGATCGCCAGTCTGCCAGGGAGAGCCAATCGCCCAACTGACAGGGAAAGCCCAATGCTAAGCTATCTGGTCACTCAATCCTGGTCGGTTACTCGATCCTGGTCGGTCGCTCGATCCTGGTCCGATCCTGGTCCCCTGTATATATAATGATTTGGGGAAATTTAGCTCCTATTAGTCACCGCATGTAATCTAGATCCATGTGTTGTTTTGCTGTGGGGTTTGCAGCTGCAGTTGCTGGGGCAGCTGGGTGGGGTAGTTTCTCAACGGCTGCGACTTCCTTTGCTGGAGAATCATGGGGCTGCCGCCCTGCTTAAGGTCGCCGCTGCCGCCAATCTGGCCCTGCTGCTGCTGCTGAAGGCGGAACATGTCTTCAAGAGGCATTTGCATGCCGTGGTTGCCCTCACCCGAAGCCTGGGCTCCGTTCTGGGCAATTTGCTGGCGCGAGGGGCCCAGATTCTGGGCAACTACACCCTGGGCGACTTGGCCGCCTTGTCCCTGTATCTTCTGCACTTGCTGCTGTGCCTGCTGTTGCACCTGCTCGGGCGTACCAGCAGCTCCTGCTGCAGGAGTGCCAGCACCGCCGGCGGCGGCTGCGCCAGAGGCGCCGCCTTCAATCTTGCTCTGCTCTCTTTGCTTCTCCAACTGGAACTTGTACAACGTCCAGTCGAAAACATAGTCGTAACGGTAGTTTTCACGCTTGAACAAGTCTCTGAAGATCTTTCTCAAGTACAGGTAGTCGGGCTTGTCGTCGAACCTCAAGGTCTTGATGTAGTTCATGTACTCCAAGAATTCACGGGGCAACCCCTGGGTCAAGATATCGTTCGGGGTGGTGATCTTCTTCTCCATGATTCTGTCGTACTTTTGTCTCTTGGTGGCCGCCTTGAGCCCCTGCCATGGCAACGAGCCGCGGCAGAAATATATCAACACGTAGCCCAAGGACTCCAAGTCGTCTCTTCTCAGCTGCTCGATACCCAAGTGGGTGTTGACGGAGGTGTAACGCGCGGTACCGGTCAAGTTCTTGTTTTCTCTGTAGGGGATGTGCAAGTGGGTTCTGGGGTCACGGTACTTCTTGGCCAACCCAAAGTCAATCACATTCACCTGGGAGCCTCTGCGGCCAATCCCCATGAGGAAGTTGTCCGGCTTGATGTCTCTGTGGATGAAGCACCGGGCGTGGATGTACTCGATACGGCAGATAAGCTGGTCGGCCAAGAGCAACACAGTCTTGTAGGTGAACTTACGGTTGCAGTAGTTGAACAAGTCCTCCAAGGAGGGGCCCAAGAGGTCGATCACCATGGCGTTGTAGTCGCACTCGGTACCGTACCACCTGACAAAGGGGATCCCAACGCCTCCGCTGAGCGCCTTGTACACCTTGGCCTCGTACTCGAGCTGCGGGTGCTTGGCCTTGGTGTTTTCAAGCTTGATGGCGACTTCTTCGCCCGAGATGATGTTGGTTCCGAGGTAGATGTCTCCGAAGGAACCGGATCCGATCTTACGGCCAATTCTGTATTTCTTACCAACTCTCAAATCCATGGTCGACGGGTTTGTGTGGTGTGTGCGAGTATGCGGGTGTTACCAAATCAAGAGTTTGGTCGGGGGTGTGGTGGGTGCTGGTGGGGTGGGGTGGGGAGTGGTGGTTTTGTGGTGCAAGACTGCAAGTGTGTGACTGCAAGTGTGTGACTGCGAGTGCGGGTGTTTCAACTCTGTGTCGGTGCGCTGCGTGCGTGCCTGACTGGGGAGTTTCGGGAGGTGTGTGGTGGTGGGTGGGTGCGCGGCAACTGAAGCAGACAGTCCGTTTGGGCTCGTTCAGTGGGCAGGAGGTCGTGGGTGGGCAGCGGACCTCAGAGGGGTTTTTCTGATACAACCAAAAAAAAATTAGACGAGTACGTGGTACGACTTGGGCACCCGCTTACTAAAATTTCCGTGTATCGATAAAAAGCTAGGGGGAGTGGGCGACGTAGGGCTCCGTTACTTTTGCGGGAGAGGCGTACGTGCAGGGGAGAAAGTTTGTGTGGGAACCGACTAACCAGGGCGCTAGTGCGGGCAGTCAAGGGGGGGTTCGAAGGGAGTGGTGAAGGTGAAGAAGAGAGGGAGGAGGAGGAGGGGCTTTTGTGAATTTAGTGAATTTGTGATTTTATTTCTTTTTTTCTCTGACCGCAATGGAATTCTGGAGGTTCAAAAGCGCTCCGCTGGACATTTTGTAAGGGCTTACGTAATCTGCAGGCATGAGGCAGACGGCACGGATGCGACAATTAGAGGGGGCTCACGGAATAGGCAATATTGCGGCCTGAAGCGCAGCGAGCGCCAGGGAGCCCCAGTGAGCGCCAGGGCGTTGAGCAAGGGGCCGGCTACGGGCAAGTGTACAGAGAGACGGGAGCGGTGTGGGCAGCGAGAGGAGGTGCGAGAGCAGAGGCCAGACGGTGGTGGACGTTGAAGGGTGGTGTGCTGCCGCTGTGTACAGGAGCAGCCGTATCGGATTAACCATAAGGTTTTCGGCACGGCGGTGAAACGAGATTCTCTCGTTTAATTCTCGTAACCTGGGCACTGCTAGGGCGCCCGCTACACCGCTCCGCTCCGGCCACTCCGTGGAGGCCACTGGCGTGGTGCTCTGCTCGCTGCGCTCGAGGGCGCTCCTCCCGCAGGGAGCCAAGCTCGACGCAGTCGCCCCGGCCGGGCAGGCCACTGCGACCCCAGCCCGGCACCCCCCAGGCGAGCGTCCGGGGACACGACGACGGAGGTATTCCATGGGTGGGTTAGAGGAGAGGGGAGTACAGAGGCATCGATGGGGGGGCACGCTGGCCAAACTGACTGGACATGGGGGGGTCGTATACGGGCCCTGGAGCAGAGTTTGCTGATCCGCTCTAATTGCAGCTTCTCACGTGCGGAACAGCATCGATGCGACAATCCGATGGTGTCGCGACACCGCAGTGTCGCGAAAATACGACCGGGACACTGGAACAGGACCGCCGCACACCTTATCTCCACCATCGTGAGCAGCAGCAAAGTGGGGAGGACTGAGTTCCAAACACCGCTGCTATCAGCGACCTGTGATCGATCCAAAGGTCCGTGCTATCCGCCTGTAGGAGATGGTGCGGTCCTGTGCTACCGCTCCGCTCGGGCCACTCCGTGGGGGCCACTGGCGTGGTGCTCTGCTCGCTGCGCTCGACCACCCCGGAGGGGTGCCAGGCTCGACGCAGTCGCCCTCGCCGGGCAGGCGCCAGCGGAGCGTCCCCAGGGCCCCTGTAGGTACACCTCGGCGTGCTGGCAGCTCTGTCGGGGCTGTAAGGTCTGAGAAATTTGGCCATTTTGGCGCATCTACACAGTTTTAGCTACAGAAGACTGGTGTGCCGTTTTGGGAAATTCCCTGTGCGACCTCTCAGTATGGGAAGTAAGTGAGCTTTAGGGCCCACCGTCCCCCCGTACTCCCCGGCCCCTGGCCAGTTGGCTCCATTCAGGGAAGCCTACTACACTCTGGACGTCCTGTAAACCCATTTGTAACGCTCTGGCCCCATTGGCTCACTTCCACATATTGGTATCGCATCTTCCTCATCTCTCCGAACGGCTCGTAAACTATATTGCTGCTGAAAAGTACGAGACGAGGTGGAAATAATAAAATTGCAGCGCAACCAGAAATCAAACACAGCAACTTCACCAACCACACACACCCTCTGCAGCCAATGCCCGCCAGTCCTGGCCCTCCTCATCGCTACTCGCCCGTCCCCGATAGCTCGGGCGGGCATTCCTACACTCCCTTCCCTTCCTATTGTCTGCCTCGCAATCTAAATATATCTTTCACCCGTGCACCCATGCTATTCTCACCAAACGCTCTAGCCACGCCATTTTTCCCTTTTGGTGATCGCCCCATCCCTTGGGTCGCTCTAACTTTTAGCTCTCGGTACACGTGAAGGAGAGAATTTCCCCGTAGCTCGTCGGATCCCCTTCGCAACCCCCTTGTTCCTTTGGTTTCCCCCAGGTTCGCGTTGGTGTAGGCGCCGACCCCGTCTGCTTTGTTTTTCGTTTATTGTTATCTCTCCGCTGCCAATTTCAGGTCTCTGTTGTGATTGTGGCTAGATAAGCGTTCCACACAAAACAATCTCACACACACCCACAACACCCTCTTTTCTTTTCTTCCCCCGTGACCAAAATCTTCTTGTCACGCATTATTGTTTGGGGGATCTACTTCCCTTTGTCCGCAATAGCCGGAAAGCGGTCGTGGTGCTCTTGTTCAGTGCGCAGTAGTTGTCTACGCTGGGTGGTGGCGCTACCGGCGCTCACTAGTTGATTAAATTAAATTATATTAAATATATAGAAATAAACCCAAAACGGAATAATCAGCTCTCCACTCTCTCGGGGCCCTCGACCCGGCAGTAGCAATATATCATAACTCTCTACTAGCAGTAGAAGCTATTATTAGTATTATTATTATTATTATTATTATTAGTGTGTGATTAGTGTATTAGCTGGAGGGCTTATTTGGCAGCAGTGGAAGAAGATGGCTTGATGAACTTGTTCAAGAGCTTCTTGAAGAAGTCGTTCTTCTTGGCAGCCTTGCCGGTCTTTTCAGAAGAACCAGCAACTTCAGACTTGGCTTCAGCTTCTTCGGTGGTGGCAGCAGCAGCGGTGGAGGGCTCGGTGGCTTCCGCAGCTGGTGCGTCAGCTTCGGTGGTGGCAGCGGCTTCTTCAGCTTCTGGGTCGGCGGTGAGGTCCTTGGATGGCTCAACAACGTCCTCCTTGGCACCCTCGACGGCAACTGGCTCAGGGGCAGCGGCAACTGGCTCAGCAACCTCAGTGTCAGCGGCAGCAACAACTGGTTCTGGCTCAGCAACCTCAGCTTCAGCAGCAACAGGAGCTGCGGCATCGGCAGCTTCCGCGTCGACTGGTGCGACAAGCTCCTCGTCTGCTACAGCAGCGTCGGTGGAGACGGCGGTGGCATCTTCGGTATCTGGCTTGATCTCAGAGACGTTTTCCTTCGAGTCGGAGGAAAAGATTCTGGAGGCTCTCTTGACTTTATCCTTGATTCCCATGTTTGTATAGCGTGTGTGTGTGTGTGTGTGTACGATTCGTAAAAAAAAATAAAAAGGAACAGAAACTCCAAAAATATTTTTCTCAAGGGGGGGCGGATTTGTCCTCTGTTAAGTATAAATAGTGGATTCCCGACGTACACAAAACGGGAAACCTTAAAACGTAACACAGTGGCGGAGTCCTGGTGTGGACCCGTAGTCAGAGCTAAATATCAAGGCAATCAAAATTTGGGACAAAGGGCTAGAGTCACAGCGAGGTGCATGACCGTGCGCGCCGTGTCCTGCAGAGTTAACGTTGAGTGTTGTTATTTTTTACGGGCCACCGCCAAATTTGTTTTGTTTTTGCAGCGCGGAAACCAGCCGGCAGGTTGGGCAACGCAGCAGCCAGGAGGAGGGGGGATGAGATGCAGAGACCACAGAGTGACAGCGAAGAGGGCCAGGGAGCCCACCCCACGCACCCACCCACGCCGGCGAAAGGGACGCTCCGCTGGCGCCTGCCCGGCGAGGGCGACTGCGTCGAGCTTGGTTTAGGGATCCGTTGGCTCAGACGTGTCGTCGTTTCCCCCCCCCACCCATTCCTTCCCACCTGGAACTCGCACTGCGCTGCTGCGCTGCTGCGCTGGCGGCTGGCCAGCCGCGAAATTTGGCCTGGCGATTGTTCCACCACCCAACCCGCCGCGTTCTCGCCCTGCTGTTCGTCAGCAATGGCGGTCCCAAGAGGGAAAAATCGCCCCCAGCCGGTATGTCAGCCCTATCACGTGTGGGCTGACGACGTGAAAACTCTTCACGGCTATTGTGCTGCGTCGTCCGATTTTGACGAAAACAATCGCCCCAAAATGGGCCTGCCGTTTCAGCCGTACCAGTCGTGCCCTGGGCTTCTGGCGGTGTTCCACATTCGCGTACATCTTCTCCAAAACAAGAACAATACAAAACACTGAGCAACCAAACACGAAAACACGCTATATGCCCATACCGGCAGCTCTGACACCCCCGAAACCCTGGTCGTGTCGGCTGCTTCTGTAGTATTGTTTTTTTTTCTTTGCCTACAGCACGAGCGCTTAATTTGTAGCACCTCTGCGAGCTTCTGGTAGCACCACTGCGCGTCCAGATGGGGGTCTTTGACGGGTGAATGGGTACCTGGGGCGGGTCGGGATCCCGCCCCGGGAATGTCAGGGCAGAACACGTACCGAGTGCCAATGTCAAATTCTCTATATAGGCAGTAGGAACCCTCGAGCAGAGCACCTCGTAATTGCAGTGCTGGGCCCTGTAGCGACCGATGCGAGGCCGCAGCGACGCTCCGCTGGCGCCTGCCCGGCGAGGGCGACTGCGTCGAGCCTGGCTCCCTACGGTCGAGCGCAGCGAGCTGAGCACCACGCCAGTGGCCTCTACGGAGTGGATGGGCGCGGCCCCCGGCAGGGCCCACCGCTGCCTACAATTGCCTACATGCTCTACAAACCACACCACACCACACCACTCTGCTCCAGTGGTTCTGCCGCCCCTCCCCATTTGCTGCTGGAGCTGCCTCGAAAAATTTTCACCAGCAGGAAAATAAAAATAGACGTGCGTCAGGCCCACAACCGAGAAAATATTATTACTACGGCAACTTGCAAGCGATGCCAGAGCAGCACATCTCGGCCAGAGCACAGTGCAAACAGCCCAGAAGTTCCAGTGCAAACCTAGCCCGTACGGTTTGCAACTGTTCCCACTGGCCTGAGACTCGCAGCGCTCGTATCAGCCGCTTGGTGGTGGCTTTCCCTATCTCTGCATGAATGTTGCAACGAGCGACGACGCACGATAAGACTAGCAGAGATCCCCCCCCACTACTCCCCGTCATCGCAGTGCCAATACCCACACGAGTGTGACCAAACGCGAGAACTAAGCTGGGAGCGACAATGCCACGAATGTGTAGGCATCCCAACTGGAACGCGTCCTCTTGAGCTTAGAAGGTTTCATCTCGATGTAGGTAAAATAAATTAGACGCTACAGGATGACCGAGGTCTCGAGCACGTGACACACTGTGCAGCGTGGGAAGCACTATGGCCCAGAGAGACTGGGTAGCTCTTCGCTCAATGCTGCCGTTTACTCTCGCTTGAGCGCAAAGGTACCCACCGATCTCTAGAAAGGACAGAAAATGCCTGTGTTTGTTGAATAAGTGGGTTATTACCACAGTACTGCTACCTAAATGCAGCCATACTGTGCTGCTCTGCTGGATATCACCTCTGCTCATCTCCTACGCTCCTCCGCTTCTCCTTTTTTCATCTTCTTCCTAGCTACTCTCTCGATCCCCCAGATCGCCTCTCAGCGCCTCTGTCTTTCTTCTCCACTGGTCTTATCTGGCCCTCCCTGCTAGTTTGTCGCTCTTCTGCAGGACAGCCCGTTTAGGTGGTACTGGTGGTCCTGCCGGCGGCACGCTACACGCCTACCCGGCGAGGGCGACTGCGTCGAGCTTGGCTCCCTCCGGGAAATCGAGCGCAGCGAGCAGAGCACCACGCCAGTGGCCCCCGCCGGGCAGGCGCCAGCGGAGCGTCACCGTTATGGTGTACAGTACCTCTTGGGTGGAGGTGCATGTCAAATTTGATGCGATTCTCACGTGACTCCCTTACTAATCAAGCCCTCCATACGACTCGTGCTCTTATATGGAGGAATTCGGTCTGCAGCTTCCAGGCGCCTGTGCTAATCGCCAGGCGAAAAACTCAATTTTCAGCCAATCATGTCCGCTATCGGGTGTGTTCCGGCGCCCCCCTCTGTCGTGGAGTCTGCGACACCTGCCAGTCTCGGTTGCTGCTGCTTCTGCTCCACTTTCCCTTCGCTCTGCTCTCATGCTCGCTCTCTGCGGTCCCGCCCTCTCGCTCTCTCCGACCCCTGGCCCGTACACTGCCCCTCCGCTTATCTTCTGTCAACTCCCCCGCCCCCACACACCCATCCTGGCCCTTCCCCTGTATACAGTCTCTATCAGTTGTGCTTATTCCCTCCCATCGGCCCGTGAATAGACTAGCTGCTTTCTTTCTGTGTATGTCCCTTCTCCGTCGGCTCCCATATCCAGCACCGCTTACCAGAGCCTTCAGTACTACCGTGCCCACACTATTGCAACAAAGAACAACAACGCCACCACCACCACCACCACCACTTTCCAACAAACTCCAAGCATACGCCATGTCTCACAGCATATATACGTCAACCGCTGACCAGAAGAACGACATGTACTTCGGTACCGAGGTCATCAACAGAGTGTCGTTCTTGAGAGAAGACACCGAGTTTATCACCAATGCCATCAACCACCCCTCCGCACGATTCGTAGCATTCAAGAGAACCGACCCCTTGATCAACAAGTCGTACAAGGACAAGCTCCTCCTCTTCACCAACGGCGACAGGCAGATCCCCAACAGGAAAGGGTTGAACTCGAGCGCCACCGGCGGCGCCTGGGGCGAGCTTCTCCAGGACTGGAGCCGTGGCAACGCCAGCGAGTCCGCTTCGCTCAGAGACAAGGGCAAGCCCGTGTTTGTGTTCTTGGGGCTCGAAGACGAGAGTGTAGGCTTGAAGCTCAAGACATTAAAGAGTGTAGAGTTGGAGGAGCACGAGCAGACGGGCAATTCCACCGAAAAGTACTTGGACCACCAGGGAAGGTACCAGGGGATCCCCTACTTTGCCGTTGACGTGACGGGCGCCCCCGCTGCCGAAAAGTTGTTGAGGGACGCTGCCATTGCCGAAGCCACGGACACCACTGTCGCCGCTCACTTCACCGAAACAGCCGAGGCCACAGTGCTGGCGTCTGCTGCCGTAGGCACCGGCGACGAGGACCCCAGCTCCGCCGCCTCCCAAGCAGCGGGCCCTGCTGCCGCTGCCAGTGCTGCTGCTGCTGGTGCTGCCCCCACCAGGGCCGACATCGAGGAGAAGATCTTCTTCACCCGGTCCAGAAAGCACTACCTCGGGTTCAGCCACAAGGAGGCCGCGCTCTACTCGCACGGCAAGATGTACCTTGACTGGCTCTCGCGGAACACCTTCTGCCCCGGATGCGGCACCAAAGTGATCCCCATCCACGCCGGGGGCAAGCTCAAGTGCACAAACTCGAAGAAGGTGCCCAAGCCCACGCCAGAATTGCCCAACCGCGAGGTGTACGAGTGTCCCGTCAAGCTGACCAGCGTGTCCAACGTGTCGTTCCCCAGAACGGACGCGGTCATCATCACCGCCATCACAAACACCGACCGCACCAAGGTGCTTCTCTCGCTCTCCAAGAGACACGCCGCCACCCGGATGTACGCGTGCACCGCCGGGTTCATGGAACCCTCCGAGACCGTCGAGGTCGCCACCAAGCGAGAAATCTGGGAGGAGACCGGCGTGATGTGCTCCAAAATCAACATCATCCTCACCCAGCCTTGGCCCTTCCCGGCCAATCTCATGATTGGGTGCATCGGCGTGGTGGACTTCAACGGCACCAACGAGGTGATCCAGTTGGACCACGACAAGGAGCTCGCAGACGCGCGCTGGTTCGACTGCGACACCATCCGCCTGTGGATCTACGACAACAACACCTCGAACAACCCAGAGGGCATTTTGTTGCCCAGCCCGGAGTCGATTGCCTTCCAGTTGATCAAGTTGGTGGTTGCGGACCCCCAGCAGACAAAATTGTAGACGCCCCCCGCTGAGGGCAACGCCTGCCCGGCGAGGGCGACTGCGTCGAGCCTGGAAACTCCCTGCGGGAGTTTTCCCGCGGCCGAGCTGACTAGACGGAGTAGTGGTAGTTATACAAATAAATAGAACTTTCGAGGTTTTCTGTAGTCCCCAACAAGGGGAGGGGCGATGGTTCCCGGTGCCCCTTACTTTCTAAGTGAGACACTACTAGCAGGGCTGACTGGCACTACCCGTCTCCCGGAGAGAGCCAAGCTCGACGCAGTCGCCCTCGCCGGGCAGGCGCCAGCGGAGCGTCCTGCCCACCTTTTAGCACCCTTTGCAGCTCATAGCCCTGCCGGGGGCACGCTTCACCCGCTCCGCTCGGGCCACTCCGTGGGGGCCACTAGCGTGGGGCTGTTTGCAGCCAGATGAGGTTCCAACACCTGCATATATCACACAAACGAATCACGTGACGCGATATCAACCTTCTGTCGCCGCTGCCATACATTTGACCTCACCACAGTCCAGGACCACCTCTCCCCCACTGGATCAACCACAAATTGCCCTCAACATCCACAATGGTTCATTATGAGACAGCGGTAGACACTGCGAGCGCGGCGCGCGGCTCAGCGGGCAGCGCGGCCGACGCAACGGTGCAGAAATTGGCCAGTGCCTTGGAGGACATATCAGTGAGCGACGGGTCCACCAATGACTCCCAAGAGTCCGCATATGTGCTCCCCGCAGGCCTGGAAGCGGCCACGGGGGCGGGAAGCGACGCGGATCTCTCCGGGCAGGACGCGCTCATCGTCAAGTTGCTTGAGTTGGTGGACCGCTACGAGGCGCTCGCCAACGGAGAGTACAGGCTTAACTACATCAACGGCAGCTTGAACTTGAGCAGATCGAACTACAACAACGGGCTGCTGCTCGGGAAGAAATTTGGCCCGGCGTCGTACGACTTGCGGAGCTACGAGTGCTGCAAGGAGGTGCGCGCGGCCGGCGGGCGGCTCGAGCTCGTGGACAAGTTGGGCGAGCAGCGGAGGCGACAGAAGGAGGAGCGGGAGCGGGCAAGGGCCGCCAAGGCAGCGGCCGAGGCAGCGGCCGAGAAGGCAGCAGAAGCAGCGCTGGAGAAGCCCACGGGCCAGGAGAAGGACGGGCCGGTGGATGGCGGTGCCACTGGGAAGGAGAAAGAGGAGGAGGACGAGAAGGTGGCAACTGGCCGCGCTACGGGCCTGGCGGGCGCCGTGGACGGCCCCGCCGTCGCTACCACCACATTGAAGAAGCGAAAAGACGGCGCCAAGGGCGCGAAGGGTGCCTCCAGCGCGACGAAACTGGGCGCCGCCAGCGTGCCGTCCGTGACGGAAATCAACGAGGAGGCAGACGCTGAGCCTGCCGCCGCCGCCACCCCTCCCACTGCCAAGCTCTTGGACCCCATACTCCAGTTCGGCGGGCTCGTGCCGTACCAGCTCCGCCAGTCGCAGTCATACTTCGAGAAGTGGCTCGCCAACTCCATTGCCCTCATCAACCTCCGGACGGAGATCGCCGCCGTCGTGCGAGAAATCGACGCCCACACACCCACAGAGAGCTCCGTGAGCGACGCAACTGCCCTCGCCGGGTAGGCGTGCAGCACGGGCCCACCAGGGGACGCTCCGCTCGGCCACTCCGTGGGGGCCACTGGCGTGGTGCTCAGCTCGCTGCGCTCGACCGCAGGGAGCCAGGCTCGACGCAGTCGCCCCCGCCGGGCAGGCGCCCGCGGAGCGCCCCTACATAGTCAGGTTTTGTACGTATTTATTTATGATGTGCATGTTCTATTTACCCAAAATTCAGCTTCTTATGTAGACTGCCGGGCGCAGCCGGTGTCAGTCCCTCCTCCCTCATGCTCTCGCTCGGCGGGCCGGGTGACCTCTGGCGGTGCCGGCGCGTGGCGGGCCTCCTACTCGACGTCACTGTACAAGTCACTGTCGTTTTCGTAGTCCTCTGGTTTTATTTCTGGCGCGTCGCTGTCGCTGTCGCTGGCGTCTGAGTCGTCCTCGGCGTCCGCGTCGGCGGCGCCCTCGCCGCCCTCCTTGAGGGCCTTTCTTCTGGCTTTGCGCTCCTCCTTCTTTCTGTTTTTGGCCTCGACGTTGGCCTTCTGCTTGGCTCTTCTCTCGGCCTTGAGCTTCTCGTTCTGCGCGTGCTTCTTGGCGAGCGCCTGCTCCTCCTTGGCGGACTTCTTGATGGCGGCGTGGTAGATCGTCTTGGACGAGCCGGCGAGGCCCTCCTCGATCTTCATGAGCGTCATGTTGAGACGCGGGCCGAGCTCGGTGAGCTTGATGGCACGCTTACGGGTGGGGGCGGCCTCGGGCTCGGCGGCGGCAGCAGCACCGCCGGCGGCCTCTTCTTCTTCGTCGTTGCCACCTTCGGCAGCAGCAGCGGCAGCACTGGGCCTTGGCTGTCTGGCTCTGCTCTGAGCAGAAGCAGCAGCAGCGGCGGCGGCGCTGTCGTCCCTGACCTCCACGATGGCGTCGTCCTCCACCTCGGAGTCACTCGTCATGCCGCCGACGGCGTAGGGGTCCAACAACAAGTCACTCACGTCCAGCGCACGGCCCAAGTTGGGCATGCTCTTCTTGAGGTTGTGGTGGCTGTTGATCAACTTCTTCACGTTCTTGCTGGCGTCCACCAACTTGGTGTTGATGGCGTAGTGCCTCCACTCTATCTCGCCCAGCTCCGCGTCCTTGGAGATCATCAACACTCGCTTGATCCCGTTAACCTTGGTCAGCTGCGGTTGGATGGGCGGGAACATGTTCTGCAACACGGTGACAAGAAGCTTCTCGTGGTTGGGAGTCTCGCTGTTTATGGAGAACCCGTTGAGCACCAAGAGCGGCGGCGCCAAGAACTCCGGCGAGTCCTTGCCGACGGACTTGGGGTGTCTCAAGATTCTGCGCACGTCCTTGGCCAACGAGTACGTGTTGACCTTGAACTGCAATGTGGGCCCACGGGGCATCTTTCCTACACGCAACGACACGCTGCCGCTGTCCTCCAGCTGGTTGAACACAAACATGTCGCTGACGCCCAAGGGGCCGGCCATCACGATGAAGTCCTTGAGCTTGTTGGCCTTGCGCTCCCGCAAGTTGATGGCGGTGTGCGGCTGCATCACGTTTCTGAAGTCCTTGACAAGCTGTGAGAGCGAGTGGTTCTTGAGCGACGACCCGAGTCTGAGCACCATCGATCTGGGGATCTTGGCGAGCTCTTCCTCGGACACCTTCTTGTGGGTTCTGGTCTTGGTCTAGAGGCGGGGTGTTAGTATGTCAATTGGAACGGGGGTCGCCCGCCGAGCGCAGCGAGCAGAGCACCACGCCAGTGGCCCCCACGGAGTGGATGGGCGTGGCCCCCGGCAGGGCTGCACTCAGGTGCTGGTGGTCCTGCCGGCGGCACGCTACACGCCTGCCCGGCGGGGGCGACTGCGTCGAGCTTGGCTCCCTGCGGGAGACTCGACTTCGCGCTGCGAGAACTAAGCGTTTTGGGCGCCCCAGCATCAGCTGGGGCCGGGTGGGTGCCCCGGTGGGGCAGCGGAGGGCGATACGTACTCTTCTTTTAGCCATTTTGTGCGGCGGTGGGTGTGTCCGGTCTGTTATACGGTCTCTAGGCTCGGGAATGGAACGCTAGATCGAGATATACGGGCCTTTGGTGGGAGATGAGCCTGTCTGGGAGCACGCTTAGTTTGTATGGGCAGGTTGATTTTTCACTCCATCGCATCGCATCTGGGATGGGTGCGCTTAGATGGAAGGTCATGTGACAGCCTCACTATTTTTGCGGTGGTATGTGCAGGAGTCTCATCACCCACCCCAGCGTCTTACTCATCGCGCCAGTGATGAGAGCACGCTTGGGCCTGGTTTTTAATGGAGAGGGTCCACCACAAAAACACACGCATTTTTCACCCACCGCTCCGCTAGTTTTCGATTCTCCCGTGCCACCTAATCACCATGGCCGCCGCAAAAGACTCGATAAAGAAAGTGGCGTCGAAGAAGAGCGCCAAGACCGACGCCCGTGCGCTCGCTGACAAGATCAAGCGCAATGCGCTCAAGAAGCAGCAGCAGCAGCAGGAGCAGCAGAGCAGCCACGCAAGTAACGGCGACGGCGCTGTGCTGGCCGTGGACACTTCAGACGAGACCCAGTCGAGCGCCGTCGCTGCCAGCGACGGCACCGTCGCGGTCGACCCGGACGCACCGCCCAAGTTCACGTCGTTCTCCGAGCTCAAGCTCATCCCCGAGCTCCTCGAGTCCATCCAGGGCATGAAGTTCACCAAGCCCACGCCCATCCAGGCCGAGGCCATCCCGCACGCGCTCCTCGGCAAGGACATCATCGGGCTCGCGCAGACCGGGTCCGGGAAGACCGCCGCGTTCGCCATCCCCATCCTCCAGGCGCTCTGGGACGCGCAGCAGCCCTACTTCGGGCTCGTGTTGGCGCCCACGCGTGAGTTGGCGTACCAGATCAAGGAGACGTTCGACGCGTTGGGCACCTCTATGGGCCTCCGGACCGTGTGCATCGTCGGCGGGATGGACATGATGGACCAGGCGCGCGACTTGATGCGCAAGCCGCACATCCTCGTGGCCACGCCGGGGCGGATCATGGACCACTTGGAGCACACCAAGGGCTTCTCCCTTAAGAACTTGAAGTACCTCGTGATGGACGAGGCCGACAGGCTCCTCGACATGGATTTCGGGCCCGCGCTCGACAAGATCCTCAAGATCATCCCCACGCAGCGGACCACATACCTCTTCTCCGCCACCATGACCAACAAGATCGCCAAGCTCCAGCGTGCGTCGCTCCACAACCCGGTGCGCGTCGCCGTGCTGGACAAGTACCAGACCGCGGACAACTTGGTGCAGTCCATGATGCTCGTGAGCGACGGCTACAAGAACACCATCCTCGTGCACTTGCTCAACGAGCACATCGGCAAGTCCATCATCATCTTTGCGCGGACGTGCGCGCACACCACGCGGACGACGCTCCTTGCGGGCATCTTGGGCTTCGCCGCGGTGCCGCTCCACGGGCAGCTCACGCAGGCGCAGCGCTTGGGCTCGCTCAACAAGTTCAAGGCGGGCAAGGCCAACATCCTCGTGGCCACGGACGTGGCCGCCAGGGGGCTCGACATCCCCGCGGTCGACCTCGTCATCAACTACGACATCCCCACGGACTCCAAGGCGTACATCCACCGGGTGGGCAGAACCGCCAGAGCGGGCCGCTCGGGCAAGTCCGTCTCGCTCATCACCCAGTACGACTTGGAGCTCTACTTGCGGATCGAGAGCGTGTTGGGCAAGAAGTTGCCCAAGGACCCCTCGCCGCCCAAGGCCGTCTTGGACGCGTTGCACGCGCACGTGGACCGCGCCAGCGCGGAGGCCATCAGGCGCACGAAGGACTACCACGAGAAGCGAGACACGCGCCGTGGCCGCTCCAAGGACGACAGAGACAGAGAGGAGCGCTAGGCGCGCCCCCGAGCGCAGCGAGCCGAGCACCACGCCAGTGGCCCCCACGGAGTGGATGGGCGCGCCCCCGGCAGGGCTACACGCCTACCCGGCGAGGGCGACTGCGTCGAGCCTGGCTCCCCTACGGGGAGGGTCGAGCGCAGCGAGCAGAGCACCACGCCAGTGGCCCCCACGGAGTGGATGGGCGCGCCCCCGGCAGGGCTACACGCCTACCCGGCGGGGGCGACTGCGTCGAGCCTGGCTCCCTGCGGGAGAGCAGGGGCCGCGCGGGGTGGCCAGCGGTCGCCTACAGCGGAACTCCAATTAAATAATAGTATATTACCTATACATGCATATATATATCATACACATACCTTACTGAACCAAACCAAATGTAAACTTATAAAACGCAAATGGGGGCGGTCCCCTTGCGGACCGCCGCTGTGTAACTATGACGAAGAACTGAAGAATTCACTGGCCACCGGGCCCCACCGCTCGCGCCTCCCGCAGGGAGCCAAGCTCGACGCAGTCGCCCTCGCCGGGTAGGCGTGTAGCCCTGCCGGGGGCGCGCCCATCCACTCCGTGGGGGCCACTGGCGTGGTGCTCTGCTCGCTGCGCTCGGCTCTCCCGCAGGGAGCCAGGCCCGACGCAGTCGCCCCCGCCGGGCAGGCGCCAGCGGAGCGCCGCGGGGCCGGGCGGACTACTTGTGGAGGAAGTGCACGGGGCACTCGCCGTGGCCCTTCTTGTTGAACCAGTCCTTGATGCACTTGTAGTGGAACACGCAGAGACACTCGAGGCGGCCCACCTTGTCGCCCGGCTTGAGGTCCTCCAAGCAGATGACGCACTCGCGGGCCACAAACTTCTCGGACATGTGCACGGTGGAGTGCGTGGAGGTGTCGGAGCCCACGACGAAGGTGTCGCTGCCGCTGGGCTGGCTGCTGCTGTCGCCGGGGAGGGACTCGAACTGCGGGCGCGGGATCGGGGGGATGTTGTACACCAACATCTTGTTGCGGGTGTGCGTGCGCGTGCCGTCGGCGGTGGGGCTGCGCTGGTGGTCCAAGTTGAAGTCGAACTGCGTGAGGCAGTCGCAGATGTGGGCCTCCTTGAACGCCTCGAACTCGTCATTGGTGCCGCCCGGGAACACCTTCAGGAGGTTGATGGCGCACACGGGGCAGAGGTTGTGGTCGCTCTGGTCGTCCGGCGCGGCGGAGCCCGTGCCGCCAAGGTGCGGTGTGCCCATCACGGACGAGTGTGTGGACGACCGGACCAAGCGGGTCTGCGTGCGGGCGCCCAAGTACTTGGTGACGCTCGACGTCGAGTCGTTGTCGTGGTTGAGGAAGCGGGCGGCGGTAGGGCCGCCGGGGCCCAGGCCGCTGCCTGTGTTGGCGCCAGCGGCGCCAGCGTCAGGGACGGGGGCGCCAGCATCGCCAGGCAGCTCCAAGTCTATGCTGCCCCGCTCTTCGAATAGCGCCCGTCTGATCATGCGGATCTCCTCAACGCACTCGTCGCAGGTCCGGTAGGTGTCGTAGGGCGACGGCTTGGAGAGCTTGCCGCTGGGGCCCACGATCATGGTGCTGGAAAAGTATCTGATCTGCTGGTCGGAGCAGTCGCCACACACCACCCGGCCGCACTTGCGGCAGTGGTGTCTGCGGTTGAAGAAGGTGAACTTGTTGGAGCAGAGCGTGCAGCTCGCGGCGTCCCTGTCGGGCTGCCAGATCACCAGGGTGTGCGGAGGGGCCATAATGTGGGGGGGGATGATTTAGGGGGTGGTGTAGCGCCGTCGTGGTGGTCGCCGGTGGGTGGGTGTCCTGTAAGGTGTTTTGCGAGTGTGGCGGTAGCAGTGCAGTCGTCGCAGCGTCGCTCTAGCAGCAGTGGGGTCGTTGCTGTAGTTGTAGTGGTCTAGGTAGCTGTGGGGGCAGCGCTAGTTGCTATGGTCGCTATCGCAGCAGTCGCTTATCGTAGTAGTCGCAGCCGTAGTAGTTGCAGGCGTAGTGGTCGCCGTGGTAGTCGCCGTAGTAGTCGCCGTCGTGGTCGGAGTCGCAGTAGTCGCTGTACAGTGCCTTGGCTGCTCTATCAAGCCTCTCTATACAATCTATAGCCAGGGGTACGCCGAATCTGGTAATTGACACAAAAGGAGTCTGTGATCTACATCCTAAAAATCCACCCCCGCTGATGCCCCCATTTTTGTCGTGCGATTAGTAAACAGTGGAGCGCTGGGCCGCCAGTGTGGACAGGGAAGTGCGGGCATGTGACTTTGGTCACGTGCACCCATACACCCTACCACCTGAGACTTCTTTTGGTTGTGAAAAATGGTGGTCGAGCTCTCGGGGTGGTCAACCGCCCTCCTCTTCTTCTCCTCTGCTCTCGTTACCCCGGCTTCGCAACGCTCCAATTGGCCGCTCATTCACAAGGCAATCCACCCGCCCGCACAGCGCACCGCTCTACAGCACCTCCACAGCACCCGCACACTACCCTTTCGGCCACCACGCTAACGGGTCCAAAGCACATCTTGTTCTCCCAGCTCCACCGCGCTACCCTCGCCGCTCTTCCCCCCCGCAGCCCATCCGCAATGACAGACCGTCTCACACAGCTCCAGGTGTGCCTCGACCAGCTCGTCGCGCAGTTCAACGCCACCATCAACTACGTCAACACAAACAGCCTGGCGGCGCTCTTGGACGCCGACGAGTCGTCGTACTTCAACCTCGCCGCGTCCGCGCCGCTCCCCGGTGCACCAGCCGCCACGGCTGCCGGAGGCTCGCAGCCCGGCGGCGCCCAAGACCCACCCTCTGCGCCCTCTGCTGCTCTCAACTCCTCGGTGCCGCCTGGCGGCGCCGACAGCGAAGCGCCCCCCAGCAACAAGCAGTCCCCCGGCGGCGCGGCCGCCGTCGCCTCGGCGTCCGACGCCAAGCTCGAGGCCGAGCAGAACTTCAACAACACCATCAACGAGCTCTCCACGGACATCATACTAAAGTCGCGCCAGCTCAGCATGCTCATAGACTCGCTCCCCGGGATAGGGGTGTCGCCCACCAACCAGCTCCAGCTCATCGAGGAGTTGGCCCGCGAGCTCGAGACTGTCGAGACCGAGCGCATCCGCAAGATCGAGGAGAAGGACAAGCTCCTCACGTGGTGCGAGTCGCTCATCATGGATGTCGCCGACGGCATCTCCAAGACCCGCTACTAGCGGCGCCCCTCCCGCAGGGAGCCCAGCCCAACGCAGTTGCCCTCGCCCGGCAGGCGTGTAGCGTGCCGCCGGCAGGACCACCAGCACCGAGCCTGGCCAGGGGGCACGCCCATCCACTCCGTGGGGCCCACTGGCGTGTAGCCCTGCCGGGGGCGCGCCCCTCCACTCCGTGGGGGCCACTGGCGTGGTGCTCTGCTCGCTGCGCTCGGCCAGGTGCCGGGCAGCAGCGCCTACGGGGGCACACGCGGAGCTGAACTTTTATGTATTGTATAGACGAGTGAAAATATACACCTATTTAATGAGTATGACGGCGCGCCCTCTACTGGTAGGCGAGGCAGTCGAAGTCCCAGCCGGGGAACCAGCGCGAGACCAAGCACCCAAACACGGTCCAGTCGGAGCCGTAGATGAGCGGCAGGAACACGTAGTAGCAGAAGCCCGTGGCGCCCAAGACGAGCGCCATGAGCACGCGCGTGAGCCACTTGCGCTTGCTGTACTGGTACTCGGCGTACTGCGCCAACAAGAGGATCAGGAAGTAGAGCGCGGGCAAGTAGTGGTGTAAGAACGTCTGGCGCTTCATGTGGAAGTACGGGAAGTAGTTGAGCGCCCAGCCGGCGAGGTACTCGAAGCTGGCGGCCTGGAAGAGCGTCAAGGCGAGCGGGTCTGCGTACGCGGTGGCGGCGCGGGCAGCGGGCGTGGAACCGGCGCCGGCGCCAACGGCGCCAGGGCGGCGGAACGGGTTACAGCTGCGGAAGAGGTGTGGGAGCTTCAGGAAGAGTAGCACAACCAACAAAACCACCGTTGTGGCCCAGTAGACCGCGCCGTTGCCGAGGTAGTACACCACCAGACGCGGGCCCAGGAAGTACAGCACGCCCCTGAGCAAGAGCGGCCAGGTCTCCGGCAGCGACTCGTAGGCGTGCGAGTCGGTGATGCCCTTGTTCATGCTCCACATGACCTGGTGGAGCTCAATGAGCTTGTCCCAGAAGCCGTACTGCACCAAGTGGATGGCGGGCTCGGTGCCCTCCTGCACCGCCTTCTCGAGCAACGGGTGCGTGTGGTGCTCGACGTACCAGAGCGTGTTGGGGATGGTGGGCTCCTCGGCGCACATCACCTCCATCTGGCGCGACCCCCACTCGGGCAACTTGTCCTCGTGCGCGTACAAGATGCACTTGGTGCCGACGTGGACCAACTGGAAGACCAGCTCGCCGGCACGCATCTTGATCATGGGGATGTTGTTGGCCTCCTCGTCGCGCTTGGCCACGATCTTGACGCGCCACTCGTAGTTGACGTCGTGCGGGTCCATGCCGCGGTCGCCCGCACAGCTCACCTCGTTGTTGTACTTCTCGTCGGAGAGCGGCGGTCTCTCGTCGGACACGGTGAGGAACTTGCCCGTGCCGCGGTGCAAGATGCGCAAGATGTCGCCCTCCTTAACGGGGCGGATACGTCTCTCCAACTCGCCCTCGGACAGGCGCTGCTTCATCTCAAACACCCACTGGTTGTTGGTGTCCGGATCGAACTCGTAGACGGTGACCTGCTGCTGCTTCGACCCGCCCGGGTAGTTCTGCTCGTGCGAGTGCAAGTACCCGCCGAGCTGCTGGTGCTTGAGCGTGAAGACGCTGCCGTAGCTGAGCTGCGAGGGCACGGTGGTCCAGTTGACTCCTCCCTCGGGGTCCTCGAGCGTCTGCTTGAAATTGGGCGACATCACACCAATGGCGTTTGTGTTGAAGGTGAGGAGACGGAAGTGGGCCGCAAACGCCGCCAAGTAGATGGCGAGCGGCACGGCGATGAGAGCGAACGCCCGGGCAAGCGTGTGCTTGGCAAGCGCCAGCACGGTCACGTCTAGGTCGCCCAAGATGGTCCAGAGGTCTGTCAAGGTGAGCGCCCCGACGAGAGCAAACGTGAAGAAGCCGGACCACTTGGTGGAGACGGACACGCCCAAACCGATCCCAGTCACAAGCAAGAACTTCCACCACTTGCCGCTGAACGGGATGGTGAGCTGGAACTTCTTGTAGCCAAAGACGGCCAAGGCGACACCGAAGAGGAGCGGGCCGTCGAGCAAGATGAAGCGCGACTGCGTGACCATGGAGTTCTCGAAGATCACAAGAAGCGTCCCGAAGAGAGCGACAATGGATCTACAGCCGGAGGCACGGAGGGTGCCGTAGGCGAGGAGCACGGTAGCGACACCACAGAGGGCAGCAAAGAGTCTCATCTGGACGTAGGGCACAGCAGCGCCAGCGGCAGCAGCGGCTGCGTCTGGGTACACTTTGCCAACCTCCGCAAAGTCAAACTCAGCATCCCAATTCGTCAAGATAGCGATGAAGGCAAAGTACAACTTGGCCAACGGCGGGTGCACGTCCAAGAAGAAGTCTCCGTAGAGATACTCACGGGCAAACTTACCGAAGTGGACCTCGTCAAACACCACCACGTTGGGGACGGCGAGGTTGTGCAACCGCACAGCAGCAGCCATGACTGTAAGAACGAAAAGCAACGCGTGGTCCACCTTGGTGAGCGACGTCTTCGCTAGCACCGCCGAGGACCGGAATGTCGACAAGAACGGCCTGTATTTGCCGTCTTTGTAGCCAGAGTGCACCATATTGCGTGTAATGTTAGAGGGTAGGCGGGTCTGGGGTCAAGTTTGGTGGGGCTAAAATTTTTCAGCGGGAGCGGCCGCTAGTGCCCCAATGCGGCCCGTGGCGTCTCAGCGGGCCCGCCAGTGGCCGCCAGTGGCCCCCTAGCAGCATGATTGGACGAGACGGCGGTGTGGAGCACACCGAGAGCGTAACGTGGAGGATGCGTGGAGCGGAGCGGTCGCAGTCGCGCGCCCGTACTGGCGCTGTGTGTGCGTACCGATGCCCCAGCGCGCGACGCTCTTACTGCATACTTCGGTGCGCATTTTTGTGCTGCAAAAATTATGCCTACGGCTGGGCCAGGCACTGGAGGAGAGGGCATTGCTAAGGAGTCACAGGGCGCTTCTCTCCAGTCTGCAAGGTCGCTCCGCTGGCGCCTACCAGGCGAGGGCAACTGCGTTGGGCTTGGCTCCCTCCGGGAGGAGACGAGCGCAGCGAGCTGAGCACCACGCCAGTGGCCCCCACGGAGTGGATGGGCGTGCCCCCGGCAGGGCTCCATCTAGCTACACGTAGCCCCGACGGGGTCAGCAGGTCGCTCCGCTGGCGCCTGCCCGGCGAGGGCAACTGCGTTGGGCCTGGCTCCCTCCGGGAAAGCACCACGCTAGTGGCCTCCACGGAGTGGCCCGAGCGGAGCGGTGTGGCGGCTGCAGAGAAGCTACAAGTCCGGGCCCAGTGCCCGCCGGTCTATGAAAAACGTGTATAAAAGCAACCTATGAATAATGTAGAATCGAAAATGAATATATATGTACAGCGGGCCAAGCCCGGCCCGTCGGCCCGCACCCAGCGGGCGGCCCCCCACAGAGCATCAGATGCAGGGGTGAGGGGCTCTAGTAGCCTATGTAGATGCCGCCGCCGCGCTCGTCCAACGCGTCCACTATGAAGGAGACGTACTCGGACTTTGGGTCCCAGCCGAGCTTGGCGGTGCACCGGATGTTCTTCAAGTTGGGGAGCCTGTCGTCGTTGATGGCGACGGCCAAGTCGATCGGGTCCAAGCGGGTCGAGGTGCCCAACATCCCACTGCTCTCGATGTAGAGCGTCTTGAGGGGCCGCGGGAATGGGAGGAGCGTCAAGTTGTCCTCGTCGAAGAACAGCGACGACACGTAGTCGACGGACACCTCGAGCACCAACAAGTTGGGGCAGTAGTAGAACACGGGGTCGAGCGACCGCTCGCGGAGCCCCGGCATCGGGTACTGCACCTTGAGCGTCTTGAGGTTGTGGCCGAGCTTGCGGATGAGCTGCTGGAACCCAAACTCCTTGATGGACGGGCAGTGCGCAAACTCGAGCTGGGTGATGGTGGCCGGGAAGTTTGTCTCGAACAAAAAGTCGTCCGAGATGCCGCCCAGGAGCCGCAAGAACGACAACTGCGGCGGCCACTGCACGGCCTTGTACTCCTTGATCGCCACCGAGCTCCGCGGGAACAGCAAGTGCGTGAGCTCCTGGAGCGACCGGATCGAGTTGAACAACTCGCCCAAGTCGAGCGTCTCGGACACCAAGCGCAAGTCCAAGATCTTGAGGCGCAGGCAGTTCTTGAGCGAGAGGAGCGGCGCGAGCCCGAACGACGCCTGCGGCGCCACAAACACCTGGAGCTGCCGCTTCGTGCGCTTGAGGAGCTTCAGCACAAACGCATTCTTGCCGCTCTGGATCACGTTGGACAAGTCGAGCTCCTCGATGTGCTCGGCGCCGCCGCGCTTGTTTGCGGTCAACAGCTCCACAAAGGCGAAGAAGTTGGTGGCCTTCAAGTACGGCGCCCGGTAGATGAGCGGGAACGCGATGCAGTAGAAGAGGCGGCACACCCGCAAGTACTTGGGCTTGAGCTTGCCGCGGCAGTACAACACCTCCAAGATGTACGCAAAGATCTCCGCGGGGAACTTCATCATGCGCTGCTCGAGCTCGCGCTCCCGCTGGCGCGCCATCTCGAGCTGCCGGTGCTGCTCCAGCAGCACCGCTGCTGCCACCGCGGCGGCGTCTGCCTCGTGTAGCGCAGCCTCCGCTGCTGCCACCGCGGCGGCGTCTGCCTCGTGTAGCGCAGCCTCCGCTGCGTGCTCCCGCTCCGCGAGCGCAAGGCGCAACACGTCCACCTTCTCGAACTGCGACCGCGGCCACACCCGGCCCCGGATGATCCCGTCGGGCTGGTACTGGCTCGTGAGCACGTAGGTCGAGATGATGTTGGCGTGGTTCCTAAAGTCCTTGTGGGTCTGGCCGTTGATGCCGCGGCCCGCGGCACCGTTGCCCCTCTCCCAGTCGTCTACAGGCCCTCCATGTGCCAGCGTCTCGCTGGAGGGTATTCCTTGTGCCGCTGCCGGTCCGTATGCACCCACAGGGGCACCGCCAGCTGCAGCAGCAGCAGCTGCTGCTGCTGCTGCGGTTTCGTCGTCTTCTTCTTCATCGCTGCTGTTGGGCTCCGTGATGAAGCTCAGCCTGTACACGTACTTCCTGTACGGAGCACGCGCCTTCTTGGGTCTACGTTTGTTAGCTATTTTGAACGGTGCAAGGGGAGTACTCTTCTGAAACAACGAGTCTGTCCGAGTAAATTCACCCTTTGTAGTGTAACTCTCTCCCTTTTTGCCTGGGCTGTCTGCCTCCTTTGGGTATCGCTTTCGCTTACATGATGGTGGGGATTGATGATCGGACTGCACACAATGATATCATCGCGCCCGGGCTTCATAACGCTGTAACCCCGAAAAAAAAAGATTGCAGCACGGAGTTGAAGGGGGTAGGAGAGGGTCCAGCAGGACTACCCAAGACCCTAGGAAGATGTCATGGCTAAAGAGGTGTGCGATCTTTCCAAGGGGCTGGGAAGTGACTACTGATTTTTGTGTTAGGAAGAAGTTCAGGTTGTGTATGTGCGTATTCCACTATAGCTCCGCAGGTAACGCCTGAAGGGTGTGACAAGGCAGCAAACCCACAAATCACTGGAGTATTATATCGTTACTTCGTTCTAATGAGCTGATATGATCGAATAGTGCTTTGTGATAAGCTGCAGCGATGCTAGGGCTTGTTGTCCGGGGGTTGTCCGGGGTATGGATTTAGTTTCCCTCCGACACTCATACCATTGGTTGTCTCGCGCATTACAACGAAAAGAGCCTGTTTCTATGGGCGACACCTTCTGTCGACAAAACACCTTAGCCTCAATCCTCCAAATAGCACCCGTATTCATGAATCATGTCAATGACTTCAGAAATGCAACCTGGTTCCGCAATATAACCGGGTTCTCCACAAACCTACTGTATTCCTACATCCTTACACCTGATTTTGAAATGGCTGCAAATCTACACAATTCCCAACAAAATATATATATTGGAAGCCAGAACAGTGGAGAGAGGGACGTGCAGTAAGAAGACGAACAAGAATCGCTACTCTTCTGTTACACACCTTGCTACATAAATGAATACCAAATAAATATTTATATTGAGTAACCATGGCACTAATTACACTGACTGCTGCTCCGAAGACCAGCCTCAGAGGAGCGGAGTATGAATATGTAGAAGACCCAGCGGGTAGAGCCTCTTGCGCCTGCCCGGCGAGGGCGACTGCGTCAAGCTTGGCTCCCTGCGGGAGAGCACCACGCTAGTGGCCCCCACGGAGTGGCCCGAGCGGAGCGGGTGTAGCGTGCCCCCGGCAGGGCTACGAGCTCCCTAGGGTGCTACAAGGTGGATAGGATGCTCCGCTGGCGCCTGCCCGGCGAGGGCGACTGCGTCGGGCTTGGCTCCCTGCGGGAGAGCACCACGCTAGTGGCCCCCACGGAGTGGCCCGAGCGGAGCGATGCGGACACCTTCCGGGCTGCCTCGCTCACCCGTTGTACGTGACCGAGTTGGAGTTTGCAGGACGGCGGTAGAGCCCAAATCTGGAGATCCGTTCGAGGAACGCCGGACTGCGTCTTGCTGCGATCCCGCTGCCCTTTGCCGCAAACTGGGTGGCGAGCAACCAGTTGAACAAAAGAATCGGGAAAAAGAGCAAGAGCTCCATTTGCAAGCGAATAATGCCAACCGGGAGCTCTAGGGCGAGCATTTTGAACACCCTGAGCGGGAAAAGACTCCAGCTGAACAAAAGCCACCCCAATTCGGATTTCCGCTTCACGAAGGTCTCCCACATGAGGTACTTGAAGATCACATTCCAGGTGGCAAACATCTCTGGCGTCACGTACGGCTGTATATACTGGGCCAACTCAAAGGATATGATCCTTTGGAGGCACCTTATGCTTTTGCGGAGCTCTGTGAGCGAAGGCTCATCAATGAGCGCCCGCAAGGTCACCGTTAACTCTGGCGTCGAGCTCTGGGGATCGGGTTTTCTTGATCTATCCGTATGATGGAGCGCCTGGGGGGCCAGTAACCCGGGATTCGCGCCCAATGGACTACAAACTCTACACCGGGTGCCGTCTGAGCTCAAATTCCCGCCGTTTTCTGGGCTGACAAGTTCGATTTTGCTCTCGTAGCCAAACGCCTCGATCAACCCGTCGCCAGAAACCGCAGATTCGTCAGTTTCTGACGTAACCTCCTTGAGTAACTTGCGCGTTATCACGCTCTTGATGGAGGAGGAAAATGGGAAGCCGTGGAGCGAGAAAAAGTTTGTTTCGTCTTCTTCGCTTTCTGGGGTCCCCTCATGCTGCTCTGCCGAGCGAATGATTGAAGCTCGGCGGGGAGATTTGGGCGCAGGATGCACCAATTCAGGCGGTTTCAAGAACCCGCCCTGGTCCATCGAATAACCATTCTCGTATAGAGGGTCGCTTGGGTCCAATATGTCATCAGACACCGCCTGCGGGGCAAGCGTGGGCGTGTTGGCGTAGCTTTCACCCTTCTCTGTGATGGTTTCAAGGCCGCCGCGCTTAGAGAGAGCCACGGGCTCCTGAAGCCCTGCTGCCACGGTTTTGGTGCCGCTTCTGGGCGATTTAGGCGAGCGAGGCGTTACTTTTGGTTTTGGCGAGAGGCCCAAGCCTATAGGCGAGGACGACTGCAAGCCGTCCACTGCAACAGGAGGGAGAAGCAGCAGTGCGGGAGCCTGCTGGTCCGAGGGAGGAGCCAGGAGGGAGGTGGGGCTGCGGTCGTTGCTCCTTCTGCCCTGCAAATTGAAGGGGAAAGGCACAAACTCCTTTGCGTCTCGCTGCATGGTCACGGAGGAGGAATCTATAACGGCGTCGATGGAGCGTTTCCTGGAAAAAGTGCCCGACGCAGCAGTCACCGGGGTGGTGGACACGGCGGTGGTGGAGCCACTGTGGAGTAGTCGGGACACCTCCAACGGATCGAAGGTGGGCAGCTGCGCCAGCACAGGCAGCAACAGCTCGATGTAGAGGCGCTGGGACGCCTCGAGCTGCGATATGGTGTACTCCAACTGACGCGTCTTGACGTCCATGGCGTTGAGTTTCTCCTCGTACAGGTCCTGGAACGTCTGGCCCATGAACATCTTGGCCACGGCCCAGTCGATGATCTCGCGCTCCAACGACGAGATCTTTGCGAGGACGGGGAGGAGTAGGCGGGCCCAGAACCACAAGAGGAGGAGCTTCAAGTCCACCTCTGACACTTCGCGCGGGGCCAGGGGCGGCCCCGATCTGGGGTGCGAGTCGCGCTGTGGTGCTTGGAACTGGTGGAGGTGCTGGTGCTGGTGGTTGTGGTGGTGATGGTGGTGGAGACTGGCGATCCCTGACGAGGAGGAGAGGGAGGGCGCTGGCGGGTCGAAGCGTCGCTGCCGCTGGATGCTCTGGCCATGGCGAAGCTCGTCCTCGTACGCGTCCACAAACAGATTTACAGGGGACCTTTTCATTGTGATGTGCGGGTGTACGGCTGTTGGATCGGTGCTAGTGGGAGCCAAGGATGCGAAATGGCAGTACTTAAGAGCCGAAGAAAAGACCCAAACAGGGATCAAAAGGAATCGAGAGAGAGAAGCGGTCGCTAGCGGTGCAATGCCAAGGGGGCCATGATGCTGCAAAACCAAAACACAGAAATCTCTGGATTTTTTTTTCTAATAAAGAATATTTTTTAGGGGGTGAAAAAAAAATAAACTAAAAGCAGATAATCAAAAGCTTAAATTCCCCGCGACCTGTACAAGGAGAGGACAGATCTGGCCAAAATGCATGGGGGTAGGCGTAGCCCAGAGCCTCGCTGGATGTGCCAATGGGGAGAGCTACGGCGGCCAAGGGGGGGCACACAGCTTTGAGCTGTGCGTCTTGCGGAGGTTACAAGTGCAATTCTGCGCAAATTGCTGGGGGTGGTTCTCCGTAGCGAACTGTAGTTGATAGCTGTGAAACTATGTTGTGGGCTGTAGCCAAGTGGGTTTTATCGGGCCCTGTGTTTTTCACTCAGTTGCTCCCCCCGTGTACTCGGTGTACTGATGTGGCTTTTTATCTCTGGATCTGGCTGTAAAATCGTGGTTGGCGGCCCCCTACATCAGAAGCAAAAGCCTAAATAGTGACAAGCGCCCACACCAACTTTAGGCAAGTGCTCCTCTTCAGTAGGGTGTACTGCTCTGGGGGCACGCGCTCTTGGGGTGGTCGCACGGTATCAGCAGCTTACTGCGGACTGCCACACACGCGCGAACAATGCGCTCCCGCTGCGCACACAATGCGTCTCATCTGCTCTGCGTACAATTTACGAGCGCACCTGCTTACTGTGACACCGTAACTAAATCAAAACAACCAGATCTAGATCGGTCAGGGCATCTTCACCACAGCAGTGACGTAACGTGCAGTCTATAGTTTAAACTTTTCACTTTTTTCTTTGTGAGCTTCAACTACCCAATTGGGGCTTGAATATCTCGATGAGACGAGGTAGTGTTACGCTGTGGGGATGTACATCAATAAGGGGAAATACGTCGTTTGCAACGAGAATGCATGAAAAATGGATACTGCACCAATTGGAAGCACCCCCATACACGCGAAGGCGCTGTCGATGCCTCTATTACCAAAAAGCCAATACACACCATGAAGCATGTGACCAGCTAGCTCTCGAGCTCTACCAGTCGCGACTGCAAAGCCTCCTAAACGGGCTTTCTGTTTTGCTTTCCACGTCGGTTATTTTTCATTCCACCACTTCCGCTTCCGCAGTCTCAGTGCAAAATTTTGGAGTCATCTGCTCTCTGGCGGTTAAAGCGAATGCCGTCCAAGTTCTGATACTTGGATATCTTATCTACAAGGAGGTAGCACTACCAATGGAGACCGACTATAATGGTCAAAATCCAACTGCTTGGATCCCTGGCACCTCACTAATTGCACGATGTCCGGGGCTGGTAGAGTTACAACCTGCCTCGTGGTAACCTGCTTTATGGGAAGTCCGTTTCTTGCAAGGGCGTACGAGTATTTTGAAGCGGTAAGCTTTTGGAACAGAAGTTAAAATATCTCCCCTCGTTTCACATCGATTTCCCCAGTGGTGCCAACCGTTATCGCCCAGATAGGCCGGATGAAACCCTCTCAATATACCCGAGCCAGCGGGGTATGGGCCTGCGAGATTTGCACAACGAAGACTCCAATACTACAGTGCAATGCTGCCGCTTACTTGATTAATTTGCAAGCCTAACTACAATTGGTACCGGTTCTACTCCATTGGACTCATTTCAATGGCGTTCACACCACCCAAAAATACCTTTGCCTTTCAAATCCCGACGGCGTTAGCTCTGCCTGGGCGCAATCAGAATCAATGACATCACGATTTCCAGTCAAAGAGCTATTGGGGCAAATACATAAATTGAGGCCAATAACGCTCCCTGCTCTACGATGATGATGTGTCGCCAGGGCATTTGCCTCCATGAAGCTTCTGGAAGACGGATATGTCGCAGGGCTGCAAAATCAATAGCACCAAAAATCGGATCCGGTTTTGTGTCACATCGGACATAGTGTTGCCCTCCATTTTCGAACGTGATCAAAATTTGCAACCACACAGCCTGTAGCTTGAATGGATGAATATATGGGCAAACCTATGCCATCTGATGACTTGGCCCACTGATACATATATAAAGATGATTCACTTTTTTTTTTTTCAATTGCAGACTCACTATAATGGATTCATCAATCAAAAGTTGAATAATAATCTACCACACAATCTAACCTAACAAGACTCCAATAAAAATGTTCTTATGTATCCTTGCCACTGTCCTTGCCCTTTTTGGTCTTCGTAAGCTCAAGAAGTGCAAGGATGCAAGAAAGGCCAAGAAGGCATTGCGCGACGCTGAAAACAGGGCCGACTCAGAAGGTGGTGTCGTTAGCTACGACGAAGATGATGACGCAAAGGATACAGCTTCCGACCGTCCTTTGAATGAAAAGGATGTTTACGTTCACGTCAGCGAGTATCAAGACGATCCAAAGGAAACTGGTAAGCAAGAGACGACCAAGGGTGTCAACTGAACGTGACTGTTGAGCTTTCTTGAGCCAGAGTGAGACGACTGGTACTTTCTTTTCCTAGCTTCCACTTCCGTTTCATAGCTTTTTAACTTTAATTCCAAATATATAACACTCCTTCAAGTACAAAAATTGATGTAGCTTCACAGCGAAAGAGGTGTAGGGAACTTCCAAGAATTCTCGTTGTAGAAAAAACCGAAGAGATACCTCAAAACGCCATGGGGTAACTTGTGCTCCGAAACTTAATGCTAAAGAAGCCAAATAGACCCGTTCCATGCTTACTAATTCAAATCAACTAGAACTCAAGAAAGGTACCTAACGAGACTAAAAGGTATTCCCAGCGCTGCAACGAGCAACTGCCTACAATGCTTCCAGATCTGTTTTGCTTACTGAAAGATCTGATCATGCATGGAAGCAGAAAATAATAGAGCATGTCGCAGCAGAAGTATGGCGCAGAATATGAGGTGGCGCATGCGAAGAAAACGCCAATAATCTTTGCATGTCAATCGAACGAAACAACTGCAGCCAGCAGCACCCAAGGACCAGCAGCACCCAAGGAATCTTCCATTCTGGTCACACTACGTGCCAATGAGCTGGAACACATCGGGTGCGTGCATGTGCCCGGCGAATTGACACATTTTATCTAGAGATAGCATATAATCACATCTCCTCGAACTCACAACTTCGATGGACAAAACCGGGCCCTGTGCTTGCACAATGAGGGAAAAAGGGCCCCAAAAAAAAGAAACTTCCGCTTTCAAAATAGAGGGGGATATTCAAACCCCCGATACATTGAGGAACATTGTCTTGCTCCACAGCGTGAAAGGAAGTTTCTGCGGAAGATCTTAGTTGTGGCTGAAAATATTTCAGTGTAACACATCTGAGATGCCCGGTATAGCGCATATACGAAGCAGGCTTCCTCTTCCGTTTACATAGTTTCTTTTTCGGATAATTTGCCTAGTGGCTTGTGTGACCTTTATCGAAACTTGTAGGTGCACTTAGCATTCGATTCTATGCAAGGAAGTGTTGGCACTAGACCCAGGAGGTTGTACGTACATATGCACTCATGCCCCATTATTTTGCAACGTACCCTCTCCATCTCGATATTTTTGCTTAGCCTATGCTTGCAGTGAAGCTACACTGGCATGAAATTCCAAGCAAAAACGCCCAGAAGATCTTTTCTCTGCATGAAATGGAACGATACACTGCGATGTCCCTCCATGTTGCATCGTTCTCCAACATCTCAGTACCAAAAAATAATTCACTCCACGAGATACCAACCCACATTCGGTCAGATTCTTTTGTCCCATCGCGCGGAATAGAAAGCAGGTAGAATACGGAATCAGTAATTCTGAGCCCCCGGTGTGCAAATTTCTTTCGTTTTCTGCTCACAGCAAAACAACGCTTCTCAACTCTCTCTACTTAACACCATCTCGAATGCCCTCAAAAAGCATTGGAAACTCGCACTTGCCAAGAGCAATTTTCATGCTGCCCGATCGTAGGCTCTTCTCAAGAATCACAGCCATGTTTTGCCGAGATGCCCTCTACCATGCATGAGATAGTGCCATATCGTAATGTATATCGTAAATGAAAATAAAAAGGGGCCGCAAGCTGAAAATATTCTATATTCCGCTGCACCGATTAAGTCTTCAAGCCTGTTGATTGGAGCCGAATGCCTACTCTAACCGGCCCTCTTCTCGTGGAAGTGTTGCTTGCGCCTCACAAGCCAGGGTTACATAAAATAAACCATTGAAAGGCATTGCAACAGCGGCTGCATGAGAAAAAATCTACATCGAGCACAAACAATAGACAAAAAATATCTCATTAGTGCATGAATAGAAAAAATATTAGTGTATCGGGGTTTTCTTCTTAACTATCCGCTGGTGCGTTATGAAGCTCTACAAGTCAGAAATACAGAGGAATTGAAAAATGTATTATGAGGTTTGATATATCCAGCGAGCTTACAAAAGGCTCGGGCTCTCGATATACCTGAGCCCTCCCTAAATTGAACAATCATCAAGGGTGCTATCCTTCTTGCGGCAGCACAGTCAGCTTTTCTTTTAGTCAATGCAGTGTTCACAGCCTTTGCCACAAGCAGAAGTCATGCCTCAAGCGTGTGTAAGTATCCTATGTAAGCGGGCACCGTGGAAGATCGAATTTGGGGGCTTACTTCATGCAGCAAGCTCTTCGCGAAATCGGCGGGACGCTTAATTTTCATAAAAATTATTTTGACTAATTATTTTGACTCGTTTCACCTGGAACACTAAAGTTCCACAGCACAAGCTGCAAAAGTTTTTTTCCTACTGCATACCCAAAGAAATACCTGGAGCGTACAGGTGGCAGTAACTGTCCTCATATCGATCAGCATTGGAAAAGGAGCTAGTAACAAGTAAGGGAGCGTGATCATTTGGCAACGGAGGTACAGGAGAATTGCAACAAGTCGTTGAAGTCTGACTTGTGGTTACAAATTCCAAGTCATTGCTCGGATAGATTGCATTTTCTGCCATTTCTCCGTTAGATTCTTCCAGTGCCTGCATCATACTTTCAGGAGAAGAGTTTTAGGTGAGCTTGCTTTCCAACATTTTCTCCTTTTTAACCATCTCTGAAAACTTTGTATTTATGATTATGTTTGCACGAACTTGATGTCTGATACTGTCAATATTGCCAAGATCGCTAACTTGGGGCGCTTGGGCCATTGCAATTGCCCCATTATCACTCAGAATGAGTTTTTGATACGCCTTTTGCAAGTTTTCTATCTCTCCATCTAGCTGTAAGATGGATTCTTCGAGAAATTCAAGATACTGCTTCTTTCTTTCTCTCGATTTTTGAGCAGATTTTCGATTTCGAATTATTCTGGAAAGACGCCGTTGCTCTCTTTCCTCCATAGTCTTGATGTTCTTTTCAGTACCACAAACTCCTTTCAACATGGAAGATATTACAGTGAAAATGAGATGTAAATTCAGTCATCCGAAGGAATACTCCAATTATGTACTGAAGATCTGGAGAAATATACGAGATGAAGTGGTTGCACAAAATTCAAAATTAGATTACAGTATGCATGCAGAGATTAGCGCCGTGTTTGAGCTCTAAAGTTTAAATTTGGGTCAACAAAAGAAACTATGAGTGTGCAGCAGCCAAAATAGGAGATTACGCCATCTCCGAAACAGATTTGCGCTAAGAACCAGAAACCAAGAAATTACTTGATGATATATGACATGTAGGTAGTTTTTAGTTGTGACGTTTGATCAGTCACGTCAGCTGGTTCTAAGAATCTGTATTTGAGTGCCACTTACTCTTGCCCATGGAAGTGTGGAAACGCTCCACGAGTTGACTATCGAAAGCGTCTAAAATCCATCTTCGTCCACAGCAATAAGTCCGATAATATTCGGTAGATCGGAACTTTTTCTTCCCATTTTTCGCTTTCAGATGGGCTCTTCCAGAATATCCCCGATTTGTTCTTCAAAAACCTCTGCTAAATAATAAACAATGCCTTGCATATCCGCCAGTTTCCCTTATTTTCGTGTTGGGCACCCCCATTCTCAGCCTTCTTTCTGATGGCAATGCAACTTCCATTCAAAGGTTATTTTCTGGAAAAGAAAAAGCAGAACACTACCAAGAACGGAAAGATGCGTTGTTCCCTGTATCGCAGTTTTATGCTCTCCTCAGACCAGAAAACGCAGACCAGCGTGGCTTATGATAATCGTCATCGCGTGGCTCATGTCAGAAAACAAAGAGGTGAAAATATGACATACTCTGCAGAGAAAAAAATAATCTTGAGAAACGCCCCCCCTCCCTTCAAGTAGTCGAAGTAACACTTACAAAGTTTTCGTTATTCGGCAAGACTGGAAGTGCTGAAAGGATGCAGAACCAAAGCATCATCACCCGAACTGAAGCGATTTTCTACTTTAGCAATCCAAAAATAAAATTGTTCGGCTTACTGACGTGGAGGGTATTATTCTTTCCTTTATTTCCTATAATCTATTTATTTTTATGCAAGCTCCTATCAACGGCAAATCACTCTATTATTGCCTAACAATGCCCATTTGCCGATAAGTTTATTCTACTTTTTTTTTTTCTAAATATTCATAATGTAATCTATCCTTCTCCAGGTCAGTGTTCCGACTCGATGAGCTGGAAGCTGGAGTATCTTTCTCATAACCAGGCATGCCATTCTCGAATAAATTAAGGGATACTAGTTTGTTTCTAAACTCGGACTCCACACCACCTGCACCTGATTGCAAAGCACTGCCGGGCTTTATTTTTGCCTCTAGGTCGACTTGCGTCAATACTTTCTCCCACTGCATGTTTAATGAGAGCATTGAAAGGTACAGGTAATATAATTTATCGTCAATCGATTCAATATTGAAATTTTTTTGACTCGACTCCAGTGCGGTTGCATGTAGGATTGGCAGCGGGGGTTTGAGGTTTGCAGAGGAAACTTGATTATTCAACCCGCTAATGCTGCTAACAGCATGAGTTGACGACGACCCTGATATTCCACTGGCAACTCCCTCCGGAACAATGTTCAAAGTGGCAGCAGGCACATTGGGCTCTTGTACTTGCGGGTATAGCCAATTTCCTTGAGCAGTTCTTTCATGATTTGATTCGTTTTGACCTATTCGGGATCTAATCTCGCTCATGAGAATATTGTAGTTGTCAAAGGAAATGACATGGTCTTTCTTGACTGCAGAGTACTGGATCAAAAGCAAGTAAGACTCTCGCAATTTCTTGAAGTAGTCGTCTAGCTTCAAAATCGACTCCTCCAAAAACTGGGTGTACTTCCTTTTCTTTTCCCTTGAGTTTTTGGCCGCTTTCCTGTTTCTTAGCACTCGATCTAGACGTCTTTGCTCCCTCTCTTGCAATTCTTCAGCGATGCTCTGAGGACTGTTCTTAGCGCTTTTCTTAGCATCAGTCTTAGGATGATGTTTTGGATTGGGTCCAGTGGCCATGGTTGGTCGAAACGACAAGAGAGGAGCTTGTGCCACCAAGTGAGAGATAAAATACAGCTTCCCTTATATGTCCGCTTTGCTTTTTCTTTTTTTTTTTTTTTTTTCAAGGTAAATTATGCTACTTATATATTTTATTGCAGGTTTTATTTTATGTAAAATTATATTTTTTTTTTTTTGAATATTAATATTGAATAATGTATGTTGTGATTTTATTGCATCTCTAAACCAGACTTCACCAAAAATTATTAGTTCCAATGCTTCCTTTGTAGTTTTCCGTGCACGTCTATTTCTGGTTGCAAATATTGCTCCAGTAATAGAAAAGTCTTTTACCGCTCCATACATATACTTGAACCTTTAGTCCGGAATTGGGCCGGGAATGTCAGTACATGATTGAATCTTTACACAAAATATACTTGAATCACGATTTTAGCTATCCGCTTAGAAGCCTGTGGGCATCGCGAGTGACGCGGAATTTCCGCATGCCGAAGGATCTTGCATGCATTTAGAGCTATGCAAACAATGCCTACGCACAATTTTCCGAAAAGTCACCGCGATTTACCTTCTTTTTTTTGCAACAAGATTGACATGTCACAATGGCAACCACTGTGCTCTTAAAGCTTTCAAAGTGCAATACAAAAGCACGAAATGCCACATACTGGACTTTCTAAGAAACCACATTTTGTGCCAAAATAGACGAAAGAGGAAAGGCAAAGTTTAGTTTTGGTGATTAGGTTTTTGAAAGGAAAATATACGAAAAACCAAAAAAAGAGGTAAAAATATTCTTTGAAGCCTTCTTTTGGTAAAAATAGAGTTTTCGAAGGTGTGCTGTGGATGGTAAGACGAGTCGCTTTGATTATTAGAGAAGAGTGGGTTGCATCTCATCATGCAGACTATCTACTTCTTGAATATTTCTCTTTTTGTTTTTGAATTTCACTTGGCCGCCAAATTGAGAACTGTATTTGCATCATCCTCTAATAAAGGAAATACAGAAACACAAATGTTAGTACCTGTATTTGTATTGCAAGTTTAACAGTACCTTTGCAGTACCCACCCACCCAATTGCACGGGACCTTCATACACTTGAAAGAACAAGCTAGGTTTCCTGGAAATTGAGTCTAACTGTTCCCCAACCGATTATGAAAGACTCAGCCTCGAGAACAAGATATCAAGCTAACTCATGCATAGAATATGCATCTATTGGAAGCATACAACTTCAATCACGACATTCAGAGACCTTCTCTCGATTTACACACTGGTTTTATTCCTGTATCCATATTATACAGCGAACCAATCTACCATTCTGCTGCTAGAGACGCACACATGATGCAAAGTAAATCGACTGAGGCTTCAGGAGAGGCATCGAGAGAGATGACACTCTCTTGGTGCTTCTACAGCTGGCAAATCACTATTGGGCCAAACAAAGCATATGCAAGCAGTCGAATTATTTACTTGGAAGTTGTATCGTAAAGGAGATTACGAAGCATTGAACATATCGCAAGTGACGTGGAGATAAAATAACGTGAAGTTTTTTGGTGTCTGCAAAGCATGGCCATAAAGTAGCGCACTTTGTTTTCAATGCACATCTTCTTCAACATAATGTATGAAGCGTCATAAGTAACAAAAGCAAGCCTAATATAAACATAGTATATATAGGGGATGATTTTCCGACTTTGGATTATTGGGTTCTATGAATCTTTTGCAGTATAAACTCAGCCATGAATATGCACCTGAAGATGAATTATATTTTCTTCTGCCTTTCATTAATAGGCTATGTTGCTTCGGCTCAAATTCAAGGTGTCTTCACGAGCATTAATTCAATTGTCGCCTCTAGCGCCAATAGCAGGAGTTTGCCTGGTATTAACTATTGGAATGCCACCTTGAGCTGGAAGATTGATGGATCGGTTGTCAACCCAGGGGACACGTTCACTCTCCAGTTGCCTCTCGTTGACAGTTTTGTATCAGATACCTTCAATTTTGATGTGAATGGTATTCCTTACGCAACCTGTGGGCTCACTTCAGCTAGTGTTAGTCAAAGTCAAACGCTTTCTCTGATTCAATGCACTGTTCTGAACAACATAAATCCAAGCATTACAGCTTTCGGAACTGTTTCGATTCCGGTGATGTTCAATGGTGGTTTAGGTGGCCGTCCTAGAGACTTAGCTGCAGCCAATACATTGGTATCTGGCGCAAACACAATTACGTGGAACGATGGAACAAATCAATTGACTGGTGTTGTCCAATTCGGAAAAGGAACTTACAGTCTTGATTCTGAGCAGGTAGAATAAATACTTTTGATCGTTACGAATGGAATTCCCCGGTTGAAGATCATTACGTCATGGGTGGTTCCTGCGCTACTGGTACGTTTAGTGGTCAGTTAGGCATGACAATGACAGGTGGTGGGCTGAAAACCTTCAATTGTTCCACTCCTGTTGTGGGACAAACTAGTAATTTTAATGCTTGGACTTTACCATTGACAACTTCTCCAGTTACTTTCACTTCTACCTGTTCCCCAACTCTGTATATTATCAATTATTCAAATGTACCCTTTAATAGTAGGGTCTTTATCGATATATTAACTAATGATGGTGTGGACGCAAGCAATGGGGCTTCAATAATAACTTACACGAACGTTTTTAACTGTGATTCGGGAACTATCAGCCATGGTAAAACTATAAATTGGAGTCCTCGTGTTTCAGTTCCAGTTTCAGTACAGGGGAATTTAATCTTGAAAACGTTGTCTACGTGGACTGGAAGCACGACTCAGGTGAGCACCTTACCCTTTAGTAGTGGGGCTGGGCATACAGAAACTATTGTTACCTTCGTTCCTTCGGTCACTGACATCAAATCTACCTGGACAGGCTCGTTCACTACTCAAAGCGTCATTGTATCTGGCAATTCCTCAACTACTATCATAGAAGTACCAGCATCAACTACTAAGGTCACCTCGACCTGGAATGGCTCAAATACTGCCACCACTACAATTCTTGCTTCAGGCGGTACGGAAGTTGTTATCGTCGAAGTTCCTTCAGTTACCGATAGCACTGCTACGTGGACTGGCTCCTTCACTACTCAAAGTGTCATCGTATCCGGCTCATCTTCCACCACTGTTGTTGAAGTTCCAACTCCAACTACTCAAATCACTTCAACTTGGACTGGTTCATCCACTGCTACAACCACCATTCTTGCTTCTACTCCAGGCGGCACTGATGTTGTCGTCGTCGAAGTTCCTTCAGTTACCGATAGTACTGCTACGTGGACTGGATCCTTCACTACTCAAAGTGTCATCGTATCCGGCTCATCTTCCACCACTGTTGTTGAGGTTCCAACTCCAACTACTCAAATCACTTCAACTTGGACTGGTTCATCCACTGCTACAACCACCATTCTTGCTTCTACTCCAGGCGGCACTGATGTTGTCGTTGTCGAGGTTCCTTCAGTTATCGATAGTACTGCTACGTGGACTGGATCCTTCACTACTCAGAGTGTTATCGTATCCGGCTCATCTTCCACCACTGTTGTTGAAGTTCCAACTCCAACTACTCAAATCACTTCAACTTGGACTGGTTCATCCACTGCTACAACCACCATTCTTGCTTCTACTCCAGGCGGCACTGATGTTGTCGTTGTCGAGGTTCCTTCAGTTACCGATAGTACTGCTACGTGGACTGGATCCTTCACTACTCAAAAAGTCATCGTATCTGGCTCATCTTCCACCACTGTTGTTGAAGTTCCAACTCCAACTACCCAGATTACTTCCACGTGGACCGGATCGAGTACTTTGACCACTACTATTCTCGCTTCGACTCCCGGCGGTACTGATGTTGTCGTTGTCGAAGTTCCTTCCGTCACTGATAGCACTGTTACTTGGACTGGCTCCTTCACCACTCAAAGTGTCATTGTATCTGGCTCTTCATCCACCACTGTGATTGAAGTTCCAACTCCAACTACTCAAATCACTTCGACATGGACTGGTTCAGCCACTGCTACCACCACCATTCTTCCTTCAGCTCCAGGAGGAACAAACGTTGTCGTTGTCGAAGTGCCCTCTGTCATCGATAGCACTTCTACGTGGACTGGATCTTTCACCACTCAAAGTGTCATAGTATCCGGCTCATCTTCCACCACTGTTGTTGAAGTTCCGACCCCTACCTCTCAAATCACATCGACTTGGTCTGGCAGCTTCACAACCACCGAGACTATCCCTGCGTCCTCACCAGGAGGAACTGACGTTGTTGTTGTCGAAGTTCCTTCCGTCACTGATAGCACTGTTACGTGGACTGGCTCCTTCACTACTCAAAGTGTCATCGTATCCGGCTCATCTTCCACCACTGTTGTTGAGGTTCCAACTCCAACTACTCAAATCACTTCGACTTGGACTGGTTTAACAACTGCTACCACCACCATTCTTGCTTCTACTCCCGGCGGTACTGATGTTGTCGTTGTCGAAGTTCCTTCCGTCACTGATAGCACTGTTACTTGGACTGGCTCCTTCACCACTCAAAGTGTCATCGTATCCGGCTCATCTTCCACCACTGTTGTTGAAGTTCCAACTCCAACTACTCAAATCACTTCGACTTGGACTGGTTAACCACTGCTACCACCACCATTCTTGCTTCTACTCCAGGAGGAACTGACGTTGTTGTGGTTGAAGTGCCAGTATCAACATGGATCTGGTTGAACTCTTCTTCAATTTCGAAAACTTTGATTACAGTTACTAGTCCTGGAGCACCAATACCCACTTCACAATTTTCTGCAACGACTATTAACACATCTGTTGCTAGTAAGCCCACCAGTGGTACTTCAACTACCTCAGTTACGGAACCTGCATTACCTACTGCTTCGTCAGCTACTGATGCAGTTACTGCAGGAAGCGGTAGCCCAATTGCGATTCTGGTGCCAGCACAGGGTCTGAATCAAAGTACTACCCAACTTGGCAGTCAAGTTGGTACTCAGCCTTCCAGCCAGAGTACAAGCCAAGGAGGCAAGCAAGGGTCTGCAACAGCATCAGTGGGTGTAGCACCTTCTGTACCTACAGGATCATCTTCAGTCACGATTTCACCTGGTAGTGATGGCGCTCCTTTGGTACCAACATTCTCAAATGGTGGCAACTTGGTTACATGTTCACTTGCTACGTTGCTTGCAGGACTCCTTACAATGTTACTTATTTAAGTGGATGGTGTTTCGTTCAAGAGCCTCTTTTCCAGCGGTTGACTCACTCACAGAAGTACACTATTGAAACTTATAATTAGAACCACTTCCGTGCTGAAAAAGAAGAGTTTCTGATTAGTGCCGTTTTGGAGGGGGTTTCATCTGGGACAGGAGACTCCTGGACGTTTTCTCTTTAGTTTATTATACTTTCGATTCTTTCTTTATTTCCTCCATGTTTCTAAGAGACACTAGTGTGATTTTCATTTCAAAAGAACTCTAGTTGTATTTGGCATTTCATTTATCCTTTCTAATACATATCAAGTGCCATAAACTATTATGTAACCTAGCTTGAGGCGCATGCCGAAGTTAACTTGTGCACAGCTGGTTGTGCTCCGGCAGAATCAGGGCGTACCCACCTACACCCACAAGGGAAATTGATATGGCCAAATATGGCGACACGTGAGTAGTCATGTGATTTTGGCGATTCGATGCTAGCACTTGCTTACCCTGAGGGGACGCATGGGAGAGAGAGAGACAGAAAGACAACAGGTGACCGTAAACCGGGCGACCAGAATTGAGAATGCATGCACTCACTCCATCTGGCCCTCTACTTCTCGTATACCCGTCCCTCACCTATCACTGCTGCTGCTGATAGCAGCATCGCAGAGTGTGGCCCTCAGCCGTTCGCCTGCAGGCACACACCCATCTCCTGCACACAATACACACGCTCCAACGCCTACCCTTTACACCCTACACCTTCTACACCACCCACAAGGTCTGAGCCCAATGGGAGACCCTCCAGCGTACCGCTATTTCACCAGAAGGGTCAGCGGTACGCTCCGCGGGCGCCTGCCCGGCGAGGGCGACTGCGTCGAGCTCAGCTCCCTGCGGGAGAGCGGCCCCGAGCGCAGCGAGCAGAGCACCACGCCAGTGGCCCCCACGGAGTGGACGGGCGTGGCCCCCGGCAGGGCTAACCCTCAGGTACCAATGGTACTGCCGGCGGCACGCTACACGCCTGCCCGGCGGGGGCGACTGCGTCGGGCCCAGCTCCCTTCGGTCGACCACCCCAGTGCGGCCACAGTTGGCCTACATCGAGCCCAAGCAGTTTCGCAGCCGCCTGCTGCGCACGTGACGCGCGCACGGGACCCGCATTTTCCCTGCTTCTGGCAAGATGTGGCAAGACACAAAAATGACGAATGAAAAATTTTCACCTCCCCCCTTCTGCGCCAAAATCAGCCGAAAGCTTAAAAGGCAGAATTTTCGCTCCAGCTTCTCCCCTTCTCTTTAGCACCACCACCACACACAAGCACACACAAAATGGTTTTAGTTCAAGATTTGTTACACCCTAACCCAGCTACCGAAGCTCAGCAACACAAGCTCAAGACCTTGGTCCAGGCTCCAAGATCGTACTTCATGGACGTCAAGTGCCAGGGCTGTTTAAACATCACCACCGTCTTCTCGCACGCCCAGACTGCTGTCACCTGTGACAACTGCTCCACCGTTTTGTGCACCCCCACCGGTGGTAAGGCCAAGTTGACCGAAGGCTCTTCCTTCAGAAGAAAGTAAATCAGGCGCTAGGAGATCAGGGAGCGCCGTGGCCCCTCCGCGACGAGGGCACGCGAGTCTCAGCAGGGTCGCCACCGCGCGAGCCCCAGCGGCCCCCCAGTGGCACCCCCCAGTGGCTCTTTTTGCGCTCAATCGCGCTGAATAAGCGGGCATACCAACCGCCCGCTGCCACCCGCACCGCCAGCTGCCACCCCCACGGCCCGCCCCGCGGCCTCCCCTTCAATTTGCATGGTTTTTTCTCACTTCTTCGGTTCCGGTTTGCATGATGTACAATAGACAGATAATGAAAAGGTTATTTTCACAGGTCCCGCTGTGGCTTATATAGTGAATAGACATTTTACACGTTACAAGGCGCCCGGCGCGGCTGTAGACACTTCTTTATATACAAGCTTCTATACAATCTATATACAGCGCCGGCACCCTCACGGGGCGACTGCGAGGCCAGGGGGACGCTCCGCTGGCGCCTGCCCGGCGAGGGCGACTGCGTCGAGCCTGGCTCCCTGCGGGAGGTGTGGGGGGTCGAGCGCAGCGAGCAGAGCACCACGCCAGTGGCCTCCACGGAGTGGATGGGCGTGCCCCCGGCAGGGCTCCTCTGGCCCTCGCACTCTACGCGGGTACTGGCGGTCCTGCCCGAGCGCAGCGAGCAGAGCCCCACGCCAGTGGCCCCCACGGAGTGGCCCGAGCGGAGCGGTGTGGCGCCCCCTACGGTCCCAGCGCCCCCTGCCGTCTCATCGGGCCCCGGCGGGCCACCCTGGACGGCCTAGAGGCCGTCGTGGTCGCGGGGGTCGACCCGGAAGCCCGCCTTCTTGCCCTGCTGCCTGTACTTCAAGGAGGACTCGATGTCCGTGGCGATCTTGTCGGCGACGCGCATGAAGTCGTCGTCGAACTTCTCCTCGGAGGCGGCCACGATCTTCTTCCACTTCTTCTTGCGCTCGTCTTTGAGGAACTTCTTCTTGGACATCTTGCTCTCCACCTTCATCTTGTCGAGCTTCTCGTCCGAGAGCAGGTTGCGCACGGTGACGGTCTTCTTGCCCAAGGCCCAGAGGTCGCCGCGCTCCACCTTGCGCGCGTCGTGGTACTCCTGCTTGCCGCAGCTCTTGGGCACGTCCCACACCTCGATCTTGCCCGAGGGCGCGCACACCTCCAACTTGACGTTCAGCTTCTGCTTGACGGGCTGCTTGATGATGCGCGGCCAGTTGTTGGGGTCCGAGGCCAGGAGCTGCTCGTTCTGGAACCGGCGCTGCTCGTGGATGCGCGCCAACGACGCGGCGTCGTTCATCGCGCGCTCCGCAATGAGGTACGAGTACGACCCGGACTCGTAGTCGTTGCCGCCGGGCCGCCCGCTGCCCTCGAGCTGCTGGAGCGCGGCCTTGCTCATCAAGTCGAACCCAAACCCGTCCTGCGCGGACTTGTTCCACTTGGCCGAGAGCTTCTTGCCCTTCTTGAGCTCCATCGTGAACTTGGGCCGCTGCACGGTCTGGTGGTACGAGCAGAAGTTGAGCCTGTTTTTGTATTTGGGGATCTTGTAGAACGCGGGGTTGCCGAGCTGGAGGGGGCACCGGCTGTGGTGCGCGCAGGGCGCAAGGATCTTGAGGTGGAAGTCCATGCCGTCGGCACCAGCGCCAGGGCCGGTGCGGTCAGCACTGGCCCCTTCTGACTCTGTTGCCTCAGTGGGTGCTGGTGGCCCTGCCGGGGGCACGCTGCACGCCTGCCCGGCGGGGGCGACTGCGTCGAGCGTGGCTCCCTTCGGGAGGAACAGCCCCACGCTAGTGGCCTCCACGGAGTGGCCCGAGCGGAGCGGTGCAGCGGGCCCACGGCCAGTGCGGTCAGCACTTGCCCCTGCCTCTGCCTCTCCTGCCCCTGCCTCTCCCGTCTCTACCTCTGCTGCCTCTGACGACGCTTCCGGCGCCGTTGCCTTCACCTCCTCGAGCTCGTACTCGCCGCTGTCCTCAAACTCAAACTTCAAGTCCTCCTCGTCCGCGGCGCCGTACTTCTCGAGCAAATGCCTCTCAAACTCGACATCCTCCTCCGTGATCATCAGACTCATCAGCTTCAACTTTTGCGGCTTGACGCTGCTGCCCTTGAGGTACGGCCGCGGGATCTTGCCGTGCTCCCGCTCGTACGACTCCGGCCGGATCATCACCTGCCTGGCCCTGGCGATGGTCTCGAACCCGAGCGCGTTCCCGCGCTCCACAAGCACGATGCGCCCGCCGGGACTCAAGAGCCGCAAGATCGGGTGGAGGTTCAAGTCCACGTCCCGCGGGAAGTTGTACTCCCGCGTGAGGAGGCACTGGTTGACGATGATGAGGTCGTACTGCTTGTTGACGGGGAGCGAGTCTCGGAGCGTGGTGTTGGTGCGGATGCGGGTGGTGTCGACCGCGCCGACGGCGCCGTCGGCGCCGAAGGCATCGGCGTCTGCCTCTTCTGCCTCTCCCTCTGCCTCTGCCTCTGCTGCCTCTGCTGCTGCCTCTGCTGCCTCTGCTGCCTCTGCTGCTGCCTCAGCCTCTGCTGCCTCTGCTGCTGCCTCTGCTGCCTCTGCTGCTGCCTCTGTGGCCACAGCGGCCCCAGCGGCGGGCTGCTCGCTCACCTGCCTCGACAAAATCACCTTTGCCCGCTTCCGCATGGCGCCCAGATTCCGCCCCACCACGTACGAGTCCCTCACACTGGGACAAAACTCATCGCCCATCATCTCGTTCAACGCCACCATCCCCGTGCTGGGCCCGTAGCCAACGTCCAACACGCGGTCCGGCGCAAACTGGCCGCCCTCGAGCTCCACGCGCTTCTTCAACTCCCGCAACACGCTCTGCACGTTGGCGTAGTCCTGGAGAAAGAGCGCGGCGATGTGCCCGTCGCAGTCCAACGGCGTCTCGGGCGCCTTCTGGATCTGCTCCTTGTTGATGCTCTGGAAGAGCGACGCCGCCTTGGTCCGCAACTTCTCCGGGATGTTTGTGGCGAGGATCTCCTCGTTGATCACCTGTGCGATCTCCGCGGGGAGCCGCGTGATGTTCTTGTTGCTGCTCCGGCCCATGAGCGTGTAGTCGTGGAGTCTGGCCTCGGTGGAGTTGCTGCCCTTGATCCACGAGCCGTCTGCGTTCCGGAAGGGCGAGAGCGTCTGCTGGTACGCCGACGGCTCGGCCCAGCTGCCAAACAGGCTGATGCTGCTGCTGCCCTCATCTTCATGGCCGTCCAGCCCATCCAGCCCATCCAGCCCGTCTGTCTCTTGCCGCGTGCGGGTACTGCGGCTGCGGTGCCGCGTGTCTATGTCTATGTTGTCGTAGGCGTCGGAGCGTACGCTGATCGCCCGCCTGGCCGCCCAGGCCCCCACACCGGTGCGTGGTGGTGGCGGCGGTATCCTCCTTCTGAGCATGCACAGAGCCCTTAACATCCTCGTTGTGCGTGCTTTAGTCGTTTGCTATGGAAAGTACGGGGTATTTGCGTACTGTGGGTTCGTTTTCTGCGTTTTCCGTGGCGGTTTCCGTGTATTTTCGTGGCTCTGACCGCTGCCTCTTTGTGCTGCCCTCTCAGCTCATCGAGCAGCCTGCGGAGGCCCTTCGCGATCTGGCCCGCTGCAGCACTGGCGCCCCTACCACCAAAATCCACTGGAAAAAAAAAATTGTGTGTGGAAAATGTTACACAAAACCACCCCTACCAAAACACACTAACCAGTCAGATTGTAGCGAAACATAAAAGCGTCTGGCGGTGGTAGAGAGAAAAAAAACTCCCATTCGCACCACCTCAACTCGTCTGGACACACCCACAGGTCACGTTTGGCACCCCCGTAAAGAACGTTTGTCGCATTCGCACTCCCGCAGTCCCGTAGCCCACGCACACAGGACCCCTCAGTGAACTCCCACACCACCCGTAAAGCCCAAGTATCCAAGCCCAAGTAGCCTACCCAGCCGTAACGCTACCACGCAAGCACCAGAACAGACTCAATCGGAACCCCTGCTAATCGCTACACGCTACAAGCATCCGTCCCCAGTCACCACCCCAGTCACTACCTCCAGTCACTACTCACATACGCTCCCGTTCACCACCCACCTACCCCCACACCATGGCTCGCTTCATACGCCTCGGCTCGGCCCTTGCTGTCGGCCTCTCCACATACTCGTCCGTCCAAACATCCCCCATCTACAACGACTCGCCCAAAAAGCGCAACTTCTACGAAGACGAGTCCACCGTGGTCCCCGTCCCAGGAACGGTGATCCCCGCCTCCGGCACCGAGTTGGAGATCTTGGGCGAAAACAGACTCATCGACGGCATCTCCGTGCGCTCGCCCGCAACCTTGGAGCTGTTCTTCAAGCTGGCCAGAAACCACGTCGCCTACCTCTACAACTCGTCCTTGCAATGGGTGGACAAGTCCTACAACCACTACCACGAGACCGAGCACAAGATAACCTCCACCGTGAGCGAGTTGCACTCCAAGAAGGAGGATCTCTTGCCCAACGGGATCTACGTCATCATCGCCGCGTTGCTGGGTAACATTGCCGCCCGCCAGAGAGGCATCCTCGCCAAGGCGACCTTCCCCGTCGTCTTGGGCGTCGCCTCCTTCAAGTACTTCCTCCCGGAAACCTTCGACAGAACCTCCCTGTTTGTCTGGAAGTTGGAGCAAAACAAGTTGCCCCACTTGGCCGAGACCCAGGTCCTGGCCGTCAACAAGAGTAAGGAATTTGTAGAGCAAATTGAAAAGACCTCGGTGGAGAGCCAGGCCAGATTGGACCAGGGAGTGAAGAGCTTGAGAAAATCCATTGCCGACATCACCGGCTTGAACATCGACGAAGAAGTGTCCAAAAAGTAGGCCCCCACCGGCTGAAGTAGATAGCAAAATAGACAGATACGAACCACCCAGCGTTGTAAGCCTAGAGTGCCCCGAGGGCCCGAGCGTAGCGAGCAGAGCACCACGCCAGTGGCCCCCACGGAGTGGATGGGCGTGCTCCCGGCAGGGCCAGACATAGCCCCGACGGGGTCAGTGGTACGCTCCGCTGGCGCCTGCCCGGCGAGGGCGACTGCGTCGAGCGTGGCTCCCTGCGGGAGGGAGCCGCAGGCGATTTGGCTGCGAAAATTTTATGCTGCATTTCTTTGTGGCAGCGGCCGTTTGTGTACGCCAAACGGCAGAGGGAGTGCCCTACGGTCTCTTTGCACACAGTAGGAGCTACTGAAGTAGTAGACTCGGGGGAGGCAGTCCAGCTATAGTTTGTGTGTTCTCTAAGGCAGCAGACTGATAAAATTTGCACCCACCTGAAAATGACAAGCCCTGGCAGAAATGCTGGCGGTGGTATCGCTGGAGGAGGTGGCCCACTCGAAGCCACAGCCAAACTCTCCAAGTTGACCACGAGCAACCGCCCCTCGACAGCAAGCCGTCCGGCAACTGCGCTCTCCAGAGTCTTGGACAAGTTTAGCGCCGTGTCGGGGATCAACCTCAGTCTCCCGCTCCACCACACGGCGAGCTCCGCCGCCGACAGAGCGCTCATGCTCAACAAGGGCACCCCGTCGCCCATGATGGCGTACGCGTTGCAGGCCAAGATTGCCAAGATCATCAAGACGGAGAGGAAGAACAAGACGCTCAAGTTGCAGCTCATCGACGACCTCCGCGCGTGGTCCGCCGCCATCCCGAGCTTGGAGAGCGAGACCATGATCAGTGAGTTTGCGTCGCTCCTCTTGAGCCAGTTGGACACGGCCACCTCGGTGGTGGAGCGCCTCGACAACTTGCGCTTGAACTTGCTCGACGTGCACGAGCGGGAGAAGAAGCAGAAAGACCTCTACGTCGCCAAGGAGAAGCTCTTGAAGCAGCTCAAGGACCTGGAGGCCAAGCACGGGGCCGCGGCCTCGGGGAGCACGTTGCTCAAGGAGAAGTTGGAGGAGAACATCTGCAACTTGGAGGTGGTGGAGCTACAGTACTTGCGCTCGATCAACAAGAGCTTGAAGGAGTCCATCATCGAGTACTTGGTGTGCTTGCAGACCACGGCGTCGGTGTTGGAGGACGCCACCCAGGACTACTACGGGTGCTTGTTGGCGATCGAGCAGGGCGTCCTTTCGAACGGCAACGGGAATGGCAACAAGAGCTCCGTCGCGACATCCAATGGCAGCGGGGCCCCCAGCGGTATGTCCCACCCCCACACCTACACCACCAGCAACAGCAGCACTAACCTTGGCACCCACAACAACGGCAGCAACAGCGGCTCCTACCACCACGGCGCCCACGGAGCCCACGCGAGTGCCAGTGGTTCAGGGCAGCATCGCAGGTATGCGGCCGCTGCCGCCGCCGCCGCCGCTCCAGCTCCAGCTCCAGCTCCAGCTCCAGTTGCTCCACCCGCTGTCGCTGGCATTCGGTCCAGAAAGGAGTACCTCTCGCTCGGCAGCGGCAGTCTCCCCAGCTTGCGGTCCGGCGAGTACCCCGAGTACGCTAGAATGGAGCCGCAGCAGCAGGAGCCCGAGACCAAGCAGGGCAGTCCCAAGCGGCCCACGGCGGCAACGACTCCCCTTGGGCTCGCCTACGGAAGTGAGGGCGGCGGCGGCACCGCAGACAACACCGCCGTGCCCCGCGGCGTGTGCAGCGAGTGCCAGAAGGTGGAAAAGTACACCAGACTGTTCACGCCGTGCACCCACTACACGGAGTCCAGAGACTCGTTGAAAGTGAGAGACTACATGCCAGCAGACCCGTGGGGATAGAAATGAGTAAAATGCTATGTAAAGATTCAAGTTTCTATGTACAGATATATATATACAAATACAGGGCCCCCCACTCCTTTGGGCCCGTGTAGTTTCTAGTGGCTGTTCTCCTTCTTGAAGAACTTTTTGCCGATCTCGTAACTGGAGATCATAATGGCGCACGCCGGGGCGATCTTCATCATTCTGGGCCAGATCCCGCTGTAGAGGGCGCCCATGCCCTCGTTTCTGTAGATGTGCGCGAGGAAACGGAACATGGACGGGCGCTTCAGCGCGTCCAAGGCGTCGGCGCCGCTCAGCTCGTTGGTGATCTGGAGCCGCGTCTTGCCCACGTCGAACGGCTGGGTCATGACGGCGCCGATGGCGCCGGAAATGGACCCGGAGAGGAACGAGGTGGCGAACACGCGGAAGTCGTCGTCCCGCAGCGAGTTGAACTCCGCGTTGAGCGCGCGGCCAATGTTGTGCTTGAAGAACTCGTAGAACGACCAGTAGATCCCGGAGAAGGGCACGTCCCTCCAGAGCGTAATCTGGAGCCCCGTGAACAACGTGCTGACGCCGCGCTGGCGGAAGAGCGCAAACAGGTCCCGGAGGAGGTGCGAGAACATCTTGGGCGAGTTGCCCTTCTCCTCCACGGGGATGGCCTGGAAACGCGTCTTGATGAGCTCGAGCGGCGCCACGAAGGTGGCGGACAACATGCGCGCGAGCGACCCGCAGAGGAGCGGGTTGAGGAAGTGGTCGCTGATGGGCGAGTGGTCGCGGATGTACTCGTACCCGGTGAAGTAGATGATGTTGGAGGGCACGGACATGAAGAGCGTGAGCGAGACCCCACGCCAGAGCGTGGCGAGACCCTCGTTCCGCGAGATGGTTGCAAACCCCTCGAACGTGGAGTTGATTCGCGTGCAGTTGTCGGCTGACTTGCAGTAGTGCTGCGACACCCAGAAGATGTCCGTGGCGCTGGCCGTCTTGGGCGCAGCGGCGGCGGCGGCCTCAGCGATGGGCGGAGCCGTGGGCACAAGCGACGGCGTCGCTGGCTTGAGTGTATGCGGAGTTAGTTTGGTTGATGCAGTGGTGGAGGTGGTGGCGGCAGCGTTGGCCTGAGGGGCAGCTGCGTGCACCTCACAGCAGTTGGACGGCAAGATCTCCTGCTGCTGCATCCGTATCCTCACCACGTCGAAGGGTGTCACCACGAGCGACGTTATGAGAGAGCCGGAGCACGCGCTGATCATCCGCTGGCTCAAGGTGATGTTCTCGCTCATCGTGGCGGCGACGGAGGCACCGCCGGCGGACTCCGGCGCCCTGGTCCCTACGGGTGCGGACCGGCCGTACTCCAAGCTTCTCAAGTATTCGTTTTCCTCTAAGGCAGCAGCCATTTCGTTACTCATACTGGAAAAGACTGTGCGGTACTGACTAATGCTGTGGGAGGCCCGATATGTTTTTTATATAGCGGCAGCAAAAGAATTTCAAGATGGTCACGTGGACTGCGGAAATGGAGTGTTTGTGGGGGGCGCTGGTACTCTGTTGGGCTCTACCTGCTAGTAGTGAAATGGCAGCAGCTCTGGCAGCGAGTCCGATTGCGGTAAAGTGTGCTTTTGGGGCGTGTGTGTCTCGAGTGCGAGCCAAGGGCGTGAAAAACGGCATCCACAGCCGAGCGGGCTGAAAAATTTTGAGCTGAGGGACTGGATGCCCGCTATGGCTGCAGAGCGGGCGCACGTGACAAATGGTTGCTTGCTTTGCCAGAGCAGGTTGCAATAACGGGAAGGGGACGCTCTTCGTTCGGTCCCCAGTACGAGTTGTGTACAGCTGAGGGGCAGTTGTTGACTTGCGGTAGCACAGTATGGGAGGGAATGGGCAATCCTACTTCTGTATTTATTTAGCAGCCGAGCGGCGCGCGGTGCCACTGCCAGTTTATCCGAGCAAATGGACCCTTAAACTGTGTAGTGTGGCGGTGGCCGACTCGATATTGCCGCTGTCCTTCGTGCCTACAGTAAACTTAGTGCCGTACTATACATTGGAATTCTCTATCTAAAGTATTTTCCTATTCTCAAGCGTCCTTTAGTACTCTGGATAGTCTGGCTAGTACTCCAGCGTGGTATCCGTACAGTTGTATATGTTGATATGTCCGTCCTGGTTGTAGTTTGTAGCCATCATCATGTAATGCGGGTGGAATACGGCGTTCGAGAGGTAGCTGGAGGTTCTGTTGGCCAAATACGTATCATTGGGGTTCTTCAACGACAGAATCAAATCTCCCGCGGTGGTCCAAATCTTCACCAGCTTGGCACCGGTGGTGAATATAGGCGCATGCTCGTGCACATCGAGGCAACGGATAGACTTCTCTGGCGAGTTTGTGTACGTAGCAACCGGATCGCTGTGTCTGATATCCCACAAGTTGATGTACCCGTCGGACGAGCCACTGATAAGCTCTCTGAACCCGCCTCTTTGCATGTGTACATTTCTGATGGATCCACTGCCTCCCTGTCTGCTGTGTCCACTGCCGCCATTGTTGGCACCGTAATTGTTGCTGCCGCTTCCACCCGTGTTCCAGGTTTTCACCATGGACTCTCTGCTATCGAGTCTACGGTCGTACACCCTCAAGCTTCCGTCATCAAATCCTGCAATAAATGTATTCCCTGCAACTTGATCCGACGTCAATGAGGTGATCGAGGACGTGGACCGGGCTGGGATGTCAACCAAGCAAAGTTCTCTTGGTGCGTCCCATACTCTGATAATCTTGACATCACCACTAACTAACAAGGACCCTCTGGACTGCTGCCATTCAGAGATCAACCCCGACAGCTTCGATGTCAAAAGCAAGTCAGTTAAAGCTCTCCACGACGCGATCAATTCAATACCATCGGTACTGTTGTTGTCGTGGAAATTCTTATAGATCTTTATCACCCCGTCACTACTACCAGTCAACAAGAGAGGCAAGTCGTCTTCGTTGAGAAACTTAATGTCGGTTATTTTCGTACCAAATGGGTTCCCGTTGGAAAACTTCTTGACAACGCTATTCACTTCCCAGTCCCAGACAGTAATAGTGTCCTTCTCGTCGGACGAAACCAAAATCTTTTCAAACTGCGTGAATTTGATGAGCTTTGGCTGCGTCTTGTTGTTCAAAACCTTCAAGTTCCTATTCCAGTCTCCCGTGATGGCCAACTCCTTTTGCGGCTGTGTCTCTTGGATGATCGATTCGTTACGGTTACGTCTCCACAACCGCTTGGCATATTCCTTCGAGCCCGGCTCGTCAATCTCGTTCTTGGACATTTGCGGTTCCTGGAAGTATTCACAACTGTACTGGAAGAATCCTGAGTCTGCCGGTAATTCTGGCTTGACTGACAAATCTCTCTGCTTAAACCGTGGAGTCTTTGGCTTGTATTCAACCCCGTAGTTGGTTGGTACAGTCCCTAAATTCAAGATCCGTGAAAAATTCTTGAGATCAGATTCATCCGTAAGCTGGAGAGACTTGAAAAGTTTCGAAATAGAAAGATTCTTGAGCTTTGATGAGATTGTCTCGTTGTCTCCATTGGTGTCATTGGAGTCCTTGTGGTTGTCGCTGAGTCTGGACGTCGATGCAGATCTGTACTTGGACCCATTTATCATCAAGGTGTTGTTTTTCCTTTGCAAGGTGGAACCGGAGGAAACTTGCCTTCTTACGTTTCCGTTTGCTCCGTTGGCATGTTGGTGGTGGTGGTGGTGGCCATCCAAGGTCAAGTGTCTATTGATGATTGGGTTGATTGGCTTGAAGCTTTCACTGATGTTGATGGTGGACTTGCTCAACAAGTAGTCTTGCATTTCTTTGACCAACGTGCCTAACTCGCTCTCATTCAACTGCACCATAACCGAGTCGATCAATATCTCTGCCAACTGCTTGACATCCAGGTGTGGGTCCTCGGACAAGATAAGCAAGGATTTCCAGATGGAACTGAAAATGGAACCGTACGCTGGAGATCTCTTTCTGAATTCGTTCAAGTAGTTTGAATTGTCAATAAGAACAATCTCCTCCTCCAACTGGTTGAATGCAACAACAAGGAAGAACTTGGAGTAGATGGAGATGAACTTCCGGATAAAGTAAACAATTTCCTTTCTCACCATGGACGAACCGTCCCCGAGCAAACTCAAAATCGTGTTTGCAAGCTTCAAGTCCTGTTGCTTCAACTCGTCCTTTCTCAAGTCCAGATGCTGTGGAGGGCTCTGTTGAGTTGGGAGCGACTGGTAAGAGTTCTTCTTGTCTCCCTGTGCTATCTGGCCCTGGCCCTGTTGGGTAGCTGGTTCTGGTTCGCTTAAGAAGCTGGTCAACGCTAAAATGATACTGCTTCTGACCTCGGGGATAGGATCATTCACCAACCCCAAAAACTTGCCCAAGTAGCCATCCTTGTATATCATCCACTTCCCATCTGGGTATCCCATCCAGAGCTGACTCAACAAAAGAGAGCACCATTGTCTGAGTAGCGGGTTTTCGCTGGAGGACAAGAACTTCAAGCAGTTTCTTATCAACTCTATAGAGAAGCATAATCGTTGCCCGTTCTTGAAGTCTTTGATGAAAAGGGTGAGAATGAATGCACTCATAGCCTTGTGGTCGTCGTTTATCAATACACCCGCGCCTGGTCCTCCTCCTGGGGTCGTGGCAGTATTGCTATTGTTGTTGTTGTTGTTGGCACCTGTGGCCGTTCCCGTGGTTGAGTTACCCTGCTGGGTCTGCGAGTTCAAAATCAAGTAGAAGTAGTTGTAGCCCTTGTCCTTGCAGAGCTCCTGCTGGGTGCTTTTGTGGTCTATGGCCATTATTCTGGCCCAGATGAAGATCAAGACGGGCTTTAACTCTTGCGCTGGACTCTGCAATAACTTCAACACGTAGGGGAAAATACCAATGGAGAGCGAGAGATACACGGCCCACGGTCCCAAATCGAGGAACTTTGAGAGCAAGATGAGCGCCCGGAGTCTGTGCACCTGCGAGAGAAGAACTTGAAGCACAATGGGCAACTGTTCAGGGGGTTCCTTGGTGGACGATCCGGCGTACTTGAGCCAGATTTCAAATGCAGTGAGTTGTTGTTCGAAGAACGTGGAATGCTGGTAGTTGAGCGGAGCGGGGACTGCCGCTGCTGCTGCTGCCACCACAGAAGTGCCAGAATTGGATCCGGAAATGCCCGCAGAACCTGCTGGCCCGTTCCCGTTGGCACCGGCCATTTGCGTCGACGACAGATTCTGCAGCGACTGTCCCTGTATGGGGAGATGCCCGTTTATCTGGCCGCCCGTGGGGTGGAGTTGTTGGTGCTGTCCGTTCCCAATTGTGGAGGCAGCGGTACCGTTGGCCGCGGCACCGCCAGCGCCGCCGGCCACTTGGGTGGCAGAGCCGTTCAACCCGCCTCCAACTACCGAGACTGTGCTGAAGGCAGCCGCCTGCTGCGCCTGCTCCGTCTTGATCAACTGGCTGAAGACCTGGTCGATGGCCAAGTCCCACGAGTCCCACATGTGGTGGAACCGCACGGAGTCGGGCAAGGGCGGGTCGCTGATGGGGCTGCAGTTGAAGTGCGGCATGATGCGCTTGGCGAGCAAGAAGTTTCTGAACAAGGCCGCCACCATCAAGTCCTGTCTGAAGAGCCGCTTGAAGATGGGCCGCGACAACGTGGTCCATGCGATTGTGTCCGTGATGGCGGTGAAGATCCAGTTCAACTCGCCCAAGGGCGTCCTTCTGTCGGTGAGCTTCCCCGGTATGATGATGTTGCCGATGGAGTTTTTGCGCAACAACAGGTAGTACAGCTTGCGGATGGGCAGCTGCATCACAAACCACTTGACGCTGATGTCGATCGGGCACGTCAAGCAGCACGTGAACAAGTCCGCGGGCAAGTCGGGCAGCATCGGGAGCAACTCGTTGCTCTTGCCGGCGGCCAACTGGATGCAGTCCAAGTAGGCGGACGTGGGCGAGGGCGCGCTCAAGTCGTGGTTGCCCTCGTTGTCGTCGTCGATTCGCTTCTGCACAAACTTCTTGAAGTTGTGCACGATATTGCCCGCGCTGTTGCAGTCGTAGACAAAGATGCAGGGGGCGCCCAACCAGGTCTGGAGGTCGTAGAGCGAGATCGGGATGTACTGCGTGTAGCCGCGGTTGAACACCCAGATCTCGCCGCTGGCGGTCGGCTGCGGCACCCCGTGCCCGTTGTAGTGGAACAAGATGCGCTCGTCCTTGGCGTTCCGCCGCAACGTGTTGCAGAAGCGCTTGACGTCCTCCACGCACGGGTCCAAGCTCTGCTTGTAGCGCGTGCGCAACGACAACGTCTCGTACTGCGACTGCAACGTTTTGCCGATGGAGTCGATGGCCTTCTTGGTGTCCGGGTACGTGGACGGGTCGCACCAGGCCTCGAGCTTGGCGCACGGGTACGTTTTCATGATGTCGGGCGGGTCCACGCCCAAGTTGAGGCACAACACGATGGCGGCGGAGATGGTCTTCTGGCGGTCCTTCATCACCTTCCAGTCCGCGATCGGCTGGTACGTCTTGTAGTACTCCGGGAGCTTCTTCATCTCCTCGGTGATGGGGTTCCCGTTGGTGTTGTGGCGCTTGTCGTCGAAGTAGATGTAGAAGGTGTTGGCGAGGAAGTTCAAGAAGTTCTCCGAGTTGTAGTCCTGGTCGAAGCCGTGCCTCATTCTGTCGTTGAGCGGCTGGAGCGGCCGCGGGCCGTAGTATGTGAGCTGCGACATCTGGGGGGGAGGGGGACGGTGCTGTTCTAATGGAGCCCTAGTGTGTATGGCAATTAGTGGGCCTCTTTTTGAATAATTTCGGGCTTACAACGGCGATCTGCCTGGTGCGCTCGTTTTTGTGCGTGTGGCTCGTGCTTGCTGTCTCTACAGCTGTGTCCCTATCGTCAGCGCGCTTGATTGTAGCGATTTGGAGGCGCACGGGTAGCTTTTATGGGGGGAGTGGGCAGGCGTAGGGGGGTGCTTCGTGCCTTACGAGTGCCTGACAGGTTCGCTTACTTTGGGAATAAGCGCACAAAACGAGCGTTATCTGGGGCCTGCAGGTAGTGGTCACGTGAGGAGGGTGCAAGCTAGCAGCTGCTGCTGCTGCTGCTGCTGCTGAAGAGGTAGAGGCAGCAGTAAAGGCAGTACAGGCGGAGGTGAACAGGCAGAGGTGAACAGGCAGAGGTGAAGTAGTCGGAGGGAAGGTGAGGAGTGAGTTAGTGAACGTTATCAGAAGTAGTGGCTCTCAGTCTCGTGTTTCGACGACTCAAAAACTATTTATGGTGTACTTTGCGTAAGAATCGGAGATTACTGCAGCAGCAGGGCAGGGCTAGCTACGCTGACGCTTACGCTTATTTAGGGCCCCCGGACCCCTGTAAGCGATTCTGTTAAACCCAAGGGTCCAGAGGACTCAAGCTTGTCCATTCAAACTTCGGGTTACAACCGCATTCGCACACCAAGGAGCTTTGATGGTTTTGTAAGTAGATGGTATCGCTTGTAGTCGCAGCGCACCACTGCCCCTTACCAACGAATTATTCGCACTACTAATTTTTCACTACAACCCCATCCCTCTAGTACCCAGTAATTGCACCAGGCGCTGAAAGTTTTCCACTGAAAAACCTCAAACTCTATCAGATCCCCCGTGTCGCGTGCTCCTTTTCCCGTTCTGGCTCATCCTGGTCATTCTTGATTCTACATTTACGATCATTGCGTGGTATGCTTATATTTCTTCTTGGTGCTAATTAATTAATTACGTCAATGTGTCGTTAGGTGTTGTGGGAGCGGCGGTGTAAAAGGAAACGGTGATTTTTGTCTATGCTGATGATTTTTTTTTTTTTTTTGTATTTTTTTTTTTTTTGGTGGTGGCTAGCAAGTGGAGCTACCGGTCTTGTTGACCAACTCCCCTTGCCACGAGTAGTACTTGCTCATGTCCACGTGGTGCTTCTTGCCGTTCTCGGCCTCGTACATGGAGCACCCGTACATCGATGCGTATGGCGGGGTGTACAAGTGCAAGGAGACGGAGTACTCGTTCAGTAACGGGTTCGAGATCTTGTGCAACCCAATGTCATCGGAGATGTAGCCGACCACGTCTCTGTCCAAGTCGGTCTCCTTCTTGGGCGTCAACACGTGCTCGCCCTCGCTCTCCCTGGGGAACTCGTAGAGGGACTCTCTCAACTGGCCCTTCAAGATTTTCATGCAGCAGTGGGCGTTGGCGTGGTCGTGGATCGCGGACGCCTTGCCTGGCAGCCAGACCAAAATCAAAAGGTTGGCGTTCCCGTTGATGTCTGCAACCCCGTTTCGGGAGTAGTTCTTGGTGGGGTCGTGGAGGGCAAACCTCTCCCAGTCCCTCTCGTCGGACGTGTACTCTTCCATAACCTTCTTGACCTGCTCGATATCCACGTCCTCAGACGACAAGCCCTTGTTTGGGCCGAGAATCGTCTTTAATTTCTCAACAAGCTCGCCCAATTTGGTATCAAACATGTCGGCCTTTGTAATAGTTTTTGGAGCGGCGGGTGCGGCGGCGGCGGCGGCAGCGGGTTCATTGAAATGCTTTAGCGAAATGGGCGGAACCTGTGGCGAAGAGCCTCCGATAGAACAAGCAGAAGAGGGCCTAAGAAGAGGTGAGTCAAAGTGATTGCTAGAGGCGATGGTGCTGATCATCGTTTTAGAATTTCAAACGTAAAAAATTTTTTTTATTTCTTGGAGATAAAGTGAGCGATAACGGCAGCGGCGGTGGGCGGCGGTTAAAAATTAAAAATTGTGGTGGTGGGAGAAATGAGCGGACTGTGAGCGCAAAAAAATTTGAAAAGGAGCGGACGAAAAACGAAAACGGGGATTCGAGGGTCCTTTTATAGGCGGCGCCGAGAAGTCGGATTGTCGGGCCCGCTTCCACAAACGTCACTTTTGGTTGCGAGCACACACGCAAATGGGCGGTGACAATAGCGTTGTTCCTGCACGACTGCTAAAATCGGCCGTCGGGGAACCTAAAAGCGGACACGCATGTGGATTTTTTGAACCACAGCGGGTCTAGAAGTACCGCGCAGACCCACTGTTGTGGTTATTTTAGCTTCAACCCGAAACTGAAAACTAAAGATAGAAGCGGCCCTAAGCGTAACACCAAGGAATTCCAAAGCTTATATGGCCTCCAAATGACCTCGGGCACTTGGTAACCCGAATACGAGACAAAAAACACAGACCTTCCGATGCGGTACACGTAGCGTTTTAAGAGAGAACAATCGCACTACAAGCCCGATTCAAGCTTTTCTTTTGTTTTGGTGGTGTGTCGGGCCCAACCTGAATTTGGTGTGGAATTTGGGCCTCTCCTCTCCAAAAAAATGTGAAACAACTCCCGCTGCATAAGCCGACATTCTTTCTATGGGGTACCAAGGAAGAACAAAGTGGATGGGGGGCACTACAATATTAGCAGACAAGCTCATACGACCGCAGGTTCGTTCCATATCGGTCCGTTCTTTCTCGTCTAAGTGGCATGATCCTCTGGTTAGAGATAAGAACAAGCTGTTCAAGGTTATACTCGGGTGAATGCTAATCTACACGCCTGTTGTCATTTTGGCAGCAGTGCGATTCATATCGGTTCAGCATCCCCGTCTTCACGTATTCGACTCTCCTCTTCTTTACGTCACCGCTCCATTTACGTCGTGTAAGATGGAAAATTCAGGCATTTCTTTTTTTTTTTTTATTTTTGAGCCCGCAAGAGTCACAGCGGTGCTTATAATATGCAGTGCCCGACTATTGTTTTCCATGGAAATCCAAGAAATACGTGGTCCGTCTTCACTTATCAGTGTAGATCCTGCTTTCTTGTGAAACGAAACGTTCCTCTAGTACTCCTCGCGTAGTCTCTACCGGATGTCAGCTGAGGTTTCATAAAAAAAAACGAATTGATAGTATATGTTTTGTTGGTGGTGCAAGCAAACGTCCAGTCGGCTGAATGGTCGTGCACTATTGTGCCACAGCAAAGTAACAATTGACCGTTGTTTGCCCTCTACTCTCATCTCCATTCTCCACGTTCTCCCTTTTTGTCCAGCTCACGGCAGAGCTCAATCTATTATTACCACTGTTAAGCCCTCCTACTATCGTAATAATGGGGTGGTCTTTGATGTAGAGATAAGGCTATCTCAGTAGAAACTCGCTTGTGGACGTGCGCGGCACACATTTTTTTGCGGGATTTATGGACGCCACATGTATGCGGCACTTGCCGCATCTGGTAATTAAGCGGCTTGGGCGGTGCATCACGCGAATTAGGAAAATTTTTCCTCTGCCACTCCCACCCACAACTTTGATGGGTCATCGAAGCAAGCAAAATCCTGACAATTTATAACGAGGAGAAAATCCTCTGTTTCCCACACTTTTTTTCCTTTTGACTAAACATCACTAGCATATACACTTCAAAATAAACGTTTTTGAAGGTTTCTCTTTACTTTGCAAGCCTTCTCTCTGTTCTTAGCATCGCATCTCCTGAAAGTTTCAGCACTCCGCTTTCTTTCATATCGCTGTCGGCCCTTACGAATTTTTGACTACCGCCACAGTTTAACGAAAAAACAAAAACTTTTTTTGGATTTTTCTTTTTTTGAACTTATTTTCGCCCGCTCCTTACCTGCAGGACCGTATACTCCAAAAAAAAATGGCTGCATCAATGGCTGCAAACCAAAAGGACGGTTGCTACAATCAACCACAACAGCAAGACACACACCTCTTTCACAGTGACAGCAGTGAATTCACTGCCATCAACTCGCATCACAACCCTGATATGAAGGAAGAGGTGGATACTTTGGCTGCGCAGCTGAGTGTCTTCGGCAGGCTCTGCGAGGTGGTAAACACCCACCTCATCAAGGGGTTCACTCCGGTCTACTTTGTCTCCGTGATGGGGACTGGTATCTCCTCCGCTGTGTTATACAACTTCCCATACCCCGCCCACTGGCTCAGAATATGCTCCCATATAATGTTTGCATTCGCCTGCTTGCTCTTCTTGATCTCGTCGGTATTCTTCGTCATCAGTGTCGTCAAGCATCCCAAGAAGCTCTACGTGTTCCACTTTGACCCCGCCGTGGCGCCCTTCATGGGCGCCATAGCCATGGGCTACAACACCTTGGTCAACTACATCTACTTCTTGACCGGGAAATCGTGGGTCATCGGCACCTTCACGCTCTGGTGGATCGCCGTCTTCTTGTCGTTGTACACCGCGTGCGTGGTGTTCTACTTGGCCTTGGTGGGCAAGAACAAGCACACGCCCAAGATCGAGACCCACAACTTGCATGCCACGATCCTCATGCCCGTGGTGACCTTGACCGTTGCCGCCTCCTCGGGCAACCTTTTCGCTCCCGACTTGCCCACGCACAACTTGCAAATCTTGACCATGCTCACTTGCTACATCATGTGGTCCGTGGCCATCTCGTTGTCGTTTGTGATCATTGCCGTGTACTTCTGGAAGTTGTTTGTGCACAAGATCCCGGGCACGGCCGTCGTCTTCACCTCGTTTCTCCCTGTCGGTGTCATGGGGCAGGGTGCCTTTGGAGTCTTGCTTTTCGGTGTCAACATGCACAAGTACTTCCTGGACAACGCCAGCAAGTTGACGCCCGAAAACTTGCCCTACTTGGGAACGAGCAACGCTGTCGACGAAACCACCTTGTCTGCCATCATCGGGAACGTTATCTTGTACTCGTGCACCTTGATGTCTTTGTTCTTGACTTCGTTTGGCTACTTCTGCTCCTTCATAGCCGTCGTCTCGTGTCTCTCCAAGATCAGCCCCTTCGCCAAGAACCCCAACCAGCAGTTTGTCTACACCTCCGACAAGTTCTTCAAGAGAAGATTGACCGGAGCCGTGAGATTCTCCAAGGCCTTCTGGGCCATGACTTTCCCGCTCGGAACCATGGCTTTGTCAAACACCGAGCTCCACAAGGTGTTCCCTGGCCTCAAGGCATTCAGGGTCGTGGGTGCCATGTACGGCGCCCTGCTTCTCGTGATCACCATCGGGTGTCTCGTCGGTGTGCTCTACACGGTAGCCCTCGAAGCGGGGTACATCCTTATGGGCGAAAGGGAGGATAATGAAGTGGCCAAGGAAACCGTATAGGCCCAACCCTCCCTTTTGCACCATTTGCACCCATTCCATTTGCACCCAAACACACAGCATATACACTAGCATGAGCACGCTTTATAGACGCTAAATTTTTTTAGCTCACGCATTTAATAGAACTCTAGAGCCCTTGATAATACATAGAAATATTACACCCCCACTCCCCCATATGGCCTGTCCTCTAAGTGTAGAACCGCTCAACACCTACACCGTCCAGTCCAGCATTTCGCAACACAATCCCACCAGTTGTAGAAAATCACGTGACCCCTTTTGGTCAAGCTGCCAGTGTTAGCTCTGCACCAGCACGGTGAAGGTGACGCTCCGCTGGCGCCTGCCCGGCGGGGCCGACTGCGTCGAGCTTTGCTCCCTGCGGGAGAGCGCCGCTGAGTACTACACTAACCATTCGCTACTCCGTGGGTGTATGGATCCGGCAATACCTCGCTTCTTGTGGTTCCGCTGTGGATCGCAGCACAGAGGGAGTAGCAGTCTGACCTGCTCCTGCGCAATATCCGCTTGATTGCATCCCACCGCAAACACAAACTCCCGAAGGGAGTTTCCAAGCCCGACGCAGTCGCCCCCGCCGGGCAGGCGGTGTACACGGGCTCCAGTGGGCCCAGTGGGTCCAGTGTGGTTTTGCAGCACCTCTAATTTCACACGTGACTCGAGTCGCGTGCCAAGTTTTTCGAGCCAGATCATGAAAAGCTCGGTGGCTCCAAAACAACACCAGGCAACACGGTACTCCCCCCATACACTCGGATTGGCCTGCATTACACGAGAGATAGACGCGCGAAATGAGTCTACAGGTACTGCTTCCCTCGGAGGCCGACTTGCTACTGCCGTCGGCCAATTCCGCGGCGGACGTGGGCAGATTTCTCGAGAGCACGCAGCGCGCCCAGTGCCAGCGACAGGTGATCTTCTTTGACGAATCGTTGACCGGCTACGTGATATACAAGGGCGACAGGGCCGGCGACTTCTCCGTGTACCTTGACGTTTCGATATTCCCGGGCGGAATGGGCCAGGGCCCCGGGGACCCCGGTGTGCACGGGGTGCCGTCGACGCTGGCTAGTCGCAGTCCGCGGCCACAACCGCTGACGCTCCAGCAGGCGCCGCTGTCGCCCACGCGGGCCCAGATTGGCGGCTACGAGCTGCAGAGCGCCAGCGGCGCCGCTGCCAACGGGAACGTCTTCAGCGTGCTCAACTTCACGCTCACGGAGGACGACATCGTCTACTCGGGCGTGAGCCCCCCACCCAGTCCCGCCGCGGCGGCGCTGCCTGAGGCTGCAAACGACGACGACGAGGCCAGCGCCACCCCCTACTACATCATCTGGACCTTCAACCTCCCCGTCGTGTACCCGCGGAAGAAGTTTACCAGCCCCAAGATCCGCATCTCGTGCTACTTGAACGAGGAGGTGTACAAGTCGGCCGCGGACAGCCAGGAGCTGCCCCGGTTGGACGGGCACGACTTGGAGGTTTCCACGTCGCTCGAGCGCCTGGCCGTGCCGCTCGCAGACTTTGAGTACGCCGACAAGCCCAACATCCTCGAGGAGTTGAACCACTCGGTCGTGGCGCCCCCAGGGGACAGCGTGCAGCACAAGTTCCAATTCATAGAGGAGAAGAAGCCCGCGGCCGCGGGGCGCGCCGCCAACGGCTCGCACAGCCACTCGGGCTCCGTCTCCAGCATCAACGGCGCCACCAGCAGCGGCACCGGCAGGCTGCGCGCAGCGTCGCATCTCAAGGAGATCAGGGAGTCTCAGGAAGACGTCACCACGGTCGCCAAGGAGGCCAAGCGGGCGGCGGCGGCGGCGGCGCTCGTGCAGCTGCAGCTGCAGCCGCTGCTCCCCCTCCACCTCAACTGCCTGATCTCGCTCCCGATAACGGTGTCGCTCGTGATCAAGTTGAAGTCCACCAAGCCTGCGGGCCGCAACAACCTCCTCCTCTCCACGCTCAATATCGAGGCCTCGGACGAGCTCCAGCGCCTCTACACGCGCGACAACAACATCTTCTTCAATATCCTCAATCTCAGCGTCGTTTTCAAGTCCGGGTCCATCCACCCGCTCAATCCGGCCAGCAGCGAGTTCCCCATCCGCTTCAAGCTCGAGGACTCCCTCAACGTGACGTACAAGTTGATCAACAACGACTTTATAGACAAGGAGCTCAAGCAGCAGAGCTCTGTGGCCAGCGGTGGCGTCGGCATCAGCAGCGGTGGTGGTGGTGTCGGCGGTGGCAGTATCACGCCGTCCGGCTCGGGCGCCGTCGTGGCCGAGTCCTCGTACCAGTACTCATCGACCAAACAGGTGAATATCCGGCTCACGCTCGAGGTGCAGAAATGGACTGAGACCGCCGGGTTCACCACGCTCAGCAGCACGATCCTCACCACGTGGAACCCGTACCTCGACTTTAGCATCATTGCGCCGCCCATCAACAGCTCGTTGAAAACCACGATGGGGCCCACGCTCCCTGCGCCGCCTGTCCCCGGCTCCACGATTGGCGGGGCGCTCCTGCTGTTGCTGCAGTTGCAGTTGGGCTCGCCGCCCATCCAGCAGCAGGCGGCGTTCTTCCAGAAACAGCAGACCGCTTCCACGAGGAAGTCCGCCTTGCTCAACAACCAGCGACAGCGCGCAGCGGTCAACGGCTATCAGGACTCCAACGCGAATGCGGCATCCGCTGGAAGCGGCGTCGACGGCAGCGGCAGCAGCGGGGCCGCGGTGGGCAGCGACGCGGCTGTAGTGTCGATGGTGCTGACGCCGAGCGAGCCCGCCACAAACTTGACCAAGGCACTCAACTCTGCCTCGTCCGTCACGGTCAACTTGACCACCACGAGCTCGGCGCTCGCGGGCTTGAAGCTCACGTTCATAGGCAAGCTCAGCATCCCGCTCGGCGAGATCACCACGTGGAAGCTACAGGCGATCAACAACTCGCTGGCGAACCTCAACCTCTCGCTCCTCGTGCAGTCGCCGGGCACGGCTGTGGGCGGGCCAGCGCGCGGTGGGCACGGCAGCAGCACGCCGTTCTTGACTGGGAACTCGGGAGGGTTCGGCGAGTCGGCCACGTCCGGCGGCGCGCTTCTGGGCGTGGACTCGCCCATCATGAACCCAAACAAGCTCTTCTCGCTCTACAACTCGCTCAAGGTGGCCAAGAGCGGCGTCGTCATCTTGGACAACGACATCAAGCTCGGCCCGCTAGAGACCAAGAGCGTGTTCGAGACAGAGATCAAGCTCATTGGCGTCACCAGAGGCGTCTACACGCTAGACGGGATCAAGATCTTCGACACCAACACCGGCACCGGGCTAGACTTTGGCAAGTTGGTGGAGGTGTTTGTAGTATAGTTTAATTTACATTATCGCATTCAGAGAACAGCTCCACGCTAGTGGCCGCCACGGAGTGGCCCGAGCGGAGCGGTGTAGCTGGCCCCCGGCAGGGCCACACTCACCCCAGGGACTACGACGGGGCCAGAGGGACGCTCCGCTGGCGCCTGCCCGGCGAGGGCGACTGCGTCGAGCGTAGCTCCCTTCGGGAGTAACAGCCCCACGTTAGTGGCCTCCACGGAGTGGCCCGAGCGGAGCGGTGTAGCGAGCCCCCGGCAGGGTCCGCACCTAGTTGGTCTGTTAGGTGCAACTCGTGGGCCGCCGGCGGCATACTACAGGCCACCATGGGGCCACAAAAAAAAAAAGAAGGGGCGAGCTGGGAATTGAACCCAGGGCCTCTCGCATGTTTGTGTTTTGTCCTCCAGTCGCCTGCGGAACAGCACCCAAAGCGAGAATCATACCACTAGACCACACGCCCGATTGTTGAGGGGGGTTTGGCCAACAGCCGCTAGAATCGAGGAGCAACACGGGTCACATCCCTACACCACCAGCGCAGGAGGCTCGTGTCCTAAAATTAGCAGAACCCTTGCTAGCACCGCGGGGGGCTTATGACTCTTGGCCCCGTGACTGGCTTAGATCCAGGGGTGCTTGGAACCTGTGCCTGGCGGTGGGTGTGTTCTCTTGCATTCTACATCTACAGCTGGCAGTGCTCTCGGGGCACTATGTGTGGCCGCTAATAGGACCCTGTGCCCAAAAATAGAAACTCTTCCGGTGCGCTATCGCTCGTGCTACCGCTCGGTCGGCGGTGCCCTCCAGCGGTGCCCGCTGGCGGTGCCCCCGTCACATGTCTCGGCCCACTTTCCACGCTGCACATGAGGCTGGGCTGGTTTATGGGTGTATTAGGAAATTGGCCCAAGCACAGCGGTATCACACACACCATAGCCCCAGTTGGTAGCCTATTGTGCTGTGTGCAGGTGCAGTGCGCACTGCGCCGGAATAAGCTTCTTGGCCAGCATTCCTCATTAAGCGAGGTAATCAAAAAAATTAGAGTTCCTAGGGGGGGAAGGGCAGGTGGAACTGCCCCCCCTGGGTGTCTTCTTGGTGTCTTCAGGGTGTCTTCTTGGTGTCCTCCTGGACAGCCAGTCCAAGGGGAGCGGTGGTTTGGAGCAGCAAAGCTCTGCTGCTCTCTGCTCCCCTCAGTAGCAACTAACGGCGTGCAACGGTTTTTGGCAATCTTGGGTGCGTCGCAACCCGCAGCGCCCCTCTCCGCGTCAAATAGTCAAGATTTAGCGCATCATGCGTCGTGCGTGCAGCGTTGCTGACAGCCTCGCACGTCAAAATCAAAACTCGGTTCCCCTGGATGATCAAGAGGGCTAAACTTGCTGTGGCACAATCTAAAAATAAAGAATGGATATAAAGGATGTGAAATCTCGGGTATTGTTCTCAGGAACACATACCAGGCTAAAATTCCATCTATCGGTCGAAATACGCAGTCTCGGCACTCTGCTGTTGTCTATTTAAAGTCGGAAGAATCTTATTATTTAGTTGGGCATCGGAATTTTTTTTTTAGTTTAGTTAGTTTTAAGTTAAGTTAACGCTATTTTAGTTTTGCTGCTACCCACCTTTTCACATTTTTGAACCATCACCATGAGAGGCTGGTTATTTTTGAGTCTATTCACTACCTTCGCATCGTTCGTGCTCCTTGTGTTTGTCGTTTTGACCGGCAGCACGACCGGCGGGCCCTTCGACGTGATGTACTGGTCGCAGATCAAGGTGCCCGGAAACGCAAACATCGAGGGCATCAGATGGACCAACTACGGTGCCTGTGGCATCAGCAGCGACAACAAGAACGTTGACTGCACCACCAAAAAGTTCGCCTACGAGTTTGATCCCACCGTGATCCCAGACTTTGGCACCCTCCAGGACAAGAAGTTGTCGGACAAGAAGGGCCAGTACAAGGGCATGTCCCGCGCGGCCTACATTCTCTTGCTTGTGGCTTTGATCTTGCTGGTGTTGTCCATCCCCTTGGTGCTTCTTTCTTTCTTCTGTCCCATCGGCTTCCTCACTGGGATCAGCGAGTTCTTTGTGTTTGTCTCCTTCTTGCTCAGTATCGTGGGTGCCGCCATGGAGACCTACCTCCACGTCTACGCAGTCAAGCAGTACAAGGCCAGCGGCTACTCCGCCAACATTGGCAGCGTTGTTTTCGGAATTGTCTGGGGTGCCGTCGCCGGCCTCTTGCTTTCGCTTATTTTCATTATCCTCGCTAGGCTCGAGAGAATGAGGGAGAAAAGGGGCGGCGGTGTAGCCCACCACCACGAAGAAGAGAAGTGCTACTCCGACACCGACTAGGCGCCACCAACAACCAAAAAAAAAAGAAAAAAACCACAAAAAAATATTTGGGACCATATCTGGTATATGCTTACTCGGAACATTGTAAGTATAATGTGCAATATACACTGACTGTTAATTTTTACAAATTGTAGGCACCTGTAGATCGCCACCACCACCTTGGTATGGCCCTGGAGGTCCTGCCGGCGGCGCGCTACACGCCTGCCCGGCGAGGGCGACTGCGTCGAGCTCAGCTCCCTTCGGTCGGGCACCCCAGCTGTCCCGGTAGGGCCCAGCGACAGAGCGTGTCGAGGGGGTCTAGCGTGGCTGGCCGTTTCCTTTTGTGGCCAGCCGTGCGTGAAAAATAAAAAATGCGGTGGTTGCAAAATTTCGCAGCCAAAAAAAAATTTGGAGCCCGCCGCCATTGTCGTGGGACTCGCCCCCCACCAACCAACCACCCACAGCCAAACACAATGTCCATGCCTCTTGGAATGTGCATATACGTCCTCTGCCTTGTCTACCCGCTCTACTTCGCTTCTATCCACCCGAAATGCCTGTTCGGGCGGGTGAACCAGAGCGACTTGGCCAGGTTTGTCGCCCTCAACACTATAGGTGCCTACATATTCCAGAACACTGCTTCACACAAGTTGCGGTTGTTGAGTGTCCTCGCAGCCAACGTCTTGCCAACGGCGATCTTGTGCTTCCGCATCAAGGGCATCCCGACAGTTTCCGTGCACATCAGGGTGTATACGGAGGTGTGAGCGCCCGACCCTCCCTTTGCCACCGAGCCGCTGCGACTGCGAGGCCCGCGGAGGGCCCACTAGCACCACGCCCAGGGGCCACCGCTGGAGGGTGCTTGTGGGTCGCGCCGGCAGCACGCTACACGCCTGCCCGGCGAGAGCGACTGCGTCGAGCTTGGCTCCCTTCGGGAGTAACAGCCCCACGCTAGTGGCCTCCACGGAGTGGCCCGAGCGGAGCGGTGCAGCGTGCCCCCGGCAGGGCCACCAACCCCAACAGCTGGCCCCGGAGGGTGCTTTCGGTCTTGCCGGTGGCACGCTACACGCCTACCCGGCGAGGGCGACTGCGTCGAGCCTGGCTCCCTTCGGGAGGAACAGCCCCACGCTAGTGGCCCCCACGGAGTGGCCCGAGCTGAGCGGTAGCCCAACCCCAGAGCGCCATTGCTACTGTCCCCGCTGCTGCTACTGCTGCTGCTGCTACTACTGCTGTATTGCATGATGATCATTTACTATATATTTAACCGTACGTAAGGCCACCGACTTACTCGGCGGATTGCGACTCGAATGGAGTCAAGTTGGCAGTGCCCTCGGCCCAGGTGGCGTGTTCGTAGGTAATAGACTTGATGGCCTTGATGACCTCGTCGATGCTGCCTCTCACTTGCTTTGTAGAGTCTCTTTCTCTCAAGGTGATGGAGTCGTCCTTGACGGACTCGAAGTCGATGGTGATACCGAAGGGGGTACCCAACTCGTCGTTTCTGGCGTATCTCTTACCGATGGAGGCGGACGAGTCGTCGATCTTGAAGGGGATCACTTGCTTCTTCAAGGCGGCGGACACCTTCTTGACCACGGGCTGCAACTCGGCGTTGGAGGACAATGGGACCAAGAGCACCTTGGTGGGGGCAACCAAGGGGGGCAAGGACAACACGGCTCTGGCTTCGTCCTCTGGTCTGGCCCAGAACTGGTGCTCAAAGACCGAGTAGATGATTCTGCCGATACCGAAGGAGGGCTCAATCACGTTCGGGGTGAACTCTCTGATGTGCTCGGTGCGGGTCACCTTGTCGATCTTGACAAAGTCGGTGTCTAACTCTATTTCACCGGCCACCTCTGGCACCTTGAAGGCGATCTTGCCGCTGTCCTTCAACTCCTTGCTCAAGTCTTCCAACTCGCACTGGGTTCTGGCCAAGAGCCATTTTTCAACGGCGCCGGCGTCCTTTCTGAACTTGGGGCCAAACTTCTTCTTGGCGATTTCGATCTCGAACTTCTCCACGGTGATGGGCTCGGGCAACGCCTGTCTGACAATCAACTTTTCGTTGGTTCTGGCGGCGTGCACGCTCAAGTCGTAGGCGGATCTGTCGGCACAACCGACACACTCGATCCAGCCGAAGGAGGTGTGCAACTCGGCGTCCCAGCAGTCGGCGGCGTAGTGCGCCATCTCGTTGGACATGTGCTGTCTGAATCTCAATCTGGAGGCGTCCACACCGATCTTGGTCAAGAAGAGGTAGATTCTGGCCAAAAAGTAGCCCAAGGTTTCGTTGTCCACCATGCCGGAGGACACGGCCTCGCCGACGGTCTTTTCGATCAACTCGGTGGAGCCGGCCTCTTGCACATCTTTGGGCAAGAACTTCAACTTCAAGTCCTTCAACGAGACAAACTTGGCGTGCGACTTGTCGTTGGGGTCGACGAAATGCTCGATCTCGGCCATCAAGAACTCTCTGACTCTCAACAACCCGGCTCTGGGCGAGATCTCGTTTCTGAACGACTTGCCGATGGAGGCGGAGGCAAAGGGCATCTTTTCGTTGTTGAACTCCAACAACTTGGAGAAGTTCAAGAACTGGCCCTGCGCGGTCTCGGGTCTCAAGTAGCCCTTCAACTGGCCGGAGGGCCCGATGGCGGTCTCGAACATCAAGTTGAACTCGACGGGCGGTTCCAAGGGCCCGCCGGTGGCCGGGTTGGTGATGTTGTACTTGGTGATCAACTCGCCCAACTGAGGGCCCGAGAACCCGTCGATCTGCGCCAAGATGTTCTCGTACTCGGCGGCCTCGGCGTCGGGCAACCTGATGGCCTTGATTTCCTTCACCTTCTTCTTTCTCTTCTTCTTGTCGTCGGACTCCTCGGCGGCGTTGGCGTCGGCCTTGATGCCGCGGGCCTCCTTGTCGCCCTTCAATCTGGACTCCAACACCTCCTCGACCAAGTGGTCGGCACGGAAGATCTCGCCGGTCTTCAAGTCCTTGCACATCCAGTCGGCAAACTTGTCGACGTGGCCGGAGGTCTTGAGCACCTCGTGCGGGGTCAACATGGTGCAGTCAACCTCCAACATGTCCTCTTCCAAGATGAAGTGCTTTCTCCAGACGTCAATCACGTTGGCCTGGAAGGCGCAGCCTGGGGGGCCGTAGTCGTACAAGCCGGACACACCGCCGTAGATTTCGAAGGCGGGCGCAAAGAAGAATCTTCTCTTCAACACCTGGTCAAGGGCGTCCCTGGAGAACGGGATGGTGGTTTTGGAGGACATTCTGACGCTGGTGGTGGTGGGGGCAGTAAAATGGGGTGCACGGGACAAAAGACGTTTGAGTGGGGTGATTAAATACGTAATTGTGGCGGGGGGCGGGGCGGGTGCGGTGTTGCGGGTAGCGCTACTGACTCAACCTGCTCTTACTATGGGATGGTTACGGGAGGGAGGGAGAACCAAGCAGAACGGGGGGGGCGGTGGGAGGACGCTCGAGCGATGCGGTGTGGTTTGTAGAGTCCGAAGAGTCACCACCGCACTCACCACCAGTCGCTGGAAAAAATCATTTTGGCCACGGACACGACGCTTCTGGTGCGCGCGCGAAGGCCAGCGCGAAAGGCCATGCTTGTGTGCAGTCGGGGCTTTTTGTGGACTTTTCGCTGGGACTTTCCATGGCGTGAGCGAGCTGGCGGCTATTTAGCATCCCGCGAAGCGAGGGGGCTGCGGCAGCAACAGCCCCACGCCAGTGGCCTCCACGGAGTGGCCCGAGCGGAGCGGTGCAGCGTGCCCCCGGCAGGGCTACCGGCACCTACAGTGGGGCCCCCAGGAGGAGGGTGCTTGTGGTCCTGCCGGCGGCACGCTGCACGCCTACCCGGCGAGGGCGACTGCGTCGAGCTTGGCTCCCCTACGGGGAGGAACAGCCCCACGCTAGTGGCCTCCACGGAGTGGCCCGAGCGGAGCGATGCAGCGTGCCCCCGGCAGGGCTACCGGCACCTACTCCTGGACCAGGGATGGTCCTGCCGGCGGCACGCTGCACGCCTACCCGGCGAGGGCGACTGCGTCGAGCTTGGCTCCCTTCGGGAGAAACACCACCACCGAGCAGAGCGGTGTAGCGTCAGTTCGGGACCAGGCGAGGCAAATGGGGGGAAGTCGGCACTTGGGAGGGTCGGCGCACTTAGAGTGCATGTAGTCGGAGAAAGGCGCACTTAGAGTGCACACAGGCGACGGGCTTTTTCTGCGGGAGCGCACTCTTTATTGCGAGCACCGTAAATTTGTATGCCGCCAGGCGAGCGCACAGCACGCCGCCCAGCGAGTGTTGTTGGGTCCAGCCGATAAGGGAGACTGCCACGCTGCAAAGGCGCCCAAACGGGTGATGCGTTCGGCACCGGAGCTGCAGCCCGCTTCGGAGTGGTGTGCCCACCCCAGAGTTACGGCCGCAGGCGAGGAGAAACAAGGGGGTCACTGGGTTGGCAGGTTGATGCAAAGTGCTTCGACGCTTGACTGTGGAGAAAACTAAAAAATTTCAGTCCCCACCCCCCGCAATACCCACACATCGGCTCTAAGGCTTGACAGCACTGAACGAGTATCGGAGAGTTCCCTCGTGTTTGGAATCGCAGTGGGAGCAGCGCCGTTTTTTCATCATAAGGGCGTTGTTTTGATGCACAAACGAATCGGTCACTTCGTATTGGGTTCTCGAGGTGTCAAGCGAGTCGAGACAACGCCAAGCGAGTTGGGCAAAGATCTGTAGCAGAGGTGGGGGTGTGAAGCGGCCGGTAGTGGTGGCTGGCCGGCCTGGGGCAGGCCGGCCAGTATAGGCACTCTGTAGGCGCTCTATAGGCTCGCTGTAGACGCTGTTCAGGGGCTGTTTCTAGGAACCTGCGATGAGCGATCCACCCACCACCTGCCTTTCCTCGGCACCACCTACCTAGACACATAGTTTTTCCGTAATCGACCGATTTTAATCTTTGGCTACACCTTAACGCTGCCTGAAACCCATCTTGATGGGCGCCCCAAAGGGGAAATTTCCACTAGTCCGCGCCCAGCGTCAAACAATTAGTGTAGCGTTGCTTAACTATGGAGCAGCACAAACAAGCTTTTTTTTTTTTTTTTGATTGTTGTCAATATACGAAATCAGATTATCCACGGAAATAAGGCGCCTGCCCCACAAAATTCTGTTCCTGGAAACTTTATGGGCCGTTGCGCCATGGCCATCCCAGGAAGCGACGCTTCGGCCGTATGTGTTCGCTACTGCTTTTGCTTCTGCTTCTGTGTCTGGGTGCGTAGCACCCAGGGGGGGGCCAAGCGAAAATGGTCTTATCGATTCGGCAGCCCCACTCTCTGGGGTTTTGTAGTGGTCTGGGGTATCTGGTGGCTGTAGTCCCAGCGAGTCCAGCAGCCATCGCCGTCGGCAGTGGCCGCTGCTGCGAAACATGCGCCGGCAACTTAGCAAGCGTCGCAGGTGTCGCGACAAAGGCAGTGGTCGCGACAGAGGCAGTGGTCGCAGTTGCAGCGGGCAGTGGGGCAGTTGCAGTCTCTCCAGCTGTCGCTATCGCTCCAGCTGTCCCGTCGTGCTGCTTCGGATCCTCAGCTCCAACTGCTGCGATTCGATGGCTATCGCAATTTTCAGTAGCGCTTCGGCAACTCTTCATGTGATTACGGGCCGAAAAGCTTGCCCCATTGTAACACATGCTCGGGAGTTCGCATTTTTTTTTTTTTTTTGGCGAAAAGGGCCTGCTTATTTTTTCCATACATTTCTTTTTCTGGCTGTACCCCGGTTCTCCTCAGTAAAGTCCGCCCTTTGCATATGACGACCACCACCCTTTGGGAATCTCTATATAAACCGATCGAGCGGCCTGAAAATTCAGCCAGAGAAGACCCGCAAGGCCCACGTTACTCCCACAGGACTCCCTTTGTATCTACTGCTACGCTTCGACTGTACCGCTTTCGACTACACTGCTTCGACTACACCGCCTCGATAGTTTCGCTTATACATTATTTTTTCCCAGCAAGCAAGGGTCTCCGCATAAACGCACGCAAAAACCACTGCAAACACACCCACACACCATGTCGTACTCGCTCGTCCAAACCAAGAGGGAGTCCCACCAGGACCCCTTCAAATTCAGATGCACATACGAACAGGCCAACCAGATCTTGAGACCGGACGCCGTGGTCCCCGAGGACGACGCGCTCCCCACGCTCAAGACCGCGTCCAACGTTGCCATCATCGGCGGGGGCTTTGGCGGCTTGTGTGCTGCATTGTCGTGTATCAAGGACCTCAAGGAGCAGGACTTCACCATATTCGAGAAGCACGCCGACTTTGGCGGCACCTGGTACGCCAACACGTACCCCGGGTGCGCCTCCGACATCCCCGCGCTCTGGTACTCCTTCTTCTCCGAGATGAACAGCAACTGGAGTGAGTTGAGACCGCCCCAGTACGAGATGGAGGAGTACATCTTGCAGGTGGTCAACAAGTTTGGCTTGAAGTACCACGGCCGCTTCAGAACCGTGATCACCGAGTCCCGCTGGGACGCGGACGCCAGCGTCTGGAGAATGACCGGCAGAAACTTGGACTCGGGCCAGAAGTTGGAGCACACCGCCAAGCTCTTGGTCAACTGCTCCGGCGGGTTGGTGTACCCCAACCACTTGAAGGCCAAGGGGTTGGAAAACTTCAAGGGCTCCTACATGCACTCGGCCTTGTGGAAGCACGAGGTGGACTTCAAGGGCAAGAACGTGGTTGTGGTCGGCAACGGGTGCTCGGCCGCCCAGGTGATCCCCGCGCTCTTGGACGACTACGAGCCCAAGCTGATCAAGCAGATTGTGCGCTCCAAGCACTGGATCATGCCGCCCTTGCCCAAGATTGCCTTTGGCATGTACAAGTTCTTCTCCTTCAGCAGATGGGGGCTCGTGTTGGTGCGCTGGTTGATTGCCCTGATCGCCGAGTTCAAGTACCCGTTGTACTCGGGCACCGGCTTCGTTGCGCTGATTGTGCGCTGGCTCCACACCAGACAGTCGCGCAGCTACATGGAGAAGAACACCCCCAAGAAGTTCCACGACTTGGTCATCCCCGACTACAAGATTGGCTGCAAGAGAATGATCTACGACTACAGCTACTTGCCCCACTTGCACGACCCCAGAATGGACATCACCGACGACGGCATCGACCACATCGAGGAGCACCACGTGGTGCTCAAGAGCGGCAAGAAGGTGCCCGCCGATATCATCGTGGCCTGCACCGGCTACGACTTGGGCCGCTCCTTCAACTCCTTCAGCATTGTCGGCACCGACGGCAAGAACGTGAAGGACGTGTGGGCCAAGGAGGGTTCCAGTGCCTACGAGACCGTCTTGGTCAAGAACTGCCCCAACTTTTTCGTCTTGGGCGGGCCCAACTCGGCCACGGGCCACTCGTCCGTCGTGTTGGCCTTGGAAAACGGAGCCAACTACTTTGCCAAGGTGGCCAAAAAGGTGTTGGACGGCACCTACAAGTCCGTCGTCGTGAAGACCGCCGTCTACGACGAGTGGAACGAAAGAATCCAGAGCGTCTTGCGCACAAAGGTGTTTGGAACGCCAATCGGAGGCTGTGTTTCATGGTATACTGCTGGTGGTAGAAACGAAACCGCCTACCCATACTCCCAGATCTACGCCTGGTGGAGAATGAAGTCCCCAGCCTGGAAGGACTTGGACGCCATCAAGGCCGACAAGAAGACCGTTTGAGCGCGGCGCCATCGCCCATATATTTCATTTTGTTACGTTTTTTATTTATGTATAAACTATAAAGAAGTTGATACTCAGTTTGAGCCGTAGACCGAGCCGTAGACCCAGCCGTAGACCCAGCCGCAGATTCAGCCGCAGGCTGACCCGTGCTATGAACCGTAATGAGCCAAGAGTCGCTGCCTTGTAGGGGGGTGTATCCCAAGGGCCCGAACGACGCTCCGCTGGCGCCTACCCGGCGAGGGCGACTGCGTCGGGCTTTGCTCCCTCCGGGAGGGTCCGAGCGCAGCGAGCAGAGCACCACGCTAGTGGCCCCCACGGAGTGGATGGGCCCGTCCCCGGCAGGGCCACCAGCACCGGCACTTGCACAGGGACTACCACGACCAGGGGGACGCTCCGCTGGCGCCTGCCCGGCGAGGGCGACTGCGTCGGGCTTTGCTCCCTCGGGGAGGGTCCGAGCGCAGCGAGCAGAGCACCACGCTAGTGGCCTCCACGGAGTGGGTGGGCGTGGCCCCCGGCAGGGCTCGACTGATCTACGGAGTCTGCTTCCTAAGGGTGGTCCTGCCTGCGGCCTATGCTAGTTTTCCTGCCTCCACCATCAGCTCTTCGTCGTACTCGTCCATGTCGGAGTCGTCGTCCAAGAAGTTGCGCAAAAGCAACACGACGAGCGTCACCACGCACGTCACGGCAAACACCTTGTCGAACCAGCTGTCGATGAACGCCACCTCCTGGATCGAGGAGTGCGACGACGCGCTGCTGCCGCTGCCCGTGAGCGAGAGGATCTTCGACACCTGGTTCGAGAGGTTTTCGGGCAAGTTGGTGCGGATGAGCAACGCGGTCGACATCACGTAGATGCCGAGCAACTCCGAGACGATCAAGTGCTTGAGCCAGGTGATCGCGGCCAGCGAGTACTTGCCGACGGGCGACGCCGGGACGAACTTGCGGAACGACTGCAACGTGGTGACCACGTTCGAGATGGAGCAGATGAACAAGCCGCCCGAGAGCAAGAAGCTGATCTGGTACACCAACTGGGTCTCGGTCATGGGCACCGCGAAGAGCGAGAGGATCAACTTTGCCAACGTGATGGCCAACGCGTCGTTCGTGATGTCCGCCTCGCCGCCCGTGTCGTCCGCGTCGGCGTGGACGCCCACTTGCGGGGCCGCTGCCGCCGCCGCGGAGGCGCCTGCGGGTCGCCCCGTGATCGCCTGGTAGATCAACTTGATCACAAGCACGTTGATGATTCTGTAGACACAGTAGACGCCAAACCCCCAGTCGAACCACTTGGTGAGCACCCTGAGTGCGTTCTGGCTCTTGTTCTCGTCCTGCTGCGCCTTGAACTTCTCGAGGAGCTTGAGAAAATCGTCGTAGATGTGGTTCTTCAAGGTCTTGAGCGACTCGATTTCGTTTGTGAGCTCCGTTTCCTCCGAGTTCTCCTTCCGCATCGAGAGCGACGAGAGCGACGCGAACGACTGCACCTTGTGGAAGAGCCCGCCGATTTTCAGCGGGTTTTGGTTTTTGTGGTTGTTGTGCAACTGCAGGTGCAGGCTGATGGGCAGCAAGCTGGAGCTGCCGGCGCCCGAGTAGAACACGTTGCTGTTGGCACTGGGGTTGCTGTTGTTGTAGACGCCCGCGCCGTCCTTGGCCATCAAGGTGTCCAACTGGTACCCTCGCTTTTCGATCAACGACTGGGTGTGGTTGTACGACTGGATCAAGTTGTTGAGCTCCAGCTGGGTGACTCTGTTTCTGCGGTAGGAGGACGCGGAGGTGGAGAAACCTTTGGCGGAGCTGCGCAGCTGCTGGTACGCCTTGTACACGGTGGGGAAGTGCCTGTACGGCGTGGACGTGGACCCGACGCCGGAAAGGACCGCGATGATGGTGATCCCGGCGATGGAGATCTCGTTGATCTTGCGCTCGACCAAGGACTTGGACGAGCTGAGCACGGAGTCCGAGTACTGGTCCGGGATGAAGTCCGACGACAAGGCGCCAAACTTGTGGAGCGCGTAGAACCACGCGACGAGCGCCGCGCCAAAGAGGACGGAGCCCACCTTGTTGCCCGCGAGCAAGCGGTGCGGGGCGATGTCCTGGAAAATGGCGATGCTGAGCACCATGAACGGCTGCACCACGGCGAGCAACACGATCAACACGTTGATGACAAACTTGAAGGAGACGACGCGCGCGCCCGAGTCCAAAAACTCCATCAACTCGCAGAGGATGAGGATGATCAACATGGCGCTCAACGAGACGCCGAGACTGAACACGAGCTTGACCACCACGTTGGACAACTCGGACGCGGACGCGGTGGTCCCGCGCAACGGCGTGAACCGCACGCTCTTGCCCGGCCCCGGCGCCGCGTCCGCCTGCGCCTCGTCGGGCTGGATGTTCAACTCGAGCAACGACACGTTGTAGGCGCTGGACACGCCCTGGACGTACTGCTTGATTTTCGCCTTGGGCACGCGGCCGGGCGTGAGGTACGACGGTATCAAGGTGTTGTTGTAGGTGAATGTGTAGGAGGTGACGAAGAGGCCGGTGAAGGTCGCTATGATGAGGAGGAGTGAGAGCATGTCGTGGGAAGAGGGGGGCAAGGGTATGGGGTGGTGAAAGGGGCCTCTATCTGCCTGTATCTATGCTGCTGTCTATGCTGCTGTCTATGCTGCCTTTGGTGGTTGCAGTGGGTTGGCGTGGCTGTAGTGTCTCGGCAGCACGCTTTTTATGGTGCAATGGTCGCGCAAATAGGGTCTTGGGGGCTCTCTTCAGCGTCAGGGCCCTTGCGCTCGTCGATACCGTGGTTGAAGTGGGTGTTTCCAGGGCTAGCAGGTGTGTGGCCACCGCCTAGTGTAGCACTGAAGAATGAGACCGGCCCAAAACGAGAGTGCACATACACCGCGCACCCACAGCGCTGCAAGCTAGTGTGGTCCTGCACACCGCCCACCGCCATTTGTGTAATTTGGCTTGTGCACGCCAGTACGCTACAAACGAAAATTTGAAAAATTTAAAACCCTCCAGCTAGACACCCACAGGCCCCCCACTAACCGCTCACTACTGCCCCATCTACTACCCTACCGACCATGGCCTACAAGACTACCGCCGAAAAGAGAGCCAGAAAGGCGTTGATAGAGCACATCAAAACCCGTAAGGTGAACGGCGCCCGGATCGCCCAGGGCGAAAAGACCGCAGCAGACCTCCAGAGGCTCGGCTTGGCTCCGCAGGTGTTCCTCTTCAAGAACTTGTTTTCCGGGCAGGTGTTGTACTCGCAGGTGCCCGCGTACCACCAGGACCAGATCGACGAGCAGTTCGTGAGACCCAACTGGCAGAACAGGAAGCCCAGCAGAAGAAACGACTTGTGGCGGATCATGGCCGTGGCCGAGTTTGCGAGCTACGAGCACGCGGTCGCCGCGTACCACGGGTTGGTCAGATTGAGACACTTGAGAGACGTGGAGTTGAAGAAAGAGGCCCAGGCGTTGCGCAAGAAGAACGACGACGGCAACATCTGGTACGCCGGCCAGTACAGACCCACCTTTTCCCAGGAGGCCGTGGCCGACTTGGGTCACGTGATCGACGAGTTTGGGTTGGCGCACACCAAGATATACTGGGAGAACGTGTGGAGAAAGGGGCTGGACGAGCACTGGGCCGCCGACGTGGAGCACGAAACCTTGCCTGCGTTCAACCCCAAGCACCAGAGCATAATGTTGGACGAGTTGCGCGAGGCCGCCCTCGAGGCGTTCAGCGCCGAGAGGGCTGCCTTGGCAGAGCAACACGAGGCCGAAGAGTCCATCCAGGCCGCCGCCGCGTCTGCAACTGCCTAGCGCAAAAAGGAAAAGATGGATGAGCACACCACTGCAAAGCGACCCACCACCGGGCCCTTTGGTATGTGAGAGGACGTGCTCCTGTATAGATAGATATTCATGTGGAACTGCATATAACCGTCACACTCTGTATATAGTCAAGTAATAGTTCAGGTTAGAAGACGAGATGTAGGCGCCAGAGGCGTATAGGCGGCGGGAGGGCCTGGCGTCGATACTGCCGTATGGGCAGGTGCCAGTCGCCCTGCCGGGGGCACGCTACACCGCTCCGCTCGGGCCACTCCGTGGAGGCCACTAGCGTGGGGCTGTTCCTCCCCGTAGGGGAGCCAGGCTCGACGCAGTCGCCCTCGCCGGGCAGGCGAGCAGCGTGCCGCCGGCAGGACTACCCTTTGGATGCGGACTCCGTAGATCAGTCGAGCCCTGCCGGGGGCCACGCCCACCCACTCCGTGGAGGCCACTGGCGTGGTGCTCTGCTCGCTGCGCTCGGCCCCTCCCGCAGGGAGCCAGGCTCGACGCAGTCGCCCTCGCCGGGCAGGCGCCAGCGGAGCGTCCCGCCGACCGCATCGGGGCTACCCCTTGTGTCCCCAGTGGGGTGCTGTTGGTCTGGTGTGGTTGCAACTTTTTCCAGGCAAGCGCGCACGTGACGGCCATCACATGCCGGCAGCGATGCTCCACCTCGCCTAAGCGAGCGACGGTCCACGCAAATCGGCGGCTAAATGTCGGCCCAGCGTCGCCCCCGCGAGGGCGCCCCGCCTCATCGTGCGTCGATCGTCCGGCGTGTCTCCCTTCTCTCCCACTCTCCCGCTCCCTCCTACGTTGCCTCTGCGCTCGCCTGCTGTTCGTTGTGTCTCCTTGGCCGTCTCACCCCCCCCGGTGGGCTCGCACGAGAGGCCGCCCGCGCTGGAGGTGCTGCGCTCCGGCCGCAGGGTGCCTATCTGCACGCCCGGGCATCAGCCTGTGCGCGCAGAGATCATCTGACATGGCGGCAGTCCGACATCATCCACAGTTTTTCGCTCCCGCGCCATTGCGGGCGCCTCTGCGCTGCTGCCTCACTTCGCACTGTGGATGGGGTGGGCCAAATTTTTTTGCAGCGCCATTTTCGGACGGCAATAGCGGCCCCGCTTGCGTGTGGACCCGCTACGGTTTTTTTTCTTTTTGCTTCCGCTCGAAATTTTTGTAGCCACCGTCGTTCTCTCTGCCCGTGTTTTCCACTACAGTGCAATACATAACTAGCGCATCTGCCGGGGTCCAAGCACCAGTGTGACCATCTCGACCAGTCTCCGCCGTTCTGGGTACAAAAAGCAAGCGCACATCCGCCGCCTTTGCTCCGCACTACACAGCGCCAGAGTGATTCACACAACAACCACACCCGCGCCGCCATGGACTACTACTACCGGAAACTGATGGGCAACGGGGCCGTCACCAGCAAGTTTCGACTCAACTTCACGTCCCCGTTCCAGCAGAACTCGTCGAACCTCCGTCTGAACTCGGCCGCCGACGACAAGCAGCCGCCGCCCGTGAAGGTGGAGGGCGGCGTGGCTGCGACTGAAGACGGCCGCCGGGCCTCGTTGGGCGAGTTGGCCAAACACGCCTCCGAGGCTGCTGCTGCCACGGGGCCAGCCACAGAGCCAGCAGCTCGCGAGGGCGAGGGCGAGGGCGAAAGCTCAACAGCTGCCGCGGTCTCGACTGCTGAGGCGCCCGCACCCGTCGACGGCGGAACCGCCACCGCTGGGTCCGAAGCGCCACCGCCTACAACGCCAACTGTGGGCACCGATGCCTCCAACGATGCCTCTGCCTCCACTGCCTCTGCCTCCACTGCCTCTGCCCCTGCCTCCGCCTCGTCGCCTACTGCGGCCAACTCTGGCCCTGCCGGACCAGACGGGCAGAAGGGCGCCGTTTCCGCGCCCTCCATACACAACGGATCTACACCAAGCACGACGGCAGGGGACGCCACCCCCGCGGCCGCCTCCTCGGCAGCTACCGCTGCCTCTTCGGCTACCGCTGCGCCCATCGAGTACCCCGAGACCCACCACACCAGCAACTGCCACCGGTGCTACAAGCTCAAAAAGAAGTGCCTGAGAGAAAAGCCCAGCTGCTCCAACTGCGCCAAGTCCAAGGCCCAGTGCGAGTACATCAACAGATCCAACAAGCGACGCAAGAAGGTGACGATCTCCGAAAACGAGCGGTTGATCGGAGACGTCAACAACAAGTCGTTCACCGCCGCGTCGTACACCGGCAACGGCGGCGCCCACAGGAACGGCGACGCCGTGTACTTCACGCACAAGGACGGGGGAGCTGGCTCCTCTGCGTTCGCCAGAAGACCGGACTCGGACGACCACCGCGTGCGCGAGACGGTGGCCCACAACTTGGTGTCAATCTCGTCGTTGCTCGCCAACGAGCAGGCGGGAGCGGGCGCTGGCGGCGCGCCGCCCACGGCTGCGCTGGTGGTGCAGTCGCCCGCGCAGGCCCGCGCCCAGCGGCTCGCGTCTGCCACCGCCGGGCCCTACTCATCCCCAGCGGGCTCCTCCTCGTCCTCGTCTGCTGCTGCTGCCGGGGGCGCCTTCCGCTCCCGCCGCGCCGCCTACGGCGCGTCCTCCGCCGACCGGCTCGACGCCCAGGTGTTGCGCAACTCGGTCGCGCTGGGCAACGTGAAGGAGGAGTACATCACCATGAAGCCCATCCTGGACCTCGAGCTCCCCACGCGGTTCATCCACACGTTCTTCCACAACTACGAGACGCGGTGCCCCTTCATCGACCAGGGCCTGTTCATGAAAACGTTCAGGGCGATCGACTTCACCAAGGAGACCATCGTCAACCTCGACGTGTACCTCGTGTTGAGCATCGGGTGCCTCATCCACGACAAGAACAACAACAGCTCGTTCTTCAAGAGCCTCTTCAGCGAGAACAATATCGAGAGCAGCGTGGAGATCTTGAACTTTGACAGTCTCGAGGGCTTGCGCCTCTTGTTCTTGTTGATCTTGTTCAAGTTGAACCAGTACAAGGAGGAGAACTTGGAGCACTGCTGGCAGTTGATCGGGATCTTGACCCGCCAGATGATGAAGCTTGGTGTGTACAGTGCCAGCGGCAGCGCAGCCGGCGGTGCAGCCGGCGCGATCAGAGGCTACAGCAGCAGCAGCAGCAGCAGCAGCGCGGCCAGCACGACCGCTGCCGCGGCGGCAGAGGAGGACGTGGCCCGGGAACGGCTCTTCTGGTCCGTGTACAACCTCGACAAGATCATCAGCATCCTCTTCAACCGGCCGAGCCAGCTCCCGCGGGACGAGTTCATCGGGTTGGAGTTGCCCGTGGACGGGGCCTACGGCGAGGACAGCCTGATTGTGGGGTTGATCAACCAGGAGATCAGCTACAGCAAGATGCAGAACCGGCTCTTGACACTCAAGTTGACCCGGCCGCAGTACCTCCCGTTCCAGGAGCGCGCGCAGCTCCTCAAGCAGCTCTCGGCGGACATCGAGAAGTGGCGGGTCAGCATCAGCCGCATCATCCACAGCTCGCACTACACGGCGCCCGAGGAGTACATCTCGCTCGTGAACCTCAACTACTACTACTTTTTGATCGAGTTGGACCAGGTGTCGATGAGCGAGTCGTTCCAGTTCACGTTGCAGTTCTTGTCGAACTCGTTCACGCTCTTGATCGACGACGACGAGAGCAGCAAGGACGAGCAGCGCGACCCGCGGGCCGCCGCGGCCACCGGCCGCGAGCAGAGCCCCAAGCGCGCCATCGGCTTCGCCTTGAGCACGCTGTTCTGGTACCTGAAGTTGTTCCAGGTGGTCAAGTACAGCTTGCACTCGCTCGTGGACGAGATCCTCTCGCGCGCCACCGCGGACAAGAGCGAGACCAACCTCAAGTTGGTGGAGTTCAACAGCAACTTGCAGCTCATGATCAACCTCTTCAAGTACTTGACCAAGCAGCGCCGGAACGACATGTACTACTTGAACAACAAGGTGGAGTTGTTTGCCACGCAGTTGAGCGTGTTGGGCATGAAGATGATGGGGTTCATGATGGACAGCAGCAACAACAAGGACGCGTTGGTGGACGAGGTGAGGAAGATCATCGGCGTCCTCTACTACGCGGGCGTGCCCGACGAGTAGCGGCGGGGCCCGACAAGTAGCGTATAGGACATACAGGGAATACACAACCGGATACTACCAGAAATTGTAAGCAGCGGGGCCCCCGGCAGGCCTCCACCCCTCCCAGGGCGGGATAGCACGGGGGTAAGGGACGCTCCGCTGGCGCCTGCCCGGCGAGGGCAACTGCGTTGGGCTTTGCTCCCTCCGGGAGGGCTCGAGCGCAGCGAGCAGAGCACCACGCCAGTGGCCCCCACGGAGTGGAGTAGCGTGCCCCCGGCGGGGCCACCAGCACCGGCACTTGCCCAGGGACTACCACGGCCAGGGAGACGCTCCGCTGGCGCCTGCCCGGCGAGGGCAACTGCGTTGGGCTTTGCTCCCTCCGGGAGGGCTCGAGCGCAGCGAGCAGAGCACCACGCCAGTGGCCCCCACGGAGTGGAGCAGCGTGCCCCCGGCGGGGCAACCGGCATCCACGAGGGGCAGAAGCAAGAAGCGTCAATGGCTGCAACTGGTGGTCCCGCCGGCGGCACGCTACACGCCTGCCCGGCGAGGGCGACTGCGTCGAGCCTGGCTCCCTGCGGGAGGGTCCGAGCGCAGCGAGCAGAGCACCACGCCAGTGGCCCCCACGGAGTGGGGCAGCGTGCCCCCGGCAGGGCCACCTGGACCTACAAGCGCAGAAGAACGCAGCCTCGGCGGCTGCAACCGTGGTCCTGCCAGGTAGCGAAGGCTACACTGGGCGGGAGAGTCGTAGCTAGAGGATAAGCATGTAGAGCAGTGTAGCGGGTGAACTTGGAGTGCAGAGGTATGGACGACAGAGGGTTACACAAGAAAGTGCTTACGAATAGAAGGATAGTAGTTTCGCTACTCAGACATCCCAAAGCTTTCATAGCTGGCCCTTTCTCAATATTCCTAGAGAATGCAAATTTCACGATATATTTAGCTTATCTCTCCACCACCCCTAAAATCTCTCTCAAACAGTGGAAAACACAACAACAACCGGAAACAAGCAGCTCTACATGCGTGCCCGTCGTGTAAACCCTCAACTCTGGCCCTACTAGGGCCCCAGAGCGCCTAGCGCCCAGGACCACAGCGTCTGTACGAGGAAAAGTTGCAGCCCTAGCGATGCTGCACCCACAGGACAACCCTACACCCACACAACACCCCGAATAGACGAGCATCTACTCGCAGTCGTATACTCAACACGAGCGGGCGGTGGATGGGGCAATTGGCGGCGTGGATGGCTGCGTTCCGGGCGTGGAAGGTTCGCTGCCACTGCAGCAGCACACTCACTTTAACTGGCCACCACCTCTGGCCCACCACGACTGGCCCCGACTGGCCCCGACACCCCACCCCCACTGCCATCTACGGCTAAACCACCCACCGCGCCTCAGTAAGTCTCAGACCGGCGTAACTCCTTGCCCTGATCGCGCCTGCATACACCCGCCATCGTCATCACAAGCGCCCCAGCGCGCAGCCACTCTGAGCGCGTCACGTGACACGCAGATTCCATTGCTTTCTATTTGAATCCTCACAATCACAAAGAAAAAAAGAAAGAAAAATCCCAAAAAACAAAAGACTTATCTCCAGCAGAAGCCCAGCGTTACTCTTGAGGTTTTATTTGATATTTTTATAGTGAAAGTCCCTCCCACCAGTGTTACACTCACCCACGGATACTCCACCTAAACAGACTGCACCCGGAAATACGCGCCTACACCCACAGCACAGCACACAGCACACACACACGGGCGCTGCTTTTCCACTACAAACTATCTATTCAATCCACCCCCCCACGCGTTTTAACACCCGAAACATGGACTCGGACGCCACCAGCAGATTCGTGCCAGAGTACCGCCGTACAAACTTCAAAAACAAGGGCCGTTTCCAGAGCGATGAGTTGAGAAGAAGAAGAGAAACGCACCAGGTTGACTTGAGAAAGCAAAAGAGAGAGGAGGTGTTGTCCAAGAGAAGAAACTTTGCCGCGCCAGCGGGCGGGAACGACTCGGAGGACGAGGACGACCAGCTCAGCGGTGTCGGGTCCGGCGCCGGGTTGGGCGCCGGGTTGGCGTCGTCGGCCGCCAACGGCGGCGCGCAGGACGAGAACCAGTTCTACAACGAGCTCCAGCAGGAGTTGCCGCGCATGATGGAGATGATCCAGGCGCAGGAATTTGACTCGCAGTTGGCCGCCACCGTCAAGTTCAGACAGATCTTGTCGCGCGAGCACAACCCGCCCATCAACATGGTTATACAGAGCGGCGTGATCCCCACCTTGGTGGAGTTCATGAGCCCCAACCACCTGGACATCTTGCAGTTGGAGGCCGCGTGGGCCTTGACCAACATTGCCAGCGGCAACTCCGAGCAGACGCGCGTCGTTGTCGACTCGGGCGCGGTCCCCTTGTTTGTCCAGTTGTTGTACTCGCAGTCGCTTGAGGTGAAGGAGCAGGCCATCTGGGCCTTGGGGAACGTGGCCGGGGACTCGTCCGAGTACCGTGACTTTGTCTTGAGCTGCGGCGCCATGGAGCCCGTCTTGTCGCTCTTCAACTCCACCAAGATGTCGTTGATCCGCACCGCCACCTGGACCTTGAGCAACTTGTGCAGGGGCAAGAACCCGCAGCCCGACTGGTCCTTGGTGCAGCAGGCCATCCCCACGTTGGCCAAGTTGATCTTCTCGCTCGACCTGGAGACCTTGGTCGACGCGTGCTGGGCCATCAGCTACTTGTCCGACGGCACCACCGAGGCCATCCAGGCCGTGGTGGACGCCAGAATCCCCAGAAGATTGGTTGAGTTGTTGGGCCACGAGCTGACCTTGATCCAGACCCCGGCCTTGAGAGCCATCGGCAACATTGTCACCGGTAACGACATCCAGACGCAAACCGTCGTCAACGCCGGCGTCTTGCCCGCCTTGTCGCCATTGTTGAACTCGAGCAAGGAAACCATCAGAAAGGAGGCGTGCTGGACCATCTCCAACATCACTGCCGGGAACAGCGAGCAGATCCAGGCCGTCATCGACGCCAACTTGATCCCGCAAATCATCAGATTGTTGATCAGCGGCGACTACAAGACCAAGAAGGAGGCGTGCTGGGCCATCTCCAACGCCTCCTCGGGCGCCCTCACCAAGCCCGACCAGATCCGCTACCTCGTCAGCCAGGGCTGCATCAAGCCGTTGTGCGACTTGTTGTCGATCGCCGACACAAAGATCATCGAGGTGACCCTCGACGCCTTGGAAAACATCTTGAAAATGGGCGAGTTGGACAAGGAGTCCAGAGGCTCCGGCGTCAACCAGAACTCCCTCTACATCGAAGAAGCCGGCGGCATGGAAAAGATCAGCGAGTGCCAAAACAACGAAAACGAAAAGATCTACGAAAAGGCCTTCAACATCATCTCCAAGTACTTCTCCGAGGAGGAGGACGATCTCGACGATCAAGGCTTGGCTCCACAAGCATTTGGTGATGCCTACGGATTCGGAGTGGACGCCAACCAGCAACAGAACTTCCAATTCTAAAGCAACCAACCAAAACACACACACACATTCCTTTCAATGCCCCTACTCTGACAAAACTTTTATTTATTTAGTTTTACTTCATCTTTAATCTACTCTAAACCCCCCTCCATCTCTACAAATCATTCTCTTACCCCCGCGGTACCGCCTGGTATCTTCTCATCTCATTTATATAATATCATCTCATACCTGTGGTTTCGCCGCCGCACTCTGCATCTCTAAACGTATTTAATACACATGTCTTAATAAAAATGAACTGTAGGAGAGCGTGGGAGCATACACCCAAGAGGGAGAGGGGCCAGGAGGAGGTGAAGGCAGTGAGGGTGAATTTTTCAGTAGTGGTGGTGTGTGCAGGACACGTCAAATGCACTTTTGGTGGAGGTGCATATTCGCAACCAACCAAGCTGGAGAGTTACAAAGCAGCTAGAGGCATTGAGGTGGCTGAGGGTAGTAGGAGGCCAATTGGCCAGAAAGAGAGGTTAAAGGGTGGGTACGGTGGGATACTCGAGAAAATCATGAGGGTTTCTTGCTATTTGGCGTGGCGAGAGGTATGGCACGATATGGCACGGTATGGAACGGCATGGCACGATGAGGCAGAAGCATGACAGTTGGCGGGAAGAGCCTAGCGTGGGAAGCCCTCTCCAGCGCAGTCTCCGTAGCTTACGGGCACCTCCAAGCCCGTCCTCGTACAATTCAGGTCACGTTTAAGCCGCCATTCGTACCTGTGCACAGAGCGACAGAAAAGATAAGAGTTTTGTCGCAGCTCGCTGTGCAGAGAAAACAAATCCGGCTCATCGCTGCAGAAAATTCGGCAAGCAGGGCACTGGCCGGATGTTAGCCATCCATGCTGCTGGGAGAGCCGGGAGTGAAATCCGGTTGGATAGATATATTTTTATTTTTTTTGTTATGGCATTATCGCTCTTCCTCAGTCGGCACCGCCTACGTAGCTACAACTACCTAGCAGCAAAACAACGACCTGCTCGTTCAATTGCCAAGCAGAAAAAGCTTGAAGATGAATTGGCCAAGGCTGATAATCTTTTGGTAGTCCCCTCTCGAATTCACTGGACACCAACTCACAAATCCACCCATGCACCCAGGCACAGAGAGGGTCGATTCTTGCGTAGAAAATTTCTTTTATCGCTTTCGGGGTGTTAAATTTTTTTTTTGTAGGCTCGCTCATCCCATCCGACTCCCCCGAATACCCTTCCGCTCACACTAATTAGCTCCCGTTTCGTCATATTTCTTCCCAATTGAAAGTTTGTATACCAAACAAACGAGGGTTCCAGGTGCAGGAAAATGCGAAAAAAGAAACAACAATTACATAACCCGGGCCATACAAATAGCATTTTGCTTACCTAAGCTGTGTTGTCGTTCATCCCGTTTGGGACAAGTAATTTAGCCCGGTTACACAAAAGGTCGCAATAATTCCCTCGAGATGCACGCTCATTGGCCGGAAATCATCCGGTCCCTCAATATTCCTGCGCAATTTGGGAGCACTCGGTGCTGGATTGAGTGAATTTTCGGTGCGGGCTCCCTAGGCTCTGTAGGGGGAAGGAAGAAAAAACAAAAATAGTTGACCGGCAAGTTTTGATAAATTTCTTACTCTTCTCTTCTTCTTGCTTCAGTTGTAATTTGTATATTCACAGTATCGCAATGAAGTTCTCCACTATTGCTCTTGGATTGAGTGCAGCTGCCCTTGTCTCTGCCAAGTCTCAAGCACCCGCTAACACTGTTACCGTCACTGTTACCGGCACTGCTCCAAGTGACACCCACAAATTTGGAAGATTCGACAAGACCAAGCCTGCTCCAAGGTCTTCGCAAACCGGAACCCACAGAAACGGTAGATTCGACCACACCAAGCCAGCTCCAAAGTCCTCCGAAACCGGAACCCACAGATTCGGTAGATTCGACAAGACCAAGCCTGCTCCAAAGTCCTCCGAAACCGGAACCCACAGATTCGGTAGATTCGACAAGACCAAGCCTGCTCCAAAGTCCTCCGAAACCGGTACCCACAGATTCGGTAGATTCGACAAGACCAAGCCTGCTCCAAAGTCCTCCGAAACCGGTACCCACAGAAACGGTAGATTCGACCACACCAAGCACGAAGTCACCTCCACCGTCTACATTCAAGTTGACAGAAAGGAAAGAGTCTTCAAGGCTGCTGCCAACGCCAGTGGTAACTCTTCCACTTCCTCCGGCTCCAATGCTGCCGGTATGGTTAACCCAGCCGGTCTCGTTGGTGCTGCCGCTGCTCTTGCCGCCGGTGCTTTATTACTTTAAGTAAGCTCCGTCCATCAACCGACCAACCGTCCGACCACCCATCCGACCACCCACCCGAATTTCACCTTCTTTCATCACCGTCCCTTCACCGCCATGGCACAACACTCCACAACCACCACCCTTTTTGCACCACCCTTCTACCCCATCCGTTACTAGCAAACCTAAATATGCAGCAAGTTAATTCTCCATGAAAAGAAAACCACCACTATGCCTCCTCCCGTTGTATATTGCTTGGGAAGTGAAAGGCCAATCCACGAGATTACTCACCGCACAATCTTTGCCTCCAGTTGTTTTTTTTTATATATTCACTTACTGTTTTGTTTCAGTATTCATACCAAAGAGCGTAATCACTAGAAGATTCATAGTTTTAATAATACGAAAAATTGTATCCAGACTGTAGCGTAGGACGACTTGTAGGAAGGACTCATCTGCTTTTTTAGGAGCAGGAGGGCTGGCAGAGGGTCACAAACAGACTCACACTACTACTGGATTCTTCCAATGCTACATATATGCTATAGCTAAAAGCGATATAGACCCTGTATGCAGGTAGGGGAAACCCCAAGCAAATCTGTAAAGTCGGTAGTACTTACATGAGCTGCAAATCCGACTAGTATTCTGCAAGAAATATCACACACTAGGAAAGATTGGGACTTACCGCCCAACACATTCCACCGCGACATGCTGCTAAAAATAAACCGCAAATAGTATATAAAGGGTGGCAGATCCCCCTTGAGTCCAGCTAGAATTACATAGAAACCATCTGATACATTCTGATATCGAGTCGTCACTGCACTGGAAGGTCTGATAATAATAATAATAATATGTAATAATAATAAAACTAATAATTATAATAATAATAACAATTATAATAAGTAATACCAAGACCTAGCTCTCTAGGCATACTATAATAAGAAAATAATATCGGAGTGCACATAAGCATCCAATATATGAGATAGGTATATGATCAACCGTTATCCCGTTATATGTGGCAGTGCTTCGACTACTTTGCTGTTATTATCCACAAGAGTCTTGCCTTTTCCTGCTAACATGCCTAAATAGTAATCAATCACCATCTGGTCAGTCGCTAGTTGGTCGCCTTGTTCTGATTCAATTTCTTTGATCCTCCTTTCAACATCAGCGAAATTGGTGTAATTGACAGGAACAAGATCAGCAAGCGGTGACAATTTTACAAATTCGTCAGTTATCTTTAGATATCTATGATCTGAAAAAGTAGCACCAATGTGATACCATGTACCGTTTACTTTATACTGCGCTGTATCTAATTGTAGTCTGTATATATCCCCTTCATTAACGTTCTGCGGCCCATCGTCATATAGTGGTACCTTAGACCCGGCATAATCTATTACATATGGGTAGCCTACTAGCCTATCTAATATAGGGTAGCCCAATGAGGTCCAGTTAGTTGACGTCAATATTGTAGTGTTTTCACAAGAGGCAACCATGATAATACCAAAATAATGTATCTGTTTAATCCTGACATCGTAGTGATATTTGTTACTGTACTCATATGAATGTGAACTGTTTAACAAGGAAAACGACCAGGCCACAGTCCGGCACTTATTGGATTCCTCCAATATATCGGATACTGCCGGAAAATATCTCATGAACACTGAAATTGCAGAATTTCATAAAGGTTGCTAAATACCATCTAATTTCATCTTACAACCATTACACCCATAATCTGAAATGAAACATTACTAAATGTTACTAAAGATAAGGAACTTACTAAGAGTATTGAATTCCCTAACTAGTTCATGATTAAATACAAGAGAAGATAAAAGGATACAGAATACCCTCCATATTCCGCAGAAAAGAGTCCAAGAACCAACAATTCTGAAGAGAATACTACAGAGACATATCATATCCTTACCTCTTACTTTATGATAACTACAGAAGGAAGTATCGATCACTTACTATACAAACCTACATCTATTATTCTATCTATATTACCTATAACCAACACTATTAAACCCTATTGCTAGAATTACATAGAAACCATCTTCTATATTGATACATTCTGATATCGAGTCGTCACTGCACTGGAAGGTCTAATAATACCTAGGTCTACTAGATAATAATATAATAAGAAGTAATACCAATACCTAGGTCTCCTAGATACATAATTAAAATAGTAATAAGTAACACCAAGACCTAGCTTGCTAGGCATAATATTTTAAGCAAAGTATATTGCATATAGGCATCCAATACTACGAATGAAAGGACCCTAAGAAGTACGACTGGACACTCTAATAAAAGTCCCGAATCCTTCTACCTGGAAGTTGGAGATACTGGGGATCTAAGGTAACACAATTTCGTTAGTTAATTCTCTGAATGTGGAAGATGTAGTTACGGTTTCACCATCTTTGACTAATCTTGGAATGTTTATAGGGCAGGAAAGGCCGTAGGACCTAACGACTTTATTTGCAGCCAAGCAAGCATCGGTACACACCACGGAGCATATCGCTCAGAACCATTCGCTTCGAGTTCTAAGGCTCCGCTACCTGAATGTCTGGTTGAGCTCTAGACTGTGAAAAACTGTATGTATCTCTCCTTGATGAATCCTGATATCCTATGGATACTACGGGTGAATACTCCGGAATGAGTGCTCCTGAGCGAGCGCTGCCAGAGACGTACAAGGTTGATAGGCACGGTGGTGGATGCGTGAAATACGGTGGTGAGGGTGAGCCGTACCTTAGTGGCAGCTGTCAGAACCACATTGACGAGATGAGCACAGGCTGTTCGGAATCATGCTGCTACCCTTCTGCAACTGCTCTCACCCACCCACACTACTGCTCCCGTCATTGGCCCCAGTTCTCCCCGCTAAACCGCCAGCCTGAACAGCGTTGGTTTGGCTGCTCAGGCAGTTTCGGCCACGGCAAGAAGATCCGTTTCACCTCGATATCCGATCCACTTCTTCTTCGTGCGCTTAAGAAACCTTAAAGCTTACTACGGCTACAAATAACTACAGCTTGAAATTCCACGGAGGATCTGAAATTCAAGTGAGATGAGAGACAAACCAAAAGCATCCAACTCCACTTAGCTGCTTAGCACCATTCTTCCATCCCACTGCCAGCTGGCTGCCAACGTGTCTTGGACTCTGGTGTCCCGAGGGCCATCCACAGAGCAGCTCCGAAAATTAAGCGAAAGGGCAAGTTAAGCGAGATACTCAGCAGGATCACAGCCTTGCAAAAAAGGGCCGGAATTCCTACACATTCACGGACACTACCGAGTCATCTTCGTCAGCCGCCACGGCAGAAACAATCGCTTATGCCGCCAGCTTACCATTGATTCAAAAACCCGTGCTTTTGGTATACTCTGCTCCCAGTCGCTTAACAATAGAGCCCTCCATCATCAGCATCTCCAAACCTTATCTTAAGCGCCCCCAAAATCGCAGGGATACCGCAGACTGCAAAAAACCCCACTTACACTCACACTTCCAAGCCAGAACACTCCCACCCCCAGGTCTAGAGCAGTACCACCCCCCGTAAGCTCACACGCAGGCGGGCTTCTCAGCATAGAAGCACCCACAATTGAGCATCTGGTGTGCAAAATATTTTGTATGTACCCCAAATAATAAAAGCCAAAAAAAGAAAAAAAAAAAAAAAAAAAAACTACTAGTGTGGGGAGTAAAGATCTAGAAAATAGTTCAACCACTGTTGTCCACTTTTTGTACGCTAGGCCCATTTTTTCCTTGTCTCGCATGGCGTAGTTGACTTATAAGCTGCTCATTATCACCGCGCTGCTCGCTCCAGGTTGCCACAGTACCAAGAATACATGTCGGGAAAAGTAGACGCTCAGGGCAAGCCCGTTGTGTTTGTGTGCCAAACATGTTCCAAGAGCTTTACGAGAAAGGACTACTTGAACCGCCACGAAAAGAATCACACCCAGGAAAAGCCGTTCAAGTGTAGCCAGTGCAACTTGTCCTTCACAAGAAGCGACTTGCTCTCCAAGCACTTCAAGTCCAAGTCCCACCAGCGTGTGAGGAGTAGCATCACTGACTCCACCGGGCTTGGTGGAGGCGGGGGTCCCGGTGCTGAGACCACCTCCACCAGCCAAATGGTACCCGTAAACACCGAAATCAGGGCTGCTTTCACTGCTGGGTCCTCGTTTCCAACCGGCCAGGTCACTGTGTCGGATGCGTCGTTCACCAACAAACTCAATCCCATGGCTGTGGAGATCCCGCTCTCCTCCACACGAAATGATGCGCTTGAGAACCACCCTCCACCACCCGTGCATGCCGCCTCCTCGTCCTCCTCGTCCTCCTCCTCGAGCAGAACAAACTCTGGGCCAGACCGGAAGCCAAAGCGCTTCAAAAGATTGGGCATTTCGAGTTTCTTGAACCAAAGCATCAACGAGGAAAGGATCCCCGCTCCTCCACCGCAACCCTCGATCATTTTGCCTGCCACGCCAAAAAACGCAGGTGTACCTTCCACCAACCCCTCCTCCATAAGCCGCCTTATCGACAACAATGGCAATCCAATGCAAGTCAATGGGGGCTACTATCAAGCCCCAGTTCAAGAAAAGCGTGAGTCTTATACTCTAGCCCCCCCGAAGACCAGCCCAAACATAAACCAGCTTCTAAACAACCCCACAGACCCATTGGTGCTGCCACCGCTAACAGAAAGCTCCGCCAATGGGATCGACGAAAACTTGTTTTGGTTGTTCAACGATATCTCTCCGTTGGACAATATTTTCTGGCTCTTCAATGACATGCCCTCGCTAGAACTGGGTCTAAAGAATGCACCCCAGAACTCAAATATCAGAGCAAACTCTGAGACGGGGCAACCCGCTTCTTCGATATACGCTGAAAACAACAACACTACTGCGTCGGACGCTTTCATATCCGGCAGTAATGTGAGCTCAAACGGAATCGATATCTCCTCAGCGATGTATCAAAACTTGTACAATGAGAGCACCAACACCAATATCAACGCGAACAAGATTAGCATGACAGAAGTCACAAGAGCAAGAATACTCGACATCTTCCCTACCATTGACCAATTGAACAATATATCCTTGGAGAGATTTGAAGAGTATATTGACCTATACTGGTTCAATTTTGCGCAAACGTTCCCAGTCATACACCAGGCCACATTCAACCCTAATACAATGAACATTTATTTACTTATTAGTATGATAGTTATCGGAATGGCTCACTCGTTGGATAAGATAGAGTACCAGACGTCCATTGCGGTGAATAAAAAGTACAGACGGGTAATCTACGACATTATTGAGGAAAACACGGAATTGCCCTTGCCCTTGATGCAAGCGTTGATCCTACACAATTTTTCTGCAAAGAATTTCGGTGACACGCAGCTAAGCAAAATTGCCCAGATTGACCATGGAGCCAACATCATGTATCTCAAGTTCAGTGGGTTCTTAGATAACCTCACGGAGCCAATCATTTACCTACCCAAGGGAGCCACCATAAATGAACTAACCGAGCAGTGGAACAGCTGGATTTACTACGAGACCTGCAAGAGAATGGTTTTCTTTGAATTTATTTGCGATACCCAGCATGTCACTTTCAGCAAGTTGGAATTACTATCATCCTTTGACATCAAGCTAGAGTTGCCTTGCACTGATGAGGTGTGGAACTGCGCAGACCCAGTGAAATTCTTTGAAGAGTATCAAAAGCAGCCGAAGGGATTAAGCTTGAAGTTGGCTTTGAACGTTACAAGCAAGTATAATTTTGATAAGGAGATGAGCAGCCAAGATGCTAAAAATAAGGTTTCAGAGAACGATGCCAACCGTTCTGGTGGAGTTACCGCGAGTCCAGAAGATAGTGAGAATGAAAAGAGTTCAGACCTGAGCAGCAGAAAACAAGAGCATTTATCGAAGTCCTTGAAAGACCCTTCGCGGCCCAAGTCTTCGTACTCAAATCTGCAGTCTATCAAAATGATCAGCAAGTGGCCCACTTTCTTATGGAGCTTGAAGAATATGATGACTCCGTTTAAGGAAAATCAAAAGGAGTATCTGTTGGATTGTTACTCTATGTATTCAAGATATATAATACTCCATGGCCTTTTGAGGATCTGCTGGGATATGAGAAGTGGTATTGTTGATCTTGGAATTGTCTCCAAAAAGAAATTGGGAGAGTTTTTCAAAAAATTGGAAAAGGCGTTTTTGAACTGGAAAGGGTATTTTGATCTTCATGTAAAGTTATACGAAGAACAAGTCAAAACAAAAGCAGGGAACGTCAATGGAAACAACTCACCCACCAGTCGTTTGATTTTATCGTTGAACAACTATGGACCCACGAATGCTTCATGGGCAAACATTAGTTTCTATTACACAGGCTTGTTTGGCCTTTACACTGATGTTCATTCCATCACCAAATTTGCAACTGAGTATAAGAATTTCCATCCCCTCACCAAGACATTATACAAGGGAATCAAGGAGATGGAATATGAAAGAAACAGACTGACAATCGAACAGTGGGCAAGATCTATATACGGAAAGTTGGCCCTCATAGAGGCATGTAAGTTTTTAAGATTGGTCTATGGGAATGAGGAGACCATCAACACATTTTCCCATGTTCCACATACAGCGTACCTTGCAGCAGTCATCGTTTGGTGTTACGAGATAAAGAGAGATTGCCCAAACCTTGAAACCATCAACAAGGAGAGGAGGGGGAACTCAAGTATTGCAAATGACAATAAGATCAAGTTGGATACAAAAAAATATGTGGATACGCTAGGAATAATCAACTTTGAACTAGCACGAGAAGATGCATTTGAATACTTTTCCATGATTTTGGATTTGGAGGATGAAAACGAAAATACTGACGTGGCAAGCAAATTTGAAGAATTCAAAGAAAGACAGATGAACACCATCGGAGTGGTTTGCTACATTCTACATCTTTTGAGGAACTGTAAATGGATCTACTCAATTGATTTGGTTCACCAATTGGAACATGTTGTCAGTACCTATGAGACGTAGATTCTGTTATTGGTCTACATGGAAAAAATGAAGGTTTAAAACGAGTTTTTTTGTATTTTTTTACAAAACTAAAAAAAAAATTGTATAACGTGTATAACGTGTATAGGAATGAGTTATGAATTATGAGAACTAAAACAGGTGCTAAACACAGCATTCGTACTTTTTTATTTCAGCAACCTTTGATGCAGATCCGCTGGACTCATCGAAGTTGTATGTCAACCATTCTTTAGCCAATCTTCTGGCTAACTCTGCACCAACGACTCTTTGGCCCATGCAAAGTACTTGGCAGTTGTTGCTGAGAATACTTCTTTCGACGCTGAAAGAATCATGGGCTGTAACAGCCCTAATACCCTTAACCTTGTTTGCAGAAATCGCAACGCCCAAGCCAGTGCCACAGATCAAGATGGCACGGTCAGCTTCACCGTTGGCAATCTTTTCTGCAGCAGTTATTGCAACGAGCGGGTAAGCAGTTGCTTCACCGTTAGAGTCTACGCCTACATCTTCAATGCTTTCCACATGAAGATCTGCGGCGAGATCTTTTTTGATCTGTTCTTTGTACTCGTAGCCAGCCTGATCGCATCCGAGAACGATTCTGAATTTTTTAGGAATTGCGGTGGTCATTGTGGGGATGTAACAAGGGTTCTTATATATTTATTTATTTTTATTTTTTTATTATTTGAGAGGAAAAGAAGTATGGAAGTTTGCAATTTCAAACTTTTACATCGAAGCTGATATTGGGCTGTTAAATGAAGAATATGACGGATGCCATGGGTCTGACCCAATCTTCCCTCCACCATAAACCTTACTTCAATCGATTCAGATCATCCACCCAAGAGTGTCAGCCATTCCCCCATAGCTCTCAAAATAATTTTTTGAGTGGAGTGCCAGATATTTTTTAAGGTGGAGGTTGCATAAGGCACTTGCATGTTGCATTCGTTAAGCCTCACTCTGTGCTATGACGCGCAACCTAAAAGCAGAAAAAATATACGCCGATCCTCTACCCCACATTACTTGGTGGAGAGGACCCGCGAATTTTTTTTATTTTCCGCTCAAGCAGCCTTTCTTAACCTGTCACGTGACCAGAATCTCAAGTTGGAATTCCATAGCTCATACCGACCAGCTCAACATACTTCGTGTGTACGTGTTGTAGGCGAGATGTGGTAGTCGCTACGACTTGAAGCCGAGCCCACTGGGTGGAATCGAGGGGAAATATGACGTTACTTGAGTGGAGAAAGCTTAAAATGAATTCTAGTGGAGGCTTTGGGAAACAGGGTTAACAAGAAAACTCAGTGGAGGAAGTTTTATTTTTTTTTTTCTTTTGCTTTTGCGTGCGGCAATAATACCCGGCAATTAGCCATCTGAGTGGAGGACATCTCGAGATTTTTTTCAAGGTACCCCACATTCATGCATGTTGTGGCCCATTTGCTACGCACAAACTGTACGCATAGTTGGGACGTTGAGTTGAACATTGTCTCTTTGATGGGTTGCTGTTTTCTATAAATACACCGTGTATTCCCATTGAATTGTCGAGATGGTGGATTCCAGTATTCATTCATTACCTTTGCGTAGACTAGAAATCCAAAGGGAAATATACATTTATAGATTGTTTAGAGATGTCTAGTGAAACATTAGAGAAGGTCAACCAGTCTGGCCAGCCACTCTTCGACTCCGAAAGCAGTGATGCCGAAGTCAGCAAATACATTGACTCCAGCGATGATACCGTTCACAGCTTCTTGGGAATGAGAGGCCAAAAATTACACAACGCCATCTCCTTCATTGCTGGTATGGGTTTCTTACTTTTCGGTTACGATCAAGGTGTTATGGGTTCGTTGTTAACGTTGCCTACATTTGGAAATACTTTCCCTTCTATCGATACTCTCAGAGACAAGAGTCATCACACTGCTACTTTTCAAGGGTTTGTTATCGCTGTTTATGAAATTGGTTGTTTAGCTGGTGCGCTTTCTACTATGTGGTTTGGTGACAAAGTCGGTAGAAGAAAGACCATCTTCATTGGATGTGTTATCATGATTATCGGTGCCATCATTCAGTGCTCTTCTTTCTCCGTTGGCCAATTAATTGTTGGTAGAATTGTTACTGGGCTCGGAAATGGTATGAACACTTCCACCGTTCCTATGTGGCAATCTGAATGTGCCAAGCCAGAAAAGAGAGGTAAGTTGGTCATGGTCCAAGGTGCCTTGATTACTGGTGGTATCTGTATTTCATACTGGATCGATTTCGGTTTCTTCTTCATTAAGAACAGTTCTGTGTCATGGAGATTCCCAGTTGCTTTCCAAATTTTCTTCCCATTGTTCATTTTGCCCCTCATTATGAAACTTCCAGAATCGCCAAGATGGTTATTGAAGGCTGGACAAATCCCAGAAGCCGCTAGAGTTTTCTCGGCCCTTGACGATATTCCAATTAACGATCCAACCATTATCTACGAAGTTAACGAAATTGAAGTCTCCTTAGAAAAGGAAAGACTCGATGGTGCAGAAAAGCGTTCTAAGCTTGGATTGGTCTTCATTCAAGGTGAAAACAAGAATTTCCACAGAGTTTGTTTGGCTGTTTGGTCTCAAATTATGCAACAAATTACCGGTATCAACTTGATCACATACTATGCTGGTACCATCTTTGAGCAGTATATCGGGATGTCACCTTTGAACTCGAGAATCTTAGCTGCCTGTAACGGTACCGAATATTTCTTAGCCTCATGGATTGCGTTTTACACCATCGAAAGATTTGGTAGAAGAAAGTTGATGCTTTTCGGTGCTATTGGTCAAACAATTTCCATGGCTATCTTAACTGGTACCACATGGGCTGCAAGTCCTAAGAATCTTCACAGCGGTAGTGCTGGTATTGCCGCTGCCGTCTTTTTATTCATTTTCAACACATTTTTCGCTGTTGGCTGGTTAGGTATGACCTGGTTGTATCCTGCAGAAATCACCCCATTAAACATCAGAGCTTCAGCTAACGGTTTGAGTACTGCTGCTAACTGGTCGTTCAACTTCATGGTCGTTATGATCACTCCAGTTGCATTCAGAAACATCGATTACTTCACCTACACCATCTTCGTCGGATTGAACTTTTGCATGATTCCTGCTGTTTACTTCTTTTATCCAGAGACTGCTGGTAGAACTTTGGAAGAAATGGACAAGATTTTCCAATTATCCAATACAAAGACACCTTGGGACGTTGTCAAGATCGCTCAAGAATTACCATTCGAAAGTCAAACCCGTGCAACAGACATTGAGAAGGCTCGTACTGAGCACTTTGAAAGAGCTCCTTAATTGTATAATCAAAATTCTCTTCTGTTTTAATTTCCTTTTACGCTTTTTAATGATTAATAAGAATATTATATGATATATTTAATACTATACCTGTAGTGGTTTAAAACACATTTTAATGAAGACTTAAGTAGAATCTTTTGACAGTTCTGGAGTAATGAAGTAATCATAGGTGTTGACTCGAGAGTGAGTTTGCTTTTCTTTAACTTTATACGAGGGAAAGTTCGAAACAATTAGTTTTTATTAAAATGTCCTATACACTGCTTTGGTTTGTCTATTAATTAAGGGCAGATATCACTTCGTAAATACCGTAAGCACCAGGGTCTGGAGGGAAGTCAGTCTGGTCTTCCAATCCTCCAACATAAGTTGCGCGACCAAGCTTTGGCTTCAACTTTCTTGTACCTTCCGCTGCACTATAGGCGACATGAACTGCCTTTTCAATATCCTTAGTTTCCACAAAAGAGTGAACGAATGGAATCAACACATCCATGACAGTTCTGTGTCCCTCTCTGGCCTTGGTGAAGTCATACAAATTTTCGAGCCCAGTGGATAATGCTTCTGCGAACACTGCGTTGATATCTTGATTCTTACCCTCTCTTAATATTTCTTCAACCTTATTGATTACCGATTTCATGAAAATGAAGATAATGGCACCTAAGGTGCCACCCATATCATCCTTAATCACATTTAAGACAACGTGGAGAACCTGGAGTACGGAGCCGGATTCTGCAATCTTGTCTTCATCGAGCCTCTTCAATACGAATTCCGCACCAGTCTTCAACCCATATCCGCAATCACCATCTCCCATCTTTGTATCCCAATCAGTCAATTCAGGCTCCTTTCTGATTACTCTTTCAGCAGCGGTACGGATAATGTGTTCCAATTTCTTTGGATCCATTTTGATGTCGCACGAGGTATCTATAGGGTTTGTAGCAACGTCGTCCTCGTATCCAACAAAGTCAGTTATGATTCTGTCATTCTTGATGTAGTTATTATCGGCAAAGGAAGTGTTTGGCCAACAAACTGCGTTGGTGTGATCATCAAGGAACTCAAAGATCTTGTCGGTTGAGAAAGTCTTGGTGGTGGCAGTAGTAGCGTTGAAAAGAGAAATTGTAAATATTTGAGCATTGAAGGAAGTCACAAAATTCCCCGTGTATACCCTAACAGGGGTGATATCATACTTCTCCTTTAACACTTCCAATGTGGTATACAAGATATTCTTTTCTTCAAGAACAGGGACACCACCAAGGTTATTGATTAAAAGCACCAATTTATCTCCCTTGGAGTAATTGAAGAATCCACGGCCCTCGTCCTCCTTATTCAAAATCATATCTAAAAGTATGGATACCAACTCTTCATTTCTTGGAATGTACTCTAACTTTTGCACACCTGGTTCATTGTGAATACCCAAACCGATTTCAATCTGGTTTTGTCCAAGCTTTCCAAAGTCAGCATCCATGCTGTAACCAGAAATATGAACGTGATCCAATCCAGCATTAACCGAAGCCGTGGAGTCGATGACTGCCTGACCAAATTCAAAGATTTCATCAATATTGTAGCCATGAAGGGAAGCAGCTCCAGTTAGCTTGGAAACTATTGCGATACCAGTCAATGTACGTCTACCAACCAATGAGTTGGGATTCTTCTTGACAGCAACATCATCAGTTACCCGAAGAATACGAATCTTTTCGCTTCCGTACCTGGCGATCAAGTCCTGTGCAGCCATACCGAAATAGAGATTGTCACCAGTGTAGTTGGTCAAAATGAAGATACAACCTGCCCATGGTTGCATTGGGTCGCCAAGTTCATGGCAAACTTTTTCCGCAGCTTTAACGTTTTTATAGTTGGGAGAGGCAAACACATCACCATGAGCAACGGCTGAAAGCATACCTGTGCCAACAAAGCCGTAGAACCCAGGTTCGTGTCCTGAACCACCACCACTAATCAAAGACACCTTGGAGCGGTCAAATCTGTTGTTGTATATAACCCTTTCCTTATCCAACAACGAGAGATGCTCGTATTCATAAGTGATTGCTCTCAAACAGTTTGGAACAAGCTTCCCGGTATCCTTTGGTAAGAAATGTTTGTTAGACATGATGAATCGATAGAAATTTTCGCTTGGGAGAGAAAAGTTGCAAAAAAAATTGGAAAACAGAAAGAAAGTTCTATCGAAACTAAGGAGTATTTATGGTGAATTATTTAATTCGTATGGCTACGAAGAGCCCCCAATCCCCAGGTTTTGGGCCAAGCAAGACTGATCAACCTCCACCCTCGAGTGGAGTACTTGATTTGTTACCGAAATTCTTCAAAATATTTTTTAAGCTTGCATATCATGTTGCATGAGGTCCTCCACCCTCCACCCTCCACCGAAGATGCGCTCTAAATTTCTTTTTTCGATGCATTTTGTGGGGTACTTTGCCATATTTACTCCCGCCTGGATCAACAGCATCTTGCGATGCCGTTCAAGTCCTACCTGTCTCCGATAGCGGTGGAGAAGTGGAGGAGTGGAGGCGTGGGGGAAACACTAAGTATAAGATGATATTCGGTTCTCGTTAATTTTAATTAATTGATTTTTCATTCTCTAGAGTATTTTTTGCTATTGCATTTTTATCTTTACATATCGGACTACAATGACAATTCCCGAACTGAGACCAGGCGACACTCCAGTCGTCTCATACATATCTGATGAATTCGTAGAAGAGCTTCCTAGACCCTTCCCGGTCAAGAGACATATCATGGACTTATTGTCCTTGAAGGGTAAGGTGGCAGTTGTCACCGGAGCTGCTAGAGGTATTGGTTTCGCTATTGCTGAAACATTCGCTGAAGCCGGTGCCACTGTTGCACTTGTGGATCATTCAGACTGTTCCAAACAGGCATTGTTGATTAGTGCAGAGCAGAAAGTTAGTACCAAGGCATTCATTTGTGATGTTTCTGACTCTGTTCAAGTGGAGGAAACAGTGGATGCAATCGAGAGAGAATTCGGTACTGTCGATATTTTCGTCGCCAACGCTGGTGTGGTTTGGAAAACGGGGAATATTTGCGAAGACGTCAACAAGGATGGCAGAACATGGCAAAATTTAATGGATGTCAACTTGAACGGTGTGTATTACTGTGCCCAATCTGTTGGCAAAGTATTCAAGAAGAATAAGAAGGGTTCTTTCATTGTCACCTCATCCATGTCCGGCTCCATAGTAAATGTTCCCATGAACTTGACACCATATAACGTCAGCAAAGCGGCTGTGAAACATTTGGCAAAATCATTAGCAGTGGAATGGGCAGGATTTGCAAGAGCAAACTCCGTTTCACCAGGCTACTGTGACACCGGACTCAACGACCATTTACCAAGAGAATTCCGTGGTAAGATGTGGTCTTTGGTTCCAGCTGGAAGAGAAGCTTTGCCCCACGAAATTGCCAGTGCATATTTGTACTTGGCTTCCGACGCTGCCTCTTATGTGACTGGAACCGACCTTATAATTGACGGTGGATACACCTCCATATAGGGGGGAAGAGTCATACTAGAGCGCATTCTAATTCATATCATCATTATATACCAATAACTGCAATTTAAATTAATGGAACAGAAAATTGAAGGGGCGTAGTCTTCTCTACTTCAGAAGCTTTCTAAACCTACCAAGGGCCGTTTTGGGACTTGAAAATGTCAAATCTTTCTCTTCTCCTCTTCCTTATAGGCCCCAATGACTTTCGAGCTACAGCACATTTTCCAAGCGGCTGAAACCGAAATACACTGAAAAATCTCCATGATGACTACCCCACGATTGAAACGTTCACTTTTGTTCGAAAATGCAGTATGACATCATAGTAGATACGTATGGACGAGGTATCTTACAACTACACATCTTTTCCTTTGGCAATAAGATGGTATATGGTGTTCTTATGTTATTCGTTATTTCTATACTAGACACTTAGTTATTGCGTAATTCGTCGATTTCCTTCATGAATTTGCTCTTTATATCCTCAAGCTCTTGCAACTTCTGCTCTATCTTCTTTTCAGTATCACTGGCCAGTTTCTCGATGCCTTGGCTTACTTCTTCCCTTTCTTCTCCTGTAAGTACTAGGTGATCCAAAGGACCCTTCTTTACCATGCTAGTTAATAATTCAAAAGCAACTTGAGCACCGTTAGTGGCAGTGATTTCAGCACTATCGAAGGCTGGTGAAACTTCGACAACATCTGCACCTACAATGCTCAAGCCATCGATTGCCCTTAAGACATGGAGCAATTCACGTGGCAACCACCCACCAGGCTCTTGTGTTCCCGTCCCACTACCGAACCCTGGATCAAGGACATCAATATCAACAGAGAGATAAGTGGGGGTGTCAGATGGAACTGTGTCTAAGATTTTCTGCACCACAGACTTCACCCCGTCTATCCAAATTTCGTCAGCTCCTATCCTGGTGAAGTGTTGGTCATCATCATCGTAGTAGTCTTGAATTCCGGAGAGCTTCGTTCTTAAGCCAGCGTGTACATTGTGCTTAGTTGTGAGACCTTCTTCGTGTGCTTTCCAAAGCATTGAGCCATGGTTGATATCCAGCTGTTCAGTTTGCCAAAATGAAGGATACTTATCTGGAGCCCAAGTATCCAAGTGAGCGTCAAAGTGGATGATGTTGAGTCTGCCGTATATTTTGTGCAACGCTCTAATGTGTGGTAACAAGATTGAGTGATCACCTCCAAGTGCTACATACCTAGGAGGAGCGATCAAATTAGTATCCTTCTTGACCCCAGAGGAGCTGGTACTATTACTTTCTCTCCTAAACAAAAGTTCTTCAAACGCCTTGGTCATTTGCTTGAATGCCAAGCTGTTATCCATGGGCGTCACCGGGATATCTCCACAGTCCACAATCTTCGCCCAAGAGGCGTAGGGATTTATCCCGGCTCTTTGATTGTACCCTCTTAAGGAAGTTTGCCTTTGCGAGGCGGCCCTAATGGCTCTTGGTCCAAACCTGGCTCCAGGGCGATAAGAAGTTGCAGTGTCGAAAGGAACTCCAACGAGTGCCAAATCATAGCTAGTGTCAGGATCGATTAGGCATTTATGGTGGTCCAAATGTGCAAAAGTATTAATACCCTGGAACGGCCACAAGCCGTCCCACATTTCTTCTAGTGTTGGGTTCTCGTCACCCTCATCTCCCTTCTTCATATCGGAATAGATAAGAGGATTCTGGGATGAGTGTGCTGAAGCAGCTGCAGCAAGCAAGAGGAGCAACGAAAGTTTCATTATCAACGAGAGCTCAAATTACAGATATGTTATGACTTCGCCCACATAGATCGCGGAAAACTGTCTATCGATGTATGCTAGGGCATCTTCACTTATGTATATATACTCTTCGGACTCTCCACACATATCTTAGCGCATACTCCATACAAAACGCTCGCATTATCCTTTTTCGGGATACCCGCTAAAAAATATCATGAGAATTCCGCGCGTGTGCAACCATAACTACCCCAGTACCCTAGCGGAACTATGAAAAGTACTCGAATCAATATTCCGCTCTACCATAGTTGAAGGTGGACCAAGTTGAGTACCCAGCTCGAACGCTTGCTCTTGGTACTTTACTGTGCCAAGGCAAGCGACTCTTGGCTATGGAGCTCAAGAAGTCTTAGCAATGTTGACATGAAACGGTACTATTCCTGTATAGAAAAATGACAGATATCCTACACAATCATCAAAAAATAGCTCGCCCCATGTAGCACGCTGTAATCTGATACTCTTCTGTAGAATAATTAGGTAAAGATGGGATTTTCAGATATTCAAAAGGCGATCAGGAAGATCGAGGAGAAAATATCAAAGTCCAATGCCAATTCGGACGGCAATTCGTCTTCAAACTCGAACCCCAATTCACCAGCGCAAGGGTATACACGTGCTAGAGCACCACTCCCTCAAACTGTTTTGAAGCTGTCTGGTCACTCTTCCACGGGCCTTTTCTCAAACCCAATCTCCAACTCTGAACCGCCTTCGATTTTCCAGAAGCGCGAACACAACCAGAAACCTAAAGGTTGCTCGAATGCAAATTCGGCCATACACACCAATAATTTCTATAACAATCTTGCTCTTGAGGACCAGTCTTTTCCAGTGTGGACATTGCCCTATTCACTTTGGTTCTCGAAGGATCCTGGTCAAGGTGACATTGGGTTCGCATTCAACCATACAGAAGCAAATCAGAGGGTATTTGGGCCAGAACCAAATGCCAATCCCGCACAATTCTATTTCAACCCGCCCAAGATCAAGTCTTGGCTTTTTGCAGTCGATGGGATAAACGGAAACGAAGAGGTTCTCTTGGAGAACCACAATAAATTATCTGTACTTGCAAAATGGAATGGTATGCAGTTTCCCTTGGTTCACGGAATGGGGTTTGTAACTGCAATATATGACGCTGGCAGGACCCCGGTGATTGGCTCTCAGGTTGGAATCCAGGACTTTAAAAAAGTTGGCCCAGGAAAGTATCGAGCAATGCTCTTCAACCAAGTAGTATGGTCAATTTACGTGTCAGGCAGTAATGAAGTAGAATTAGAATTGAAAGACCCCCAGCACTTGCTGGGTAGAAACAACTCAAATGGCTGCACTATCCAAATCTGCCGGGGTGAATCTCCTCACTATGACAACACTGCTGGTGCCTACCCTGTAGCTTGTCACTTGGGTGGTTCAGTCAGTGGCTCTTCAGGACAATATAGTTTCTCCTATGAAGTTGTTGGGAATTCAAAAAGCGGAAAGACTTTGGTTTGGTGTTTACCACACCACCAAGAAGTACTCGTTAGCAAGGGCGAAGATACAGGACTTATCTTAGATTCGCCTACCAAGGGTGTGATGAAAGCATATGTTACTAATGAGTTGGTCATGGAAGAAAGAGAGCTCCCAGTGGATATTTCTTGGGATCCCTGGTCACAATTGGGTCAAAACGGATCCAACTATTCCTCATCTGTTCTCGATCTTATTCGAAAGGTAGCACAAGAAGAAGTGAAACAAGATGTGGTTGGCATGGCAAACATAGACTCTATGTACACATCTGGAAAAATCTTGGACAAATTCGCCCATATCGCTTACGTTTCCTCGCAGGTTTTGAAAGATGATCAATTGACGCAGGAAATCCTTCCTAAATTGAAAGACGCTATCGACATATTTGCTAAAAACCAACAGCAGTACCCTTTGGTATACGATACCACTTGGAAAGGTTTAATATCGTCAGCTGAACCTGGAGCAGATTTCGGAAACTCTAACTATAACGATCATCATTTCCATTATGGATACCATATTCATGCTGTTGCTTTAACTGCAAAGTCAGATCCTACTTATTTCAGTTCAGAAGCAGGAGCTAGGGCCAAGTTATATGCAACAACTTTGATAAGAGATGTTGCTAACCCAAGTAGCGAGAAAGATAGTTGGTTCCCTCAATCGCGTTCATTTGACTGGTATCATGGCCATTCGTTCGCCCATGGGATTTTTGCTCTGGGTGATGGGAAGGATGAGGAATCATCTTCCGAAGATTACCATTTCGCTCATGGTATGAAGCTTTTCGGTCTTGTGACGGATGACAGTGCTATGGTTGATAGAGCTAACCTTATGTTAGCCGTTATGAAACGTGCTATGAATATGTATATGTTGTACTCAGACGATAACAAGATCCAACCTCCACAGTTCATCAAGAACAAAGTGGCAGGTATATCGTTTGAGAACAAAATTGATTTTGCAACGTACTTCGGAAGAGGTACCATTGCAGATGAATGGATTCATGGAATTCATATGCTTCCAATAACACCAGTTTCTTCGTATATTCGTGGCCCCAAGTTCGTTAAAGAGGAATGGGATCAGAAATTGGCAAGTATTATTGATAGAATCCCTGACGGTTGGAAGGGAATCCTAATGCTTAACTTAGCTTTATTCGATCCAAAATCGTCCTGGAAATGGTTCGCCAGGGATGACTGGAATGATGCCCAAATTGACAATGGTATGTCTAGGACCTGGTCTTTGACTTACATAGCTGGTGTTGGAGGGGCCGCTTAGAGCTTCATAGAATGAAAGCATTTGGTAGTAATAGGTCCAGCAAAAAAGCTAGAAAAGCTTCCAATACATGAGCGTAGCTTCCAAACTCTCAAGTATCAAGAAATAAATTAGCTACATTGAAGACTGGAATAATGTTTTGAACTTAGGAAACGAGTCTATTCGAAAAGTAAATAAAGTAAAAAGTAAAACAAGAACCGAAAATAAATAACTGGCTTGAGAAAGCTTAAAAGTTTTGAAGTATTGGATATCATTGAGTATGGCATAGTGAATAGGTTTTAGTATCAAAGGAGGGTGCAATCTCACAAAATGAATGCAAATATTATGGAGATCATGCTAATGGTCTTTGGAACAATCTTATTACCATAATTGGGGTGACCTTGTGCAACAGTTGGTACTCCTGAAGTTGCATGAGATACGGATGCTGTTTCTGCAGAACCAGAAGCAGGACCAGCACCAGGGGCTCCCCCTGGACCACCGGATCCAGGGCCGGAAGTTCCAGAGCCAGATCCAGAAGAACCAGAGCCAGTACCGCTAGAGCCCGAGCCACTTGAACTCGAGCTAGAGCCAGAGCCGGTACCACCAGATCCAGAGCCAGAGCCGGAGCCAGAACCAGAGCCAGAGCCAGAGCTTCCAGAGCCAGAGCCAGAACCGGATCCAGAACCACCAGTACATACGGGACAAGGAATCGTGTCGATTATTGTGATCAAGGTAGTCTTAGTGAAGGATGATTCGGATATACATGAAGTTATGACCCTCACAGTAGTATTCGCAACTGTTTCTGAAGAAAGAACCAGATTTGAATTCGAAGCGGTACCGACAGGAGTCGTAGAGCCACCAAGTCCTGAAGTGGTGACAGAAGCTGGAGAGTCGTTGGAAGTGGAAGTGATTGGCGGAGAAGAACTGCTTGGACTTGAGGGCTTACTGGACGTGGATGATATTTGGGGCTCAGCGGAGGCTCCAGATGAATAATTTCCACTTGATTCTGCTGAACTAGATTGCGTACTTGCAGGAGGACTGCTAAGAGCAAATGAACCACCAGATGCAGAAGAGGTCGCAGTAATTGAACTGCTAGGCGTGACAGAAGCAGAATGTGCCGAGGAGTCAACAGGCACCGAGGAGCTATCAGGTGCTGTAGAGCTAGCAGATTCTGAGGAAGCAGCGGGAGCAGACGAACTAGCAGGAGTAGAAGAGCTAGCAGGAGTAGAAGAGCTAGCAGGAGTAGAAGAGCTAGCAGGAGCAGAAGAGCTAGCAGGAGCAGAAGAGCTAGCAGGAGCAGACGAGCTAGCTGGAGCAGACGAGCTAGCAGGAGCAGACGAACTAGCTGCAGCAGAAGAACTATCAGTAGCAGACGAGCTAGCAGGAGCAGACGAGCTAGCAGGAGCAGACGAGCTAGCAGGAGCAGACGAGCTAGCAGGAGCAGACGAGCTAGCAGGAGCAGACGAACTAGCAGGAGCAGACGAACTAGCAGGAGCAGACGAACTAGCAGGAGCAGACGAACTAGCAGGAGCAGACAAACTAACAGGAGCAGAAGAGCTAGCAGGAGTAGAAGAGCTAGCAAAAGCGGAAGTACTGGCAGCAGCTAACGAGCTTGTCTCTGAAATAGAGCTAGAAGGTACTGACGAACTAGAAGCTGCACTTGAAACTGTAGATGAGCTCGAAACTGCTGATGAGCTTGGAGGTGGGGCAGGAGGTGGAGGAAGACAAGGTTGACATGGCGTATTTGGAGTTGATCCCGAAGGAACTGGGCCACTATATTGAAAACCTCCATTTATTACCAAACCAAAGATACTTCCAAAACTAAAAGATGTCCTTAAAAACTTTGAAGAATCATATCCTAAACCAATTTTGAAATCTTGTTGCAACTGGGCTGGGAATATTCCACTCGAGAGGGTAAGTATACCAGTCACAGGATCATAAGCAAATCCAGTGATAGGCACACTTAATCCAATAGTGTTACTGTTTCCAAAACCTGCAACTAAAAAAACTTGCTTAAAAGAGAGAGCCTCAACTCTGATCGACGAACTCGGGGAACTCAAGAAAATAGTTTGCAAAGGATCAAATTTTAGTAACGAATTTGAAATCCACAAATTTGAATCAAGCCCGGCTTCAATGCAGCCATTTCCAATCACTACAGTCTCTTGCTTCCAGAGTTGATTCTTCAAGCAAATTTGACCATTATTGGTGATCGGGGAACCAATAGTTCCTAGCAATGCAGCACCACTTGCCTGAGATTCCAGCGATAACGAGATCAAACCATTATTCAACCAAGAGACAGCTTGCAACTTGTATGTTGAGCCAATCGTCTTTCCATCAGTGTAGTAGTATATTTCACCACTGTTAAAAAATGTTGATGCTATCAAACTGTAAATAGGACCAGTGAGACCATTCACAGAGCTGAATATAATTTTACCTCCATTGTTGGTAAGTGTATTGAGCGCTCCGCTAAAAGAAATAGAAAGTGAAATCAAAGGATTGTTTCCAGAGATGTAGAACCCACTGCCGGGGCCAAGCTCAACATTACCAACAAATAAGTTCACTGCACTATTCCAAATGGACCAGTATACATTTGGTTCAATAATTGTATCCCCAAGATAGACCACGCTACCTTCGGTAACAGTGTTTACTGTGATGATTTGAGAATAAGTGATTGCAGCCAAGGCGAGCACATTTGCCAAAATAGAAGTCAATCTCATCTTGGTTGTGGTTTTTACAAATCTAAATAACAAAAAAAGTTGGGAATCATTGTTCCAATAGGGTAGTTAAATACCTTTTTGAATTGCTTATGAACACCACCATGGCACAGATTAAATCGCTGCACGGTAAACAAGTTTACAAATGTGCAACTACCACAACATTTGGACCGTATTAGGATTTCAATTTAAGATAACCCACTTGATGCACATCTGCAATTGAAGGCTACAAAAATTGGATTTATCAGTTAGTACATTTCCATTGAAACAATAATTAGAGACAATATACAAGGAACGTTGGCTCGGGGTCTAAAGTTACACTGGTACAACATACAAGCAAATGCATCTCAACGGATTGAACATGGGTCGACTTCTAGCGCTACGCCTTTTCACATTCTATTCAAGTCACTGGAGGAAGGAATCTGTATTGAGAAGAAATCTCATTATTCTGAGCATGAACTTCAATGAAAACAAAATGCTGCTAAAGTTTGGGTATTTTAAGCAATGGTGCATCTGCCTTGTGAGGGGGAAATACTGTTGCAAGCATATGTAAGTGAAGAAACAATCGCGATTAAATTTCGAACATGGATCGTCTCGCCTTTGATGCCTATCGAAGCAGAGACTCTTAATTGGTGAAAAATTATCAGAATTCGGAAATAAACCTCCTCTAACTATCCGAAAGAAAAGCTTTCTGAGCAAAAGAAAGGCTTTGGGGTATCGAAAAGTTGGTTCTTTTCAATTTATTGCCTAGCAAGACCCTCAATTGCTTGTCTTTCTTTTCTAACTGGAATGCAATGGCTAGAAAGTCAGCAGGAGGTGAGGAAAACTCGGTATTCACCTACAATGAGATTTCTCTTGACGGAGAAGTGTACATCAGACATTAGCCGAAAGAGCGAAAGATGTTCAAACAAACTTAATCTCGCAAAAGAGATCCTTAATGCAAGAAAAGTTACCTCTTCTTGGCATGCTTCATTTGGTGTGATGTTTGCAGCGTGTTTCTTTGTCTTCATTAACCAAAATAGGCTTTCAGTAAGTAGCCTGCCTTAAAGCTCGCCTAAAATCATCGCCAAATGGGCCCTTTCGTATTCTTTAAGCGACATACATAACCTCGTCTGTTGTAGACAAAGCGGAACCCTCAGTTAGAGATGTCTTCCGCACCAGTGAATCATATTGATTGTGAAAAGTAGGCTCGTAGCTTGTGGATGGAAGATTAAGGACTTGCTTACTCAAGCGAATCTTACCACAATGTGCAAGGACACATGAATGGTTTTAAAAAATACTTTGACATTGTACAAAAGATAATTACGACGTAAATGATGGAAAATGCGTGCCACAAACGCCTCTGCCAGTAAATTCTGTCATTAAGCAAAGGTGGAGACCGAGCGCAGAGGAGAGTGTTTTCAAAATATGAAATCATACATCCTCGCATGGAACCCTAGGTCATCATCGATATGACCTTTGTGGTTACGCAATGGGTGATTCTAGAATATGTACTTGGCTCATAGATTCTCCATATACTAAGACTCCCATATAACAAAAGACCAGCCCATTAAATGTTCATTCTCTGCCAGTCAGACCGAGATATCTGCGTTAGCTAGGTATCGAATAGCTGTTCAATACGAATCGTACAAGAAACATGCATAAATCCCTGCCGCAAAGTATATCTCAACAATAGCTCCGCATTTTGATATACGAGTTTCGGCACAATATCATCATGTGCAACCGCATTCATTCCTTCCGTCATTGTCGATACGAGCAAGCTTAACTCCAGACAACGCTTTTTGCAGATAAGCAAAGGTGTATTTTAGAGTATACTAACGTAGACCGGTAGGTTCCTATTGTCTTTCCCATTGAAGAAACACTATTACTGTAAACGGCATATGGGGTACATACTGAGTCTGGATTTATCACTTTGAGGATGACTTTCAAGGACCAGTGTGGTATAAGTTTAGCGAATTGCATCTACAGGAAGTCAAACCATTGAGTTTCCTTTCCGATTTTCAATCACGAGAGTCGGTCGGGGTATGGCCAAGATGGATTCGGAACCGGTGGCCCCCAACAAACACTCAATTGGGTGCTCAACCGAGCCTGTTTCGAGTTTAATTGCTCCTGTGTTGGTAAACACAACAAAAATCAACTTGAAAGGACATTGTGGCACTCACAAGGCAAATGGGGAGCAAAGGGGCATTAATGCCTGTCTATTGTAGGATTGATCTTTCCGGCAACGCAGAGGAAGGCGATAGCACCACATTCTCTGTTGCGAATTCTTTCCGAAAGTTCAAGAGCCATTCTATAACTCTCGCCAAGTAGTCTCTACACTGTTCTCATGACCATCGATGTATGTAGTTCAACGGCCCAACTGTGGAGCTAGCAGCACATGATCCCAAAGAAAGATTAAGAATTGCAGCATCTTTCCATATTGGGAATAAGAGCGATCGCACATAGTCGCGAAAACCGGCGCCGAAAAAAGAAAAGAAAAAAAAAACTTTGCTGATGTCATAGTCCAAAAATGGTTATGAATCTCTCGAAGCAACATTAACCTTAAGGAAGGCAATATCCTTCCCCCGAAAGACAGGAGTTGCAAAGTGGTATCTCGAGGTTACCCTTTCCCATGAAGCTTATCGAGCCTACAGAGCTCCGCTGAGGAGAAATCGAAAACGTATCTATTTGCTCTATTTACCGCCCTCGTATTTTGAAAAAAATCCTCATCTCGTTTCTGGCTAATGTTCGTGTGCTCCCGCTAAATTATTCGGCATTTCACTATGCGGAGCTAAATTTTTTTTTAGTTCCCGCGATCTCTCGGTAAGCCTGTAGAACAAAACTGGGTCACCAAAAGATTCTCGATAAAAAAAATAATCAATTAATTAATTAATTATTCAATGCTAATGTGATCTCTTCATGTAGAAGAAACCGTGTTTTCTCTTTAAGCTCCTATCAAAATACCCATGACGAGTATTATGAAGCCGATGATCGCGAAGCGAGAAGGCCGGAGCCCGTCCACATCAAACCTTTCTATTGGGTCAAACTCGAAATCGTCGCGACTGTTTGGTAGACTGGGCAACGGTGAAACTTGGGTTCTTTGACCGTCTAATATGCAATTACGTATCCTTGTAGTATACTTACTCAAGGTTGGGAAGCTTATCTGCTTTCGTATCCCCTGTATGCTGAATTGGAAGCGAGACTTGACGAGTAGGTATGCTAGCACGAGCGTTATTGTAGACAACAAAATGTTTTGGTAGAATTTTCTGTGCTTACTCGCGGAAACAGTCTTGCTATGGGAAGAGGTTCCCTCTTTTGTGCTGTTGGTGTGGCTACTGTGGGAGGAGCTGGTGCCGCTCGGACTGGCGTCCAAGCTGCCGTCCTTCGATCCCTTCTTGAAGTCCATGATTTGGTAAAACAAAGTACTGGTAGACTGTGGATTCGACTGTCCTAGCATCTGAGTATAGCGTAGGATCAAGTGGATGGAGCTAAAATATGTACAGCGACTATTTCTTTTTCTCTTCCAGTTTGGGACGAAGAGGGTGGTGGATGCTCTGAAGAAATATCGTTAAAAAAATAATCCCACAAAAATTACTTGAGGCATCAGAAAGAAAACGTTACACTCCACAGGATTATCAAACAAATTCAAAACAGAGAGGCCGTATGTGTTCGTGACAAACCAAGAGCGGCTTTATTTTTATGTAGGACTGAGCGACATGTATTTTTATATGCAGAAATCTCCACAAAGATACTGCACATTTTCCTTCACGGTGCCTGAGGGACGCTACGCGTAGCGCAGCGCCCGTCGCAATAGGGAGTGCTAGAATAGACGGTTTAAGAGTTGGGGAGCGAGGTGCACAGGGTGCCGCGTTTGGGCGGTGGGACCTGTTTAGTGATAAGAGAGACTAGTTTTGTTTTTTTTTGGTTCTTGCAGTGAGCTGATGGGGCTTTGCTCAGCGGTCAGTCATTCTACGTCGCCAGTAAACAAAAGAGATGCATAGTGTAGTTCGTGATCTCATTTATTGTAAGTACCTTACGGCCCAGTTTACCTGGCCTATTCTCACTCGCTCTATTTGCTCTATTATGTACCATTCTAACCTAACGATTTTTCATATATGCTTGCACTCTCAGAAAACACCCTTCCACTCTAGCTCATTCGTCAAACTCTCCAATATCAACCACCTGTATCGTACTCTCACCAAAACCAATACAAACGCATATATGGTGACACAAATAATGAACCCTACAAAGATTCCGGCCGCAAAGAGCCTCAATATACTGTAGGCAAGGTCTAGCCCGGCAAACAAAATCGCAAGCCCGAGAAACCCCCAGGAATCGTTATGGTGGTGCGGCACCCCATTGGTAACGTTATAGATAGTATCGAGGGCGCCAGTAAAGGGAAGCACAAAGCTATCTGGAGACGTGAATATAGAGACAGGGTTACTCTGGATCAACTGGAGATCCAGGAGTATTCCGTGGATAATGGATGCGACTACCCGCTGTAAAGTCAGCATGGCATCGACAAAAGTCTTATGTAAAGTGTAGGATTATCAACACTTCTGCAACGGGACGACCCTAACAAGATCTCCACAGCAGCGTGAAACGTATATATAGCGCCTGTTTGGGGGGATAGGTGCCTGGAAAAGTACCACATTTGGTAGCGGCTGACAGCCATCAAGCATTTTGTATGCATTTTATTTTTTCGATATCTGTAAGATACAGGCATGCGATTCCGAGTCGGACCGCTTTATCAGTAGCCTTGTTTTTGCACTGAGTCACACCGTGTCTCGCTCCCCCACAACACCGAAAGAACCCATTCGAATGCGTTTTGAACAGAGCTGACACCGGGTTATTCTATCACACAAAGAATGCAATGAAACGTGGAGTACATAACGACGACCTCGCCAAGCGAAAAAAGCTTGTCCAAGCACCACACACAGACCCTGTTGTCCCCACAAAGCCAGACCAGTCCCTGATTACGTTCTTGGATTTGCCGGACGAGATCATCCTGAAGATCTTATCGCTGGTAGACCTGAAGGACGTCATTGAGCTTAGCTCAATAAACAGAAGATTCCGCTCTGAGCTCAAGGCAACTGTCTTTGCAAGGATTAAGATGAGCTGGTACGAACTAATTCAGTACCAGACTGAGAAAGAGCTTGGATTACATGAACTCTTCCAGTTCCCAAGCCAGATCCGTATTGTGGACTTCTACTCGTACGGGGAATGGCAGGTGAACATATTCTCCGAACTTCACCAAAAATTCCCTAATTTGACGCATCTACTCATCAATAGCGCCAACTCTTCCAACTGGCTAAAGTACAGGGCGTCTCCTTTCATCAAACAGTTAACTCTCTACTACGAAAAGGGACATAACGAAACACAAGACTTAAAGCACGAACCCAATCCAAAAAATATCCTCAAACTCAGTACAGCTGTCTCTAGTAGCCCGCGGATATTCGACTTGACTCACTTGCACGATTTTGGCTCGTTGACGAGGCTACTGCTAGACTCTTACCATTTCAACTGGAGCAGCTGCGATTCTGTAGATGCGGTCACCGCTCCCTCCAGCAGCTTGACAGCCGCCCAGGGGCTTCAGCATCTTTCACTATTGAACTGTACTTGGGAGTACCCGTTCACACTCGCACAGTTCAATTTGAACAGCACGTTGCAAACACTCAGCATAAAGTATACAGATAACCACCCGTTCATTCTCCTGGAGAGATTCTCCAAGTTTCTTGAAGAGCCAACAGGAAGAACAACCACTATGGCAAACAACAGCGGCAAAGTAATAGCCTCAATGCAATCACTTGAGTCCTTCTCCCTCTCCTTCTCCCGCTTTACGGATGTAACGTGGAGGAAGCTCATACTGATCAAGCAGCTAGACAAGTTCAGCACTGAGGCATTCCCAAGATTGCAAAGCCTCGATCTCTACGGGATTCAGATGAGCTTAGAGTCGTACAAGTGGTATGTCAAGCTTTTGGCTGAAAAATTCAACTTGCACAGACTAAAGCTAGGAGTGTGGGATACGCTGAGGGACGGCAATGCTAGTGCAGGCGTGCATACCAGTTTTGCAGCAATGTTTATTCAAACCTTGGCCAATGAGCTGGATATAAAATTTAATTTGGAGATACTAGGATAAATTGGGTAACGATAGAGTAATTTTGTAATATACATGAATAGATAGAAGAAACAAAAAGGCGTACTAGGTTGTAATTTTTTTGTTGCAACTATGGAGCACGATTGACTACGGTCTTCAGTGCACTTTTTGTTAGCGATTTTTCAGCTGCAGCAGCAGCAGCAGGATTTTGTATGACGATACCGGAATACGCGATGTGATTCTCTTTGATCGAGAAGACTCGGCTTTGCTTCTTCAACCCATCCCTTCTCCACTCACACCTTTTCCTTTCACTTGCTCCTGTGTCAAACATGTCACGTATATCTAACGCACTCGTGTTGTTCACGCTTAGCTTGGTGGCGCTGGTGCTCGCAAACACGGAGTCCATCATCCTTCAGATCCCTCGCTACTACAACATTCCTGCACACCCTAGTCACTTCAAGAGTGTACACCTAAATGATTCCTTCAGTAGAACCAGGTTTCACACCCCAGTACAGTTGAACCTGACTCATTTTCTATTGGACGAGTATCCAATTGGCCAAGCAGAATCCAAAAGATCCAGCTCTCCGGCCGTCTACACCTCGATTAGTGTGGCCTACGATGAGTCTGTCTCGAGTGCGCATACTCTCTTGGTGAAGCTCAACAACTACCACGACAGCACGTACGCTGGTGACGACCGCATATACGTGAAACTCTGCTGGCCAGCAACTCAGCCATTTTCCGTCGATCTCGACTACAGCTACATACAGACAATTGCAGGAAAAGACTTGGAAAAAGGAGACGAAACTACAGACGACCTCCTCGACGTGTATGTTGTTGTTACATACAAGGCAGACGCATACAGCCACTTGGCCGACCATAAAATTGAAAACTTCAGTTTCAACCTACATGTTACAAAGCTACCCTGGATACCCTTGCCGCTAGAAATCATCGATTTGATAGTGTACTTAGTGAATATCTTGATAGTTGCAGTTTTGATCGTGCTTCCATTGTTGCGGAGTTTAGTATAGGCGACGGCCAGGCACCTATGGGAGGTGAAAGTATTTAAGAAACGTGCCTAAAAAGAGTGTTCCTAAAAGGATTGCGTGCTACAAATCAATCAAGCACTTGAAATCAATACATAATGCCATGCAAAATCTTGCAGATCTTGCTCCTAACTATCTTGTTGTAGTATTCACCTGCGGTATGCAACTGCAACGTAGGCGTTACTACAGCGCTTAGTGACTTGTAGCTTTTTTGATAGAAAACCCGAACACCAAAGATCCTTAGCTCATTGCAACAGTCTATACTACCAATTGCCTTCTACACACCAACCTACACGGCCTTTACACTAACCACCCCAAGCTATCCCTCTTTGACACCTTATGTTGGCGACTGTAATCCAGCCAGCAGTATCACGTGACCCACTTTAAAATTTAACTTAAGGTTTAATCAGGTACAAAGAGTACTCTACTCTGTATCCACTGACAATGTAGTCATGCAATTGCCTAGTTACACCCTTACGGCTTTTCCGCTCTTGACTCTGTCTCGCATCAAGATGAAACACACATACACACACACCTCGGACCGCTAGTCACCTGATATTAGCAAGCCGTTTCCTCTGCCTCCGTGGGTGAATTTTCAGCCCTTCACACCAGGAGGAGCTGGGGCACGTGACTAGCGACACAAAATCTACGATAAACTATTAAAAGTAGCCCCTCCAGAATTTCCAAAATAAATTCCCAGCTTGGCTTTCTCTTTTCCACATATTCGTTCAAAAAAAAGCACATACGAAGCACAATTGTTACGATACAAGATGTCATTAGACGATGAAGACCCATTGGGTCCCCCAAAGAACACCCAGAACTTAGACTTATCCAAGTTATCTCCCCAGGAGTTGCGCATATACAAGATGTATGGGAAATTACCCACCACCCAGCAAATCTTGACTTCCAAATTCCAAGACAAGAAGTATTTCGACAGCGGAGACTACGCCATGCAGAAACAAGGCGGAAACAAGAGCTCCATCCCGGGCGGAATCCCCTTGAGGCACCCGAACGCCGAAAAGGTGAAGGAAATGTATAATAGAAGCTCCATAAGCGGCAGTAACGCCGGCATATTGTACAACGGTAAGCTGGGATTGTTGAACGAATCCACGCCAAACGAAGAGGACGAGTCCAAGCAAGCCACCACTTAGGCCGTTGAGAAATCACACAAGAGAATAGAAGAGCAGAGGTTGGCCTCAATTATTGCAACTACGTGCGAGAGCACGGTAGCCGTATATGAATTTTTTAAAACGATTCTTGCCATCGTAATTATCAGCCATGTCTCCCAGCCTTTTCAAGGGGTTTCAGGGGGACATGAGAGAAATGAAGATATAGCGAAGGTTTTACAAGCATTGACTCTTGGTTGAGCCACTGTCCGCCAGGGTAGTGAGAAAAAGGGCGATTCTGTGAACGGAAGCCACCATTAGTACAAGACTGAGAATTTGGTCCCCCATACACAAGAGTATTAACACAGTCAGTAAAATTCAGCTAAGAAATTACTACGCAGAACAGAGTCAGATATTAGGTAAGTTAACTTTTTTTTTTTTGAACCATTTTTTTACAATTTTCTCTTAGTTTATGTTTTATAGCTACAAATAAAGCAGGCTGTTATGAAAAGATATTGTTGTGGGTTGTGTAGGTATTGCCTGGGAAAGGGTTTGGTTCGCTCATTGCTTTTTTCTGGCAGGAAATTTAGCGGGAGATTGCGAGGTATCGAGGTTTCTAGCGGCGCGCTCGCAACTAAGCTGCCCACGAAGGGCCCCTAAAATTAGGGTCACTATTTTCTTGGGTGCTCCCCCCCACTATCCACCCCAAGAACGTTTTTTTCTTTCCAGGGATGCCCAGGCCGTTCCGATGAACGCAATATCGAACAAAGAGTTCAATGACAGCATAGACTCGTTCCTAACGCTCCTACAAGAGAATCTCACTGGTTTCGTCAGGGGAGGGTGCCGACAATGGGGTACCCCTCAAGTGAAGTTGCCCGGTGAGACAGGGATGAGGGACTCCACTAATCATAGCGAGCACCGCTCTATCTTCGCGAGACTATACATACAGGAAATTTTGTACATCGACTTTACCATCTTGTACGACAAGTTTTACACTGTCCCGGTGCTTTACTTCACGGTGCTGCACGAGCAAGGAGAGGGCGTGGGCCAAAGCACGAGCGAGGAGGAGTACGCACCGACTTCGGTGGTGCAAATCCATAGCCTTGAGGCGTTGGTGGAGCAATTCGGCACGCAGTTAGGCACAACTGCTGCATCTGAAGCGTTTGCAGCAAAACCTGAAACTGCAAGTTTGGCAGCGCCAACTCCTCCTACAGAGGGCCCGACAAGCGCTCACACTGCGGCGGCGGCGGCATTGAGCTCCGTGTCTCTCGACGTGAACCCGGTCACCAATCTTGTGAGCTTTTTCGTACATCCATGCGAGACAAAGGCGACGCTATCGGAGTGGGAGGGGATCTCCGACCCGTTGCTGTATCTCACCACATGGTTCAATTTGTACGGCCTTCCTGCTGTCTTTCCTGCCGTCAAGTTCAGGCCGCAGGCCGCAGGGTTTGACTGGAAAAGCTAGAGCTAGCTAGCGCCGGCTAGCGTCCTCTAAGTTCCATCGCACTGCGCTCGTACCACCCGGCTGCCTCCACACAAGCACCCCACTCTACACTCTCCCTTTCAGTTTACTTGTATATTTATTTATAGACACATACACCGCACACACAGCATCAGCGTGCGTAGATGCAACTCGGTCCGAATGTTTTCTTAATGTACATACAATGCGGGAGTCTCTAATCCCACATTAGTATTAATATTTTATTATTTTCTGGTTTTCTTATGCAATCCGCTCACATGTGGCACTGTGGACCCCATGCGAGCCTCCGCCAGGCACGGAGAGTCTCATATACCTTGAAACTCTCGCCTCTGCGGCTACCACTCCTCCTTCTATCGCCCCACAACTCTACGCTTACTGGGTGGTCTTGACATCGGTGAAGATACGACATGGGTAGTCCTCGTTGTACATACCGTGCTGTGGTTCTCTCAAAATGGTCCATTGGAACTTTCTGAGGGCTGGGGCAACGATAGGTTCTCCGGAAACACCCAAGACTTCACCCTTGACTACGCTTGGTGACACCAGGGCCAAGGTGGTGGCAAGACTCACGCCTTCACCGGCAGCGCTGTAGACGGCGAGTTCCTGGGTACCCTTGTTACCGATGGAAACTCTAGGTTGTTCGGCGGAACCCAACTTCAATAAGCCGGAGACCTTGGTTTGGTCGAAGGAGTGCACCTGGGGGTAGTTTCTTCTGTAGTCTCTCTTGTGGTATGGGTTTCCTCTGATGTCACCTGCAGGGATAGTGACGGCTTCCTTGAAGGCCTTGGAGGCATCAATTCTGGCGCCTGGTGGTGGGTTTCTGTACAAGGAAACAACTGGGTTACCGGAAGATCTGTTGGGGACCAAGACAAAGATTTGTCTGAACTTTTCCCAGATACCGGTGGATCCGGTGGTGTATTTCTTCCAAATTGGAACTGGACCTCCTGACATGTTCTACTTGATATTCTATAGGTACGGGAAGCTCTACTCTGGAAGTAGCAGTGTTGTTACGATGGTGTTTGATGGAGTCGCTCTTTAGGCGTGCGGATTGAGAAAAATTCAAAAATAATCGAAATTGTGATTATTGGATAACTTTGGTGACACAAAAGTGAGGGCTAACAAAGTGAGTGAGTGTTTGTGTGCACACCCTAGTTCGGTTGGATGATATGCAGGATATTGTCACTAAATTCTCAGTGCTGTGGGTAAATGGCTGCAACTGGGGAGCGATTGCCTTCCAATGGGCTACATTATCCGTACCGATTGGAGCCGTTTAGCTTATTTGGGGTTTCATTAGCCTACTTTTAGCTTCCAGGAGGTTTCTGCTGTACAGCAACCCGCTGCGGTGAATTCTCCTTCAACTGCCTAGCTGAACTGTCCACCAGCTATTCTCCCTACACTCGCCTCGCTCGCCTCGCTTGACGTGATTGTATTTATTTTCGCTATATATAATTCTTCTTTCTCCTCGTTCTCCTTCTCCTCTTTCGCCTTCTCATCTCACCTCCTCTTCTCCTCTTCTCGTCTTCTCTAAAGTCTCTCTCTAAATGCTTAAACGTTCCACTCACCAAAGAGCTCTGCCCAACTTGCCGAAGATGATGAGCCCGCAGAAAAAGAATGATGCAATCAACAACCAAACGGCAATAAAGTCATTGTCTTGGTGGTTCTGAAGGGAAATCAAATCGTAACTCTGGATGTACACGAAACTGCACGCCACAAGCGCTCCGACAGTACTGGCGATGAACCCGCTGATGGTCCCGTCCAAGAGTAACCACAAGCATGGGTTCAACGAGGACCAGAGCAAGGAAACTTGCAATGCTGAAGTCCACTCAACCTTCCGTACTGCATACAGGAGACCCAAGAATGTGATTAAAGATCTGAGCAAGTCGTTTCCGAGGCCAATGGTGCTGGAGTTGAGGGCTGCTGCAGCTGCTGAGTTGGGCGAGTTGGATGCACTGCGTGCTGACTGTGGGGCCAGGGACAACAATCTCTTCGACAAAGCCAGCGGCAAGATCTTGTCCATTATTGGGTGGATAGAGCCCATGGCGAAGCCCTGGATCACAAGCGACAAGATCCAGTCTCCTGCAGCCGATGGGGTGGTCTCAGAAGCGAGCGAAGACCTGAGGTTGCGGATGAGCTTGCCCAACACGGTGTGAGCCAATGAGAGCGGTTGCTGCGAAATCGCGTTGAGCTGCTCAAGATGCGTGTTGTGGATGTTTTTGGTAATCTCGTTGTAAACGAAGCATGCAAAAGTGAGGATGACCGTGTTCACGGCGGTCTTGAGAACGATGTTGGACTGCACCGTGTGGAGGAGGCCGTCTGCGTTGGTCAAGGGAGCGGGGGAGCCGACATCCACCTTGGAGATGGACGCTCTTCTGGCCGCCAACTTTGCGGCCACGTCCTCGTCGTAGGCGTCTGCATCTTCGCTGAGGTGCTTCAGCGTGGGTGGCGTGACGTACATGCCGTCCAATTCGTCCTTGCTCAAGTTGAGCAACGAGTTGTCGTTGTCGTTGTAGATCCCGTATAACGACGGCTTCGTCAAGTTGATGACGGAGTCAGTCTTGAACATTCTTGTTGGCGTGGTGGCGCCTGAACTGGTGGCAGAGTTTATGTTCTGGCTGGGACTGGGCGTCTGGAGGTGGCTGCTTTCCGCCACCAGGCCGGACAACGCCTTTTTTCTTAAGTCTGTAGTGGACATGGGAGGTGGACGTGGGGTACGGTGGTATAAGGGGGGTGCTCTGGAGGGGCTGTAAGTGTGTCCTTTTCACTGGGGGTTGGTAAAGAAAACAATCTTCAGCAGAAACTAAAAATGGCAGCGTATTTTTTTCTAAAGGCTGTCCACACAGTGAGGCATGTGATTTTGTGTCACGCATTTGTTGTCTTAAAATTGCGGGTGGAGGAGTTGTCGCGCTCGTATTTTGGTATGTCGTATTTGTTGTCGCGGGATTCCAATTTCTGAGACATGCGCTATAGGAGGGAGAGAGATGACATTGAGATGGGGGAGGGGGGGCTAGGCCCAAGGGGGAGGCTCAGAAGTGCCCAGACAGAGATAGTGGCCCAATGGCTCAAATACAGATTAGACTTGTTCAATTCAGGGGGTTGAGTCCCACGTAGTGATTTGTTTCTGCCCTGGTGTCTAATCGCAAATTGCTTGGAAGTAGCGACAGGCTGGGCGGGGTACGCGGAGCATCTCACGACTTGTCTTTACGCGATTTTGCATTTTGGGTGCAAATTGGCGCCGCCCAGTGGGGCACGCAAGTTGGTATTTAGCCTCAGGTGTTGCACGGACCACTTGCTTTGCTAAGGGGAGACCTACAAGGTACTGGAAACGCTAAAAAAAACCGGCCATTGTCCACCAATGGCATTATTATTATTATTTGAACTAACCCGATTGTCGCATGATCCGTCGTATACCATAAGACGTCACAAGATACTAAAAATACATAAAAAAAATAGGACACAGGAGAATATTTTACATGGTTGCTGCTGAGTTATCGGAGCAATTCGCTGAAGTCAACCGATCTGACCACCTTCTTGGGGGCATGTTTGTCTGGCTTGTCTGTTTTGTTCACTTTTTCCCCTTTCGCCTTTGATGGCCCCTTTCGCTTTGCATTGGACGCCTTGGCAGCAGATTTCGGCTTCGGGGCAGGTTCCAGAGCGGACTGGTTTTCTTTCGGTATTTCCGTGTGCACCGCTTTGTTAGCGGCAGGTTTTCCTGCAACCTTCGTAGATCCTCGCTTTGCCTTTTCGGCCGGTTTCGTTGAAGTAGCCTTATCCTTAGAAACGGCAGGCTCAGATCCACCTTTTTTCGATTGAGTCGATTTCAGTTCCTCTTCGTTCTCGCTCCCCAGCTTGGAAACAGAGCCGCGTTTCTTGTTGTTTTGAAGCACAAGCAGCCCGCCTTTGGCCTTCCGCTTCTCCAGCGGTGAGTATTTCATGATTTGGCTAAAGTCCATGTCTGCAACGAGCTTCCGCCGCGGATACATCTCGTCTTCCTGGATGAACGTTCTCGGCGAGGTAGATGTTACGTAGTACACAGGCTCCTTTTCGGTATCACCCTGGTCCAGCTTAAACTCCCCCTCCTCCAAGGACGGCAACAAGCCAAAGGAAACCTGCCTCGATCCGCTCATGCGTGGCAGATTCTCTTGCTTCAAAATCGACTTTGGATCTTTGGTATTCTCCTCCGGAGGCGCCGCCATCGCGTCAATCACAATGATTTCCGAGTCATCGTCCAATTCCTTTGTCAAATCTACAATTTCCACGTACTCGGCACTGGGGGTAGCTGGTGTGGGGGTCTGAGCAGCGCTGCTGCCACCACTACTACTAGTCTTGTCCTCACCTTCCTCATCTACACTAACAATATCCAACTCGGTGTCGTCCGGCTCGACCTCTTGCACTTTTTCCTGCTCTGCACACCACTTGGCGTCTCTGGCCCTCCGTTCAGCCGCCTCAAGTATAAGCTCTCTTAGACTCTTGGGAGGTCCAATGGGTTTCTTAGTGATGGCGCCAGACAAGCTTCCAAGCTTCCGTTTCTCGCCAATATATTTAGGCTTAAGCGCCTTGAGCCGTTTCTCACGTATCGAGGCATACCCTGCCCCTATGGCTCCAGCACTGCCTAGCTTTTCCTCTTCGCAGATGTACCCGGAGACGCTGTTTCCCGTAGCCTGTAGGGTCTCGTATCTTTCCTTCAACTCGTCCAAGTACTTGTAAAACTTTGCATCGTGCGGCCCGTATATGTTGTGGGTGAGCTCGTGCAAAAAGGTGCCTATGATGTCTCCCAACGGCAAAAACAGCCTGCTGTTGGAGTGGTATCGGAGCCGAAGCAAGATCTTTTGTCCCTTGTTCACGTTTAGGCCTAGCAAGTTCGCGTTTTTCGGGAACATCTCGCAAACAGTGCCAACTTTGAACCTTCGCTCGTGGATTATTGGCGCGACTAGTTTCACCACTTGGTGTAGTATGTCTGTGGCATACTCCTTGTCTGGGAACCTATTGAGAGCGCCCACCTTGGAGATGCTGGACACGGGAGACGGCCTATTTGCTTTTTTTGCTGCACCAGATTTCGCCAGGCTGCTGCCACGCTTTGCCTCACGAACCATCTCGTACCATTTAATCGCCAGAAAGTTAGTTTATGTACTCACTCAAGCGGTTGTATCGTAGAGTCTATGGTGGTTTAGCGCGATGATGTTTTTATTTGTCTAAAATCCGGGGGAGGGGCCGCCTCTCGGGTTTCGCGAGATTAGGCGTTGATCGGGTGTGTGCAGGAAAACGGGACAGGGCAGACAATTGCTGCAAAAACGGTTCTACCCCCGCTACACTTCAGGATTGGGAAGCACCCTGGTTTGTCATTTGCATCTATTCAAGTATGTACTGGTGGTGCATTATTTGCTACAATGCTTATCCTTTATTTACAATGATTCATCTAAATCAACCTTGGGTGGTCTCTTGGCTTAGACTGTCCAAGAAATTGATCATGAAAGTTCCGGGAGAAGACCCGTTACCCACCAGGGCAGCCTTCTCGCCTGCCTTGTTGTAGACGGTAACAGCAGTCACAGACAAGCGGAAGAGTTCTTCTTGGTCGGTTTTCAGAGTACGAGACGCAACAAAGGCTCCGATGGTGCTACCCAAGGAGCAGCCAGTACCCGTGATAGATCCCATGACAGGACTTCCTCCAGGGACAATGGCGACTAAAGCTTTGGCCTTCTTGTGCTCGTCCGATTGAATGACGTAGTTGGTGGCTCCAGTAATCACAACAACGCAGCGGAAGTTCTGCGCCACTTCTTTCCCACGAAGGATGATATCGTCCTCACTAAGCTTCGCCTTGGAGTCCACTCCGAGCATTTGCACTTCGGCTGCGGTAGCACTCTCCTGCAACTGTCTTGCATATTCCTCGCCTTCTGGGGTCAACTTGTGTATGGCCAAAATCTCGCCCAAGTTACCCTTGATAACGTCGACATGCCCGCTGTTCAAAATCTTCCTACAGCATTCCAATCTAGCCTTCAGGGCTCCTGCGGCCACTGGATCGAAAACTATTGGCTTTCCGTGCTTGTTGTAAGTGGTCACCGCAAGCTTGAATAAGTCCACCATGGCAGAGGTCGGGGTCCCCAAATTGACCACCAAGGACAAATGTGGAATATTCGTAGCAAATTCCTCATACTCCTCACCAAGCTCAGACATGATTGGGGACGCTCCGATTGCTAGCGTGACGTTTGCACTGAAATTCTTCACTACATTGTTGGTAATGTGATGCACCAACGGCTGCAACAGTCTCATGTGCTTCACCAAATCGGCTTGGTGCGAGGCTTCTGCACTACCGTCCCTTGCCCAAGGCACTTGCGAACTTATAACGTCCTTGAAGTCCAAGGTTGCCTTTTTAGAATCTTCACTGGCCATGAGGCAGGACACAATGGCAAGACCGTCAAGCTTTTGCTCTTTGTAAACGCACTGGTACAACACCTTTGCCGCGTTTGTGTGGTTGATTCCACCAATTGCTACACACTTGATCTTTTTCATTGATGGGTCGGCGTTGTGGTCATGTAACCTTTTGAGCATACTCCGAATACCGATCGGGCCGCAGCCGTCTGGCGTCTTGACATCCGTCTTGGTTTGCGTTTGGTACACCGTTCCAATGCCTACATTATCTGCAATTCCCTCCTTACACACAATGTCCAACTCGGTGACGTTTGAGCAGGTGACGCCAAGGAGCTTGTCTTCGCCCAAAAGTCTTCTGGCCACGTCCACAGGCATGTCATCCTGTCCGATATGTACTCCCTCTGCGTCGATAGCCAAGGCCACGTCTATTCTGTCGTTGATCACCAAGGGAATACCCGCCTTTTGAGTGAGCGCGTGTACTTTCCTGGCCCTTTCAACGAAATCAAGAGTCAGTAGCTTCTTCTCTCTCAATTGGATCAAAGTGGCTCCTCCTTCTATGCATCCTTCAACCTGCTTCAAAAAGGTGGACGTGCTGGGGATCATAGTGCTATCCGTCACAAGGTAGATCGAGTAATCGACGCTGTTCTTATCGAATTTGTACACCATTTTTTGCTGTTTCTCTTTACCACGGGAGATTTTACTACGACTTATGCTGCTACTCGAGAGAAATAAGAGGATGAAAGACACCAACTTGGCGAAGATTACACCACAGCAAGAGCCATTGCTCAAGATGCTCCATTACTTCCTGCATATTTGTATGGGACCCCGTATATTTCGCTCATATGGTGTAACTCTAAGCGCATACTCTTAGCGGAAAGACAAAAGTATGTCATTACGCAGTCGCACCATGTATCGAAGAGATTGCACTTAGCTGGGGCTGCCAGTACAACGTAGGTACTACGTGTATCGTATTGTATAGTGTGTGTTAGTGGTGGATTGAAACATATCAGAACCCCTAGGCTGCACTATCGAGAATTCCTGCCATTGCGTGCTATGGCAGGTCTGACTCACACAACCTACGCTAACTCTATTTTTTTTTCTTAGCGGAACTAGCTTCCCTATCTGTACTGTGTACAATCTACCATGGCAATCTGTATAAGAGGGCCGACTCTTCTTGTGCAATTCATTCTTTAGCTGACTAATGGCAAGAAAGCAGCTTTTACAGAATGACTAGTCGGGCCACTGGATACTACGAAAGACACTTCATCTGCAGAAACCAAGAAGGGTACTACACGAATTTCAACATTATTGCCTCTTATAACCGTAGAGTAACTCCAGCATTGCTAGCCAGGGCACTCAAACAGTTTATCGATAGAAACCCGATACTTTCTCTTAACCTTTTCAGAGACGAAGGATCAACAAGAAACGACGATGAAAAGTTCCAAGGCGCAAACTTCAAGGTGAAGCATGTTCCCAGCTTCAAGTTTGGTCAAGTGGTTAGCTTCACCAAAATTGAAACTTTTGATAAGACTGTGTTTCGTCACGTGAACCCACTAATGTGTCCCATGGATGTAGGGCTCCCGTTATGGAGAATCATTGTGTTTAAAGATAAGCATGGCAAACAGTACATATGTATATACTTTGAGCACGCCTTGTTTGAAGGGCTTTCAGGTGTGCAGTTTCACAAAGACTTGGTGGATCTCTTGGCAGGATCTGAAGAGGCAGCGTCGGGCTCTGAAAGCGTGCAACACAATTACGCCGAGGAAGTAATCTTCGATGGCTGCGAAACGGCCCCTCCTGTTGCTGCTGAATACCTTTCGGATCTCTTTGTACCTTCATATTACGATATTTTCAGTACTTTGCTTGAGACATACACACCTAAATCAATACTAGGCTTATACAAGAACTACATCGCGGGAACTCCAGCTGCAAAAGAGGAGGATGCTGGAAACTTTGTCTACCAGGAGTCAACTGCACTGCTTAGTTCCGACTACGAGTTGATCAATTTCAATCTGGAAGAACTACTGAAAATCTTGAAGTTTTGCAAGACACATGCTATTGCCTTGACTTCGTACGTTGAGGTAATTGGTAAATATGCCTTGCAAGAGACGATATTCCAGGATATTCCTCCGCAAAAGGGTTTCTGGTCTACAAGTTCACTTATTGCCGCATCCGGTAGAAAGCATTTGTCAGACTTCACTGCTAATGGTCCGTTCCAATACGGTTGTTTAGTAACCGGGTTTATTACTCCTACAGCTCCTATTACTCCAGACACCGATCTACTCGAACGCATGAAGGCCTTCCATGCTTCTCTCCACGATTCTGTCAATTCGAAGCAATGCTTCAAGCGGGTCGGATTGTTTCCATACACAAATATCTGGGAATCTTACAGAACTAAGATAGGAGAGAAGGACAGGTTTACGTTTCAAATATCGAATTTGGGAAAAGTGAAGGAGACAGGCATGCAATCGGAATGGAAGATCGAAAACGCTTGGTTTGGTGGGAACACTGGACTCGCCTATAACTTTGTATTGAACGTGACCAGCACGGACCATAATGGGCTCAATATCGTGCTTTGCTTTAGGCCCGAGTACCGCGACGTGGCTGATTCAAGTGGGGTTTCCTCCATCGGTAATTTTGTCTGTGTTTTGAAGCAAAAGATGGTTGAGTTTGCAGCTTAAAAAAGTCACCAGCGGATTTCCGAGAAGTACACATGGCGCAGCGTATCGTGTTAGGGTGGGTGTGTGGCTATATAGATAGAGACTAGAAGGGGGTATATAGATATAGGGTTAGAATATGAAAAACACTTGGTCAACAATAACAGATTATGAGCTCTTTTTTCCCTGTCCATCTCACTATGGCATGCAACATGTGCTAAAACGTTTTTTACTCAAGTCTCCGCAAGATGTAGCATTTCTAATCTTCCAAAGACACCGTAGCCAAGCATTCCCTGACAGGCGAGCGAAAGCAAGAATTGATTGAGGCATTCTGTTGAGCATATCCATTCATTTAAGAATTTTCAGGAAGCTCCAAAAGCTCGGGAATTTCCCATAGATGGTTACGAAGTCAGCACAATACAACCTGACGATCTCCTTACATTCTTACAATGAGAAAAATACCCTATTGTCGAAACGAGAACCGACACGGGAATTGAGAACAGGCACCCTCTTCTCTGAAACGAGAGCGGGTGGCGAAACAATGCCACGGAAACACCAAATCAGCCGTTTCATCTCTCACTATCGCCTTGCCTGATCTTAGCCTTATCATGAGCAAATAAGGTTTAGATGCTACAACGAAAAAAAAAAAAAAAAAAAAAGAAAGGAGCAGAAAAATTAGACAACACACCACAGACACCGAAGTGGATGGCCTGAACGTGGCAAGCTCAAGCACAAGCTTTAGCGCCTCTGCTTTCCAGAATGCACCCACCGTCCTCGCCTCCATCCAATCGGAAATCCGCCACGCCAGCCAAGCGTTATCTCAGCTCGGGCATATTAGCAACCACTGACTAAAACTCGTTTACCTCTGCAAAGCCCTGTAGTGATTATGTAAGCAAGAGGGGATGGCTGGGATTCCCGGCATTTGAACATGCATAAGTATAAAACGTCGCCATTCCCCATTTGTTAACTTTTCTCCTTCTGCCTCCCTTCCTTCGCTTCATTATTTTAGCTCAAGATACTGCTAGACAAAAAACGACATGTCCTTAGACGATAAGAGCCCTCCCATGTACGAGGAAGACTTAGAGATGGGCCCAGTGCCTGCCACCGCTCCCTTACTCGGCGAACGCGAAGGCGAAAAGACTAACAGCAGAGATGCTGACGAGGAGAGCGAGTGTTCGTTCTCCGACGAAGAGGCCTACCGCAAGGAGAGAAGACACAGAAGAAGAGAGAGACACGGCCACCATCACCACCACGGACACGGACACAGGCACGGTAAGTACAGGCGCTATGGGTTTGACCCCCATGCGTTCGCGTTCCAGCACCACCACCATGGGTTCAGCAGATTTGGGGGACCAGTGCATCCCTTTGCGCCAGGATCCTTTCCAGCTCCTCCAGGGCCACCACCACCACCACCACCTCAACACCCTCAATATTTCCCACACGAGTTTTTTGTCTCCCCTGATCCATACTACCAGCCCTTTGCGCCCAGAAGAAGACGCAGTTTGAAGAGACTCTTGTTCTTGATACTCTTGGCCGTAGTTGGTTTCAGTTTCTTTGTTTTGGGCAGACTCTACGAGCAAAACAGCTTTAGTCTCAGCGGCATCGGCAGATGTTTTCCCAGCCACCGTAGCCACCATGGTCCTCCACACCACCGCCCACACCACGTTCCGATCCACGGACCTGACGATGAGCCCAGACACCACTGGAGAAGACCCCACCGCCCAGGCAAGCCTGAAGACCCGGACGCACCAGAGAAAGACGAGAGAAAAGGTGAGAGCAAGCACCACAAGGGAGCTGCTAGCGACAAGTCGAGGTCCCACGAGTCACGGGGCAAAGATATCCCGCAAATCGAAGCCACGAAGAGAGACTAGTCGTCCACACTCCAGCGTGGGTGTGCGTGGCGTGGGGGGTGTTCCAGACGCCTTTTCGCAGGCTACTCCCACATGTTTTCGCGGAGGCCAGTTAAGCCACTGCGCCTCCACTTGGGTCCACTTTTTTGTTTCACGCCAACGTGATACACTCATGTTTCCTTCTATGTTTTTGTCTACATAGAAAGAAAGAGATAGGTATATATATATAATAGCGTATGTTTTGTTGAATTTTTGAAGTTCTAGCCAGTAGTCACTGGGGTGGCCATGGGGGGGGAGGATTTCCAGCCACTGTGATTCTTTTTTCGTTTTTTTTTTTTTTGCATGCATTTTTCATGCGCATCGCGCAACTCTCATGCACGAAAATGACGTTGGCGTTTGAGGGCTATGAACATGACGGGCGTGCTGGTTCGGTCAGTTTGGCGTATTTTAGCTTCAAATATGCTGTTCTGACCATACCAAACCCAACCAGTAGGGCCGTGGGGTTGTTTTGCTAGCTTTCTAGCTGTTTTCCGCCTTCATTTGGTCCTAGACGTCCCCGGGGCTGAAAAGCTGTAATCATGTGAACGTGCACCATGCGCATGCATACGTCCCGTCGGTGTTTGAAAACGGCTGCAAAATGACAACGGCAAAAAAAGTTTGTTAGTGACAACTCCCTACATCAACCGGAAACTCTATCTAGTAAAATTCATTATACGTATATACTTTTTTTGTGTGTTTAGGACAGAGGATACTTCTTGTGGTACAACCCTAATGCTTTGATCGGGAAGAGGAACCTGTAGTTTGGATACTCGATGGCACAGCTGTGGTTGAACACCCCCTCTATGTCCTCGAACTTCCATTCTCCCGTGGGTAACTGCCTGGAGATGAGGAAATCAATACCCCTGGAGATGGGCTCCTTGTCTGGGTAATCGGCGAGGATCAACCCGATGAGAGCCCAAGCACTTTGAACTACTAGCGACTGCTCAGAGGGGATGTATGTGTGCGTTTCGCACGATTTCATGGACTCAGACCACCCACCATCTTCTCTCTGCTTGGAAACAAGGAAATCACAGCCCCTGCGCACAGTCTCGTTGTTGCCACAGTTCTCCCCCACTGAGTGGAACGCCTCCAAGGCAAACATGGAAGCGTACGTGAAGCACACACCCCAGCATCCGTACCAGGATCCGTCGTGTGGGTTTTGGGCCTCAGTAATGTACCGGAGCGCGTTTCTGATTGAATCCTGGATTTCCTCAGCCCTGTGGTTAGGATAGTACTTGGCGAAATATGTTAAGCCGAGCACTGAGGAGTCCGTGCATTCCACATAGGGGTATTCAACCATGATATTGTTGAAAACTTCGGCAGGGTTGAGTTTCTCTAATAACGGAGTGGCTCTGATCCCCTCGTACGACGAGAACGACCCAAACTCGAAGCTCCCCTTGTTTTGAATATTCAAAATGACGTCAACTGCCTCGTAGAGGTTTTGGTCTACAATGTAATCCTTCTTCAAGTAGCTGTAGTCGGGGTGGTTACCCACCATGATAATTGCCTTCATTGCTTCAGCTGTGCAATCACTAACGGTGTAACCTTGATCCTTGGTGGAGAACGGCCATCCTCCTATTCTTTTGTCTCTGAATGAGCCATCTACACACTCAGTGTCAAACTGAGACCTGATAAGGAACTTGAACCCCCGCACAATGGTATCGTGGTACTTGGGGTTTTCTGCCAAGCCGGCCATAAAAAAATACTGGATCATGAACGCAACGTCCCAAACTTGCACACCGTTGGTCCCCATAACACACATCCCCTGTGGGCCGTGGAATACGACATCGTTCATTCTATCTTTGAATCTCCCAAACGCATGCGAGTCAGGTCCTTCTCTGTGGTAGGTGACAATCATGTTGAACGCAAAATTGATGGGTGCAATGCACAAGTAGTCGCTATTGGCACACTCCTTCTCGATTAACTCGTACACCCTATGATTACATTTTGCCAAAACCCAGTTTGGACGCACCCACGACTCATACTTTACAATAGCCCAGTTCAAAAGATCCAAAACCTTGGTGTGTGGATAGTACAAGTCTACACCACACACTGTGTTTCTGTGCTTCAGAAATTGAATGGAGTCGAAGTCCTGCACATAGATCTCGTTTCTGAGTTCGGCTAGCACAGGGGTCAACTCACACTTCAACTTGTTGGCTGATACATAGCCTAGCGGTAAGTAGATGGCTCTGGTGTGGACCCACCACTTCCCTGGGTGGATTGGGAAGTAGTCGTAGGGCAAGAGCCACATTTCTGGCGGTGCTGGGTTGACACCTTCCCATTCATAGAGGTTCAAAAGGGCGAGCCACGACTTACCCCAGTGTGGGTTTCCTAGCGCTCCTCCTAGTCTGTGCAACGTCTTTCTGGCCTTGACGCACACAGGATGGTCTGCTTCGAGCCCAAGCAACCTCAAACAGATGTAGTTCATCGTTGTGCCGAAGCAGGTGGACTTGTCCGATGAATGCAACCCCCAACCTCCGTCAACGGGATGGGAGCTGTTCACTATATACCGGATCATTTCGGTTTTGAAGGGTGCAGGAATTTCCAAACCGCAGTACAAGTTCGATACGATGTAGCCAATAGTCATGAACATGGGGCCCTTGTATTGGCAGGGAAAGATCCCGGAATTCTCGTCCTGTAGCAACAGGAAGAGGTCAGCACCCTTCTCGGCAGCCTCGAAGGCAGTGGGGGTACCCTTTCCTGCGGGTGGTGCAGGGAAGGAGTCGACTTGGAGTAGCCACTTGACAAAGTTTGTCTGCTTCGCGGGTGTGCTGGGGTTGTCCTCGTAGTGCCATGTTTCTCTGCCCAATTTGTCGGTCTTTAGCAACCAGCGGGTCGGATCTGTCTTCGGAAGGCCCAATTCTTCAGAATAGAACATTTTCGGGAGCCGTTTTAGTGATTTTGCACGCTAGATGTGGAGGAAGAAGAGAAAACTCCAACTGGCAAAAAGTTAGGCTAAGACACCTACTTTAAAGTTATAGTCTCGTATCTGTATACAGGACTAAACGAGACTGGCATCAAGTGAAGTAGCGCTCGCTGCTCTCCCAGCCCGCTATACCCTCAGGCCGGGTGGTCGTGTGCCTTCCATTTCCATCCCATCGATCTCGAAAAAAAAAATATCACAAAAGCGCATTTTTGGCATCCATACTGAAATTGCAAAAAGGCGCTAGAAGAGCTCCAGACTTTTACAGCTCCATCGCTTCAAGGAGAAGGAAAAAAGGACTACATTCCATCGTTAGTCAGCCAGTACACTCCTGCCCGTTTCGTGTATCCCAGCGTCGATTGCACTTTGATCAAAAAAAGCGACCAGCGAAACTCAGTATGGGAAAAAGAGCCTCAGAAAGTGGAAAGCCCGCAGGCAAGAAGGCCAAGAGAGTGGCGTTCACCGAAGACACCATCGCCGACAATGTCGACGAAGCGGCCGTCCAGGATGAAGGCGACCAACACATAGAAGCACAAGAAGAAGCCGCAAGACACGAAGCGTCTGATTCCGATGGCGAGGGCGAGTCCGAGTCCGACGAAGAAGAAGAGGAAGAAGAAGAAGAGGCAGAACCAGCCGCCAACGGCACCCACCAGAATAACGGACGCCCCACTAAAAAGCAAAGGAAACAGCTTTCCGCCCAAGAAATCCAAGTGGCCAGAGAAACCGCCGAACTCTTCAAGTCCAATATATTCAAACTCCAAATCGATGAACTCATAAAAGAAGTCAGATTGAAGGAAAGTCACGTAGAGCGGATCGAAAAGGTGCTCCACCGTCTTCACGATCTCATCTCACAAGTGCCCACCGTGGAAGATTTGACATTACAGCAGGCAGAGCAGAAATTCAGCCAGAGTAAGAAAAAAGTAGTCATCCCATGGCCCGAACCCAAACCCACTAAAACTAATTACAAATTTGCATACTTCCCGCCGGAAGACATTCTGCTTGTTGGCAGTTTTGGGCTCAAGACAGGAATATCGCCATCGTTACCTCTGTCTTCCGCCTCCTCGGGCACTTCCAGTGGCCCATCCTCAGCATCGTCCACCCCTCTTAATGACAACTCCATCGATATAGCCTTGACTATGCCCAGAGAAATGTTCCAACCAAAGGACTACCTCAACTACAGAGCGTTCTACAAGCGTTCCTTCTACTTGGCTTGGTTGGCTGAGCACCTCATCCCCTTGCTGAAGAAGCACAACTTGCCCGTGAAAATACTGTATCACTTCTTAAACGGCGATGTCCTTTGTCCAGTTTTGAAGTTAGAGAGTATACAGACCGACAGAGAAGAAGACTTACACTTCCACAAGACCAAATTCAGCATCAACTTGATCGTGGGATTCCCATTTGGCATTTTCGATGCCAAGAAGGTCTTGCCTGATAAGAACTGTATTAGAATCGATACACCAGAAAACGGCGGCACCCTCCCAGCCACTCCAATCTACAACTCCTCGCTTCTTTCCTCGACCGCCTACGACTACTACCTTAAATACCTTTACACCCTGAAAAAGTCTGCCGAAGCGTTCAAAGATGCCTGTATTCTCGGAAGACTCTGGCTCGGCCAGAGAAACCTTTCTTCATCTTTCAACAAGGGGGGGTTCGGACACTTTGAATTTGCCATCCTCATGTCAGCATTGTTGCAAGGTGGTGGTGTCAATGGGAACAAAATCTTACTCCACGGGTTCTCCTCCTACCAACTCTTCAAGGGTACTATCAACTACTTGGCAACTCAGGACTTGAACAGCGGATACTTGAGCTTCTCGAGCTTGATTGGCGAGAGCGTCTCCCTGAAGTATAATACCAGCGGCTTTAACACTCCAACTATTTTTGACAAGAACGTCAAGTTGAACTTGTTGTGGAAGATGACGCCCTTCTCCTACCACCATTTGAGGCAACAAGCTATAGAGACCCTTGATTTGCTCAACGATGTGGTGAAGGATAGATTCAGTCCTATCTTGCTTGCAAAGTCCAATGTCGATCAGTTGAAATACGACTTGGTGTCAACCTTAACCATTCCAGATGAAATTGCAGACTCCTTTGGAGCTATAGAGAAAATCCTGTTTATAACTTTGGAGAGATGGTTGAAGCATAAGATTTACTTGATCTTGAAGACTGCTTTGGCAGACAGAGTCAGGGGTATCAACATCAGATTGGACAAAGAGGTTTTGGGTTTTGGCATTAATAAAAGAAAGCCAACATCTTCGCAATCTCAGAAATTAGTGATCGGACTCACCTTAAACCCAGATGAATGCGAAAAGTTGGTGACCAAGGGACCAAACCAGACCGACACCGAAGAAGGAGTCAAGTTCAGATCCTTCTGGGGTCAAAAGGCTTCGCTCCGTAGATTCAAAGACGGTACTATTCAGCACTGTGTTGTCTGGCAACAATCCTCGAAGCGCGGTGAACTGCTTGTGTTGTCTATCATCAAATATGCCTTGGACTCACACTTGATGGAAGATATCTCTCACCATCTTTACTCCGAGAGCTCCTTGTTCAACCTGATGATACCTACGCCTTTATCAGGAGGTATTAATGGGTTCAGTGCCCTCAAGCTTTCCTTTGAAAGTTTCTCTCGTGTCTTATCCAACTTGAACGGATTACCACTTGGTATCAAGTCCTTATTTCCTGGAGCTGCTCCTGCACTCCGTTTCACATCTCTTTTACAACCTGTTCCATTTGCCACATCATCCCCAGACTTTTGGAACGAAATAATCTTACAATTCGAATCCTCCACAAAATGGCCAGATGAAATAAACAGTTTGGAAAAGACCAAGAGTGCCATGTTGTTGAAAATAGATGAGTTACTCAAACAAGATACCGCATACAGATCTTTCATCACCAAGGATGATTCAATTCAATTTAACTTGAACGTGTGTTGCTTGAATATCCTTACCCCTGAAGGATTTGGATTCAAATTGCGGATCCTCACTGAAAGAGATGAAATTCTCTACCACAGAGCGATTGAAAACTGTACTCAGTTGAGTGAAAAGCCATTTGTTCAAGACGTGTACTTGAAGTTCAATCAAAAATACTTGGGTGGTATCAAACACACTAGAACCATCACATCATTGCTGCATCATTTCCAATACTACAGTCCTACTGTTAGAACATTCAAGAGATGGTTAGACAGCCACTTGTTGTTGAAGCATATGAATGATGAGTTGGTCGAACTCATTGCATTGAAGCCATTCGTTGATCCAGCTCCATATTCTATTCCACACCTGATTGAAACCGGATTCTTACAGATCTTGAACTTCCTCGCTAATTGGAACTGGAAGGAAGATCCCTTGATCTTGGATCTTATTAAGAACACATCGGCTTCAGAGGCTGATGAGCTTAGTTTAGAAGATCAAGTGAAATTTTCAAAGACTGTTTTGAGTGATAAGTTAACTATTCCAGCCTACAGAGTCATCGAACTGAATTTCAACAAAATTAGAAAAGTTGACCCATCTGGAATTAAAACTCAATTATTTGTGGGGCTGAAGGATGACCCATCTGGTATTTTGTGGAGCAATGAACTAGGCTTACCTATCGCAAGTAGATTGACCGCATTAGCAAGACTTTCTATCACCTTAATTAAGCAACAAAGTGCTACTCAGCAATCTATCGATGACTCAACTTTATCATTGATATTCACTCCAGCATTGAAAGATTATGAATTCACCATTAAATTGAAGACAGCCCTGTTGACTACGCTGTCCGGAATCCTCCCAGCCAACAAGTTTAAGAATCTTGTTGTTAACGGTAGTAGCAATTCCTTCCCGGATGATATCTGCAGTCAATATGATTTGACCCAAGAATTTTACAAAGAATTGAACAAAAAGTTCGGAAACATCATTATCTTCTCTATTAAGAAGTATACGGGCTTGCTGTCTGACGGGTCGCAAAATGTGATCGCTGGATTGTTTGTGCCAACTATCAACACGAAAAAGAAGTTCAGAGTTGGCTTAGGGTTCAACGTTGAGCCCGTAGAGAAGGAAGAAGTCATAATCAACAAGGAAGCAATCTTCAATCAAATCTCTTTGTTGGGTGGAGACCTCATCGAATCAATAAAATTGATGAAATAACGACAATTACTTGAGTTTTAATAGAAATTTTGTATTATGGAACAATTGTCTGTGATTGCTTACTTTGAGAAGCGAAAAGCAAATAAGCTTGGAATTTTTTGAGTCGCCCCAGTACGTTGAAGTATCGCTTTCTTATATATATATTACAATAAACGTTCAGGCAATCCTCACATTTTAATAAGTAGACCAAAAATGTACAATTAACAAGCAAGCATTTGAATACAGGAAGTTTTGAGTTACGTATGAATTTCGAAGCCTGAAAGGCAACAACAAACATCAACTACAATTCAAATTGATAAATTATATGTAAGATCTTATGAATTATATGGCAAATCTATATTCTAGTCTCAAATAGCTAGAGTTATTCTAGCAATTCATATATATATATATAACTCTATAATAGCCAAAAAATTTTAAAAATACACCCAGAATATAGTTCGTACTCCCTGTACGATTTTGAAATATGTGAAAGTTAACGAATAATGTTGAAAAAAAAATGTGCTTAAATTGAAGTTATCCTAATATCTGATTATTCAAATGAATGAGACCAAGATGCTGAAAAGGATAACTGAAAAAGAAATAGTCTTGAGAGAGGCAGAGCCTTCAAGAACAGGTGGAGCAGTTGGAATTGTAACTGCAGAAGAAGTTGCAGACACAGTGACTTGAGCTTGAGTGGTAGCTGATTGAATTGTTGGAGAGGTAATTGCTGGGGGGTTGTTTCCACCTTGGTTTGGTGCTGAGACTGGGTTGCTGTCGCCACCTTGGTTTGGATTAGAACCACCAGAGTTGCTGTCACCTCCTTGGTTTGGAATAGAACCACCAGAGTTGCTGTCGCCACCTTGGTTTGGTGTGGAACCACCAGAGTTGCTGTCGCCACCTTGGTTTGGAGTAGAGCCACCAGAGCTGCTGTCACCTCCTTGGTTAGGTGTGGAACCACCAGAAGTGTTGTCACCTCCTTGGTTAGGAGGGGAACCACCAGAGTTGCTGTCGCCACCTTGGTTTGGTGTAGAACCACCAGAGTTTCCGTTACCTCCTTGGTTAGGTGTAGAACCACCAGAGTTGTTGCCACCTGGCACGTTGTTTCCACCAGTAGGTTGTGCGCCACCGTTTCCAACTGTCGTAACTGCAGTGATAGTCTGAGTTTCATGAACTGTTGCTGTGTTGGCAGGGCCTACAGGAGCTGGTCCCTTCGATGAGACTGGGGTAGCAGTTGACTTGATATTTGTAGCCTGCGAACTTGATGGAACTGTGACTCTAGTACAGAGATTGTCTGAGCAGGAAGTAATCACGACCTCAGAAGTAATGGTACTTGTTCTAGTGTTTGTGTATGTACCATTCCAACCACTCCAAAGCGAAGATGTTGTTGGTGTTAAAATTTCAACAGTAACAGGGTCGTTGGACAAAGAAGGAGCAAATGTGATAGTTGTGGTATAACTTCCTGTCCAAGCAGTTGTGATGGTGGAAGTTCTCACTGGTTCGGTTTTTGGTTCGAATATTTCAACAGTGGCTGTACCATCGTTGGCAGTAGGATACACGGTAGTAGTCAGAGCTACCGTTCCTGTCCATTGTTCTGTAATTGTAGTCTGAGGGAATGGCTCAACTACGACAACTGTTCCATCTCCAGTGCTAGTTCCACTTGGGTAAATAGTGTAAGAGGACGTGTCGGTTCTGGTCCAGTGAGAGGTAGTTGTGTCTAAGCCGTAAGGAGTTAAGACATCAACGGTGACAGTTTCACCTGACTTTGCTGGTAAAGTAGTAGTGATTGTTTCAGTGCCGGTCCAAGGCTCGGTGATAGTCGTTTGACCAGGTAAGAACACTTCAACAGTGGCAGTTCCATCACCCAGAGCTGGGTAGACTGTTGTAGTCAGTGGAGCGCTTCCAGTGTACAAGCTAGTGATAGTAGTTTGAGGGAATGGGTCGATCACAATGATAGAGACGACACCAGATCCTGAAGGGTAGACGGTTTCGGTGGAGGCTTGAGTGTTAGTCCAGTGTGACGTAGCAGTTACCCTGTCTTCAGGGACTAAAACTTCGACAGTTGTGGTACCACCAGAAGTAGCTGGCAAAGCAGTTGTCAGCTCTTCAGATCCAGTCCATGGGGTAGTGATCGTGGTTTGACCTGGTAAGAATACTTCAACAGTGGCAGTGCTGCCACCCAGAACTGGGAAGACGGTAGTAGTCAGTGGAACACTACCAGTGTACAAACTGGTTATAGTAGTTTGAGGGAATGGATCAATGACAATGATAGACACAATTCCAGATGCTGAGCCAGATGGGTAGATAGTTTCAGTAGAAGTCTCAGTGTTTGTCCAGTAAGAGGTAGTGGTAACTCTGTCTTCAGGAACTAACACTTCAATAGTTGTAGTACCACCAGAGGTTGCTGGTAAAGTAGTTGTCAGCTCTTCAGATCCAGTCCATGGAGTAGTGATCGTGGTTTGACCTGGTAAGAATACTTCAACAGTGGCAGTGCTACCGCCCAGAACTGGGAAGACGGTTGTAGTCAGTGGAACACTACCAGTGTACAAACTGGTAATCGTTGTTTGAGGGAATGGATCAATGACAATAACCGATATGACACCAGAAGCTGAACCAGACGGATAGATAGTCTCAGTTGAAGTCTCAGTGTTAGTCCAGTACGAAGTGGTAGTAACTCTGTCTTCAGGAACTAACACTTCAACAGTTGTGGTACCACCAGAGGTTGCTGGTAAGGTAGTTGTCAGCTCTTCGACACCGGTCCATGGAGTGGTGATGGTGGTTTGACCTGGTAAGAAGACCTCAACAGTGGCAGTGCTGCCACCCAGAACTGGGAAGACGGTAGTAGTCAGTGGAACACTACCAGTGTACAAGCTAGTGACGGTAGTTTGAGGAAATGGGTCGATCACGATGATAGACACAACGCCCGAAGCTGAACCAGATGGGTAGATAGTTTCGGTAGAAGTTTCAGTGTTTGTCCAGTACGAGGTAGTAGTAACTCTGTCTTCAGGAACCAAGACCTCGACAGTTGTGGTACCACCAGAAGTAGCTGGTAAAGTAATTGTCAGTTCTTCAGTACCAGTCCATGGAGTGGTGATGGTGCTTTGACCTGGCAAGAATACTTCAACGGTAGCAGTGCTACCGCCCAGAACTGGGAAGACGGTAGTAGTCAGTGGAACACTACCAGTGTACAAACTGGTTATAGTAGTTTGAGGGAATGGATCAATGACAATGATAGACACAATTCCAGATGCTGAGCCAGATGGGTAGATAGTTTCAGTAGAAGTCTCAGTGTTTGTCCAGTAAGAGGTAGTGGTAACTCTGTCTTCAGGAACTAACACTTCAATAGTTGTAGTACCACCAGAGGTTGCTGGTAAAGTAGTTGTCAGCTCTTCAGATCCAGTCCATGGAGTAGTGATCGTGGTTTGACCTGGTAAGAATACTTCAACAGTGGCAGTGCTACCGCCCAGAACTGGGAAGACGGTTGTAGTCAGTGGAACACTACCAGTGTACAAACTGGTAATCGTTGTTTGAGGGAATGGATCAATGACAATAACCGATATGACACCAGAAGCTGAACCAGACGGATAGATAGTCTCAGTTGAAGTCTCAGTGTTAGTCCAGTACGAAGTGGTAGTAACTCTGTCTTCAGGAACTAACACTTCAACAGTTGTGGTACCACCAGAGGTTGCTGGTAAGGTAGTTGTCAGCTCTTCGACACCGGTCCATGGAGTGGTGATGGTGGTTTGACCTGGTAAGAAGACCTCAACAGTGGCAGTGCTGCCACCCAGAACTGGGAAGACGGTAGTAGTCAGTGGAACACTACCAGTGTACAAGCTAGTGACGGTAGTTTGAGGAAATGGGTCGATCACGATGATAGACACAACGCCCGAAGCTGAACCAGATGGGTAGATAGTTTCGGTAGAAGTTTCAGTGTTTGTCCAGTACGAGGTAGTAGTAACTCTGTCTTCAGGAACCAAGACCTCGACAGTTGTGGTACCACCAGAAGTAGCTGGTAAAGTAATTGTCAGTTCTTCAGTACCAGTCCATGGAGTGGTGATGGTGCTTTGACCTGGCAAGAATACTTCAACGGTAGCAGTGCTACCGCCCAGAACTGGGAAGACGGTAGTAGTCAGTGGAACACTACCAGTGTACAAACTGGTTATAGTAGTTTGAGGGAATGGATCAATGACAATGATAGACACAATTCCAGATGCTGAGCCAGATGGGTAGATAGTTTCAGTAGAAGTCTCAGTGTTTGTCCAGTAAGAGGTAGTGGTAACTCTGTCTTCAGGAACTAACACTTCAATAGTTGTAGTACCACCAGAGGTTGCTGGTAAAGTAGTTGTCAGCTCTTCAGATCCAGTCCATGGAGTAGTGATCGTGGTTTGACCTGGTAAGAATACTTCAACAGTGGCAGTGCTACCGCCCAGAACTGGGAAGACGGTAGTAGTCAGTGGAACACTACCAGTGTACAAACTGGTTATAGTAGTTTGAGGGAATGGATCAATGACAATGATAGACACAATTCCAGATGCTGAGCCAGATGGGTAGATAGTTTCAGTAGAAGTCTCAGTGTTTGTCCAGTAAGAGGTAGTGGTAACTCTGTCTTCAGGAACTAACACTTCAATAGTTGTAGTACCACCAGAGGTTGCTGGTAAAGTAGTTGTCAGCTCTTCAGATCCAGTCCATGGAGTAGTGATCGTGGTTTGACCTGGTAAGAATACTTCAACAGTGGCAGTGCTACCGCCCAGAACTGGGAAGACGGTTGTAGTCAGTGGAACACTACCAGTGTACAAACTGGTAATCGTTGTTTGAGGGAATGGATCAATGACAATAACCGATATGACACCAGAAGCTGAACCAGACGGATAGATAGTCTCAGTTGAAGTCTCAGTGTTAGTCCAGTACGAAGTGGTAGTAACTCTGTCTTCAGGAACTAACACTTCAACAGTTGTGGTACCACCAGAGGTTGCTGGTAAGGTAGTTGTCAGCTCTTCGACACCGGTCCATGGAGTGGTGATGGTGGTTTGACCTGGTAAGAAGACCTCAACAGTGGCAGTGCTGCCACCCAGAACTGGGAAGACGGTAGTAGTCAGTGGAACACTACCAGTGTACAAGCTAGTGACGGTAGTTTGAGGAAATGGGTCGATCACGATGATAGACACAACGCCCGAAGCTGAACCAGATGGGTAGATAGTTTCGGTAGAAGTTTCAGTGTTTGTCCAGTACGAGGTAGTAGTAACTCTTTCATCAGGAACTAATATCTCTACTGTTGTAGTTCCACCAGATGTAGCTGGCAAAGTGGTGCTCAGCTCTTCAGATCCGGTCCAAGGCTTAGTGATGGTGGTTTGACCAGGTAAGAACACTTCAACAGTAGCGGTACCGCTATCCACAGATGGGTAGACAGTTGTAGTCAGTGGAACGCTACCAGTGTACAAGCTAGTAACAGTGGTTTGTGGGAATGGATCGATCACGATAATAGAAACAGTTCCCGATGCTGAACCAGATGGATAGATAGTTTCGGTGGAAGCTTGAGTGTTGGTCCAGTGAGAAGTCGTAGTGACTCTTTCGTCTGGAATCAAAACTTCAATGGTTGTTGTTCCCCCGGATGCAGCTGGCAAAGTAGATGTGATTTGTTGAGATCCAGTCCATGGCTTGGTAATGGTAGTTTGACCGGGTACGAACACCTCAACAGAGGCAGTTCCACCATTCAGGGTTGGGTATACAGTAGTTATCAGTGTTGTACTTCCCGTGTACAAGCTGGTCACAGTAGTTTGAGGGTATGGCTGTTGAACCACGATAGATACTGTACCTGCTGCAGTACCGGTTGGGAAAATGGTATTGCTTGTTGTACCAGAACTGGTCCAATACGAAGTTGTGGTAACTCTTGGATCTGGGGTAAAAATTTCAACAGTCTTAACTCCCGAGGATGGGTTAAAAGGGATTGTAGTTGTTGAAGTCACAGTGCCTGTCCAAGGGAGAGTTGTCGTCACAGCAGCTGGACATGCAGCTGTAGGGTTGTTTGGAAATCTGTAGACGTTTGTGAAATCAGTGATAGTGCCTTGAGAAGGTGTATCTACTTGAAAAATCATAGTACCGTTACCATTTTGGTTAACATATGAAATTTGAATTGGATAGTACATGCCTTCAACAAGTTGGTATGAGTTCACAGTTACACCAGGTTGGTTGATTGGGGACTTGTAACGAGCAAAAAGCGAGTATCCACCAGTAGCAGTACTTGCTGTGTTACAACATACGAATGCAAATCCATCACCAAAACGAACGAGGGTTGAATCATCGGCTGTTATGGACATTGTATATAAACCGGTTTCTGGTGCCAAAAAGTACCCTGTGTATGTAGCGGCGAAATTAGAAATCATCAAAGGTTTACCGTAAACAGTACCAGGGTAGTTATACTTGACTGGAATCCCAGTGATATTCAAATTGATGTCAGTGAGGCCACTAACAGTTCCAATAACAGGCGTTGATTTAATACCAGTTTCCAAATACGTGGTATCGAGATATGTTGTGAGATCATTTGCGGCGTAAGAATATAATGTAATGTCGAAACCCTTACCTTGCAGGGCAACTGGAGGTGAACAACCTCCAGCATATTGGCCAGTTGGTACAGGGGATGGGGCAGCACGCTTCGCAAGAGTAGGTGATTCATCACGCAATTCGGGTAATTTAATACCTTCGGTTATGGTAGCTAATACCAAGAGCGCTAAAACCCTGATAGGTTGCATGGCTTCGAATAGTTTCACTTGGGGGCGTAAGGATAGATTGAAAAGTTTAATTGAAAAATCGAGATTCCTGTTGAATATATAGCTGACAACATATTCCACGCTGAGGAATGGTAGGCAGTACCAACGATATGCCACATTAAACTTATCTATGCGAGGCTATTGTTATTTTTTTTTCTAAGGTACATCAAGGGCCACTCCCCGAAAAACGCCATACATACGAGTCATCCTTAATGCATATTAGGGGTGGGAATGCTGCAGATACTTCCATGTACATGCAAGGAAATGCAACATCTCCTAACTGACGATCAGTAGTTTTCTTGAGGCTGGGTACTCCTGGTGCATCTAAGTGATGAAAGCATTAATAAACACAAACACAAAACCTTTCAACACTTCAAGGTGCCAGCCTCTAGGAACGTATCAGTATGTCTTATTTTCTAACGTTCTGAAGGATGGTTTCAAGGGACCAAATGGTGCAATACTCATATCTCCCAACTTAAGCAGCCAAAATATAAACTTTGAAGTGCTTTTGAAAACGCATCATGCATGAGGAAAATTATTTTTTGTAAACTTAAATTGCTTTTGTTTTGTTTCAAATTACTTGCAATAAAATAGTCAAGGAATGATTCAACCTACTACCCCAACGCAATTAGATATCCGCAGATACACCGACCGCCTATCATTGTATTTGACAGATGTACGGCACGGTTACACCTCTTCCTTCTCTATGAGTGTTGTTGCGCAATCTTTTTTTTAGGTGCTCTTGGAAAATCTTTTGCACTTACTGTGTCCTTGCCTCCGTAAATATTACCCAAAGAGAAACCCTGGATCATGCAAAAGAAAATTCTTATTGATGCCGTGAAGTGTATCGCGATGCAGTGTGCTAAAAAAAATTTTTTGATTACGTTTTTCTCATACAGCAGAAAAACATTTATGGTTCATCGAAAAACTCTAGTTTCGAGAACTTATTCTAGCGTAAGATTATTTATTTTGTAGAGATCTAGCCAAGATAAACGAACAAGCGTGTAGAATTAAGAATCCATACAGTAGCAATTCTACATTAAATTTAAACCGAGCTAAGGATTCCTAAGAGCATGTATCCTGGAAGTGTCAATAGTGGCTAAGTCCTCCATTTGCATAATTTATGAAAAAATGTCCTTCTTCTACACTGTGTCTTCAAATGTGTAATATCCCCTCGACTTGCATATTGCAGCGCTGTGCTATACTATTACAAGTATCCTCTTACATGAACGAGAAATGCTCTATGACGCTCCAACCTGAAATTAACCCCTGTAAATGCTTCGCTCGTAGGGTTTCTGGCTAAGTTGTTTTTCTGGTACATTCCAATCGCTACTCGCGAATCTTTCCCTCAATTCAAAACGGACAACTTATGACCTTCCACTTTTTTTGCTTGGTAGGGGGTGTTCCACCATTTCATGTAAATTAACTTAAGCTTTAGTGGAAGCATCAATACACGGTGTGTCTAGATGGTCGTAAATATAACCTTTTAGCTATAGTTTGCTTCTATAACGCAGAACACTACCTCGCCGAGTGATTGCAGTTCGTAAATCAAACCTTGCTTCGAGTATATGCTACGGAATGCCTCTGAATGAGTGAAGTAGTTAATCAAACAAACAAAGTGCACAGATGCTAAGCCATAACAAAGAGCGAGTACAAAAATTTATTATTCGAGAATGCACAATAGAGCCTTTCAGAAGGCATTCTTATTAATTCGGCTAAACACAACGCCTATTTTATCCCATGTCAAGGTAGCTGAAGGAAAATAAAGTTTAAAATAAGCAAGTTGCATAAGAATGATACATCTTCGATTTTGTTTTAGTGGTGATCGTTAGATTCGAAAAGCTGGAGTAGATTGGAAATAATATATTTTATTATCGATCCAACGGGTGTGAGCGTCTTGTGTAGTCGGTTCAGGGGATATCTAAATGTCGACGGTCGTGGGCGGTTTGCTCTTGTTGCACTTGCAAGTAGCAAATCTGAATTCAAGAGTCACCTCGTATGGCTAGATTGTGCAGCCTTAATTACGGGAAAGCTAAAAGTCAAAACTATAACTGTTGCGCAATGTAGAGATAAAAAAAAATAAAAAGAAACCACGACGGCTAACCCCTCCTTAGAACCTCGGGAACCCTGGTTATGGCTACGGCTATGGCTTTGGATGGCTATGCCTACGGGCAATTTTGCAAAGGGCCATCTCCAAGAAAAGTCCAGCTTTGCATTCAGTTGCCATGTAATCTTTTTTTTTTTTTTTCGGTCATGTACAATAGCAGCACCGCATCGCTTGCTTCTTCTCTATGCACTGGCCACCTGCTCACTTCTACGTATTGTTATCAAGGCGAGGGATATGCACGGCACTCAAGAATACTGAAAAGGGATATGAGGAGGGGGGGGGCTTTCGTTTGTTTCTTCGAGCTAAGAATATTGCTGAGTGAGGGGTCCCATGCGGCCAGTTTGATGTAAAGAAGGCGCATTAATACCGGCCAGGGAAGCTGCGAGATGAGCGGTTAAGACCTGAGATGGGGGTGCGATTCGGAAAATAATTCTGGTGTAAGGATGTAAGAAAAAATATCAGATATCGCCAAACTCACCAAGAAAATAGTTTAATTCATTGAGTCGACTCATGCAAGATTCACCTAGAAAGAGCAGTAGGTATCTGAAAAAACCGTGAAAATTTCTTTTTTTCTGTGGTTCATCTGGATTAACGGTGACCATTAGAGCCCTCGGCTCCTTCGTTGTCCCAAATAGGTATCGTTCGGGCAAACTACGAAGTAACGAGTAGATCCTCGTGCCCCACCGTCATAATGTCTTAGGGGCCTGCAACTTCTTTAAAAAGTGAAAAAAAGAATGCGCTTGTGCAGGACGCCGCCAGTTGCGCCATCACCTCTCTTGAGCCTCATTTGCTTCCAGAACACTGGGAGGCAAGACCCTGTGACGTCCATGCACCTGCTACAAAAGTGGGAGCATCACCGGAGTAGCGGACATTTGCTTTTCCGCTGAACAAAGGGCTACTCCCACATTTGAGCTTCTAAGCGATGTCGTCACCTTGAGGATTGCAACTTGGTGCTCCGTATGCAGCGCCGGTGCGCATGTAGTGTGTGCACACTTTTTGAGATACAACAAATTCACACATTCGCGCACGGACAAGATCCCCCTCAGGGAGATCAGCATCCTCCCCATAAACGCAAGTCGCCACACTTCTTTAGAGCCCCCCCAGATCGACCCCTGTATAGTAAGGAATGACTCTAGAAGATATAGCGCAGCAATTCACCAACGATGTGTATCCATCAGCTGAAGAAACCATCACAAACAATGCCAGCGTGCTCTACAGGCGAAAGAAACACTTCCTCCTGGACTTGCGCCGAGTGTTCAACGCCTTGGGGTACATATTGATTGCGCTCCTTTACCTCAAGGACATCTCGATGACGAGGTTCATCATGAGGGCGTTCTCGCAGTTCTCGTTGTCCAACCCGTATCCTGTGCCCTCGCCGAGCGTCGTGCTTTCGGACGAGAACAAGAAGGCCATGTCCAAGTTTTTGCTTCTAGGCGTCTTTTCCGCCAACTTCATCTGCTTTGCAACGCACTTCCTCTTTGGTGCCTACAAGGTTGCGCCGCAATTAGCGGAGGACGGCCAGACAGCCAGGGCAGGGAACTGGTTCTACGGGGGCAGGAACCCAGACATGCAGGAGGGCAGCACGCACGGCGACTTGAATCTACTCTACGGAGGCATCGTCATCCAGTTCATAGGCGAGAGACTCCCCTTCTCGTACCTTGAGTTGTTGATGTACGACGTGTGCATTTTCGGGGTGCAGCTCGTGTACCACGGGCTCATGTGTGAAGTGGACGACAGCAAGGTGCTTCAGTCGGCGCCGATCCCCAGCTTGACCCAGCCCTCCGCCTTTGGCTCCTCAGACGAGCTCGAGCTCTCGGTATCGGATTCAATGCGAGACGATGGATACAACGGCAATGTGGATTTGGTCGACATCAATATTGTGGCCAACGTCAAGAAGGTGATGAAGTACAACTACAAGCTCCACATGGCCAACCTAGGCATGATGGATGGAGGTGGAGATGCGGCCACAGCAGCAGCAGCAACAACAGCCACTGCTCCGTCCGGACCGATCACTTCGGGACCAGGCGGGTTGCCGATCGCTAGACCATTGCAGGGCTCTGGTCAAGTGCTAGGTTCTGGATTGTCATTCACCTTTGGAGGCAATGCTGAGAACAGGCTAGGCACACAAGACAACACTGAGAGGGCCAACTTCCCAGGGGGCTTCCCAAGCTAAGGAGGGAGACAAGAAACTCTACAGCAAGGATGAATGACAGTACAGGAGTGCCGGAGTACGTGAGCTTGAGAGCTTGAAAGAATGAAATCAAAGTACATAGGGCTGCAAAGCAGCCATTTTCAAGGAGGCTACCAAAAACTACTACGCCACGGCATCATGGCCACACGGGGCCGCCGTAAGAAAAAAAAACCAGAGAACTCAAAATAATGGTAGATAGGGATTAAGGGGCACAGATGAGGTTCTGTGCCAATATATATATATAGAATAGACAACGCTAAGTAAGCTGTCACTCTCTGTAGCACTCACCTGCCGCCAATATGGAAATTGAGCAGCAGCGTATTTGTAATGGGGCAATCACGTGACACAGCTTGATTTTTTTTTTTTTTTTTTTTGGTTCATCTCATCGTTCTGAGAGAAACTGAAAAAAAATCAACCACCAACCACCAAACGCTTCAGATCTGTCAACCCCACCAGGTGAACTTTTTGCTACTACCAAGTTCTGTTGCTTCATTCTCTACCTCACCAGTCACATATATACACAAACCCCCCGAATAGAAATAGCAGAACCATGTCGGACGATACCTTAGTTGGAATAGAATACAACAGGGTCACCAACACCTCCTCCACCGACTTCCCGGGCCACCTGGGCTACGGCGATGATAACGCCTGGGATATCGAAAAGTTCAAGGACCTGTTTGAAATTGATATCGCGCATCTCACCGACAGAACCGCCAACTTCGACTTGGTGCACATAGACACTTCCATTGCCAATGCCTTCCGTAGAATCATGATTGCCGAGGTGCCATCGGTTGCAGCAGAGACCGTGTACGTTTTCAACAACACCTCGGTCATCCAGGACGAAGTGTTGGCGCATAGAATCGGGCTCATCCCCTTGAAAGTGGACCCAGACTCGTTGACCTGGATCGACACCACCCAGGACGAAAAGGACAGATTCACCGACGAGAACACCATCGTGTTGTCCTTGGACGTCAAGTGCACAAAGAACCCCCACCCACCGCAGGGATCCACCGACCCCAAGGAGTTATACAACAACGCTCACGTGTACGCCAGAGACTTGAAGTTCGAGCCCCAGGGAAGACAGGTGGAGCTTTTCAAGAACAACCCCGTTGTCCCATCGGACCCAAACATCTTGTTGGCCAAGTTGAGACCGGGCCAGGAAATCTCCTTAAGAGCGCACTGTATCTTGGGTGTTGGTAGCGATCATGCTAAGTTTTCACCTGTCGCCACTGCCTCTTACAGATTGATGCCAGTCATAAATATCACCGAACCTATCAAGGGAGAGTTAGCATCCAAGTTCCAAAAGTGTTTCCCACTGGGCGTTGTGGGCGTCAACAACTCGGGCGAGGCCTTCGTCAAGGACGCCAGAAAGGACACTGTCTCCAGAGAAGTGTTGAGACACCCAGAGTTTGACGGGAAGGTCAAGTTGGGCAGAAGAAGGGACCACTTCATCTTCAACGTCGAGTCCACCGGCGCCATGTCGCCAGAAGAGATTTTCTTCAAGAGTGTGAGGGTGTTGAGAAACAAGGCCGAGTACTTGAGAAACTGTCCAATCAACCAGTAGAAGAGGAAGGGGAGAAACGAATAGAGTGCGTGGGACTCCACGCACATACATATTTTTTGCACAATGTACAATAATCAACGAGTCTAATTGTAGAGAGGTCGTAGCGTGTTGGAGTATGCCATGACTAATTGGAAGCCATTGGGAAACCTGTGACCACCCTACGAGTCGATGACCGTTTTGAGTCCACCTTTGGGCCCATGGAGCACTCTGGCAGTCTAATCTGCTCAGCAGCTGAGGCTCTGCCATTCTACATTCATCCACCCTCTGTAGCTGCTCTTTGAAGAGCACTTCGTGATATTCCTATATATACTGTAAAATATCTTTGTATGAAATTTTTTTTCTGAATCATTCCAACTAGGCAGAACGGTCGCTTTTCACTTTTCTGTATTATCCTCGTCTATTCACTTGTACAGGGCTACATGCCACAGGCAACTTAGTACCTGCGCACCCCAGCACACTGGAAACTCGTTCCAAAAGACAGCAAACGCCTCAGACCAATTGCTTTCTGGAGCCCTTGAAGAATAACTGGACAATGGTGATCTGCAAGACAGCCATTCCAACCATCAACAACACTTCGAAGATGGATAAGTAGTAGATTCTGGACTCGGTGGACTTGACGGTGGCTTGGTTTCTGTTGTTTCTGGTCTTGTAGTAGTTCAAGGTCTTCAATAAGTCGTCCAACTGGTTGTCGATAGCTTCCACGGTGGACTGCATGTTTTCAACGTGGGCGAGTGGTTGAGCGTTTGGCTGCTCTGGCATGTCCGCCTTGTGTTGCATGCCTTCGTCTTCGTCGAACTTGATTTCGAAGTCGACCACCTTTTCAGCGAAGGTGGACATGTCGTTGGCGAAGCAGAACTCGTACTCACCGACAATGTCTGCGGTGAGCACAAAGTCACCCTGTCTTTGCTTTTCCTCGGAAGCAATCACTTCGCTTCTTGGGTTCTTGATGGTGTAGTCAACGTCGAAGGCACCGCCACTTTGCACGGCAAAGTAGTAGTTGATGGAGGTTCTAGGCTTGGTGGTGAAAATGTAGAAACACGACGTTTCTTGGGCGCCCAAGGTGAAGGTCAAGGCCGATCCAGACACCATGGAGATCATAAAACAGATGGCTGATGCTACGTATGTGAACAACATTATGGCTTTTCTTTTTTTTACCGTGTAATTGAGATCAAGCGCTGAGGAGGAAAGGAGTCTACGCTTCGCTTCACAATCAAGTTGCCTTTGGTACCGGTGGGTTTACGTCGGGTGGCCTTCTATTTTTATGTTTTTTTTTTTTGGTGTCCTGCAAGTTTGGCGTTCGACTTTTTTTTTTCATCAGACGTGTTCAGCGTGTGAGGCACAACGCGCACGTGACCGGAACTCTAGTGCTGCAAAACCACGCTAGAAACCACCATGGAGACACCGTCGGCGGTACCTCCCGCAGGGAGCCAAGCTCGACGCAGTCGCCCTCGCCGGGAGGCGCCAGCGGAGCGACCGCAACCCCGCTCCGCTCGGGCCACTCCGTGGGGGCCACTAGCGTGGGGCACTACTCTGTGTGTTCAATAATTACAAAACGTTATATTCTTATTTGCCGTGCTCTCGCAACAGCTTTGCTATTTACATGTATACCATACGTCCTTGAGAATTGAAACCGATCTTTCTATCCTTCTTTGTGTCTCTCCTGGATGCACCGTATCTGTGGCCGATTTCGCCAACCTTGCCGTGGGTGAACTTGAAGAGATGCCTGTCGTTTTCTGCTTGCGAGCCGACCAACACCTTGTTGACCTTGCTGCTGGTGGAGTCACCCTGGTGCTCTTCGATCTCGGTCAAGTTGTCCAAGGTCTGCTGGGCAGGCTCCAAGTCGAACAACTTGGCGGCATCGATGGGACCGAATGGTTCCGATTCCGAAATGGTCAAGAATCTTTGATGCAATGTTTTGGATGGGGTGGGGATTTCAGTCAAGTTTTCTGCGTTGACCGGTGGCTCGTACAAGGGAAACATCTTGTACATCACGCTGCTGAACTGCTTCAAGTCAGGCACGATTTTGTTCTAGAGGGGTTATTGTTAGTAAAGGTTCAAAGGGGGGCAGAAGAAGAGGTCTCACGGGACCACTATACTTGGACCTTCAGTCGCCTCTCATACTCGTCACACTATTTCTCAGGGCATAAAATTCTAACCATGTGTTTGTGTCTTAAAGACTAATCGAAAATATTTTAAAGCAATCTCATCATAATAAATAGTGGTTAGAGTAGGAGGGTAGACGTCCCGATCATCCGATCACAAGGGTCTGTTATACATACTTGTTCTTCCCATTGCTTCTTTATCTCGTGCAAACGGGAGATGGCTTCTACTCTGGCTATCTTGATGCCGTACTTGTGTGCGACTTGCTGAGCGTGGAGCCCGTTCTCAGTCAATTCTTTATGCAATTTGTCCTTCAATTCGTGGGAAATCATAACGTTGGTCTTACAGTGGGGGTTTTCCGGGAACGGCTGCAATGGAGACCTGGAGCTTCTGAAGAATGGTCTCCCGGTCTTCGTCGTCTGCTGCTCAGCGTCTGCGGATACAGTTCCGTCCGTTTGTCCGTCCTGCACTATGTAGTTGGGCTTGTGGTCTTGTGGAGGGTAGTAGTACTTGTTTTTGTAGTATTCGCCCCTTATGTTGGTGGGACCCAACCATGCCTTCAAGTGTCTTCTGAACCAGGTACGGTGGTCCTTCTTCTTGTGTGTTTGTGGGTCAACCTTTGGTTGGTATGCTTGTGGGTAGGCATATGATCTCCTGGAAGCATGACGGACTTGCTGGATCACGCCAGCAGTCCCGTTGTTTCTACCAGCAGAAAACATGGTCTTGATTGGTTTGCTAGGAAAGGTGATGGATTGTGGGCTGGGGCCTGTCAGTGGTGAAAAAATGCTCGAGGAGTGAACGGGAAAAAATCGATGAAAAAATGAGTTTTGTGTAAGGTGGTATGTGCAGGTGGGAAATCTGCAGGAAGATCAAATGAGAGGGCAGAGCGCAGTCAGTGGAAAGAGAGGACGCCTGTGAGTGACTATAAGAATGGATGCTTCTCTAAATAGAGAGGGTCAGAAGGAGTAGGGAGCTGCCACGTAGATTTCTGGAATAAACTCGTTTCTCTGCACTGAATTGGAGCGTGCTCAGCCTGGTTGTAGCTCTGTGGTATGTTGAAGTAGCGTAATGTGATGGAAATCACGTGAAAATGGTGAGTAGGTGCAAAGACTTCTCTAGCCAAGGAGTCATAAAATACACCATTCGTACATCTTCTATGGAAAATAAACTAGTTTCTTATTTTAAAGAGCGCATGAACGGTTCCAAGGGGGCTTAACATGGGCACAGAAAGGACTCACTCTGGTACTTTCAATCGCTTGTCTGTTACTGGTAGTTTTCGCAGCCAAAAGTCAGCACACGAGCAAAGCTGGGCCACAAGAGAATATATTGAGCGCTGAGCACCTACACGCCCAGAGGAGCCTAAACAGGGAATTCTATAAGCTATAACCCTCCAGAACACTCCACTGCGCTCCCAAAGCTCCCCAAATCGTTATTCTCCCTCGCCTTCAATCCTTTCCTCTACATCCCACCCCAGTCACGTTACCGGCCGGTTCGCAGCCCTGCACACTATTTACAGATCACGATGGTTTTTGTTTTTGTTTTTGCGTTTGCGCCAAAACCACCCACAGTGAGGCGAAACACCAACAAAAAGCACCGCGCTAAGTCGTCAAAACCTTCTCAGTGTATAAACCCCGAGGCACCTTGATTCACCCCCAGACCCACCCGCCGCACTTACTCACAAATGGTCGACTTTTACTTGCCATTGAAAATCTTGCGGGGACGGTTATCCCCCAATAAGGAAGACCCTCAGGGCAGCGCGGCCATGGCAGAAAACGCGTCCAGCAGCAAGCGCCAATTCTCCGAGGACGATCCGTTCAACGACAAGAAACGGTCAAAGAGTCACGAGGGCTCTGCCAGCATCAACGGAAACGAGCACGATCCGTCGCCCTTCATCAAGAAGCAGAATCTAGACAAGATCCAGAGCAAGACGATGGTTGTGCCGGCCACCTCAGATGAGGGCGACCGGACGCTCGAGCAAGCCGATGAGGAAGAGGAAGGCGAACCCGAGGCTGAAGAAGAAGAAGAGGAAGAAGAAGAAGAGGTAGCCGAAAGCGAAGTTCAACTGGATGAAGAAGTAGCAGAAGAAGAAGAGGAGGAGACGGTAGCCGCGGCCGAACCACAAGCACAGACACACCAGCAGGAACACGTCGAAGCTGAACACACTGACACCGACGAGATCGATGAGGTGCCCCTTGAGGTGCTCGAGGAAATGCACAAGCTCGAGACGTGCTTCCCCACGTTGTCGTCCAACTACAGACTCATCGACAAGATCGGAGAGGGCACGTTTTCCACGGTGTACAAGGCCGAGGCCATCAACGGCGCCGTGAGGTTGGGCTCCGACATCTGGAAGTCTCCACCGCTCAAGAAGAGCGCCCGCATCGCCGCCGGCGACAACGGCGACGAGAAGAAGTCATTGCATACTAAGAAGAACAAGAACCCTATAGTGGCACTCAAGCAGATCTACGTGAGCTCGTCGCCAAACAGAATCCACAACGAGCTCAAGCTCTTGTTCCTCTTGACAGGAAACTCACACGTGGCGCCCTTGCTCGACATCTTGCGCTACCATGACCAGGTGCTCGCCATCATGCCATACTACATGCACGCAGACTACAGAGATTTTTATAGAGACTTGCCCATCAAGGGGGTCAAGAAGTACATGTGGGAGCTTTTCCACGCGCTCTCCTTCATCCACGACAAGGATGTGATCCACAGAGACCTCAAGCCCACGAATTTCCTATACGACCCGTTCAGAGGGAAGGGAGTCCTTGTAGACTTTGGGCTTGCCGAAAAGATGGAGCGCCCGCAGTCGTCATCGTCATTGTCAGCATCATCGTCATCATCATCCAAATCCATATTGTGCCCCTGTCTATCTAAGGAAAGACAATCACACTCTCTTTCGAAGTCCACCAGCAAGAGACACAATGTGAAAGCTGCATACCCCAAGCAAGACCAGAGACCGCCTCGCAGAGCCAACAGAGCAGGAACGAGAGGTTTCAGAGCCCCCGAGGTGCTCTTCAAGTGTACCAACCAGCTGACAAAGTTGGACATATGGTCAGCAGGGATCATCGGGTTATCGTTTCTTGCACGGAAGTTCCCGCTCTTCAACTCGCCCGACGACATCGACGCCCTCTTGGAGCTCGTGCTCGTGTTTGGGTACGACAAGCTTCACCAGTGTGCAGAGCTACACGGCTGCGGCTTGGAGATAAACTTGCCGCACATCAACACCAGCCACAAGAGCGGCAACTTGGTGCAGGTGGTTGCCGATTTCTTGAGGTTTGAGTGGGAGAACTGTACATTCCCTCTGGACAGCGTGGCGCTCGACACGTTGAGGATCTTGAGCGAGCAGGGCGACAGCTTTGAAAACCCAAACACCACTCCAGAGGAAATCGACAACTACAACGACCACGTCGAGTTGATCCACATGTTGAACGGGTGTTTCAAGATGGACCCCACCAAGAGATTGTCAGCCAAGGAGATATTGAAGACGCCCTTTTTCAAGGATTTGATGCCTGCACGAGAAGAGGACGAGGTTATATTTGAGGATTAGGGCTAGGAAGGAAAAGCTATAAAAATGAAACGGATGGGAGGAAGCTACGCATACACACACACACATACCTACATAGAGCACAAAGCAAAAAGATTAAATAATGTTCATTAATATACAATTAAGGAATCGAGTCGTTAGTCATTATGTTCGTAAATTTCGTCATCGTCGTCATCGTCATTTTGGGCGTCGTCGTCGGACTCGTCAAGCACCGCTCTGGATCTTTTTCTTTGTCGGTTAGAGTCGACAGCCTTCTTACTGCCTGGGAGCTTCTCTAGAAGGGCGCTTGACTTGTTCCACTTTCGGTTGAGTTTTGTGATCAAGCTGTTTTGCTCTTGTGTCGTTGTCGGAGATTTCAGAGGCATGACCTTCTCTATCTGCGATTTCGGGGACGCAAGGGAGCTGAGGGTGGACTTGAGGTTGTATATGGTGGCCAATGCAGGGTTTGGGTTATTAGGAGAGGCGCTGGAGGTGGTGGAGGAGGAGGAGGATGGGGATGCTAGCAACACGGTGGGATATTCGTGGGCTGCGGCGGTGTAGTTTGCGTTCCGGTCGATGTTTGGGCCGGTGTTTCTCATGAAGACGGCCTCCAGTTTGTTGCGGTTGGTCAACTCCAACTGGAGGTCCTTGGAGAACAAGTTTTTCTTTTTGAGCAAGATGGCGGGGCTCTTGGGCGAGTTGAGCATCAGCAGTTTCGATTTCTTGTTTAGGGAGGCCTGGGTGTGCTGTGTGTCGCTGGTGGAGCCGCGAGGGCTGCGCTGGGGCACTCCAATTGGAAGATGCAGTGGGTGCGTTTGGCCCGAGTTCTGGTGCAGTGGCACAGTTGAGGACGAGTCGAAGGGCCGTGAGGTCGAGTGGCCATGAGCATGCTGGTGGCCATGAGGGATGGCATAAGGGTGGTGGGAGGCGGTTCTGGTGGTGTTGGTTGCTGCTGAGGCGGCAGATGAGGTGGAGGAGGAGGGGCCGGAGCCGGAGGAGGAGGAGGAGTGTAAGGATTGCGCAGGGAGAACCGCGTCCAAGGGCAGTTCTGTTAGCGGGGACGACGACTTGAAAGGAGAAGCGGGCTCGTCGTACTTAAACTGGAAGTCGTCCTTGAGCTTGAAGCGCCTGGTGCTGAGCAAGGGGTTGTGGTGGTGGTAGGGGTGGTCCGAGTCCTCGTCGTCAGAAAGGAGCGTCGATGAGGTGATGGCCAGGGCCAAAAGAACCGACGGCGAGGTTGGATATTTGGTAGCGCCGCTTGGGGTCATTCCAGAGGTCGATCCAGCAGGAGTGGATGTGGGGCCGACCAGCGGGAGAGTGGCCGGGGTAGAGGGAGAGGTGGGCACCGAGAAGGTTGGGTGCGAATGCGATTGGGAATGGGGGTGCGAATGGGCGTATGAGTGCGGAGGAGGGGGAGGGTGGTGCGGTGCAGACGACGAAGATGACGACGGGAGGTGGGTGTTGGACGCCCTCTTCGTCAAGTTGGCGGCCATCATGGCGGCCATTCCAGAGGCCGAGAGTGACGTTGGCGACGCCATGGGCCCATTCACAGGCTGGAGCGGTGGCGGGAGCTGGTGGGAGATGGACCCCGAGGGCGTCGTTGCTGACGATGGGGCTGACGTGATAGTGACGGTGTTTGGGCCCGGGGAGCTGATGGAGTTCAAGCTGGTGCAGCTGTTATTGCGGGTGGTGGTGCGAAGGAAGTCGTCTACCGAGACGATGGAATTCCGAGGCGAGCCCAACGAGATGATGGACATTCTGTGTGCTGCGGTGAGCGAGGAGTTGGAGTTCATGGAGACGGATCGCTTACGCAATGAGTTAATCGCAGCGGAAGCGGGGGGACGCTGTTGCAACTGGAGTTGCAGGGACGTGGCTGCTGCAATGTGGGGGCTTGCCGAGGCCAGTCTGTCGGATTCCAACGATTCCATCACGAGATATGCAAGACTGGGAATAGACGGGATCGATACGAGCTGGAGCACGAGCGATTGGGTGGGCACTGGCTAAATGATAATAGAGAGAATGTTTAAAATAGAAGAAAAAATTTTGATTATTTTTTTTCTTTCTTTTTTTTTTTTTTTTTAATGTGAGACGGATTTTCCCGATTCGGCTGCGGATGGTGAGGTCGATAAGAGGGCTAAGAGATGGCCAGGCTACTAGCGGAAGAGAAGACGAGTATATTGTGAATGGTGAGGTGGGTGCTGCTCCGGTGTCACTGTGATGACAAGACAGAGCTAGAGGCGTGGGTGTGGATGGGCTCACTTTTCTGTCAAGGAATCGTTTCATCTTGTCCCCTGGGGTACTCGGAGTTACCGTAAACTCATGCGCGCAGTGGGTGCGATGAAGGCATCAAGTGCGATGAGAAGCGATGGGATTCTACAATGCAAGCGGCCAGTGCAAAAAGGGCAATAAGGGGCATTTTTTCACCAAAAGATGTAGCACAACACCGTATATCCATCCTTCTACCCACTGGCACCTCGTGCCAGTGTCTACACGCGCAGAGATCTGAAGCTGAGCGAGTATCGTGCTCGATGCTCCATCTGGAAGCACGAAAATCTCTCATTCCATGCGACAGGGCTTAATTGAGAGCGACTGGAGGGGACCAGCCAAGGGTTCACCACCGTTTCATGCAGAGCATTACGAGGCATGCTGTAGAAGAACGCAGGGCACAGGTGTGGAACGTTTGCGCAAACGGGCGTACTATTGTGCGGAGTTGCCAGATAATGGCGTTCGAAAGGCTGGCAGCTATTCAACTGTGGATGAAACACCGCTTTTTCTTATTGTGAGCAGCACTTTTTTTTTTTTCAGAGTATGCGCATTTTACTATGGGCTGTGCGGCTGAGATATTTTGATTAATTGCGTAGCTTTTTATTTTTTTCAAGCAGCACCTTGACGAGATCGTATAAGACGGTGGGTCTGTATGTCTTCTACAGGGCAGGCAGCACAAGCATTTAAGAGCCTCTTTTCCTACTTTTCTTTCAACCGCCTAAAGTGTGCTATGCATAGGAACGTTCCGAACATTTCCACCCGATTGTCTTCTAGAATAGGGGGTGGAGAATGAGAGTGAATGTCCCTTTGTCAGTTTAGTCCAACGGGCATGTTAGTTCCTGCACACCCGTGCTCCCCAGTGCAGCAGCACATTTCCACGGGTACTCAATTGCAAGGGATACCAATGGGGGTGAAACTGGCTGGATTGATTCCCCACATACTGTTGTCCACCACCCACATGTCTCCATCGGTTATTAGCCTTTTGACCTCCGTGGTTTGCCCTAACTAAAGTTTGGTGTGTAGTGCAGAAAGTTACCGCGAATTGCGATTTAGCTCCTGCATTATCTCAAGCCAACCAGAGCTGGAGAGATAAGCAATCGCACACACTCGCGAGCACACACGGTCTAATCTGTCGAGAGAATTAATTAGCCTAAAAATTAAGCAAAATTTAGCCCGCCAGTTCCCATTTTGCAGTGGCTCCCAATACAAGCGGGTGCGTCTGCGAGTTGGGCCTGTTGCAAAAGTGTGGCCATATCGACCTCCCCCAAAAGATGCACTCCCACGTTAGTGCAGCGACGGGCATAGGCATCCCCAAGGGCATCTCCGAGAGATGAGGAAATTGCATAATTTTGAAAAATTTCCTACACCTGCCAAAACAGCCTGCACCCGCCTTTTTCACACCCGCTGCGAGACACCCCAGCGAGTACAAGCACGCAAACCAAAATAAAAACCAGTAAACAGTAGCCTATTCTTCTCCAAAGCGGCTCCATGGTACCTGTAGCCACTCTCCCGCCTCCTGGTGTCTTTTTTTCCTTCTTTCTGCGACCTCTCGTCCCTCAATTGCACCCTCTCCCGTCGCTATCGGCCCCGTTTTCTCCTGCCTTTAACTGATTTTTCAGCCACCTGGGTTTCGATGTTATGAGCACAGTGGCACACAAGGGAACTTAAAGCGAGCCTCATATTTTTTTTAGACTCCAATAAACTTTCACTAAATTTTCTCTCTAGGAATCACCCATCGGACTGAAATTACTTCGCCTTTTCCTGTCCTCTTCCTCTCTCTCCCACAGCAGAGTTCTCTCCCAGAGGTATGAGTTTCAGTAATAACACCTACCATGCCCAGAGCAGGTCAATTGCTACCCCGGACAAGCGGAAGTACTCCATATCGGAAGCGTTTGGCGTGGGCAGCTTGTCGTCTGCGTCGCCCAACCCGTTTGAGTTTGGAGGCAGAAGCTACGTTTTCTCGGGCAGCGTCAACAACTTCCACTCCCCGGCCGTGCACTCGGGCGTCCAGGTGCACGAGCAGACGGCCATCCTTGCAAACATCGGTGTCACTGACGACGACGAGCACGACGAGGAGGAGAGCGGCAGCGGCAACGACAGCGACTTCATAGACCACAAGATGAGCTCGTCTCCGCCTATACCCATCCAGGGAGCTGAGGCGGCGCTCAGCAAGCATTTCAAGGGCCAACAGGGTGGCCAGCAGCAGCAGCAGCTGCTGCTGCAGCAACAGCAACAGCACCACGACTCCTTGAACGTGCCCCCTCCCTTCACTTCCTCGACGCCTCTCGTCTCTGGGACACCCTCCTACAAGTCGTACGTCGACGACAACGGCAGCCCGACCGCCAGCGACCCGTTCGCCCAGTTCAACAACCCGTTCGAAGCCAGCACCGGCAGCTCGGCCAGCAACGGATCCGCCGACGTGAACGCAGGGTTTGGCGTGGTGCACTCGAACCCAACGTCCGCGCAATCTGCCGACCCTGCGTCTCTCTACGTCAGACTCATCGCCAAGCCCGTCTCGTACCTCCCGGCCGTCTTCCTCGGGACCTTGTTGAATATCCTTGACGGGCTCTCGTACGGGATGATCATGTTCCCGATCTCCGAGGCCATCTTCTCGCACTTGGCGCCCGCCGGGTTGTCCATGTTCTACATGTCCACCATCGTGTCGCAGTTGGTGTTCTCGCTCGGGGGCTCTGCCTTCAAGTCCGGAATTGGGTCCGAAATGATCGAGGTCACGCCGTTCTTCCACTCCATGGCCTTCTCCATCATGAACGACATGGGCGGCGCCAACGGCGACCACGACGCCATCATTGCCACCACCATCGTCACCTTTGCCATCTCCTCCATCGTCACCGGCTTGGTCTTCTTCCTCTTGGGTAAGTTGAAGTTGGGTGCCCTCGTCGGGTTCTTCCCCAGACACATCCTCGTGGGGTGTATCGGGGGTGTCGGGTACTTCTTGGTGGTCACCGGTATCGAAGTCTCGTCCAGATTGGAAGGGGGTGTCAGCTACGACTGGGAAACCTTCAAGTTCTTGTTCATGGACAAGTTGGCCTTCTTGCAGTGGACCGTGCCCTTGCTTCTCGCTGTCGTCTTGATCTTGTTGCAGCACAGGATCCACAACTCGTTGTTGGTGCCTCTGTTCTTCATCGGCGTGTTTATCGCGTTCCATTTGCTCGTGGCGTTCATCCCCAGCTGGAGCTTGGAATCCGCCAGAAACGCCGGCTGGGTCTTCCCCGCGGTCGAGGACGACGAGCCGTGGTACGGCTTCTACGAGTTGTACAAGTTCAACTTGGTCGACTGGTGGTGCATCTTGAAGCAGATCCCATCGATGCTTGCCTTGACCTTCTTTGGTATCTTGCATGTCCCAATCAACGTCCCTGCCTTGGCTGTCAGTGTCGGCATGGACCAAATCGATGTCGACAGAGAATTGGTGGCCCATGGTTACTCCAACGCCATCTCGGGGCTCATTGGATCCATCCAAAACTACCTCGTCTACACCAACTCTGTGTTGTTTGTCAGAGCTGGTGCTGACGACAGATTGGCCGGGATCTTGTTGTCTGCCGCTACCGCCGCCGTCATGATGGCCGGTCCTGTAGTTATCGGTTACATCCCAGTCTGCGTGGTTGGCTCGTTGATCTACTTGTTGGGCTACGAGTTGTTGAAGGAATCGCTCTTTGACACCTGGGGAAGATTGAGGAATATCGAGTATTCCACAATCATCATCATTGTCGTTGTCATGGGCGCCTGGGACTTTGTTTACGGGGTCCTTGTCGGTATCTTGTTGGCCTGTTTGTCGTTCGTTGTGGAGGCTGCACGCAGACCCGTCATCAGCGGTATGTACACCGGTGTGGTTGCGCGTTCGACCGTGTTGAGACACCCTAAGCAACAGGACTTCTTGAAGGACGTCGGTGACCAGATCTGTGTCATCAAGTTGCAAGGCACTGTCTTCTTCGGGTCCATTGGCGGTGTGGAGAACGAAATCAGAGCAAGATTCGACGAGCAGAAGTTCATCGAGACGCCAATCAAGTTTTTGATTTTGGACATGAAGGGAGTGTTCTCGATCGATTTCTCCGCCGCAGAGGGGTTCAGAAGAATCTTGAACTTGGCAAACGAAAAGGAAACCCAGTTGATCATCTCGTCCGTCGAAGAGGACGACTCCATCGTCAAGGCCTTGAGAGACGCTGGGTTGTGGGATAACGAAAACAACCTCTCGATTCAGTTGTTCAACACCTTGAACTATGCCTTGGAGTGGTGTGAAAACTCGTTTTTGTCCACCTACAAGACCATCAAGAGAAAGCAGCAGAGAAGTAACCCGAAGAGCATCGACGGTGGAGCCAACAACAGCCCCAGCGGCAGAGGCAGATCCAACACCAACTCGTTGCACAAGCCGCTGATCATCTCGCAGTTCGAGGGCACTTACGGTACCCCACGTACCACGCAGGTTCTCCAAGCGGCCACCCGTACGGTCAAGGACGAGCAGAAGATCCAGTCGCGCTACTACTCGTCGTCGTCCGACCTGTCGTTCAAGAAGCAGCCATTGCCTCTCATCATGATCACGTTCTCGGGACTTTCCTCCAAGAACGAGAACTTCTGGTCCAACTTGTCCCTGTACTTTGTCAAGGAGCAGATTCCAGAGGGCACCAAGTTCTACGATACCTCCAGGGACAAGTCGTCGTTCTTCCTTGTAGAAAGCGGATTGATCCGCTCCATCATCAAGTTTGAAAACGACAATGGGCGCGAGTTGCACTCGTCCATCTTACCCTTGACCGCGTTTGGAGATCTTTCTGAATTGGGCACGGGCAACACCTACAGTGACATCACGTACACCACAGCTGCAGACTCCGTCGTGTGGAGACTCAGCGAAGAGAAGCTACAGGCACTTGCAAAGAAGCCCGAGGGCGAAGCATTAATCAGCGAGTTGTTGAGAATCCAAACCAAGTTGGGTAAGGAGAGATTCGACACTATGACTGCCAACTTGGTCATCAGTGCATAGGGTCCACCCCATAGTCATAAAAGAAACTTAAAAATTAATAATACACATTAACACTATCACATAATACTACGCTGTGTTGGGTTTATATGGACCATTTTGAATACTAATAGATACAAAGAGTACAAGAAGTAGGGCGAGTAGTGACAAGACCTAGGTGATCTCAACACTCACACACCAAATCAGTAGAGCAAATGATAGTAGAATGTAAACTCGAGCCCACTCACCCACTAACCCACCCACCACACTCTGACTCCTCTACCCCCCCGACTCCAGTAGCTCGATTGTCCAACTCACTCTTTCCTCTTCCCTCCACTGCCCTCCTTCGCAAGATGCTGCAACCATTTCTCATGCATTCCTGCACTCACTTGCCGCATCTGGCGAGCCCAATGTGTGGCTAACCAGGCCTGCACACACCGCAGGCTCACCCGCATCGGAATGACATGCGCACCAAAACGCTCACTTAATTAGGGGGTGGGGGTGTGTATGGACATGCCCGAACGTTTTAAGCTCAAGCCTTGCTACGGTGACCGACTTTTCTTTGGCCCTGTCACATTCTATTTATCGAGGTTGCTACCACACAGACTTGCTGTTTTACATTTTGCCTGTTTTTATTTTTCGCAGCTAAATCAGCGTATAAAAATACCCGCCATTGTCTCAGCCCCCCGCTATCGCTTTATTTTAGTGGTCTCCTAGTAATAGAAACTCAGAAAAAAAGGAATCCCGCTCCCCTAAAAATTCCTTTAAGCCCACATTTTCTTTTGATCAATTGAACGACTCAGAGACTGGTACATTACTAGCCTTATATTCCTCCCAGTTCAACTACTCGCCAACCGCAGCTTTATCATAATGGTCGCACTCAACAAGCTCATGGTCGCCACCATCGCCTCCTGTGTCACCACTTCCAATGCCTTATCACTCGCGCAACCACTCCAACCGTACTTGGAGAAGGCCATGAACGTCTTTGGAGGCGCCAAGGAAGACGTCAAGGACCTCGAAATCGCCACCTTCGCCGACTTGCTCGGTCTCGACGACAGACCGGTGCCGGGCGACTCCCCAATTGTCCAATGCGAGGTGCACTCTCCGCAAATCTTGAACTTGCAGCTCGTCACCATCGACCCAAACCCTCCACAAAGGGGCGCCAACTTGACTTTCATCGCTGAGGGTTTCGTCAACGAAGACATCGAAGACGGCGCCTACGTTGAAGTCGACGTTAGATACGGCTACATCCGTCTTATCCACCAAACCTTCGACTTGTGTGAAGAGATCCTGAAGGTTGACTTGGAATGCCCTATCAAGAAGGGTAAGCAAATCATCACCAAGGAGGTTGAGATTCCAAACGAAGTTCCTCCAGGAAAGTACATCATCAATGCCAAGGCCTTCACCAAGAAGGACAAGTTCATCACTTGTTTGACTGCTGTCGTTGACTTCCCACCAGCCTAAATTGGCTGTGTCGATGGCTACAACCCCCCACACCAAACGAAGTATTGCTACCTAATTCCCTTGTGGAATTATAAATATTTCTTTAGAGTACTGTTTTAATAATATAGAATTGCCAAACAATCTATTTTGCGTAGTCCTGTAACTCCATAGAGCGTTGCGTGGAGTAAAACTTTGTAGGCTAATTAATTAAATAGCCGATGTGGGCCAGCTCTGGAGTTCCGTCCTGCACACATGCCTCCATCGTCTCAGTATGCCACAAAAAAGTTGCTACTGCAACCGAGCCAAGAGTTTAATAAGGCGAATCTACAAGAACTCGTCGACCCACCACCAAACATTTAGTGACAACTCTTCTTCACAGCATACATATTGCCATTTCGAGGATGTACGAAGACATTTTCTCGGTGCAGATTTTTTTCATAATCTTCAGAGAAACTCTCGAGACTGCGATCATTGTGTCGGTCTTATTGGCCTTCATTCACCAGCGGTTTGCATCCGAGGGCGGCGATGGCACGTCCCCTGCTGCGGTTTCCGCCACCAGTCTCTCCGAAAGACTCAAGCTAAAGAAAAAGATGACCCTCCAGGTGTGGTTGGGCGCCATTTTGGGGCTTGTGGTGTGCTTCATCATCGGGGCCATCTTTGTGACCACCTTCTACTTCTTGGGCAAGGACTACTGGTCCTACACAGAAAGAGTGTGGGAGGGTGCGTTCTCCATCTTGTCCAGTTTCATCATCACCGTCATGGGGATCGGCTTGCTCCGTATCAACAAAGTCATGAAGGTTAAGTGGTGGAAGAAGTTGGGAGACGCCTACAACGAGAATGGGCACGCCATTGCCGGCAGCAGCCACTACGAGGACGACGCCGCCCCTCATGAGGGTGAAGATGCGGCAGATGAGAGCGAGGAGGCACAGGCCGCAGTCGATGCAACCACCACTCTCGACATATCCGAGGCCTCCTCAACCACGGCTGCAGTTGCAGCTTCGGGCTTGGGCTTTGGGTCTTCTGAAGATGCCTCGGAGGCGGGCAGCACTACTGCGCTCTTGAACCAGAACAAACAGCACAAGCACAATCGCAAGCACAAGCATAAGAAGCAAGGGTTCGGAAGCAAGTACTTCCTCGCTATACTTCCGTTTGTGACTACACTCAGAGAAGGGCTCGAGGCGGTAGTATTTGTGGGCGGGATCGGCATGACTTCTCCTCCAAGTACTTTGCCGTTATCGATCCTCGGAGGCATCGCCTTCGGGGCCACCATTGGCTACATACTCTACAAGGGTGGGAACCACCTCTCCTTGCAGTATTTCTTGATATTCCTGACATGTTTCTTGTACATGGTGAGTGCTGGGCTCATGCTGCGTGGAGTGTGGTTCTTGGAGTTGGAGCAGTACGTGCGGGCCTGCGGAGGGTTGGACGTGACGGAAACAGGCAGTGGGCCCGGGTCTTACGATATCAGCAAGTCGGTGTGGCACGTCAACTGCTGCAACGGGCTCACTGACGGCTGGTGGATGGTGTTCAATGCCATCTTTGGATGGACCAACTCTGCCACCTACGGCAGTGTCGCCACCTACTGGACGTACTGGATCTTGGTTATCGGGTGGCTAGAGGTGAAGTTGTACGAGGAAAGAGAGGGCTTGTTGCCGTTTGTACCTGTCAATTGGCAGTTGCGGAGGATAAAGAAACGGGTCAAGCTTTACGAGGCCAGGCTCGCCAGAGAACGCACGGACGGCCACGGCCACGGCCACAGCGACTCGTATCATTCTGGAGGCCACGGAGGAGACGGCGACCACGCAAGAGAAGATGAGGCATTACTCCACTCAGGATAGACAAAAACAAACGCATAGATAAACTGTATATACGATACCCAATTTTTTAGAGCCCATGTAGAGCAGAGGAGGAGTGGGGCCGATTTTAGTTGACGTAGAAGCAGGTGCGCCAAAAGATGGGAGTCCGTTGCGTGGCTCGCCAGCAGCATAGAATTCCACTGGATGTTCGAGTGCGTCATTTAGACGAAGGAACTGTGGGAGAACGAGCACCGAATGGGAGGAAGAGCACTCCATGGGGGGCCGATCGTTAAGTGGGAGAGGCTGCAAAGTCTATGCCAAGTGATCCTGCGCAGTAGTGACAAAGCCGGCTGCTAAACTACATGTGCAGCAAAACACGGACATAACCCGCTTGTTCGAGATTCACACCCAGGGTTCGATGATTTGGATCTCTGGTCCCACCAAGGATCTTGTTGTTTCATCTATTTTTTTGCCGGTGCATTGACTAAAGTTTGGCTTAGCAGTCGCGCATACGCTTTTCTTTGTAGGGGAGATGCATAGGCAACTTTGCGAGCAACCGCACGGTTGACCTTGAGGTTTTGCACCAGACATCGCCAGCAGCCTGGTTCCCAGTCGCTGCCTCCAAAGAGGCACCCGCTGCCAATCGTGTGGCACTGTGCCCAGTGTGGTACCCTGGCCGATGGGTATCGCACCCGAAAAATTTTCGCTGCGGCTGCAAGCTTATTTTTTAAATCATCATGATCCTGTGAGCCTAGTAAGCTAATGTAAGGTACACTGACGCACTAGTGAGTCAAAAAAAAAAAAAAAAACAAACAAGGCCTCGAGGAAAACATCCACAGCATGGAAAAAATAAACGCGTTTTTTTTTCACACCAAGCAACAAGCTTCAAGATGTTGAGCTCCAAACGTTTTATGTTTACATGCTGGGTGTTTTGTATCAGGTAGATATTCGGGAGGAGATGTAGACGTAGATCCAGATCTAGATTTGGTGACGTTTGAGTTTGGGCTTTTGTTTGTAGACGCTGCAACCGTTTGTTTGGTGGCATTATGTCATGGATGTAGACAATAGGAAGAATGCTAAGAATAGGCAAAAGACAAAAGGCTGTTGTTTCTGAAACCTTATTATGGAGCGGTAGCCAACGCAAACTGCCCGAACCCAAGAAACACAACCCACAGTTTATTATCAGGGAACCACCGAAAATACTCCCCGGCGCGTAGTCCTGTTGCTGGAACACCCAGATACGAGAAAACGTAGCCAATCCGCCGTACATTTATTTTTTTGCACCAAAACGTTCCGCTTATAATTAAAGGTATACAGGAGCGCAGCAGAACCGTCCCATCACCGAGATAAGGATTTGAGTGTGTAAGGATGCAGACACGATGCCATATTCACACTTCAGCGCGTTCAACGGTACACTGTAGGTACGAGTATCACAACAGCAGCGAAAAGCAGCGACAAAGCAGCACTGTCCCTCCGAAACACACACACACACACACAAACACAAACACACACACACATATACCCACCTTAGCGAAAGGTTAATTCCGCTAGCAAATTCCACTAGCAAATTCTAACAGCAAATTCTAGAGTAAACCAGAGCCAAACTTTATCTATGCCAATTCCTCTAGCCCAGACCGAGCCAGACCCAATCTCTTACAAGCTCCTCGCTCCTGCTCGCTCTGCTCGCTCTGCCACTCTTTTACTCTTTACTCTCCCAGCATAAGATACCACCGCGTACCTCAGGGCAGACAGCCAGCGCATACGTCTGATAACCTCCTATTTCTCTCCTCCCCCCGGGAACACCCAGCTGCCCATTGCCAGTTGCATTATTTTTTAGTGCAGCTTGTTTGCAGTCGCCAAAGCTAGCGCGCCACGGATTGCTAGCTGAGCTGTCTGTGTTGTGGGCTGCTCGTAGAGATCACTTTGTTTATGCATCCCTCCTATTGAGACGCTCTCTCCTGTCGAAAATTTTCTGAATGCGGCATATTTTTTTATTTCCGGGTTCAGTAACCAGAAAGATTATTTTTTTTTTTTAGCGGGCATCTTTGTTTCGGCTGGGCTTTGTGTTTTTTTTTTTCAGAGGCAGCTGTTTCGACTTGACCTGGCCACTCTATAAACCTAGGGTATTCCTTGTTTCAGAACATTCCAATACTTTACGATCCACATTCCCGTTGTCTATTTTTTTTCAGCACTTCATTGTTAGTTTTAGAGTTTTTTTTTTTTTAGAAATAAGCCGTTTTTAGTTAACAAATTGGAAGTGTGCACTACCGATTAGGCAAAAAGTTTACAGAGATACTGCAATTAGCATACAGAGGCAGGGAAACCACTCACAACATCAAAACAAAACAAGAAAACAGCAATTCTTTTTGCACGTTCTTTTTTTTCCACAGCACCACCCACCCCAACCGTCTCGACAGTGACCAAGCAGATAGGCACCGCAGACCCGTTGCCTCCCCCTCACACTAAGTAGCAACTAACCCTACACCTGAAACACAGCGCAACAGACAACACACGCTCCTTTAAAAAAAATTGTTTTTGTTTTCTTTTTTTAGATCACTGGTCCCTTGATCCAGCCGTAGCAATAAAAATTAAACCAAAAGACATCCTTACCACACCCACACTCACCCACCCACCCACATGGATACCCTCGAAAACACAAACAGAGTGTTGTCCGATCTAGAGCGGAAGCTCTCCATAGTGTCGTCCACGTCCACCCAGCATTCACAGTCATCCTCCGTCATCATAAACCGAAATCTCCTGGACATAGGCAAGCAGAACGTCAGCAATGTGCTTCTGTACATAAAAACCGCCGGAGATGACGTTTTCAACACAAACGACTTGTACGAGGAGAGGATAAATAGAAGCAAGAGTAGCAGCGTCGAGCCCGAGCCTTCGTTGAGCGAAAAGCTCAAGCCCAAGCACCAGTTGCGCAAGGGGTATAAGGGCCGAGCCAAGATTGAATATTCGGACGACGAAGACGACGACGACACAAAAGTCCCGCCCTCTGCAGCAGCAGCTGCGGCAGCAGCAGCAGCTGGTGACACCACCAAAACATCTCCCATAAATAAGGCAGCGACCCCCACCACGCCTTCCCCCTCTGTGACATCAAACACTACCCCCAAGCAGGAGCACGAGGTGGACTCGTTGGAGTACACGGAGCTCAAGAGGGTCACGAAAGATATCGAGTCAGACGACGAAGATGACACATACATCGACGAAGCAGAAGACGACGCAGACTACGAGTACGAGGACGACGAAGAGCTCCAGCTCCCACCCTCGCCGCCTCGCTCTCCCCCAAGAGAGATAGATCCAGACAAACTCTACGGGCTCTACGATTTCTCCGGCCCAGACCCCCTGCATTGTACTATAGTAAGAGACGAACCAGTCTACCTTTTGAACGACGAGGACAACTATTGGTGGTTGGTCCAGAAACTCACCAAGGAGGAAAAACCCGAAGATGCACTCTCCGACGACGAAGACGGCAAGATTGGCTTTGTCCCCGCTGAGTGTCTTGAAACGTACGGCGAAAGATTAGCCAGATTGAACTGTTTCAAGAACGAAGAGCTCGAGAAGATGAACGCCGTGGAGGGCAATAGCGTTGACAGTTTACAGAAGCAGCCACAAGTAACCCTTTCTGGTAATGGGGTAAACAAGTCGGTCACTTTCGAAGATTTCGGCGATATGTTGGACAAGGTTGTCATCCAGGTGGATTCCGAGGATGAGCACGACGTGGCGGCCAAGCTGCCCTCGCAGCAATTCCCTGACCACATATTCAGCATCCCAGCAGGCGCCTTGGGACCTCCTATCGCTGAGAAGCAAGGAAGCGAGGTTTTAAGCGATGTGTTCCCAAGCGAGGTTCCCTTGGTGATACCGAAGAACGGGAAGAAGAGACAATCTTCAAGCAGCGACCTTCACTTCAACCAGTTGAGCGATCACGAAAACGAAGTGGAATCGCCAGTGGCAGAAGTGCATGACATTGAGAAGTCTCCTGCAAGCACCAAGACCATAACGCCTCTCTCGACCCCCAAATCTACTCCAACCATCCAGCCCACAGCTGTGGCCGTGGGAAACCATCCAATTTTCGACCCACCTAAGCGTCCATCCCAGCAGCCCGACACTGTGTCGATAGGATCCTTCTCCCCCGATACACCACCAAAGAAAGAGAAACCCGACGAGTCTCCACGTGCCGACGTCAAGGCATTCAGCCGGTCGCTTATCCTTGAGAGATTGAACCAGGTCACTGCAGACATCGAAGAACATTTCTCAATGCAGGACGACTTGAACTACTCCGACATGGAGAAGATCATGTTTGACTTGGAGTCCAGAGAGGATCTTGCCTCTGAGGACGACTATCCAAACGATAGAGACGATAACTCGTTGGACAGCACCGTGAGAAGAAGCGTGGCCACAGACAGCGACATCAGACGGAAGAGTGCCGACAGTTGTGCGGGCGACATCGAGGTCTCGAACGAAACGTTCACGCCATACACCAGCACCGCATCGTTGGTTGATAAGGGCAGCAAGGACAAGAGCATCCACGACATGTTTGTGCCGATTTTGGGCAAGTTTGACGAGTTGGCCGAGAGATTGGAGGAATTGAACGACATTCTTAGGTAGCGGAGAGAAATGAGCACAGATCGAGAGACACACCCAACACCTTTTACGACAGCATAAAGATTTAGAGGATTTTCAAGAAGACTAATCAAAATCGCATAGCATTTACATACAGAACAAACGATAATAAAGTGTACTATATTGAGAGAATAGCCGGTTCTTACGTGTAGAGATGAATACGGGCAGGACTTTACCTGGAGCATATTCTGGCAGACACCTAGCCCGGCTCAACTGTAGTGGCCCTTATTGTAGTCTTCCTGCCACATGCAGTCCCATCTGGATCGCTTCGATCTCTCTGGCGAAATCATCGCACACCAGACGAGAAGGAAAAAAAAAAAGAGCAACCTGCATGCAAGACAAGGTAGATGAAGAGAAATATCTGCAGCGAGACACACAGCAACAAGCCCGAGCCCACAAGAAAACACACTTGTATAGATTTAGACGGTTATAGAGTCTAAAAGGAGACCAGTGATTTCGGAATTACGTAGAAAGGGAAGACAAGAAGGTATCGTCGCCAAAAAAACGCCCACTCTTCTTTCCGCCATACCACCACCCACAACAGCGCATCGAAGAGAAAACGTGTTGCCCTGGTGAGTTTTCACAGACACAACGGACTCCGACCTAGACACCACCCCCCCTTCCAGTATGTGGACTCCAGACCAAACTGCCTTGGAGCAGCTCCAGCATATTCTCCGCGGCACGCTCTCGTCGTCCAACTCCGACAGAAAGGCTGCCAATGAGGCCTTGGATCAAGCCAAACTCCAGCCGGAAATAGAGAACTACCTCTTGGTTATATTAGTCGGCAGCATCGACGGAAGCGCCCCCGTAGACTCCTCGAGGTCAGACATAAGGGCGTCTGCCGGTCTTATATTGAAGAACTTGGTCTTGAAGTCCGACTCGCTCAAGGAGAGGCAGTTTTTGCTCGACCATATCTTGCAAGGGTTGATCTCGCCAGACAGCATGGTGAGAAACATCACTGGTAACGTCATCACCAGTTTGTTCAGTATATACGGCTACGAACACTGGCCCGAGGTGTTGAACAAGTTGATCGAAATGGCCCAGCAGGGCCAGCAGCACTCTGTGGCTGCCATGAGCGCCTTGTCCAAGATCTGTGAGGACTCCGCTGTGACGTTGGATCGCGATTTCGGGAACGGGAACCACCCATTAAACACTCTTGTGCCGCAATTGCTCGCCCTCAGTGACGGAAGCGGCAACTCGAAGGTGAGATCCTTGGCTGTTCTCTGCTTGAACCAATTTGTCCCCTTGCAGACTCAGCTGTTCTTGGTCCACTTGGACCTCTACTTGACCAAGCTCTTCCTGTTGGCTACGGACGGCGACAGCGAGGTGAGAAGAAACGTCTGCACCGCCTTCTCGCTGATCTTGGACGCCAGAAGGGACAAGTTGCAGCCTCACTTGGACGGTGTCATCAACTACTGCTTGCACTCCATGCAAGACTCCGACGATGAGGTCGCCATAGAGGCATGCGAGTTCCTTTTGGCTCTTGCAAGCTCGTCCACCCCTGAGTGGGACCAGGCCTACTTCAAGCCCAAGTTGCACTTGATCTTGCCAGTGTTGTTGGAAAAGATGGTGTATCTGGAAGAGGATATCTTCTTGATGGAGATTGTAGACGAGAAGGATAACGCAGATGTCGCAGACAAGGACGAAGACATCAAGCCGCAAAACGTCAAGAACAAGACCCACACAACCGGCAGTGCCAACAAGTCGTCAAACAGCCACAAGCACGGAGATGACGACGACGATGAAGACGACTACGACGATGACTACGACGAAGACGACGATGACGACGAGCTTTCAGAGTGGTCGCTCAGAAAGTGCGCTGCCTCCACTCTCGATATTCTCTCAGTGAACTTGCCTGGCGAAGTTCTTCACGTGGTGTTGCCCATCCTTCAAGAAAGGATTGTCTCTGAAGAGTGGCCTACTCGTGAAGCGTCCATCTTGGCCTTTGGTGCTGTTTGCTCGCTGTGCCTCGAGTTAGCCGCAGACAAGTTGCCCACGCTCGTGCCATTCCTTGTGGAAAGATTACAGGACCAGCAGCCAAGAGTCAGACAGATCACCTGTTGGACCTTGTCGCGTTACGCCAGCTGGGTGTGTGCTGAGGCCCACGAAGGTGGACAATACGCCAACTTTTTCCAGCCCACCTTCCAGTCGGTCGTTGCCTGTGCTCTTGACCCCAAGAAGGTTGTTCAGGAAGCTGCCTGTTCTGCCCTTTCAGGATTCATTGAAGAAGCAGACTCATCCTTAATTCAATTCTACTTGGGCCCATTGCTTGAGCACTTCACCAAGTGTTTCCACACCTACCAGCGTAAGAATATGATCATCTTGTACGACTGTGTGCAAACTTTCATCGAGAAGATGGGCTACGAAGTATTGTCGTCCGACCCTTCATACGTAAACACCTTGTTGCCTTCGTTGTTGGAGAAGTGGCAAGTGTTGAAGGACGACGACCCTGACTTGTGGCCATTGTTGGAATGCATGGCCAGCGTTGCCGCAACTTTGCAAGATTTGTTTGCACCTTACGCCATTCCAGTGTACGAAAGAGCCATCAATATCTTGTCCAACTGTGTCCAACAAGACCAGTTATGCCACACAGACCCATCCATTGAACCACCAGAAAAGAACTTTATGGTGACTTCCTTGGATTTAATAGACGGATTGATGCAAGGGTTTGGTAGCCACGCTATTGAATTGATCCAACAGAACTCCGCCAACCTTATGGATATCCTTTTGGTGTGCTTGGAGGACTACACCGACGATGTGAGACAATCTGCCTACGCCTTATTGGGTGACTTGGCCATTTTTGTCTTGGCTCCGCTTGTCAAGCCATACTTGCACACCATCATGGTGAGTATCGGGAACGAAGTCAACAACAGAACGTACAACTCGTACCCAGTGTATAATAACGCCATCTGGGCGTTGGGTGAAATAAGTTTGAGATTGGAGTTTGAAGAGCTCAAGCCGTTTATTCCTAACTTGCTAGACTTGCTTATCCCAGTGATAAATCTGTCGGACACGCAACAGACCGTGTTGGAAAACGTCGCCATTTGTCTCGGAAGAATGGGTATCACTTCCGAGGGGGCCCACTTGATAGCCGTGAGGTTGCCTGAATTCATCTTGCAATGGTGCGCCCAAGTGTTATACTTGGACGACAACAGCGAAAAGGAGACGGCCTACGAAGGTATGTTGAACATCATAAACGCCAATCCTGATTTGGGACTTGGTGGCTTGTCTAACCAACAGGGCAAGAAGAACTTGTCTATATTCATCAACTGCATTGGTAACTACACAGCTGCGCCGGAGTCCTTGACCAGCAAATTCGCTCACATCTTACAAGGATACCGTCAAATGGTCGGCGAAGACGTCTGGCAGCAGATATGTGGGCAGCTTGACCACGAAACCAAGAGCAACTTGTCGGTCTACGGAGTTTGAGCATAAACAGAAATAGAGGAGGGAGAGTGGGAGAGAGCAATACATATAAAAAGGGAGCAATTCGATGAAAAGGAGGGTATATAGTTAATTTAGATTTCCTAAAAACGGTATATAGGTGTAATATATAGCCAGTAATTAGCATTCATGCCAATTTTGTAGTATGCAAAGGGATGTGATTGATATTAGTAACACCAAATTGGGAGCTTGAGGGAGCCACGCTGCACTAGGGACTCTGCCGGTTTCTTTCTTTGTGTTGGTTACTGTTTGGCCTCAGCCCCATCATCGTCTTCTCCGTAGAGAACCTCGTTGGTCACGCTTATAGGCAAGTCCCATACGGCACTGCTATACCTCCACACCCATGGGCTGGCGCAGGAGGAAGCCGACGTTTGCGACTCGTAGGACGAAGTCACCGACGAGTCCATCGACGACAACGAGGACGACGACGATAGCGAGGGGATCCTGGAATCGTAGCCCGCCAACACCGAGTTTTCGTCCACAAAGTTTCGTATGTCGTCCAACGGGTTGGTCATGATCTCGGTGTTGTAAAGGACGTGCACTATGTAGGTGAAGAGCATCGCCATGAGGAAGTATGCTGGGATAGCGAGCGACCAATATTTATCTGGGTAGTAGTATATGGAGAAAGCGTTTAGGGTCGCGTCCGGGATGAGAGACCAGCACGCCCATATGGTGAGCGTTATGGATGTGAGTACGTAGACAAAGAAACCCTTGTATTCAGCGTACAGCGTGGCATTGGCAGATACCGTCACGTCTGACTGACGAGCAAGGGTATCCTCTGAAGACTCAGGAGCCGGGGATAGGGAGGGGAAGATATTCATGACGGGGGAGAATCACTTGACGATCAGCACACCGCTACGGTTGAGGTGGAGTGGTTTAAATGGTAACGCCTGCTTGAATGAAACGCTACCATGTATGAGGAATTATGTGCAGAACTCTCATTATTTTTTTTTTTTGTCGCAACCATCTAATTTGGCTGCAACTTTTGGCAAGGCCACTACAAACTACATTGATTTGATTTTTTACTTAACTTTAGTATTAAAAATAGCTATAAGTTTGTGACTAGTTTTTAATGTCCCCTCATACTACTGATGCCTTCTAAATTAATTTTTAGCTTTCGCTTTGTTTGTCTTCACCTACCAGAGGAGAAGCAACAATTCATGATATAAGTTTTTATCTTCAAGATATTCTCAGAAGGACCAGAGGGAAGGGAAAATGGGGTTTCAATTTTAATAGGTTTTTTTTTTCTTTCTTTTTCAAAGTTGGTGAAAATCAGCATAATTCTCTAAAGCAAAGCGCTTAGGGATTGATCTAATGATTTTGTATAACAAATTTTCAGCATGATAGGAGGATAGGATATTTGTTACACTTATTTGTATTGTCTCTTTTCGAAGGCGAGAACGTCTTCGTAGGAGACTAAGATTCCTCTTCTTTCGTTTGGAGAAAGCTGTTCGTCAGCTCTCTTCCAGAGACTTTCTAACCAGGAGACAAGCTGGCTACCAATACCACCGGAAGAGCCACCGCTGGAGCCTGAGCCGCTTGGGGCATCACCACAGTCGTCAGTTGGCTGGGATGGTGGTGGAGCTTGAGTGGTTGGTTGAGATGGTGGAGGAGCTTGGGTAGTTGGGGTGGAAGGTGGCTTGGTACCGGAACCAGAACCAGAGCCGGAACCGGAACCATGGCCAACACTAACACTACCACTGCTGGAGAAACCACCGAAGAAGTTACCTAACCAAGTGTTGATACCAGTTTGGAACTGGGTCAAGAAACTGGAGAAGAAGTTTCTCTTGGACAAGGATTCGGCTTGTCTCTTTTCAAAGTTAAGAACGTCTTCGAAAGTAACATCAATGCCTCTTCTTTCGTTTGGAGCAAAGCCTTCATCGGCTCTCTTCCAGAGACTTTCAATCCAGGAAACAATTTCACTACCAATACCACCGGAGGAGCCACCGCTGGAGCTTGAACCGCTTGGGGCATCACCACAGTCGTCAGTTGGCTGGGATGGGGGTGGAGCTTGAGTAGTTGGTTGAGATGGTGGAGGAGCTTGAGTAGTTGGGTTGGAAGGTGGCTTGGTACCGGAACCAGAACCTGAACCGGAACCGGAACCGTGGCCAACACTAACACTACCACTGCTGGAGAAACCACCAAAGAAGTTACCCAACCAAGTGCTGATACCACTTTGGAATTGGGTTAAGAAACTGGAGAAGAAGTCCCTCTTGGACAAGTCTTCCTCCTGTCTCTTTTCAAATGAGATAACTTGGTCTTGAACGACAAAGTCTCTCTTTACTGCAATGTCCACGACGTTGTCGCGAACTGGAATGGTTGCAGCACATACATACGCAAGGAACAAAAGAGAGATAAAAACGACTGACTTCATTTTGGGCACGTCCTTTTTAATTACGTTTTAAATAGAAATTACCTTTAACAAAAAGAGGATCTGTCCAGGCAATTCAAATTCTTGGAAAGTAATTACCATTGCTTAAGTACTTTTTTTTAACCTTTCAAATTGCATTGTCATATTTGAAGGAAGGGCTAATTACAAAATCTCCAAAAGAAGTCACTTCTCAATCGGGAAATTTTTCTGCAACAAGAAGCGGAGTTTATGCGGCTCAGAGGAACAGAATCCTTCCAAGCGAGAAAAGCCGTTCCCAGCTTCAAATTAACATGCATACAGAATTCGTTTTGACACAGAATACGAAGTACGAAGTGGCTACAGTGACGCTTGCAGGGATAACTGTTGAAGCACCCTGAGGAAAAAGGAGACGTCAATCGTTTTGAAGGAAAAAGGTACAAGAAAACTTAAAAAGACGGGACACATATTTAGTGAGTCTGGTCTGACTATCAAAGGGCTGGAGGGTGGGAAGGGGGATGACTCGCACCGTTTGCGTTTTATTATGTGCTACATATCGTAAAAATAATACACTTCAATTCTATACTTCACACCCCTATTGTGACTAGACAATAGCGGGATCTACAATGTCAAGTTTGCCCCAACGCCATGTGTGTGCTTTTCCCTGGTTTGCAATTTGATTCCCAAATGCCAAAAAAAAAAAATTATTAGAGAAAATAATTCGCAAAAAAGAAATTTCGACGAGTTCACGTGAGGTTCTAAACTGTAAAAAGAGGAGAATTTGCCCATTTGGGATCTAAGTTATAGGCTAAACCAAAGGGCCAAACCTTAAATTAAGGGAGGAAATCAAATCTTTTCTGAAAACAGTTAAACAGGGAAAGTCAGCAGCGACAGGTGCAATATCTCAGACTTGTCTAATTAAAACCTAAAAGGAAAACCGGAACGAAATAAGCGTGCAAAGCCATGATGGTGCCCTTGTGTATGGTATCGTAAAATGAAGCGCCTAAGAAGCGAAAGAAAAAAAATGCGAGACGTATGTCCCCCAAGTAATGTGTGGGTCCACATATGTATGTGTGTTAGTCTTATCGTCAGCCGTGTTATTGTCCATTGACCACAAAAATCATTGCATGGTCTAGCCACACACAGCATTCCAGGATGCAAATCATATGGAAGTTTTGACATACTTGAGTACTGGTTTGTATAATTCACAGTAAAGAAACTTATACAGAAGAGGAAAATTTATGCTCACTCCCACGATATTTTTTGGTGCAATATTTGAGTGATGAATATTTTTTACTTCGAGGCATCGTACCTGCTTACATGGTACACTCAACAATTTACTATTTTTGCAATATCAAGAGAAGCTTTTAGCAACTGTTACCAGGGGAGATCGGAACAAATTAAGAATTAGGAAGTATTCAAAATAGAAACATGTGCGAGATCCTGCTTGTTAGATAGTTTAGGAAATTAAGGGACCTATTTGATACGGAGCATGATTAAAAGAAATTTCCTTTTTCAAACAGTTTCTTACCCACTTGTCGCCTTGAAGCGAGAGAAGGCCCAGTTTACGAACCATCGTCACCATGGAAGACTCTCCTCTGTCTGAGGGTTCGTTTAATCTACCTGCCTTACACGTGTCGGTGAAGATGCTTCCAACTCCTCAAAAATACTTCTTAATTAATTTCGTTCGATGGGGGTTCCGTGCATTCTAGTTGCAAACCAATTCGCTGAAAATCAAGTTGCCATTTTGAGTAGTGTTATTTGAATTTTAGGTTTTGTCTAATTGTTGCAATTTGCTGCGATGGGCGAGGCAGCAACTAAATATAGGAGCCTAAACTTGCAATTCACCTGGCTCTAAATCGACAAAGCTTCTACATATTACGGCGGTGCAGATATATACTAGCAGCTTAAGGGGCTTTTCCGCGATCTTGCCCCGTATCTCTAAGGGGATCTCACAGTTGCATTTGTCCACTAATACATATATGTATATATACTACGTAATATCAGTGAATTCTTAAAGCATTTTTTTGAAGTTTCTTTGGCGCCAGGCCATTCCACAGTTGTTTTCGAATGTACGCTTTTCAGATTTGGTAGTGGAGTTACATTGATGGCTCGCAGAGGTCTATGACGGTATCGCCCTCTTGAGGTGGCAGACCCAGCCGTCCAAATCCATAAAACAAACCTACAGAATAGAATATGAAAAATCACAAATCAAGTGCTGGGACTGAATCGGCTGGAATCGCTAACCTCTTTATCAGCAGCTCACAGCATAATCCTTGATAAGAAGTATATTTCCAGGTACTTTATGATTCCAGGTAAATATTATTCGGTGTACTTCTTGGGATTTGCATACTAAACTCAGAAACCACCACCCCACTCTTGTCACCTATAAAAAATTGAAATCTCCCTACAAAAATGCTGCCCTACATAAATTTACCGCTCCCCTTCCTTTCTCGATGATGAAATATTTGCTGTTGGTTTGCAATTTCACTCTGCTACCTAACGCATGGCCTCTTGTATTTTTGCACCTTTCCCCATACTTTTTTTTCTCTCTCCTATACCTATCATTAAGCTTCAGAAGTCATGTCCTTCCTATCCACGTGATTACGTGAAATTTCCGGGTAATAAGAACCCTTGTGGATGAAAAATTTTCCCATAGTATTTCCACCTATTAAACTATTAAACACCCGCACACCCATACATGTGATGGCCGGGTAACGTTACTGATCTTACAACGCGCTTACCTCTGAGTCATTACCTGATTCGGCGATGAGCCATACAGAGCGCCTATAGATTGTGAAGTCGATGCATTTTCCAGTGACAGAAACACACCCAGAGAGAAATTTTCAACATTTATTACGAAAAGGAATCCACAGTCAATTTTTTTTCAGCTTCTTTTTTTTCTCCTTTTCACTATTCTACTCTGTTTAGGTTCAATTACGTCTCAATTATTTATTAAACTTATATCTTTCTCTTCACTAACCTACTCTTGAAGCTACTTGCCCCATTTCAAAAGATGTTGAAATTCATACAAAGTACAAGACAGGTTGTGAAAGCTAGAGCTGGATCTTTCCCATTGAAGAGTTATTCTTCTCCGTTCTTGGCCTTCAAGCAATCTCTCGCTACCAATGCCTACCCGGGTGCTGAAATACTTAAGGGCAAGCAGGAACTTGTGGACGTCAACAAGGTTCTTGTGATTGGTTCTGGTGGGTTATCCATTGGTCAAGCCGGTGAGTTCGACTACTCTGGATCCCAAGCAATCAAGGCTCTTAAGGAAGCCAACAAACAGTCCATCCTTATTAACCCTAATATCGCTACCAACCAAACCTCCCACGCCTTGGCTGACGAAATCTACTACTTGCCTGTTACTGCTGAATATATTACATACATCATCGAAAGAGAAAGACCGGACGGTATTTTGTTGACTTTCGGTGGTCAAACTGGTCTTAACGTTGGTGTCAAGCTTGAAAAGATGGGTGTCTTTGAAAGATACGGTGTCAAGGTCTTGGGTACTCCAATCAAGACGTTGGAAACCTCTGAAGATCGTGACTTGTTCTCCCAAGCATTGAAGGAAATCAACATCCCAATTGCTGAATCTATTGCTGTTGAAACCGTTGACGATGCATTGAAGGCCGCTGAGGAAGTTGGCTACCCAATCATCGTTAGATCTGCATACTCTCTTGGTGGTTTAGGTTCCGGTTTCGCTGCCAACGAACAAGAATTGAAGAACTTGGCTTCTCAATCTTTGTCCTTGGCTCCACAAATCTTGGTTGAAAAATCCTTAAAGGGCTGGAAAGAAGTTGAGTACGAAGTTGTCAGAGACAGATTAGGAAACTGTATCACTGTCTGTAACATGGAAAACTTTGACCCCTTGGGAATCCACACCGGTGACTCCATTGTTGTTGCTCCGCTGCAAACTTTGAGTGATCAAGAATACCACATGTTGAGATCTGCCGCCATTAAGATTATCAGACACTTGGGTGTTGTTGGTGAATGTAACGTTCAATACTCCTTACAACCAGACGGATTAGACTACAGAGTTATCGAAGTCAATGCTAGATTGTCCAGATCCTCTGCCTTGGCTTCCAAGGCTACTGGTTACCCATTGGCTTACACTGCTGCTAAGATTGCCTTGGGCCACACTTTGCCTGAATTGCCAAACCCTGTTACCAAGACCACCTCTGCCAACTTCGAACCTTCCTTGGATTACATTGTTACCAAGATCCCTAGATGGGATTTGGCCAAGTTCCAGCACGTTAAGCGTGATATCGGTTCCGCCATGAAGTCCGTCGGTGAAGTTATGGCTATTGGTAGAAACTTTGAGGAATCTTTCCAAAAGGCTATCAGACAAGTCGACCCTAGCTACATTGGTTTCCAAGGTGATCACTTTGAAGACTTGGACGACACTTTAGCCAACCCAACTGACCGTAGATGGTTAGCTGTCGGTCAAGCTTTGTTACACGAAAACTACTCTGTCGAAAAGGTCCACGACTTGACTAAAATCGACAAGTGGTTCTTACACAAATTGATGAACATTGTTAACATGTACAGAGAATTAGAGCAAACCGGTAACGGGGACTTATCCAACGTCTCCAGTGATCTCATGAAGAGAGCCAAGAAGTTAGGTTTCTCTGACAAGCAAATTGCATTGTCTGTTGCCAAGAATGGAAACCGTAAGATCTCCGAGCTTGAAGTTAGAAGTCTCAGAAAGTCATACGGCATTGTTCCATTCGTTAAGAAGATTGATACCTTAGCCGCTGAATTCCCTGCCAACACCAACTACTTGTACACCACCTACAATGCTACCTCCTCAGATGTCACTTTTGACGAACACGGAACCTTAGTTCTTGGTTCTGGTGTTTACAGAATTGGTTCATCCGTCGAATTCGATTGGTGTGCTGTCTCTACTGCTCGTGCCTTGAGAGAATCAGGACGTAAGACCATCATGATTAACTACAACCCTGAAACTGTTTCCACTGATTTCGATGAAGTTGACAGATTATACTTTGAAGAGCTTTCCTTAGAAAGAGTCTTGGATATCTATGAATTAGAAACTGCCCAAGGTGTTGTTGTCAGTGTTGGTGGTCAATTACCTCAAAACATTGCATTACTGTTACAAGAAGAAGGCTGCACCGTCCTCGGTACCAACCCTGAAGATATCGACAAGGCAGAAGACAGACACAAGTTTTCTCAAATCTTGGATTCTATCGGAGTCGATCAACCACAATGGAAGGAATTAACTTCTATTGAAGAAGCTGAAGTCTTTGCCAATGAAGTTGGATACCCTGTTCTTGTTCGTCCTTCCTACGTTTTATCTGGTGCAGCTATGTCTGTTATCAACAACCAATCTGAATTAGAAGCCAAGTTATCCAACGCATCCAAGGTTTCGCAAGATCACCCAGTCGTCATTTCCAAGTTTATTCAAGGTGCTCAAGAAATCGATATTGATGGTGTTGCCAGCCAAGGTGAAGTTTTGGTTCATGCTGTCTCTGAACACGTTGAGAACGCAGGTGTGCACTCTGGTGATGCCACCTTAGTGTTACCACCACAAAACTTATCTCCAGAAATTCTTGGTAGATTAAAGACCATTGCTGACAAAGTTGCCTCTGCATGGAAGATCACTGGTCCTTTCAATATGCAAATCATTAAGGATGACCAAAATGGAACTTTGGGCGACACCGACTGCCACTTGAAGGTTATCGAGTGTAACATTCGTGCTTCCAGATCTTTCCCATTCGTTTCCAAGGTCTTGGGTGTTAACTTCATTGATGTCGCTTCTAAGGCCCTTATTGGAGAGGGTGTTCCAGCCCCAGTAAACTTGATGGACAAGAAATACGACCGCGTTGCCACTAAGGTTCCACAATTCTCCTTCACTAGATTGGCCGGTGCTGATCCTTTCCTTGGAGTGGAAATGTCTTCCACTGGTGAAGTTGCTTGTTTCGGTAGAGACTTAGTGGAAGCCTACTGGACTTCTATTCAATCTACTATGAATTTTATTGTTCCTCAACCAGGTTCTGGTTTATTATTTGGTGGTGACTTGACCAACGACAAGTTGGGTAAGGTTGCAGCCACTTTATCTGGATTGGGTTACAACTTCTATTCTGCTTCAGAACCTGTTGCTAAGTACTTATCTGACTTCGTTGAAGAGAATGTCGAAGTTATTGAGTTCCCAAAGACCGATAAGAGGGCATTGAGAGAAATCTTCCAAGACAAGAAGGTTTCTGGTGTCTTCAACTTGGCAAGAGCCAGAGCTGAAGATTTATTGGATGAAGACTACGTCATGAGAAGAAATGCTATTGACTTTGGTATCGCTCTTTTCAATGAACCAAACACTTCCCAATTGTTTGCTGAATGTTTGAAGGCAAAGATTGCAACCAAGCCAACCTTTGATGTTACCCCCGAGGTTGTTGTTGTGCCTGAAGAAGTCAAGAGATGGAGTGAATTCCTTGGTGGAAAGCCTGTTTAAGTCGAAAAACTAAAGACTATGGTGGGATAAAAATTAAAATGAAATATATAACGGATACTAAAATAGTTACAATACATTTGAAGGTCAATTCAAAAATAAAAAAAAATAGAAGGGAAGATGCAAGAAATAAAAAATACCGAAAAACACATTACACCTTCTGAAAACAAAAATGAGTTTTAAAAGTGAAACAACAATACATATAAAAATGATTGGAGATAGATCAATACAAAAAAGAAATTAATATACATTATAACAAAACATTATGCTAGATGGGCATCGGTAAATAGATGTACCGGCCGAAGACTTGTAGAGTTACACTGCCTCCCCGGTGTCGCTTTGGCAGCGCCGGAAAGCTCTTGGTATCTGAGCATTTTTCATGCATATTTGACTAGGCACCACTTCAAAAATATTTCAAAATGCATACACTTTTACACATAATCCGCTCGGCTATTTGATAATGCCGCAACGGCTTAAATGCTGTTGCCTTTAGTGGCACAGAAAGACCTTGGCCCTATTCCGTCTTGTAAGCATATTGTTGACAAAATTACGACATGCGATGACTTTTCATGCCAGTGTTTGGAAGATTGGAAGAATGATATGCACGAGTCAGATCCAAAATTACAATAAAAGTGGAATTTCCCTCTGTGGCATGAATACGAGCCAGCGATTACTCCAACCTTGAGATGACAGGAGTCACATACAACAAGGGAAATGGATGAAGATGCCTATGCAGCGGAAATCCAGGCTGCACCTTTAGTGGGTAATCATCAGAAAGCCGCAGCGAGGTGCGCCAAGAAAACGTCTCACCTTTCCTTGAGAGATGAGTACAACAATGAGCAGCGAATGAAACACTGGATGGATTTGGCTACACTTTAATGTCTACCTCTACATTGACGTTCATATTGCTTGCTGAACACTTTCGCTTAGTGAAGGAAGCACTATACGTTCCCGCCCTTATTGTACACTTTTTTTAACCGATAAAAGCTCCATCTGGGGTCCCACTCGAAATTGCAAAATTCCTTTCTGGTGACATAATCAGTTTTCTCATAACCGGGCCAAAAGCCGGCTTCGGCAATCCAAGCATCTGCACCTTATTCCACAGGGTCCAATGGGAATTCCAGCTACTTTTTGAAAACTGTAAAAAACCCCGTCAAGAAAATTATCAGATGCAGCATATTCTTGTCATATTATAGAAAAAAATTTTCTCTCATGCATTTGGTGACCCTCTTATGTCAATTTTGAGCATATTCTCTTGGATTAGCTAGGAGCTCATCACTGTCGTTCGACAAGAAATAATTATTTTTTGGATGCATTGCCAGTTTCCGGTAGCGAGGTTAAAGGAATGCGTATGTCATATGTAGCACCTAAACTGTTAGAATAACGTATATGCTCCTCTCATGCAGCAGAGAAGCACAGTTTGCCTTGTCTTTTATTGTCAAACGAGCTCCTCTAACCTTTTCTTTTTTTGTATTGTTTGCGGTAGCAACGAAAAATTTTTTGCCATATAAAGCAGCAAGGATGCACCGCGTTATCTTTTCAATCTTATCTTTTTGATCAGTTTGAGCAAAAGACAAAATCAGATTTTTACAATGAGTGACTCTGAAGCTTCAGACATCAGAAACAAGTCTTTGACCAAAGATAATGACTACAGTGAACATGATGTGAACACGGCAAACTTACAGAAGCTCCCTATTACTGTTAAATCTACCAGCAAATCCATTGGTGTCAGAAAAGCTGAAATATTGAACGAACAGTACCAAAGTCCAGCTTTAAAAGTTCTTTTATTCATAACTATTTTCATAGTTGCTTACACTTACGGTCTTGATGGTACCATCAGATATACATTCCAAACGTATGCAACCAACTCGTACGCCAAGCACTCTCTTTTGTCTACGGTTAACGTGATCAGATCTGTGGTTGCTGCTGCATCCCAACCAGTTTACGCTAGATTATCTGATAGATTTGGTAGATTGGAATTATTCGTAGTCTCCATTCTCTTTTACGTTGTCGGTACAGTTATTGAATCCCAAGCTTTTGATGTCCAAAGATTCGCTGGTGGTGCTGTCATGTACCAAATTGGGTACTCTGGTGTCATGTTACTTATTCAAGTTATCTTGGCTGATTTTTCCAACTTGAACTGGAGATTGGTTTGTTCTTTCGTTCCTGCTTCACCATTCATTATCAATACTTGGGTTTCAGGTGATGTTGCTCAAGATTTGCTTGATAAGCACCACTGGTCTTACTGTATTGGTATTTGGGCCTTCATTTTCCCCTTGACATGCATTCCATTCGTAGCTTGTCTCATTCATATGGTTATTAAAGCCAGACGTACTGAAGAATGGAAGGCACTCGTTGCTGAAGAAAAGCAAAAAAAGAAGTGGACTTCCATCAAGAAAAACATTTTAATTGATTTGTTCTGGGAATTGGATATTCCAGGTATCTTATTCATCATTTGCATCCTTGGTTTCATATTAGTTCCATTCACTTTAGCTGGTGGTGTTACCTCTACTTGGAAGAAGGCCTCAACCATTGCTCCATTGGTTATTGGATTTGTTCTTATTCCATTTTTCGTTGTGTGGGAGCAAAGATACGCTAGGTTCCCTGTTGTACCTTTCAAGTTATTGAAAGACAGAGGAGTGTGGTCCGCCCTTATCGTTGCTATCTTCATCAACTTCATTTGGTACATGCCAAACGATTTCTTATACACAGTTTTGGTTGTTGGTATGAACCAATCTATCAAAGCTGCAACTCGTATTACCCAACTTTATTCGTTTGTCTCAGTTATCGTTGGTCCATTGTTAGGTTTCCTTCTTGTTTCCTTGAGAAGAACAAAGGGATTCATCATTTTCGGGGTCTGCTGTTGGTTTGTTTCTTTGGGTTTATTGGTTGAATTCAGAGGTGGAACCCAAGGTACTGAATATAAGAAATTTGTTGATGGTATTATTGGCTCCCTTTGTTTATTAGGTTTCGGTGCTGGTTTCTTCACCTACACCACTCAAGTTTCCATCACCACTTGCACCAACCATGAATACATGGCTGTTCTCTTATCCTTATACTTATCTTGTTACAACGTTGGTTCTGCTTTTGGAACATCCGTTTCTGGTGCCGTTTGGACTAACGTTCTTTTTGATACCATCAAGGACAACTTCGCCAAGAATGGCTTGAATGCAACCGATGCAACAACTGCTTATTCTTCTCCATTGACTTTCATCACCACTGCTGCCTGGGGCTCCCCAGAAAGAGTTCAAGTTGTGATTGCGTATGCCCACGTTCAAAGAATTTTATGTATAATCGGATTGGTCTTATGTGTCCCTCTTCTCTTAGCAACATTATTCTTGAGAGACCACAGACTTGATTCCGTTCAGTCGTTGGAATTAGACCATGACCACTCCCAAGGAATCAAGGATGATCATGACATGATTGTTGTGAACGACTACGACAACGACATTATCATGAAGAAAATCAGAGGCTTATTTTCTAAATCAAAGAACTAATTGCATCTAGCTACGAAATGTGTATACTATCAATATGAAATAATAATAATTTAATAATATAATTTTAATTCTAATATCGACGAAACTAATAATAGCATTAAATTTGTGAGTGAGACGATTTTATTGTAGTAACCAATTAGTAATTACAGCTGTTTACACCTTTTTAGAAGGTTAAGGCTGAAACCGGAATAAAAATGCTCGACAAACGAGTTCCAGACACTCGTGAAATTCGACAAATGTACATTAGAGTGGGGGCCTATTTCCGTTACCTACATGAAATTATATTTGATTTTGGCGCACAGTTTCCGTTGCTGTGCGGCGCTTAACTTTAATTGTATATGGCTGCAAACCGAATTTCGTTTTTATAGTCTTTGCAGAAATTCAAGTGAAACTTTTGTACGGAAAAGGCGTGATATTCAGCAAAAGGCATCTGGAAAAAGTTAAATCTCTACCTTGATAGTTTCGGAATGTATCTTCGGTTGGTGGATTCAAGGCGATTTTCACCTCCTCAAGTAGCCGATCTCGCATTATCTGATTAGGTGGTGATCAATTTCAGCCATTCGAGAATTGTGATATATAATTAGGAAGGCAGGAAATATTTTTCAAAACTGCTGCTTTGTTCCTTAATATCAGCTCATATTGGATAAACTTAGACAGATACATTCAAAAGATGAGCTTCGAAAGCAGTGATAAGAAAGTCGAATCTGACTTGGGTAGTATCCACGAGAAAACACCAGACAAGTTGATTGCAAGATCAACATCAAAGTCAATAGGTGTAAGAAAGGCTGAACTTTTGATTAAGCAGTATAGCCATCCGCGCCTTCGTATTTTGTTATTCTTTTGCGTCTTCTTATGCTCCTATGCATTCGGACTTGACTTCATTCTTAGAAACACCTTTCAAACGTATGCCACCAACTCATACAAGCAACATTCCTTGCTAGCTACTGTTAATGTTATCAAGGGAGTTGTCGCAACTGCCTCTCAGCCGGTATACGCGAGATTATCAGACAGGTTTGGTAGATTAGAAATATTCATCGTCGCCGTCGTGTTCTATGTAATCGGAACCATTATCCAATCTCAAGCATACGATGTGAACAGATTCGCTGCCGGTTCTGTATTCTTCCAATTAGGATACTCCGGATGCGTTTTGGCTTTGCAGATCATTGTGGCGGATGCGTCAAACTTGAACTGGAGAGTGGTTGCAATGTTTGTTCCAGTATGGTCAAACCTCATCAACACTTGGGTGTCTGGTAATATTGCTTCAAGTTTGCTTGCAAACCATTCTTGGAACTACTGTATTGGAATATGGGCTTTTATTTTCCCCTTGTCTTGCATCCCCTTAGTCTTGTGTTTTGTCCACATGTACTATCTCGTGAAAAAGAATGATGGTGATGCTTGGGATGAAGTTAGAAAGGATGACCAAAGTCACTATACTTGGGTATCGATCAAGGACAACTTCATTGTAGACATTTTCTGGGAAATCGATTTGGTCGGTGCCTTACTTATTGTATGTATCTTTGGGTTCATCTTGGTACCATTGACCATTGCCGGCGGAGTCAACAGTAAGTGGCAGAGGGCTTCGACAATTGCACCTTTGGTTATTGGATTTGTTTTGATCCCTGTGTGGATCATTTGGGAATTGAAGTTCTCCAAGTTCCCAATTACGCCATTCCCTCTTTTGAAAGACAGGGGGGTATGGGCTGCTATGGGTGTTGGAAGCATGATTTATTTCGTTTACGAAATGCCCGTGGACTACTTATACACAATATTGGTAGTTGGCATGAACCAATCTATCAGGTCCGCTACCAGGATAAACTCTTTGTACACGTTCGTGATGGTGATTACCGGTTCTCTTTACGGACTTGTCGTTGTCAAGGTGAGGAAGATAAAGCCCTTCATAATCTTTGGAGTCTGCTGCTGGTTCATCGGCATGGGATTGCTTGTTCATTTCCGTGGTGGACACAATAACGGAACCGAGTACACGTACTATGTCAACGGTATCATCGGCTCCCTATGCTTCCTTGGATTTGGTGCTGGGTTCTTCACTTATGCCACCCAAGTTTCCATCTCCGCTTGCACTAGCCATGAATACATGGCGGTTATAATCTCGATATTCTCTGCCTCCTACCACCTTGGTAATGCATTGGGGGCATGTGTTTCTGGTGCTGTTTGGACCAACACATTGTATAAGGAGCTTCACAAGAGATTCGCAGCTAACGGGTTAAGCGCACAAGCTGCTGAGGAAGCATATCAGTCTCCATTCACATTTATTAGAAAGTACAAGTGGGGTACGCCAGAGAGAATCGAGGTGGTGAAAAGCTACGCTACTGTCCAAAGGATTCTCTGTATTATCGGCTTAGCGTTAGTGGTTCTCTTGTTTATTGATGTGTTCTTCTTGAGAGACCACGAGCTCAAAGAAGTCCAGTCTTTAGAGTTCAAGAGCGACAGTGAAAGCTCCGTTGGTGACGAGAAGGACTCTGAAGTTGTCGTCAACAAGAACGATAAGGACATAATTGTAGACTTTTTCGGCAAAATATTCAAGAGATCCGGGAAAAATGAAGAGGGTGCCAATAAGGATGTTTTCGATGAAGTAGATCCATACGGCAGAGGATGAGAGCCCCAAAATTTCCTTTTTTTGATTTCATAGTTTGTATAGTTATATCTCAATGTAAATAAAATGAAAATTGAACCTAGTAACAAAAAACATCTGGGGATTCCCCTCCGGCAGTTATTATAAAGTATGTATATTAGAGGCTACGTAACACCAAAATCGAACGGTTGCAGCCACGGGCTGCTTATAACAAATCATCGTCGTCCTTCTCAACAACAGAATTCTTGATCTTCAACAATAATTGGGTCTTTAACTTATCCAACTTGCTGAACTGGTCAAACTCGAAAACCTTGTCAGAGAAGCCTTGCACGTCACCGGAATCGATGCTTTCCAATATGTCGTTGACTAACTTGTATTCTCTTGTAGATTCCCAAGATGGTTCATCGTTCAAGAATCCGTTAGATCTCTTACCAGCTTCGATCACATCATCCTGACACAAAATACACAAAATGGTCTTGAAGAAGTAGTCCTTGAGATTCCACTTGGTCAAGTTGTTACCCAACAGGTTCTTTATAATTTGGTCATACAATTCGATTGCCTTGGGGTAGTTGCCCAGGGATGCGTTCAAGTCGGCACATTTCAAGAATGCCTTGTTCGATAAGGCTTCTGCGTGGTCAGTGACAAAGTAGTCACCAGCCTGTTCGTAACTCTTGGTGGCGTTATCGAGGTCACCCACCAGCTCGTACAATTCAGCCAAGTCCATGGTGAAGTTGGCGGCTCTTCTAAATTGACCATTTTGGGTAAGGAAAATGTGGATGGCCTTGGTCAAGGATTCTATGGCTTCGTGTGGGGAAACACCCTTGAAACACTTGTAGGCTTCGATAAAGTGGTTGGCGACATCGTTGTGGTTACCTAATTGCTTCTGTAAGTCTGCAGCCTTGACGAACTGTTGGCCGGCCAAATTGAACTCCTTACTGAGACGGTACTGGTTGGCAGCCTGGATGTAGAGATCGGTGGCTTCTTCGAGACGGTACGAGGAGGACGAGCCGGAGATGAAGGAAAAGAATCCCAGTTGAGGCTTGGTCAACTTTTCAGCGTCTGCAATTAAAGAGCGAGGATCCATGTTGAAGTGGTATGTGGGTATGGGACTATTGAAATTAGGGAATCACTCTATATTGATGAGGTTAGAATAGATAGGCTAAGTTGCTTCCGAGCGTGAGGCAGTAGGTTCTGCTGCTAGAAACTGGATGAATTCAAGTGTGCAAGTATGTGCGGGAGGAGTGTATTCTTCTGCAATACCAAAAATATAACTGAAACTAAACGTGCGGTTTGCTTGTCAAAGTGTTCGTGGAGAGCTATAGTAAGGTGGTGGGTGTTTCGCCTCCATGTGACAAGCTCCGTTCTCCCTCACGCATTTTTAAAGGCCAGACAGTCTCTCCCAATTTTTTTGCTGCTGAAAATCCAGGTATTACCTGCAGGACAATTATTTGCGCGTATATGCACTCCAATATGATACACAAACACTCACTCACGCACATAATAACAAAACCAAAACAAACCACTAACGACTGAGCAGCTCCAGTACCGCCCCCACCACTAAGCTAGTGATGTCTCGAGATGACAAGATCAGATTTGAGAGGCTCCAGCTAGTCTGCAGGAAGGCCCTTGAACAATCAATACGGAAATCGCTATCATTGGATGACATTGTGTCGTGCTACCCTACGGTGGCATCGACTAAAGAGGGACTCAAGTCCCTCGAGATCGCCCGGCTCCGGATCGTGGAGTTTTGGTTTGAAAACTCGCTCAAGGAGTTCAAGTTGATCTTCGAAGAACGAGCGATGGAGGAGAAGTTGAACGAGCTCGACGAGTTGATCCTGAAGGGGTTCAAGAGATGGGAGCGATACCAAGAAGCACAGGCACAGGGCCACGGAGGCGCCAGAGATGCCCTAGAGGGAGTCGAGGGCCCCATTTTCCTCGACCAGCTCACACCGGACCAGATAATGGACGCCAATATTGCACACACCAAGCAAAATACAATAAACAAGTTGAACATGATTCTAGATCAGCTCAGGCTAGACAACGAGGACTTACACGACCAGTTGAAGGTCGCGGCAGAAGAGAGCCAAGAGCTAAAGCGAGACATACTATCGGAGGTGGAGTTCTTCAACGAAGGAATTGCCAGCCTAAAGACGGAAAACGACACGGTGTTGAAGAACTTGGACAATCTCATAGATTCCCTAGAGTGAGCACCACCGTCAAACAGAGACCAAATGACTCTCAAGTACAATGCAGAGAACGAACGATTCCCCCAGATGTTACTCACTGCAAACACACACAGTAACCGTACCACCACAGACACAGACCTTCGCATCCGTATCCAAGTATACGCTGTACTATAATGTATAATAATGTATGATATAGAAAATACTACGAAATATCTAGACAACTTCCCCCCGTGTATGCCGTTTTGGTTCCTTGTAATGTATTTATTAAGTTATGTACAGGTATTCTCTATCTTTACATTCACCCACTCCACCACTCTCCTCTTTTGGCTATTTTGTTCAGTTCCGGGACCTGGCAGCTAATCTTTCGGCCATTCTCTCGGCTCTTATCTTTGCCTTTTGCTCCTCAAACTTGGCAATCTCGTCTGCTCTGAGGGTAGCCAAAGCTCTGTACTGAGTCACCTTCTTCTTCAAGTCGTCTATTCTCTTCAACTTGCTCTTTTCCTTGTCTGACAACTTGACCAACTTCTTGTCTTCCCAGATGTTGTAGTCTTGCATGTACTGCTTGCTCATATTGAACTCACGGACAACGACATCGTCAGTGAGCCCCAACTTCTTGATGGTGTAGAAGTAGTTTTCTGGGTCGTCTCTCTTCAAGTACTTCAACAAGCTTTGTCTCTTTTGTACCATTTGACGCACTCTTTGGATGTTGTGCTTGTCCTTGAAGTTCTTCTTTATGTGATCCATGAGGAAGTGGATCTTGACAGTCAAGATGGCAGATTGCACTTCAGGGGAGCCGGTGTCACCCTCGAATCTCTGGAACTCCTTACGGGCGAACTCAACAGCAACCTTCTTCTTGTCTTGCTCGTTGGAGTTTTTCATGTTCAAGATGGTCAACACCGCCTGTCTCTTCTTACGTTCGATTTCAGTGATGCTGTTGAAAAGAATCGAGTTGTTTTGGGAAATGCTATTCTTGGTGATGGCGGCCTTTTCTGCACCGTACATCAACTTTTCCAACTCATCTTGCTGGTAGCCGTTAGCCAAGTTGGTGGACTCGTTCAATTCCGCTCTGACTCTGTGCATGAATTGGTTATCTGAGTCTCCGAGGACTGGGTCCACGGTGAACTGGACGTTACGAAGCTCCAACTTTTTGGCGTTGTTGACGTCTCTGATAATTTGTCTCTTCATTCTTTGTTCCTTCTTGATGATGTTCTTTCTCTTGGTTCTGGACATTCCGAGTGGACGGAGGAGCTTGGCGGCGGTAGTGATTGGCACTCTGCCATTGTTGGGTCCAGCTGGAGTTGCAGCAGCAGTTGTGGCTGCTACAGATGCCTTGGGGACACCAGTGGCGGCTTCCGAAAGACTTCTGCTTATGGAGAAGAATCTGACTGCTGATCTGAACATGGCCAAATTGATTTCCAAGTAGAAGCTGTGCTGTGTCAGTTGTGCTGTTGATCAGCTTTCAGCGGTTTGGTACCATCAAGATTTTTCTCTATGGACTTTTGAAAAATTTCTTGAAATCGCACGACGAGAATATTGGGTCGCGCACACCTCCACTCCAGTACAGAGTAGAGTGACTTGTGGTGCTTCGGAGGACTGTAGCAGTAGCAACTGAACTTGATCCCAACATTGATATTGCAATGATGGAGGCGAAAGTTAGAAGTACTAGCTGATCTCATTTAAACTTTTAAACAGTTCTCTCGGTAGCCGTTCTTTTGAAATCTTTGGTCTACACAAACATGTAGAAGCTTGGGCCCTATGACGATCGATTGTGTATTCTGTTCTAGAGATCCTATACCAGCTTTTCAACGATACATGCTCCATGAATGCTTGAATATGTTTAGGCGGTCTTTTCTCCATTCAAAGACTTTGGATCTGTACTTTCATCGTGTTGGTAACTCAATCGGTTGATCGGTTGCAAAATCTTTACATACAGGACACCATCAGAGACATAAAAAATGCACCAAACAGAAACCGAAGAGAAACAAAGTCATCCTGAATAAACTCGAAATAGTTGCTTACTGTGCTATAACTCGATCGGAAATGCCAGAGTTGAAACAGTTGAGTAAGAAGTGGAAGAAAGGGCTCACAAAATTCAATCCAAAGCTAATACATGAGGTGTACCAGATCGTTCACGAGGATGAAGATCATAACATCAGCTTAGGTTTCTTGGTTGAAACAGAATACTTTGAAAATGTTCTTTGGGAGTATTTCGAAGAGGACAATCTGACGAATGAGCACATAGAGCTCATTGCAGAATTACTCGTATACGATCTCACGATTTCTGCACCCTCTGCTTCTAGAAACTTATTGGATGTGTTTGGATCTTCTCAAACCGAAGCATACTTGCGAAGGGTGTTGACAATTACTTCCATCAGCAGCAAGAGCGGCACACATAATAGTAGCATTACCAGTAGTTGTAAGATTGCCATATTCAGGCTTTTATCAGTACTCATATCTTCGTATTCTTCGAGTCGATTCGTGCAAAATTTAATCAATGCTTTGTTCAACTTGCGAATATGGAAGCATTTGAAAGATGTGGAGAGCTTACTTGCAAAATTACCACTTTCTGTACAAGAGAAGTATGAAAAAGAGTCTACGAATGGACTCCTCTTTCCATCTCACCCCAACTGGTTTTACGAAGTAATAATTGGTCACCAAAGGGACGATTTGGATCCGAATGTTAAGCTTGCCATAGAAAACTTCTTGGTGGTTTGTCTTAGGCAGGTTTCAATCAGGTACAGCCTTGTCACATTTTTAAAAGAATCTGGCTTTGATTCATCTAACGAAGCCTTAAGATACTATTTGTTCTACCCAGTGGACAATTTTACAGGTAAGGTACTCATAGAAGATGAAACAGTTGCAGAAGTTGCAGAAAAACTTACATCTGAAAGATTCTACAAGTTACAACAGGCTGTGAGCATTCATAAAAAGGATGAGACTTCGGATTGGTTTACTTTATTGCCTTCATTCCATAACTTGGTGGATGATGTTCACAAATATGATGCGATAAAGTACAAGGCAGCCCTCGAGGAATTCCTCAAGACATTCTCTGACGATATCTTGGTCAAATTGGCAAATTCCACCGAAACAGGTGACCATATCCCCGAAGACTTGTCAAGTGATAGCAGATTGGTAAGAGCGTTGTCTAATAACATATTTCCACCCACATTCGATACAAGGAATTACGTCCATAATGAGCTTTTGAAACTAGATTCAGTTGAAGGTCTTTTGATGACATCTTCAAATTCAGTTCCTCAAACTGACCAATATTTGTCATTACATGACTTTGCGTTTACGAGCTTCTCAAGACTCACCTCATCTTACGTCAATTCAGCTGTATCGCATCTTGACCTGGTTCTCAACCGACTCTCGATTTCGGATGATGGTACCGTCAACGGAAAGAGCAAATACAGTTCTGTTATCCGGACAATTAATGTTGAATCTGAAACCGTTGGTATCAACCTTTCCACTGACATACTGTTTGAGGTTGGCGATCTAGTATCGCTAGTTACAATCTCGAGTCGGAACATGTACAGTAGAAACAAGTTTGAAAAGGAGTACGGAATTGCCGCAATCAAAACTTATCCGGTAGTCTATAGTAAACAAAAGTTTATTAGGCTAACAAGAAAGCCTACTGACGAAGAAAGTAGTTTCAGCCTATTTACTCACCTCATAAAGCAACCAAATATACCAAGTATGTTGAATGTTTTATTGAAAAATGATGATTTTGAACTTGGCAATTTTCCCGAGTATGTTAGTGTCATTTTATTGACCAAGACTGTCCAAACTATACCAAATAACGTAAAACTGACTTCAAAAAATATTATTGAGCCACCTACACTATCGAAAGTGTACGAAGTAGTCGAAGTACAAGGTTTCCATGAAACTAAGAGAGCAAAACCCAACCCCAAAAGCCATAGCGGTAAAATAGAATTTACCCGTTCAATTGTTGAATCTGAAAACAAATATCTAGACTTTACAAATGGCTTATCTGTGGTTGAATCGTTCCCATATTGTGGGGAATCGTATTTGAACTCTTACCTATTAGCATTGCAAGGCAACTTTCCAAGCGAAAGAATTCTTGTTGTTCATCCAATCCATATTCCAAAAGGACTAGAATGTATGGAACGCCTGATTAATCTCACTGGCGATACGGCCAAAGATGCTGAAGTGATTAAGTCTAAACTCAAACAATTAGCAGACAGATCAACGTCATTATTCAAAAAAGTTGATCAGATAACGTCCATGTTAAACTTGAGTGACTTTTCATACAGCCAGTCATACGAGGATTCCAAGCTATTATTTCAACAGTATATAGTTCCAAAGTGGAGGAATTATTTATCTAAGGTCAGAGAAAATCCAGAAACAGAAACAGTACAGCGGGAATATCCGTTCACGCCAAAATTAGAAATCGAACAAACGGATACCTTCAAGGAGGTATTGCAACAAGTTGTTGATAAATATTCAGAAATAAGCTCAGTTTTCGAAGAATTGGAAATATTGAGCCCATTATCAAAATTATCCAACAACTTCGAAGCGAAAAGCAAGTACTTGGTCAATACATACTGCAATGTAATCCACGTCACAAAAGATTTCATCATCAATGATTTGAGCTTACGGACTTCGAGAGCCATACTTCAAAGAGGTAGCCCGTCGATAAAATCTATCATCCTTATGGGAAATCATGCGTATAGTGAACTTGAGAGCCTATTGCCATTCTGCTTCTCAGATCCCAGGTGCTTGCTGCGTGTTGTTATAATGGGTAATGCAGTCACAACTAGGGAGTCCCTTATCTACATGGCCAAGAATAAGGCAACAAAGTACGGCACTCTTGAACCCTTAACAAACCAAGTCAATGAAGACATAGCAAGAATATACAAAAGCCAACATGAAGTTATCGAATCGGCCGCGGATGAACTTGAAAACAGCTCGTCAAAATTCAATCCTGGCTTTGATAAAAGCGTTCAGTTTATCGAATCCGAGTCTCCATCCAATACTAGTGCAGTAGTCAATTTAGAAGAAGCTGAATATATTGTCGCCATTTTTCAGTACATGAGGCTTCTTCACTACAAGGCATCATCTATTGGAATAGTTTGCAGCTCACAATATCAACAGCATCTTATCAAGGAAGTTTTAGCTGCAAAATGTGCAGTCAAGTCGAACTATGGATCCCCTTCATTTGTAGCTTTGACAACGGACCATATTCAGCATTGTGACTACATCTTGTTGTCTACCCATGGTAGTAGCCTGGTCAAAAGTGACTTTGTGAGAGCTGCAACTGTTGCAAGATTGGGATTATATGTCTTGTCCAATCTCATGGCAATTCCAAACGGTTACAGGAAGCAGGAGAAGCTCAAACTCAGAAGCGGCGAAACGTACGAGTCTACAAAGAGAAGCAAACAGGCATTTGCAATTGAAAACAGTGGGCACATGGTAGAATATATTAACCAGTTGGCAAAGAAGAGTTCAAAGTCATCTTAATGACCTATAGGCAAACAAAATGAATCATTCTAAATATAGTTGTCGATAAACATCCAAAAACCATGTTTAGAACTCGCGGTGAAAGGAAACCTGTCAAAGCTTCAGAAACTGCATTGGCACTCAGCATACCTTGCATTCCCCATGATTCGGAATTTGGAGGGACAAAAAAAAAAAAAGAAAAAACAACTTTTGAAATCTTATCTCAGAATAGGATGTTTGAATTGTATCCTGCGTAACCTTCAGATCCCACATATGGCATATATAAACCATACTGATTTCAGATGATGCAGCTCCAACAAACGGTACTATACATTTCAAGCAAAAAGTGGAAAAGGTCAATTTATACGAGTACCGACGTATTGATTTCAACATCATTGAACTGGAGCGGTGGAATGTAGTAAAATCGTGATGTAACAAATGAAAATGAAAGAATAAGGCGAGCGTTTTAACTTTACATTTGTAGTGGTACATAAACGGGTGAATATTCTCCAACCGTGAATATTGCATAATCTCTTCGCAAACAAGATAACACACTTGAAAGCTTCAAGAGGTTAGTATCAGCGGTGTCACAACAACAATTCTTTCCTTGACATTTTTCTACACTTGCGAAATATGTCAGTAGTAATTAATTTCAACAATAGCAAAATGAGCTATGATTCGGATATAAAAGTGATTCATGTCAATAACGTAGACGAATATATTGAAAGTGTTTGCAACAAAGAGAAAGAATCATTATATTTCTACTTTATTGCTATGAATGACAAGTTATACTTGAGTGATTTTGTACACGGCTTTGATAATAAGTACTTGATTAAGAACGAAGCTGAGTTTTTAGAAGTAAAAGAATTAATGGACACTAAGTGGGATTCTGTTAATCAAAAAGTTTTAAGAAGATACAAGAAAGTTTTTTACAAAAAGTCTAAGCGCAGAAAATCTAGAGACTTAAATATGTTATTAGTTTTCAAATATAAAGACGAAGATCGTATTGATGAATGGGGTGAAGATGATTTGCATTACGACGAGATAGGTCTCAAATATGTGCTAGTTAAGGGTGAGGAAGAAATTTTGGATTATTTATCAAAAGTCGAAATTGGCCCTTACAAAAAGTATCTTCAACTGTATATTGAATTGAAAGAAAAAAAGTATTTCTTGCGAGACTCAACAAAAGATTTCAGCGTAAAGAAAGAGATCAGATTCAATGAAATAAGGAGGGCAATCTCTAATCATTATTGCTATCATTCAAACAAAATACTTGTGTGCTACTCAGGAGATAAGCCTACGAACTTGAATGTGAATATAAGCCTGGAAGATGAGTTGGCCTTCGTGAAGATAGACACTTCAATGGCGGTTTTCAAAAGAGCGTTGGACAAATCTTATGGATATAAAGAACTCTTTCCATACTATCCTGGTCTCTACTTTGTTGATAAGCATAATAAAATATTTTTCACAGAGAGAGAGAAAATTGATGGACCAGAGTCAAACAAAGACAGCTTCTACGACCAATTGATAGAAGTAAACGAGATAAAAAGAATTGGCGAACGATATACATGCCAAATCATATGCCGCGATCGAACACATTTTGACGATAACTGATGGTTCTGTAATTTTGGTACTAAGCAAACCCAGTTCTTACGTCGAATTCCTCAAACTGGTTAAAAAGCTGCTAAACGGGAATCCAATCAACATAAAATACAATTGTGTGATTAACGATATCTGTTCTGGTGCATCACAGCAGATTCACGAGATGATATGATACTTCAGACATGCCGTCGATTTACATATCTCGGTAGTAGCTATCCAGTTTAGCTGCGTAATAATTTATGGTTGCAACTTTTGCATAGAGTGGTGGCTGAACAATATGCAACATTGGGTCTGCGTTCAATAACAAGTGACTCTGTGCAGTCCACCAGATTCGAAGTCGAGAAATCAGCTATTCGAGCGTAAGCTTGGACCACCAATGGAAAAAAATCCGACCACAATGAATATTCCTTCGGTTGAGGTAAAATATTCAAGAACTGGGGGTGTCATTGAATATCATATAACATGATTTTAGTCTTTAGATTGAACAACAGCCTAAACATAGAAATGGAGCTCGGAGTAGAAGGGAGGGACAATGAATATCACGATGTTACAACTGAAGATGAAATAAAGAGGTTTATCGTCATGAACGATTTATCATTGTACGAGGACTTATATGCAGTGATATACAATAAGAACAAGATACTCGTGAGGAGAGTAAGCCTAGGGTACGATCACTTCGTAGAAGAGAATGACATAGAGAAAGCAAAAATTAATATAAGCTTAACCGAGATTGGGGAAGACGATTATTTCCTTGATGATTTTTACGAAGGTGGTAAAAAATTGGCGTGCATAGTTAATTTCAACAACAGTAAAATAAACTTCAAATCAGATATAAAAGTTATTCATGTCAAGAACATCGACGAATATATCGAAAGCGTCTGCAGCAAAGAAAAGGAGTTAGATCGTTTTTGCTTTATAGCGATGAATGAAAACTTATACTTAAGTTCCTTTGAACACGACTTTGATAATAAATACTTGATTAAGAACGAAGATGAGTTCATGGAACTAAGAGAATTAATGGATACTGCGTGGAATTCTGTAAGTTATAAAGTTGTGAAAAAGTACAAAAAAGAATTCTACAAGAAATCAGATTTTAGAAAATCTAAAAAACCTGAGTTTGTGTTAGTCTTCAGGTATAACGATGAAGACGAAATTTATGGGTGGGATGAGGATAATATGGATAACCATCGCATAGGACTCAAATATGTACTAGTCAAGGATGAGGAAGAGATTTTAGAATTCTTATCAAAACTAAAACAATATGAATATTGTCTGCTGTACATTGAACTAAAAGACAACAAATATTTCATGAGGTACAAAAGAACAAAAGATTTTAACGTTAAGAAAGAGATCAGATTCAATGAAATAAGGTATGCAATTAGTGACCTGTATTGCTATCATACGAATAAAATACTTGTATGCTACCCAGGAGACAAACCTACAAACTTGAATGTTAACATACTTCCTGAAGATGAATTGGCCTTTGTAAAAATAGACACTTCAATGACAGTTTTCAAGAGAACGTTGCCTGTATGTCAAGGCACTGGAGAGAGCTTTCCATACTATCCTGGCATCTATTATGTTGATAAGCATAACAAGATATTTTTTACAAACAGAGGTGGTTTTGATGGACGAAAGTTAGAAGAGCACAACGATATATATGACCAATTGATAGAAGTAGATGAGATAAAAAGAATCGGGTCAATTTTAGCATGCGACAATATATGCCGCGATAGGGAATACTTCGAAGACAACTAATGTTATGGTTCTCTTCAAACTCTCGGTCCTTTCGTTGAAACGTCCAACTAGTTGGAAAAGTTGTAGTACATCTATAGTGAGAATATCAGATTTGTACAATACAATATCTTTGGAATATAACATTCGTAGGACTTTAGTCGCAGATATTACGAGATTGCATGATGATTCCGACTCGCCCTCAAGCTTTGATGCTAATTTCTAGGTACGAGTAGTAACCCTATTGCAACCATTGTAAGAGAATTAACCTTTGGTTGCAACTTCTGCATATAAAAGTGGCAGAAAAGTATGCACTGCAGGCAACCCACTCAAGCCTGGAAGAGCCCACGAGCCGCAGAGCACAGTAATTTTCAGACCATCTTATCTTATCTGGCCTCGTTTAGTACTACGCATTTAACGTTTTCGTGTGATCAAGCGATCAGAGATTACACCGTAGCGAAGAGAGGGTATGCCTCAAAAAGTGTGGCACGGACGAGTGGATATCCATGTACACCAATTTCGGCCGAAGATTAAGCATACGTCAAGAATGTCGCTGACAATCACTACAACTGCCTTTGGCCGACCATTTGGAATGTTTCAGTTTAAACTCACTTCACGTAGCCTAGCTGGAAGCACCTGTGATCATCGCATCTACAATCTGGTCTTTCTCCACCCCTCCCTTGGGTGAGCATTCGCTTCCCCCCACACCAGTGCTTTAAAGTTTACCCCAGAAACCACATGTGGACCCTACAATAGAATCTTTCGCTCTTAATAAAACCTTAAACTCACCCTCAATCCACCAGCGTTCTGGAAGCGTGATGGGCGCGCGGTATCACAGCGACATCACACTCGCTTTTTTGCGATAATTTTTCTCTATTAAGGACAAATTTAGAATTTAAGCACCGCTACGGGGGTGGAAATGGTCACTAATTCTCTGATCCTTTTTTTTTTTTTTTTTTTTTCTTTTTTTTTCTACTTGAGATGATTATGGGGGGCCGACTGAAAAATTGTCAGCTTGACTACTGGGCCCCCTCTATACTTTATACGAGGTTGATTCCGGAAAGCGTGCCATGGCATGGAGATGTCAGATGATTTTTTTAGACTTTCTTTTGGCATGCCACTGAGCGTCAGCACGAAAACAAAGTACGCCCTCTCTTTCGCCACGTATTCTCCAAATACGCTGCTATACCTCTAGCGATGCCCGTCCTACCCTCGCTCTCTTACTGTTTCCCTCGCTGTCACTCTTACACCAAAAAATGCCCTTTATCTCTTCTATGCAGACCAGCAAAATCGCCTTACAATGCAGAGCTCCAATAGAAAATAAAAAACGTACAAGGTATTCCATCCGACCTATATGCAAACCACCTAATCTCTCAGCGCCCTTTGAAATCGCACACTCAAACAAAAGAAAAATAAAAAAAAAAAACTTTCTTGAAAAAAAAAATTTTTATTTTTACGTTTCTATCTCTTCCTTAACAAAACAGCACCCCCAGTGATTGCAACACCACCACCCGATATCGATCAAATTAGTTCGATAAGCCAATCATTGACCGAAGACCATCTACGCGATAGCTACCACGCACACCCCGCGGATATCAAAGAGCTCCCTTTTTTGATCCACAGCACTGCTATCTCCACTCTAAACAAAGAAAAGTTTTTTTTTTTTGGTACTGAGATTATCTAAGAGATAAGAGTGATCAGCACTATAAAAATTTTTTTTTCTTAAAAGTAATTGTTTTGTCTTTGGTATTAGTACTTTAGATAGTTACTAGTAATAGCCCTGTGTCAGAAGATCCCTCCAGCATCACGCTGATTGAAGAAATAGAGCGAGATCCACTATCTTTACATTGTTGTATTTCGGCTATCATCAAAGCTTAAGCGCTCTAATCTGAACTGATCTGCCATAGTAGTAAAGGCTCCCCCCTTGCTTATCACAGAGGAAAAAAAAAATTTTTTTTTGCTTAAAATTTTTTTAGAGAATTCACTTTTAGACAGACTGTTTTGCAACACCGACTAGACATCTCCCACCACCTTCGAAAAAAAACACTACGTCATTCATTTACCTTACTGTACATTATAAGACACCACTCAACACATCCGTCCCCTCGCTTATCTTGATAGTATACTACCAAAAATGTCGGAAATCACGCAAAGACTCCCACCAGTCGTTGCTTCCAACCCGGTGCACCCCAATGCCAAGACCACTACACACATAACCAACGGCACCACCACCACGAAAACGAATATAACCAGCCCTGTCTGCCGCAATTGTAAGACGCAGACCACTCCATTGTGGAGAAGAGACGAGACGGGCCAGGTGTTGTGCAATGCCTGCGGCTTGTTCTTGAAGCTTCACGGCCGCCCAAGACCTATCAGCTTGAAAACCGACACCATCAAGCTGAGAAACAGAATCAAGCAGCCAAACTCCGCCAAATCTTCCAGCCCAAACACCCCGGAATTGAAGTCCAAAGATTGCAACACTCCCATCAGTCTGGGCAAAGTTTTAAACATCACTGGTGCTCCAACCTCGGGTAAGAAATCGCCAAAGACACAAAAGACAAAGAGCAAAAACGAGCAGTTAACCCCATTATTGCCTGCCACCTCCGGTGCTGGCCCCGCTGCCGGCGGTGCTGCCCCAGGAGCCCCTGGATCTGCAGCCGCTGCCAAGGGCAATGGCCAAGTCGGAACTCCTCAGTTCACCCCACACGTGCTCCCACACTTACTGCACATCCACTCTACCCCACACGTTGGCGGTCTTAGTGGTATCAGCAATGGACCATTTCACCACAACTCAACGCTTCCACACCATTTATCCCACCAAGTACAACCTTTACACTACCCATCTTCAACGCCCACCCAGTTTGCTCCTGGCTTGCAGCGTATCACCTCCCCCTTGTTGTTGTCCAACACCTCCTCTATATCGAATGCTAGATCCAGCAACAGTGCCTCCAAGCCGTCTGGTCCATTAAGTGCTGCCGCTCAGGCTGCTGGTGCCCTCGAGACCATGTCGAACGAACTTGGCCCTAGCGCTTCTTTCAAAGTATCCAATGGAAGTTTAGGAATTGGCCGCAAGGACGTTTCTTTGATCAACCAGACTGTCAGCAATCCCAGCGAGCAGACCAAGGTGAAGATGGAATACTCAACTCCTTCTTCCGCCTTGAATGCTGGCCAGCCACCAAAGTTGCCTTCATTGACCAGCGCTAGTGCTACCCCAGTCACCTCCGCTGCCAATGGAAGTGGAATCTCGTCTCCTTCGTTTGGTCCTCAGTTCTCCTTGCAACACCAGCAAGACGCTCACTACCAACTGAGCCAAGGAACCCCAGAAGTTAGACCAACTTCTTTGCCTCCTATCGTTGGACACAGCCCAAACACAAGTAGCCATTTACCTCATTTACAGAACAACTTTGCCCACAACAAGTCATTTGAAGCAAAGGATGGCGAGACCTCTGGATCCCACTCCAACTCCAGTTCCAACAACAGCGGTAACACGAACACTAATAGTAACAATAGCAACAACAACAACAATAACAATAGCGGCAACAATGGCAGCAACAGCGGGAATAGTTATGATCCAACATCTAATGCAGGCTCCGGCTCAAACTCTGGCAACTCCGGAAACAGTAATTCACAATCTGGCTCGGGCCCAGGAGGAGATCGTTCAAACGAGGGCGGTGATTCAACCCACACAATCACAATTTTGAAAACAAGAATTTCCGAATTGGAGCTTGTGAATGACTTATACAGAACGAGGATAATGGAATTAGAAGCTATGGAACAGGCTTCAAGATTGAGGGAGATCTCAATGAGGAAGAGATTGGACGAAATAATCAGTTTGCAAGAGGGCCAACTGAACGTTCCAGCCAAGTCTCATGAACCTTCACACCGCCAAGCGGATCCATTCCGTGCGTCACAACAGGCTACTCCTGCTAGCTCTCAACCATCCTTTGGTAGATATGCTTTACCTCCTATACATCAGGCTGTGGATTCGGTTAAGAGAGAGTACGAAGGGTCTAGTGGTGCTGATGGTTCAGCAAAGAAACTTAGAGTTGACAACTAGTCAAGAACCAAAAAATTATTTAATGCTTTTTTTTTATTATATGTGTAATTATGTTATGAATTAATGAGGAGAGAAAATGGACGGGTTATATATAGTGATATTATTTATTAAAATGTACGTTTTCAAAGGAATGTTGTGAGTAAACACTGTAGCACTCCTTTGCACTATGAGTTGAGCTCTTCAAAAAAAAATTATTCATATTTATTATTATCCTATGCTACCATAGGTGTATTAACCACCCCCCCCTAATGTACAATGTTAAACAGTTGATCTCCATTGAGGTTATTACTGTTGTGATTGCTGTTGACCAGTAGGAAAGTTCCCTATGTTCTGGACTTCTTCATCTACCTCTTCCTCTTGGTTTGGTTGAGCAGCTTCATCATGCTTGAACAGCTCTCTGTTCCAGGTCAACAAGTTGACATCACCAGTTCTTCTTGGCTTGATCAAGTTGATGATCAACAAGGATAAGGCAACGATGAAGCAGACTCCGCCACCAACCATCCAACTTATTCCCAAAAAGGTGTTCTTTCCACCGATAATTGATCTTTGAGAGACATAGATGAACTTTTGCCCGTTGTATGGGAGGACTGGGAAATGCAAACCAATCGAAATTTGGTAAGTACCAGCCTTTAACTCGTCATCGTTGTTACGCAATGCCAACTTGTTGAACGTGGGCAAGGCAGATGTATGCATCCAGTTCTGGAACTCAGACCAGGTCAGAATGTCTGGGACATTGGTTTCGTTATACCCGTCTGGGAACATTTTGTGCCAGAATGGGGGAGGAACAATGTCGTTGTGGTTGTACTTGGTCTTCTTGAATCTGTCCCTGTTGGATTTCCAGGCAATGTCCTTGTTGGTCAATTGGTATGACTCGGAAGTTCCGTTGACGGCCACGAAGGTGGAGGTGTAGGTGTCGTTGAAAAGACTGTTGGCAATTAACCCACATGGGTAGTACGCCTTACCGGTAGCTGGATCTGTCAGCAAAGGCTGACAGTTTTGTCCTACAGTATCCTTGATGTCGGAGATGGATGCAGCCTTACCTTCGATCTGGTCTTCACTGAATGACTTGGCGTATCTTCTGTGGTTGGCGTAAAAGTTGTGTAACCTGTAGAAGAAGTAGATAGGCCCCTTCATGTCTTCTGGGACTTCAAACTGCACTACACACACTTTACGTTCGTCTTCGAATGGCTGGGAGTCGTCGGATTCCAACTTCCAAGAGGCACGTGGTGGGTTTGCGGCAGATGTCTTTGGGAAGTTGTAGTCCAAGAACTCCTGGGGAATCTCCAGGAAGGAGTTTGTGTTAGCCAAAGTCTCACACTGAGTGTAGTCAATGGTGAAGTCCTTTATACGGTGACTGGCGTACCACATACCGGCACCCAATGGAGCAAAGATGATCGCAATGAGGAACAACAAGGGAATGACTGTTCTAGCGGTAAACACCGGGTTGTAAGCTTTAAGACGCTGCTGTCTGAAAGCGTTATCGGAGGGCTTTCTCGACTTTTGCTTTTCTTCAGGCTCATTGTGGGAGAAATCGTCATCGTCGGCGTCAGATTCGTACTCTCCGGCACCAATTTCATCCTCGTTTCCGTTATAGTTGTTAGCGTTGCTATTGCCTTCTCTTGATCTGAGGTTGTTGCCCTGGTTGTAGGATTCACCTAGAACCGATTGTTCTGGAAGGGCGTCTGCAGCCATTTTTTATGTGGAGTTATGTAGAGTTTGGGGAGATATCACGAAATGACAAGTATAAATAAGTGTAACTTTGAACCTAACAAATCGTCGTGTTTAGCAAATACGATTATGGCGTTTGATTTTCTCGGAGTCTAAGGGTATTTCTCTAGACGAGTCTTCTGCCGCAAGTACTCTATTTAAGTTTGTGGGGTGTGGATATTCACGTGTATTCAGTGAACTTATGCACTGGGGCTCTGCTACGAGGTGGGTAAGTGGGATGAAAGGCTTTCTATTCAATTAGCCGCCTGGAATTTGTAATTAGAAATTGTAATTTTTTTTTTTTCGCCTTGTGTTTTGGTAATTTTTGGCTCCTCCATACTAATTTCGGATGTTTCTGGGAACTCAATTGAGAGGACTGCATATGGCACGCGGAGATGATCAAGCCTACTGCGCCTAAAGAAAAAGAAATATTGCCTGGGGAGGTAGCGGAAACGTCTACCAGAGGCACTACATGGGAGTGAACTTTAAGTAGTGAAAGGCATGAAAAAATTGCAAAGTGTAGCGTACTTGCTTGCATAGTCTTTCAGTTCACAAAATGAAGCTAGAGAAAGAGTTTTGCAAGTGCCTTTCTATGCCCACCAACTGTATTGGCTGGGTAGTTGCGTGAAAGACAACAAAACGGCGATTATTGAGCCACCTAGTGCTTTGTTCCAACCAGGCTTCTTCTCGTACAAAGCGATAGCTGATTGAGATGAAAAAGGAAAAGCATTTTAATTACAGCAAAACAGTGGTAGTAGGTGGCGATGAATCAGACCCTTCTTCTTTGATTAACCGGAGCAAGTGTCTCCTTCGTAGTTTGCACCCAAATTCCTACAAAGTATAGAGATGTTGCTTTTTGATATTTTGTATTGTTTTTTTTTTTTTTTTCTTTTCTTCTAAGTAACTAACTAAACAAAACCACTAATAAGAAATAAATAAAGATAGAGATAGTCTCCGAAGAGATTGTCATCAATGCAGGCTTATGAAGATTCTCCTGATCGAACCTGTAAACTTGCTTCTTCTAGATAGACTACTGAGCTGCAGCAATTTGCCAACGCAAGTATCGGAGGAATCGGTTTGAGCAATGCTCTCTAAACTGAAGTCGGACTCTGAAAGCTTGAGAGGTGAAGCCATTAACTTACTTTCTCTTGCCTTTCTAGAGACGTGATGTCTAGCCCAATTACCCCTGAGATGCTTCCAAATGGATTTAGCCACTGATGTAAACGACTTGCGAGACTCAATGTCAGCGAACGAGACCCGTTTGACAGTCTTTGGCTTTGCTGAGCCAGCCTTTAGTTCTTCTTCCAATGGCAACGAGTAAGTAGGATGCTCAAGTTCCTGGTAAGTGTAATTACTTTGCTTAAGCTTCATTTCCAATGCATCATCACTGAAATAGTCAACCTCACATATAGCTGTGGGCTCGAATTCGTAATCCATTTCAAATGCTTGTTGCTTAGCAATGTAGGATGGGTACTCAACTTCAATAAGAGTTTCTTGGTCACCAACGGTGTCCTTGATGTCAAGCTTTTCAAAGTCATCAGCTGGGTTATACTCAAGTAACTTTTGAACTCCAAGCTCCAATGGAAAACGTTCAAGCTCGATTATCTGGGTTTCCAGAACTTGTCCAGCCCCAAGCTGGTTGTTGAGTTCCAAGATTCCAACGTCTTGCTTAATTGGGTTCTTGATACCAAAGCTCATACAACGAAATTCGTATTCTTGTCTTGTTGCGAGAGCTAATGTTGCAAGTTGAAAGTAGCAGAGTGAATCAATCTTTGACTTAGCATCTAAAACCAACTGTTGGCGTGCCAAGTCTTGCTTTTGCAATTGGTTTTCAATTTCAAATCTCTTTGCAGCCTCTTCTACAAGAGAACCTTCCAAGTCTTGAAGGCGAAGCTTTTGCTGTTCAAGCTTCTCTTCAAGTTCTTCTTGCTGTTCCATTTTCAGTTGAACCCTTTGCTCAAGTTGAGCTTGTTGCTCAACCTGAAACTTGAGCTTCTTTTCAAGCTTGAAGCTACTCTTCTTCAGCAGCTTCTTGGACTTGAAGTGTTGAATAGCTCTTCTGACATTTTCGTTTTGGTTATCTAACTGAGCCTTGAGATCTTCAGCAGCTTCGGCAACCTTGCCGATTTCAATTTCAGTCTTCTCTAAACGCTCGTATTGGACATCAATTGAATGAATAAGCTTATTCTCAAGCGACTCCTGAATATCGCGATCGGCCTTAAGCTGCAGAGTGACTTCAGGAAATGGCCCCTTGAGCTGACTGGCAGTCCTGTAGTTCTTATCCCAATCCGTGAGTACTTTAGTAGCCCTTCTGGCAAAGACATTACTGCTACCGGCCAACATCAAGGTGAACTTAGTAAGTTCAGATGGGCAAATAAGAGAGGTCATTGTTAGTCGAAGGTGGTGGGTGTTTTATTGTTTTTGTTGACTTAAGCTAATGATTAACTCAAGTGGAGGCAAGCTGTGACGGCTTGCGGTGGTTTATTGTTTAGGTACAGAAAGAAAAGACATAAATCAAGAATCCAAAAGTCGGGGGGACAGTACCCATATTTATATTCCACGAAGTATCTTGGTATGCTACGATATCTTAGTCGATATTTGCAGCATCTTACTAGATCCTTTCATTTTAGGAAATTCGTGCAGCCATTTTTGTTTGTGAAATCCAAAATTCTCAAAGAAAGTAAGAATAGAATCGGAAAAAGTAAGAATAGTCAGCGCTACAGAAGTGATGGAAGCGAAGGTCTTGATGACACCACAAGATGGAGACTATCAGGAAGGTTTAGCTATAGTTGTTCTTCTAGAAGCTATAAAATGCTCTTCTAGAAGTGCATCGAACGTCACCCACAGCATTGGCTTCAAGCACGTATAACGATCAAGGTTAAGTATCCCATAAATAGTAGAAATAAAAGTGGAAACTGAATCATATTCAAGGAATTGCCCTATTTGAACGGGATTGGCCAGCAAAGGGAACTATAGTGTGATGATATCCATCAATAATTGACATGTTCACCTAATTTACATTCTTCTGGCGCTAGAACTGAGAGAGATTGATGAACGACCATTCGTACTACTGTACTTCTGAAGTTGTTAGTTACCGTCCCAAGTGATTAATCATTCACGTGCCTCTCTCTAGCTATTTTTATACTTCTTCTTTACAAAAATACCAGCACTTTCAAGACACACATAGCACTACTGCAATACACAATTTCATCTTTCCATTTTTCCCTCACATTAACATTGGATCTGGAATGGGAAAGATTCAAAGGATTAAGATTTAACCCATTCTGCTGCTGGGTAGTATTGGCTGACAACTCTACAAGAAGACTCACTACCATTTCTAGCCATCTGTTACCGATTCAAATATATTGAAGGGGTTACCATTTAAAAAATAGGCTACGTACATTTACAATCAATCGTGAGACAATTTAACAGGGATCATGGTTCTTAGCGAGAATAAGTCTATTGTGTTTCAATGTTTCGATCACAATAATGTATTGGGCTGTCATTCCGATGACTATTTACTACCTTAGCAAAGGCCCATGAGAAAGACAGCTAACCATAAATGAATCCTGTTAGTGCTTGACATAGTGGGTAAAACAAAATCATTTGAACGGCATCCTTGATTTTTAATGGAACACGTTTTCCTGTCAAGGATGTTATTTCGACCAAAACTGTAGCTTTAAGCGAATGCCTTAGATTTTCTTCATTCTCGCTCATGCGGCATGGCTGCAAAATGCATGGCAAAAACGTTTAACGGTAATATTGACAGAAATCGCCTATTTAGTTTTCATTCTCCACTTCTTCATATCCCACTATTGAAACGTGAACGTGGTGTACCTAGCATCATGACTATATAAAGAGACGTAAAGCAGACCCCATCCAGCAGGAATATTGTATGCTATCCAAATCCTTATTACACGCCTCAAAGATATGACAATGGAAGATAAAAGTGTGGACAAGAATGCCGCCGCAAACACTAATGCAAGTGGTGATATCAACAAGGCTTCTAAAGTCAACGATGTTGGTGTTGTAATTGAATCATTTAACAATTCTGAAGCGTCGCTTGCTGGTGAACCTTTCAAGTATTGTGCTGAAGATAGGAAAGGTAGATTAACAAAAACGGAATGGAGGGACATTCTTTCCTTAATATGCTCCGGTTGTGCTTTAATGTCTGATGGGTACCTGAATGGTGTTATGTCGATGGTTAACGCTGTGCTTGATAGACAATATCCAAAGGCATACACTTCTAAAATAAGTACTCAAGTTTCGAATGCCTCTCTTGTGGGAGTTATCTTTGGACAGGTTGCCATTGGTATAGCAACAGATTACTGTGGAAGAAAATGGTCTATCATTACAGGTACATTTTTTGTTATTTTGGGTTGTATTTTGAGTGCAGCTGCCCATGGTAGGTCCCCCAATGGGATGTTTTGGATGTTAACTATTGCCAGAGGTGTGACTGGTTTTGGAATCGGATCGGAATATCCAGCCTCATCAGTTGCAGCCAGTGAAGCTGCAAACGAATCGGTTAAGAACAGAGGTGCTGCATTTGTTTTTGTTACCAATCTCCCATTATCTCTTGGTGGCCCAGTTGCTTTAAGTATCTTCTTGATCTTACGTAGAATCACTAAAGATTATAGTGCCCTTTGGAGAACATCTTTTGCAATCGGATGCTTTTTTCCCTTGGCTATCTTTTACTTCAGAATGAAATTGGCAACTTCGGAATTGTACAAGGAATCTGCTATTAAGAAGAAAGTGCCATATTGGTTGATTATCAAGTACTATTGGCCAAGACTCCTCGGAACGTGTGGCTGTTGGTTCTTGTACGATTTTGTTTGCTTTCCCGGGGGAATCTTCTCTTCAGTTATCATTGGCTCGGTCTTGAAGGGCGCTAATAAGAATTTGGATAAGCTTGCAGAATGGCTGCTTCTTTTATCAGCCATATCTCTTCCTGGAGTATTCCTTGGAGGCTATGTATGCGAAAAGATCGGAAGAAAATACACCTTAATGGTTGGTTTATTTGGCTATTTTGTTTTTAACTTGATTGCTGGCTGTGCTTACGAGAAGATTTCCAAAATCACTGCTCTCTTTATCGTGCTTGACGGAATCATTGGCTGTTTTTCGAATTTGGGACCAGGTAATATGATGGGGTTGACATCTTCCGAATCCTTTGCAACTCCTGTTCGTGGTACATGTTACGGTCTTTCAGCAGCCTTTGGTAAAGTGGGTGCAGTTGTTGGCACAGAGCTCTTTCATCCTATTGTGAAGAATTTGGGCATAAAGTATACATTCATCATTGCCGCTTGTTGTTGCGTTGCTTCTATTATTCTTGCATACTTTTTGATTCCACATTTGAGAGAGGAGGATTTGTTGCTAGAGGACATTAAGTTCAAGAACTATTTGGTGTTAAACGGATGGGACGGAGAATTTGGTGCCAATGAGGATGAATCTGCCCTCAAACTGTCTTCTGAATCCGCCTAAGTTTTTTGTTATCAGTTATAAGCTGATATCTTGACCGGGGAATTCATTGACTTTGTGGTGTAGTTAGGTGGACTATGTGTACGAACTTTTCTTATAGACAGAGGTGACCCAGTGAGCTCGAAGTTGTAGATTGTAGGAAGCTTATTAAATCCCTTAGGCAACTAAATATCATACAACGCCTCCTTTGAAACTTACAAATTGGGGGAATTGGCTCCTTGGTTGTCTTCATTCCGATTTTCGGAGACTCTTGCAGCCCATCGGATTTCTGTGGGGAAAGCGTTAGGTGCACAAGACGTCTAAATGGGATCTCACCAACCACTAGTTTCTCAAATACGTGGTAAATTCAGCTTTGTGGAAAAGACACCTGAAAGAGCCAATTGCCCCAAGTTTGTTACCCTATACTATAGTAGCAGTACCACCACGTATATCTCCATCTCTGTTGCTATCACCTCTTCAAATTAGTGCAGCATAGATTGTGCAGCACGTTCATCGTGCGTCCACCAAAATGAAAAATTACACAAAACGCCAACCTCTTCTCGACTTTTGCGAGTTTTGAATCAATTTTTTTTATATTTTTTTTTCTATTTGGCCACTGCTGTCATCTAAAGAAGTCTACATCATACACATAACCTTCTGAACAATGTCTACCGAACAAGATACTGCTGAAAAGAATATCGAGATCTGGAAGGTCAAGAAGCTTATCAAGTCTTTGGAACAAGCCAGAGGTAATGGTACTTCTATGATCTCATTGGTGATCCCACCAAAGGGCCAAATTTCTTTAACTCAGAAATTGTTAACCGAAGAATACGGTACTGCATCTAATATCAAGTCAAGAGTCAACAGATTGTCCGTTTTGTCTGCCATTACATCCACTCAGCAAAAGTTGAAGTTATATAACAATGTCCCCAAGAACGGGTTGGTCGTGTACTGTGGTGATGTCATAACCGATGAAGGTAAGGAAAAGAAGTTGAATATCGATTTTGAGCCTTTCAAGCCCATCAACACCTCGTTATACTTGTGTGACAACAAGTTCCACGTGGAGGCCTTAAACGAATTGTTAGAGAACGATGACAGATTCGGTTTCATCGTCATGGACGGTAACGGAGCATTATTCGGTGCCGTCAGTGGTAACACCAGAGAAGTCTTACACAAGTTTACCGTTGATCTTCCAAAGAAGCATGGTAGAGGTGGTCAATCCGCTATGCGTTTCTCGCGTCTTAGAGAGGAAAAGAGACACAACTATGTCAGAAAAGTCGCCGAAGTGGCAGTACAAAACTTCGTCACCGCAGACAAGGTCAACTGTAAGGGTTTGATTTTGGCTGGTAGTGCTGATTTCAAGACTGAGTTGTCCAAGTCCGACTTGTTCGATAACAGATTACAAGCCAAGGTTATCAAGATTGTTGATGTTTCATACGGTGGAGAAAACGGGTTCAACCAAGCCATTGAATTATCTGCTGAAACCTTAGCCAACGTCAAGTTTGTCCAAGAAAAGAAGTTACTTAACCAATATTTCGACGAAATCTCCCAAGATACCGGAAAGTTCTGTTACGGTATCGAGGACACCTTAAAGGCTCTTGACTTGGGTGCCTGTGAAACCTTGATTGTTTACGAAAACTTGAACGTCATAAGATACACCTACAAGGACAGTGAAGGCAGTGAAGTGGTGAAGGAAGTCAACCCAGAATTGCCAGACAAGTCTTACGCCTTGGACAAGGCCACTGGCCAAGAGATGGAAGTTGTCAAGGAAGAGACTCTTTTGGAATGGTTAGCTGAAAACTACAAGAATTTCGGTGCCAACTTGGAATTCGTCACTGACAGATCCTCTGAAGGTGCTCAGTTCTGCCAAGGTTTTGGTGGTATTGGTGCCTTATTGAGATACAAGGTTAACTTTGACCAATTGGCCGAAGTGTCCGACGATGATGATGAATTTTATGACAGTGATGAAGACTTTATCTAAACAGGTAGTAGATTAGGTTTTAGAGAGATGCATACAGACAGACTCGGTGTAGTCTTACACAAACCCAAGACTGAATAGCTAGGCTTTGGGCTCCGGGATCGACACCCCACACCCACACCCACACCCACACACCCCACACTCAGACCCAACTCCAGGTCTGTAGACCTAGACCAAAAGTCCACGTCCAACATTTGCACGACTTTCGACCATTAACATGGCCGGATATCAAATTATGGGAATGTGCATTCCTACTCGCATATACATATAAGTATTATATATAAAGCGTTCGTTCGATTAATTTTATTTTTTTTTATATACCGTCTGTTGTAGAGAAGCCAAGATGAGACCAGCAACTACAAAGAACTACCTTTTTGGGTGTTTTGTCTATTAAACGATTACTTACTACTTCTTCTTGTGGTTTGGCTTGGACACTTTGGAGTCCTTGGCCTTTGCCTTACCCTTCACTGGCTTCTTCTTTTCCTTCAACTTTTTCACCACTGGCTTCTTTCTTATATCGTCCAAGGCATTGATCTTCTCATGACCCAAGACTTCATTATGCATGTTCCCTGAAACCATTTGGTGGGCCAAGTTTTCTAACCCACTGGTGATGTATGATCTTCTGTGATTCTTTCTTAACTTTTCTCCTAGCAACTGCTTCAAGTTGTATCTCATAGCCTTGACGTCATCCTTGGGCAACAATTTATTCTCCTTTCTCTTTCTCATTCTCTTCAAGATATCGTCATCGAAGTTGGCAATGTCGTCAAGATCGTCAATTCCCAAATCCTCGGCAGCCTGGTTGACCCAGGAATCCTCCTTTCTGGTTGAAGTGTTTGCGATTTCCGAGTCAGCCAACTTACTTGCAATTTCAATTCTTGGCTTCAACTGCGTGATGAGATCCATTTCCACGGGTAAAAGCTTGACGTCTTGGTGTGCATTGATTCTTGTGTTCTTCTTTGAAGAGGAGTCTGCAATGGCCTTACGAAGCTTTCTCAAGGGTCCACTGGATTCCTGTGGCGAGCAAAACATCACACTGACACCTTCCTTACCTGCTCTTGCGGTTCTACCAGATCTATGAATGTACACATCGGCTGATCTAGGTAAATGGTAGTGAGCAACGTGGTCAATGTTTGGGATATCTAACCCTCTTGCGGCCACATCAGAGGCAATCAAGACCGCGGTCTTGCTCTTGGAAGTTGCCTCGGTGAATCTTTCAATAGCTCTCAATCTCTGCTTTTGGATCATCGAGGAGTGGATGGAAAATGTTGGGATGTTCAAGTTGTTGAGCAACGGTACCAATCTCTTGACCGAGTCGATGGCGTTGGCGAACACAAGGGTACTCCCCGGGTACATCAAGAGGAAGTAGTACAAGTACAAATCTCTCTCTGTGGCACCACACTCAACAAGACACTCACTGATGGCGTTGGAAACCTTATCGTTCGGGTTGGTGTCGATGTATGTAGGCTTGGAGTCCTTGAACCGAAGCTTGGAGTGCAAGAGCTTCACGATTTCGGCGTTTTTCTCTTCCACAGTCTCCTCCTTCTTGACATCCTTCTTGTGCGGGTTCTTGTCCAACTTGTAAAACAAGTCCTTGGCAAAGGTGGCGGAGAAAACCAAAGATTGCCATTTCCAGGGCTTGCCCTCTCTCTTTGGTCTATTCTTGTGGAACATCTCCAAGATTTTTTCAAACTCCTCAAAGTGGCCGTCTTGCAATAATCTGTCCGCCTCATCCAACACTATGTACTCGGTTAATGCCAATCTCTTCACCAACTCTTCATCCTTTTGCATCAACTCCAAGAATCTACCGGGGGTGGCAACGATGATTCCTGGTCCATGCAGTAATAATCTTTCTTGCTTTTGGATAGATAACCCACCAGTGACACTCACAATGACGTGCTGAGATAACGGAGAGTACTGGGCCAATTTGTTTAAATGATCAACCACCTGGTGGGCCAATTCTCTCGTGGGGGCAAATATTATCCCGTTTGGTGGAGGGGTTGATTTCTTGGCTCTGGCCTCTTCATTGGCCTTCATCAGCTTTAAGCAGCTCTCAAGAATGGGGATCCCGTAGGCCAATGTCTTACCAGAACCGGTAGATGCCTTTCCGATAACATCTTTGCCTTCCACGAGTGCAGGTGTGATGGCCTTCTTCTGGATTTCAGTTGGTTCTGTGAACCCAAGGGCAGACAACCCAGTGAGTGTGTAGGAGGAGAGCTGGAGATCGTTCCAGGCAGGCAAGTCCACTTCCTCTAGAGCGGACAAGTCGATATTGAATGCATTTTCCTTCAATTCGGAGGTTGGCTGTGGTTTGGTGGATTGTTCGGGGGTAGCAGCATCCGCCTTGTTCTTTTTTGTCTTCTTTTCAACCTTTTTGGGTTCTGGGGTGGCTGGGGTGGTTTCCTCTTCGAACCCTGTGAATTCCTCTTCAACAGATGCATCGTCAGATGCATCGTCAGACACTTCCATGGTTACATCCTCCACGTTTTCATCAGCTTCCTCTTCCTCTTTTTCTTCCTCGTCGTCGTCCTCGTCCTCGCCTTTAACGATGAACTTGGTCACCCCGTTCTCAACTTGAACGTCAACCCCATCAATCTCTTCTAAGCCGTAGAACCCTTCAAAATCGTCCAAGGTGTCTGGAATGTCCACCTTCTTCCATTTCAAATTGTCCACCTTGACCACTTTCGATTCACGGTGCAACTTTTGCTTCAACGAGGGAACCTTCCTCTTCTGAGTAGACTTCTTCTGTGTCTTCTTAGCCATTGTGTGTGATGCAAGCAATATGGAGAGTAGCAGTAAGAACAATATTATGCAGTGATTTATATTTTTCGATTTTTCGCGATGACCATCTCGGACACCCAAATAGTAGCGTATTTTCGCTGGAGTATGCAAAGATACGCATCCATCGACGCGATGAGCTTCTCTTTCACTCTACGAAAGCACACTAATTCCCTCTAGCCATGCCTAAGAAGCGTACGGGTCTCTTGACTAGACCCAGATCTATCACCGGGTCCAAAAAACTAACCACACCCAAGAGCTTGAAACCACAGCAGGCAAGACAGCTCATACGAAGGTTCCACATACTACAGAAAAACAAAACGTCCATACTATCCAGACTAAACAAGTCCTTTGGCGGTGAAGAGGATCTCACAGAGACCAATTACAAAGATATTTTGGCAAGCCGAAAGGAATGGAAGAAATTCTACCTACCAAACCTCGAGTCATCTGCGGGCAACGCTGAGGATATCATCAAGATCGACTCCACAATAACGATACCTCAACTTTTCACGCAATTGAGCAAGATCGATGCGGAAATAGAGAAAAGAGGTGGGCTACAAGCGTACCAATCTGCATCCATACACGGACAAAATTCAAATAGAGGCGGGGACTCATCCAAGAAGCTCATAGAATGGCTCAACCAGCCGCCATACACAGATATTATTTCTCGGGCCACGACAGCTGGGGCTTCGCTCTCTGCGCTCGAGATTGGGTGTCTCAATGCCACAAATTACATCTCCACCAGCGGCATATTTGCGAGCATTGAGAGAATCGACTTGAACTCCCAATCACAGCACATTCTCCAGCAAAACTTTATGGAGAGACCGCTCCCCAAGTCCAACAAGGAAAAGTTCAACTTGATCTCGTGCTCGTTGGTGTTGAATTTCGTGCCCACGCCGAGGGAAAGAGGAGAAATGTTGCGCCGTATCACAAAGTTTTTGTTACCACCAAACGCCGGCACCACCACCACCACCAGCTTCAGCAGTTTATTCTTTGTCTTGCCCTTGCCGTGCCTCCAGAATTCCAGATACATAGACACGACAATCTTCGAAGCCATGATGCATGACTTGGGGTTCGTAAAGATGTTCTCGTATGAAGCAACAAAGATCATCTACTACCTCTTCGAGTGGCAGGGGAAGCAAAAGAAACAAGTGCAGCACCCGAAGAAGCAAGTTTATTCGGGGCCAAAAAGAAACAACTTTTGCATTGTCTTCGAGTAGTATTACGTCGGCATTAGATGATTAGATGATAAGATATCATAATCTGGGGTCAAAAAGAAAAAGAAATGCGTAGAAAATATCATACCTGTATTACAATGTATGTATTGTACTATCACAGGCACGAGTTACGAAGTTTTAATTAGTTGAGTAGAAAATAAACCTGGGGTCAAAAAAAGGCTTATACGAAGTGGAGAAGTTCGGAACAGAAAGGTTGAGGTGGGAACCCACGTCAAACGTAGTGTAGCTTAAAATGGAATTGACATGAAACAGTCCTTCTGTAGGGGGGCTTCCTAACCGGCCACTAAAATGTAGCGAGCGTGTAGCGAGCGAATTTTTTTACGGGACGCTAGCGGCCGGTCCCACAGTCCAGCCTTAACCGCACTGACAAATACCCATTAGCTCCGGCCCCCCCAAACGCTCGGCGGCACAATTGTGCCAAAATTCGATCGGTCGGTCCTAAGATCAGCTCGCACATGCCAGCATAGTCACCAGAAACGCAAATGTCATCGACAACCCATAAGAGTGTTTATTATTGTTATTATGCATTTGAGCAAGCACCTGACCAGTTTGAGCCATCTCATGACACGCCGGTCTCAGGTGTCAGTAATTTCTTTTCTCTATTGTCACGCCTAGAAAATATCGCAAAAAATCGCTGGAAAATGCTCGCTCGAAAAAGAAAAAAAAATCTTGGGGCACTCGAATTGCTACACCCGTTTGCATCACCAGGCACTATCCCAGAGTCACTGCAATGGGCTTATTATGCAAAATTCCAAAGTGCCAAGTCATACCGTGGCTCGTATATCCTGTAGAGTAGGGAAGGATCGTGGGGTTTCCAGCTTGAGCACTTGAGCTGCTCTCATGGACTACAATAGCGAACCCTTCACGCACTGGCACAGAGCTGAGCTGAGACCTTCGCTTCTGCAAACCCTGGATCATCAGCCGATATCCTCCCACCTTATTGCCGACTTTTTCTGATTAGTAAAGATTGCGTCTGTTGGCTTATTTCGGTGGTTTCGAGCAATGGAGGGTATGTCATTGCACTGCTGTTCATGCACTTTTTTCTTTTTTTTTGTCACCTGTTTTGGGTCCATGCACTAACATTTCTCGGAACCCGCCATTCCTTCCCCATGGGGCGCCAAGGGTATGGCAGACTGAGAAATCAAGTAGAATTCAATTCTTTAAACTGATGTAGACTAAGTAGATTGAAGAAGGTTGAGCCAGCATGTTCAGAATCCCTCAATACATAGCGAAGTACGAAGTTCCCACTTAGTAATAGTGGCACAAAAACAAAAAAAGTGGCACCCCCCTCCCCCACCCCCAACCCGCCGCTCCGGACTGTTTGATTTTCGGAAGTATCGATACTGCACACAGACAAAAAAAGCAATATTTTTTAAATTGTTCCGTTTATTGTGCACTCCCTGCAGCAGCATACTCTAAAAAAATTTTCCGATTTTTTATTGTTCTCCGACTATTTAAGCAGCAGCAAATCCCCCCAATCTGACACCCTCTACACCCTTTCCTTTCCTCATCAAATACTTCGGTATACAAATCACAAACAACTTTACAAATTTACAACAATGTCCGCTGATAATTCAGGAGCTCAAACTCCCGTCGGCTCTCTCTTAGAGAAAGAATACAAGGAGGGTGAAATTCCCTCGCAACAAGAACTTGAAGACAGACTTCCATCCATGCCAGAGAAAGGTTTCAAGGACCATCTTTTGATTTCCTTTTTCTGTTTGTGTGTTGCCTTTGGTGGTTTCGTTTTCGGTTTCGACACCGGTACTATTTCCGGGTTTGTCAACTTGCCAGATTTCAAGAACAGATTTGGTCAAGATGTTGATGGTGTTAAGACTTTGACTAACACCAGAACTGGTCTTATTGTCGCTATTTTCAACATTGGCTGTGCTGTCGGTGGTGTTATCTTGTCCAAGATGGCTGACATCAGAGGTAGAAGAATTGCTTTAATGTTTTCCATGATTATCTACGTTGTCGGTATCATTATTCAAATTTCCTCGCACACCAAGTGGTACCAAATTGTCATTGGTAGAGCCATCACTGGTTTAGCTGTCGGTATCGTTTCCGTTGTCTCGCCCATGTTTATTGGTGAAACTGCACCAAAGGCCATCAGAGGTACCTTGGTTGTCTGTTTCCAATTGTTTATCACTTTGGGTATCTTTTTGGGTTACTGTACTTTATACGGTACCAAGAACTACAGCGACTCTAGATCATGGAGAATCCCATTAGGTTTATGTTTTGCCTGGGCCATCTTTTTAGTTGTCGGTATGATTTTCATGCCTGAATCTCCAAGATACCTTGTTCAAAAGGATAGAATCGAAGAGGCCAAGGTCTCCATCGGTAGATCCAACAAGCTCTCCTCCGAAGACCCAGCCGTCTACGCTGAAGTGCAATTAATTCAAGCTGGTGTTGACAGAGAAAAGTTGGCTGGTTCCGCCTCCTGGGGTCAATTATTCACTGGTAAGCCAAAGATTTTGGGTAGAGTCATTACCGGTATCTTGTTACAATCCTTACAACAATTAACTGGTGACAACTACTTTTTCTACTACGGTACCACCATCTTCAAGGCTGTTGGTTTAACTGACTCCTTCCAAACCTCCATTGTCATTGGTATTGTCAACTTTGCATCCACCTTTATGGGTATCTATGTCATTGAAAGATTCGGTAGAAGAAAGGTTTTATTGACCGGTTCCGCCTGCATGGTTGTCTGTTTCATTATCTTTGCCGTTTTAGGTTCTGTCAACTTGTACATTGACGGCTACGATGGTCCAACCAGAAAGCCTACCGGTGACGCTATGATTTTCGTCACTTGTCTTTACATTTTCTTCTTTGCATCCACCTGGGCCGGTGGTGTTTTCTGCATTGTCTCGGAAATCTACCCATTGAGAATCAGATCCAAGGCCATGTCCATTGCCCAAGCTGCCAACTGGTTGTGGGGTTTCTTGATTTCCTTCTTCACTCCATTCATCACCTCCGCCATCCACTTTTACTACGGTTTTGTTTTCACTGGCTGTTTGATCTTTTCCTTCTTCTACGTTTACTTTTTCGTTATGGAAACCAAGGGTTTGACTTTGGAAGAAGTTGATGAATTATACGCATCCGGTGTCACTCCAATGTCCTCCTCCAAGTGGACCCCACCAAACAGAGAAGCCATGGCCACTTCCACTGGTTTCGCTGCCGAACACAAGACTGAAGTTGAACAAGTCTAATCCAAGCATTACAATAGAACAACAAACAAATAACAAAAAAAAAAAAAAGGGAATATAGAGGCCAAAACACCTCTCATGACGTTATGCAAATGTTTTTATAGAATTCATACGATACAAATAATACAAATTATACATTATTAGGTTGATTGTAAGAGTTTGGTGGAAATTTGGTGAAAAATTGCTGAAATTGGCTGAAATTGGCTGAAATTTGGTGAAATTTGGCTCATCTTGCCCAATGCAGCAAATAGAGGTGCATGGAACGCTGCATGATTACGTCAACTTCGGAAAAACTCATTTTGATCACGACAAGGCTGGACAAGGCTGGTCCCCCGGGCCAGGCAAGCGCTGAACAATAAAAAAGAAACTACACCGCAATAGAGAAGAAAGCAATAGAGAAGATTCAGCAAAGCCTAAAGCTGCAGGAGAATCTAGATGGGCCTCGTAGAAGCATTCGACGAAATCTTATTGCTACGGGCTTGCGGGCTTCTTTTCCTTTTTTTCTTTGACTTGCTTTTCGGGGCCCAGCCTCGGCATGGGTTGAGGAATACCCATCTCTGCCATCACCACCGTCCTTGGCCACCACCACCCACCATGACATCCTCGTGGGCGTGTGCTGTTTCACGTGGCTTTGGGTTTCGGGTAACTCTATTAATTATTCGATGATGCAAGTCATCAGCGCATTGTATACGAACAATATCCAAAAAGCGTAGGTCACGAACGGGCATATGGACATATGACAGATTGGGAATTGGGGTAAAACGGATTGGGGTAGCGCTAGAAAATAGAAATGGTGGTGGTGTGGTGCCAGCCGTCTCCTGCACCTGCCAGAACCCACTTCAATACGAGAATCTACAAGTAGTGGAAGGGCCGTCGACATGTTGGAGTATTAGTGAAGCTCATAGATGCTCACATCTTACGTAGTTTTGGCTGGGGCATCTCGAAACCTAGAGTGGTGCGGGTGTCGGGATGACTAAAAACTTAACCTGGGGTACGAGTGCCACGGGGTAAGGATACTGGGGTACTGGTATCACGATAGCACCTTCCTCGCGCCACCAGCGAAGATAGCCAGCAGGCAACAGGATAGAGACAAGGAACTCCCACCCTTCATACCTACTCAATTGAACTGTTGTACGCCTGATACTACACCAGCTACACCGTCCCTCCCGCTTTCCAGATCGCGAATAGCGCTAAAATCGGCTCGTCTATCCCGTCGCACTCTATATCCGAAAAACGGCCTCGCGGTCGCGCTGCTCGCGGCCACTGGGCGGTAGCCTAAGCCCGAGACCGCTGTTTGCGATTTTTCACAAGACAGCCGAAACGGTATTACACTAAATTTTCACACGGTTTTTGCCGACCCAGGCTCGAACCCCCAACCACTATTTACCGCTTTCACCTGATCCCCTCCCATCCTTCCGTTGACCCGCAGGAACCCCACCCTGGGCGAGTCACCGTGAAAAAATGAGTCGACGGCTCCACACAAAATCAGGTGAAAAAAAAGCCGAAACGTATAGGCAGTATATTAATTCTTCTTTTCCTTCTCTTTTCCTTACCCCCCCTTAACTCACACCACCAAACATGTTGTCATCCAGAACTGCTCAGCAATCGCTCTTCAAGAGATCCTCTGCCCTCTCGGTCAGATTCTTATCTGCCTTCAACGAAATCCCATTGGCTCCTCCAGACAAGATTTTGGGTATTGCCGAGGCCTACAACAAGGACACCAACAAGAACAAGATCAACTTGGGTGTCGGTGCCTACAGAGATGATGCCGGTAAGCCCATCATCTTCCCAAGTGTCAAGGAGGCTGAAAAGAAGTTGTTGGCTGCTGAAACCGAAAAGGAGTACACTGGTATCATCGGTAACAAGAACTACCAAAACGTGGTCAAGAACTTCATTTTCAACAACTCCGGCAAGGACGTGAACGGTGCCAAGTTGATCGAAGAGGGCAGAATCGTCACTTCGCAAACCATCTCCGGTACCGGGTCATTGAGAGTCATTGCCGATTTCTTGAACAGATTCTACACCAAGAAGCACATTTTGGTCCCCAAGCCCACCTGGGCCAACCACATTGCCGTCTTCACCGATGCTGGCATTACCTCGTCGTTCTACGCCTACTACGACACCTCCAAGAACGGCTTGGACTTTGACAACTTGAAGAAGTCGTTGACCGACAGCGACGACGGCTCCATCGTCTTGTTGCACGCATGTTGCCACAACCCAACCGGTATGGACTTGACCCCTGAACAGTGGGAAGAAGTGCTCACCATTGTCCAGGACAAGAAGCTCTACCCATTGGTCGACATGGCCTACCAGGGTTTCGCCTCCGGTGATCCATACAAGGATATCGGCTTGATCCGCAGACTCAACGAGTTGGTTGTCCAGGGCAAGATCCCATCGTACTCCTTGTGTCAGTCGTTCGCCAAGAACATGGGATTGTACGGTGAAAGAACCGGTTCCATCCTGATCATCACCGAGTCCAAGGAGTCCGCCGACAAGATTGAGTCTCAATTGAAGAAGTTGATCAGACCAATGTACTCGTCGCCACCCATCCACGGGTCCAAGATTGTGGAACAAATCTTTGCCGACAAGTCCCTTCTCGACTCCTGGTTGTCTGACTTGAACAGCGTTGTTGGCAGATTAAACACCATCAGAAACACCTTGTACGAAAAATTGGACAAGACCAACTACAACTGGGACCACTTATCCAAGCAAAGAGGTATGTTCGTCTACACCGGCTTAACCAAGGAGCAAGTGATTGAGTTGAGAGAAAAGTACAGTGTTTACGCCACTGAGGACGGTAGATTCTCCATTTCTGGTGTCAACGAAAGCAACGTCGACTACTTGGCCGACGCTGTCAACCAAGTTGTCAAGAAGTAGACGGGTTTAATATGTATAAAGAGTAAGCGGCTCGCTGGAGTTGCAAAATAGAACGTATGACGAGAATACAGAGAATTGTAGGAGCGTGTAAGTGAGGGTGTGCTGCAATGCAGCACCGTCAATGGGTTGCATTTTGGCGGTCGCATCTTGGCGGTTGCATGTCCTCGAGGTTGCATTTTGGTGCGCCAGACAAAGCAGAGGGTGGGGGATGGGTGGGGGACGTACACGCCGCCAGCCATCGCCACCCCTCGCTCTTCGCAACCCATCCACCCCGGAATGCCACCAACGTATTCCTTAATCGACCTTCCCCAGCTTTAGTTGCAAATCCCAATCGAAGCCTCGAGCCAAAAAATAATGCGATTCGAAGCTCTGGGAGCTCAATTTTTCACGTTGGCCGCGCGCCCTCGAAAGTGGGGTGGAAACCCACCCAATAAACTGCATCGTCACACCACGACAATGCGAGCCCTCGCTGAGAGCAAGGGAAATGCATAGAACAGGGCATTGAGGGATGCATGAGACACGGCTGGGCCAGGGTAGCACCGCCAATCCACTCAATTGACCAAACCCAACCACTATAGTCGGAAATACAAACAATTCACTTCCTCTCACCTTCACCTTGTTGACCTAGGCTGGCCCTGCGAATTCCGTGATCTGCCCCACACCTGCATGTCACCCCATGTACAAACACCTACATTATTTTTTGATTCAGTCCCCAATCCTTCTCTTCACATCGCTAATTGCACTGTGAGAAAGGGGGGAATTGCCAAAAAAAAGTCCTCCCCACCCCACTCCTGCAGTGTCCTGAGTGCTGCAAACTTTGTAAGGGGAAGCTAATAAATCTCGATATTTAAAGAGTGACGATTTCGTGATGGTCCGGTCGAGTGTTTTCCATCGTCTCTTTTTTTTCCTTTCCCTCTCCTTTCTCCCCTTCCTCTTAATTGTAAAGGTTTCCTGTCCATATCTTCTTCTTCTTCTTCTGTATTATTTTTCGGACGACACTACTGCCTTCTTTGCTCCGAGTATTTAGTTGGCTTACACAAACGAAAATCAGCAGATTGCTCTTTTTTTTTTCACTTAGTGGTACATACAAGATTTCATTGGTGTGTTTGCAGCAGCTAAACCCCCACAAAAACGGAACCCAGAAAAAAATAATATATATTAATTAGTTTTCTGCCCTTTTTCCCACAATCACCAAAAAAACCAACAACAAAAACACCCTTAACCATGTCAATTGTCTCAGTCAAGACCACGCCATTCAAGGACCAGAAACCTGGAACCTCCGGTCTCAGAAAGAAGGTCACTGTCTTCCAGGGCGAGCACTACACCGAAAACTTCATCCAGGCTATCCTCGAAGCCATCCCTGAAGGTGTCAAGGACTCCACCTTGGTTATCGGAGGTGACGGTAGATACTACAACGACAAAGTGATCCAATTGATCGCCAAGATCTCCGCCGGTAACGGCGTCAAGAAATTGATCATCGGACAAAATGGTATTCTCTCCACCCCAGCCACATCCCACGTTATCAGAATCTTGAAGGCTACCGGTGGTATCATTTTAACCGCATCTCACAACCCAGGTGGTCCTAAGAACGATTTGGGGATCAAGTACAACCTTGCCAACGGTGGTCCAGCTCCTGAATCGGTCACCAACAAGATCTTTGACATCTCCACCAAGTTGTCTGAGTACAAGTTGGTTGCCGACTTGCCCACCGTTGATCTCTCCAAGATTGGCTCGGTCACTTTGGGCCCACTCGAAGTGGAAATCATAGACTCCACCAAGCTTTACACGGAAATGTTGAAGGATATCTTTGACTTCCCCTTGATCAAGCTGTTTATCGAAAAGAGATCCGCGCAAGGTTTCAAGGTGCTTTTCGACGCATTGAACGGGGTCACCGGTCCATACGGTGAAGATATCTTTGTCAAGGAATTGGGCTTATCCTACGACTCCATTCAAAACTACAAGCCATTGCCAGATTTCGGTGGCTTGCACCCAGATCCAAACTTGACCTACGCTCACACCTTGGTGGAAAGAGTGGACAAGGAAAACATCAGTTTCGGAGCTGCATCTGACGGTGACGGTGACAGAAACATGATCTACGGTGCCGGTACGTTTGTATCCCCCGGTGACTCGGTGGCCATCATTGCCGAGTACGCCAAGTCCATCCCATACTTCAAGAAGGGCGGTGTCCACGGGTTAGCAAGATCCATGCCTACCTCCGGAGCCTTGGATCTTGTTGCCAAGCACCAAGGTTTGGAAGTGTACGAAGTTCCAACTGGTTGGAAGTTCTTCTGCGCCTTATTCGACGCTAAGAAGTTATCGATCTGTGGTGAAGAATCCTTCGGTACCGGATCCGACCACATCAGAGAAAAGGATGGTTTATGGGCCATTGTTGCATGGTTGAACGTTTTAGCCTCCTTCGACGCTGAAAACAACAACACCGATGAAGTTGCCTCCATCAAGTTGGTGCAAGACAAGTTCTGGGAAAAGTACGGTAGAACCTTCTTCACCAGATACGATTTCGAAAACGTTTCCAGTGAAGGTGCCAACGAGATTGTCAACAAGTTGGAAGCACAAGTTGTCAAGGACGGATACGTGGGAAGCGAATTGGCTGAAGGTTACAAGGTTGCAGAAGCTGCCAACTTTAGCTACACCGACTTGGATGGATCTGTTTCAGCTAAGCAAGGTTTGTTTGTCAAGTTTGAAAACGGCTTGAGATTCATTGTCAGATTATCTGGAACAGGTTCTTCCGGTGCCACTGTCAGATTGTACTTGGAAAAGCACTCCTCCGATCCATCCAGCTACCAAGAAGGTGTTGACACATACCTCAAGGATGAGATTCAATTCGTCTTGAAGTACTTGGGATTCCAAGAACACTTGGGTAGAACCGAGCCAGATGTCAGAACTTAGGCAAGAAATTCAGTTAGAATACTATATAAAAAAACGAAATCAACAAACGAAGAATCAAGTTATTCAAGTGTGTAGCGATGTAGAAAAATCACCCACAAAGTGACCTTTTCGAGGGAAGAGCCCCTTACATGGAGAAGTGTTCTCAAAGGGTTCCTTTGGTGATCTCCGATTCTTGCAGGAGGTCTAGGAGCAGCCTGTCCCAACATAACCGTTGATTATTAATACTATACAAAGTTACGGCCGAGCTTGCTTCAATCTCTTTGTCATCTTCATGTACGATTCGGCGGCAGATCTCTTTAGTTCGTTTATGCACACCTCGTTAAATTACCATTTGATTTTGTTCGCCGTTTTTAAGCTTTCTTAGTGGAGACAAAAAGCTCGGAGTAGTTTTGTTCCAGATTCCGAGGTTTGCACTGGGTGTAGCTGGAAAGGCGATTTTCAAATGAAGAGAGTTTGTAAGCAAGTGAGTGGAGTCTTCATGGACACTGGATATTGCCTGCCTGGTTATTGCGCCTCAAATCCAATCAAAATTGACCCCATGGCTACTGATAATCTTTTACTCGCCGGAAAAGAATTTAGCCTCCTTTTTCTCTCGATAGTGCCGCTCTGCTCTTCGCAGGGCGCCAAACTTCCCCGCGAAATTTTGTTCAGTGCCGATACCGAGCTGCCGAGTACTTAAGCCTGGCCATATAATCACAAAAAAACTTTTCAATCCCTCCTTCCACTCCCTCTCACCAAGTCTATATACCTAGTCTTTACTTCTTCCACCGCTAAATATGTCAACCCCTTCTTCTTCAAGAGCCATCAAATTAAGGCAAGCCGCCTTCACCGGAGTCAACCTCAACTTGGGTGAAAAGGACTCCACTTTCGAATTGATTGACGAACCACTCAGAGAATTGAAGCAAGGTGAAGTCTTGATCAAGACCTTGTATCTCTCCAATGACCCTACTCAAAGAGCCTGGATCCAAAAGGGTATTGACCCGGAAAGAATGTACACCGACCCAGTTCTGGAAGGTGAGATCATGAAGGCCACCGGTATTGCTGAAATCGTCAAGTCCAACAGCTCCAAATACAAGGTTGGTGAAACCATCAGTTGTTTCTTAAGATGGCAAGACTTCTGCATCATTGCCGAAAAGGATGTCTTCAACGTCATTCCACAGTCTCAGATCCCATTGACCGCTTTCCTCGACACCATTGGTATGACTGGTCTTACTGCATACTTTGGGTTATTCGACGTGGCCAAGTTGAAGGCTACTGACACCCTTGTCGTTTCTGCTGCTTCCGGTGCCACTGGTTCCGTGGTTGTTCAAATCGCCAAGAACGTTATTGGCTGTAAGAGAGTCATCGGTATCTCTGGTGGCCCAGAAAAATGTAAGTATGTGGAATCCATCGGTGCCGACGCCTGTGTTGACTACAAGAGCGCCACCTTTGGCGCAGACTTGGAAAAGGCCATCAAGGGTGACGGTGACCAAAAGTACGCCGACGTTTTCTTCGACGGTGTTGGTGGAAGTATCCTTGACAAGATGCTCACCCTTGTCAAGCCATTCGGTACAATCATTGCCTGTGGTACCATCTCTGGTTACAACGACTTCAGAAAGGGTTTCGTCAGAAACTGGGGTCAAATCATCACAATGAGATTGCAAGTCAAGGGTTTCATCATCATTGACTACGTCAAGGAGTACCCTGGTGCTGTCCAGAACCTTTTGAAGTGGATGCAAGAGGGTAAGATCAGAGCAGACAAGGGTTCTTTCACTTTGGTCGACTTGAGTAAGAGCAAGGAAGACTTTAAGAAGATTCCAGAAACTTGGGGTATCTTGTTCTCTGACAAGAAGGGCCCAGGTAAGTTATTGACCAAGTTGTAAATATAACGAATTCTAACGACAAAAATAAAAATGTTATTCAAAGACCAGCTGTGTAGAAGCTGTAGTGATGCTGTAGCAATGAGCGGGCTGATCCTGTCTTACCTTCATGCGCTTGTATATAGAAACAATGCAGGGTAGTCCTTCAAGACGCTTCTATTGCTTCCTGTTGTACATAACATTACTACACTTTGAGAAAAATTTTAGACTAGAGCGACAAGAAGCAAATGTACCTAATATGAAGAGATAGATCATGGTTATTTAGCTTAAACAGGAGACGTACGTAAAGTCCCTGGCCCTTTTAGTCAATAAATACAGGGGATAGGAAAACTATGGACGCTGCTGTCTGGGGCATCATCGCGTCTTAGGAAATGGTTGCAATTCCTGCATGGACGTTGTTTGTGTTTGCCTTTTCACTACAACACTACATAGCTTTGCACAATTAGACGACTAGTAGGACACAGACTCCACTAACACTGAACAAACAGAATACCACAGCGAAATATAAAGCTTCTGAGCATAGATTATACAAGGGCAGCTTTGTCGTTCGTACCCCTTCGCTGTGATATCCCATTAATTTTATTTAAATTCCTGAAATCATTTGTTGTCCACCATAGCCTCACCTTTCTTGCACGCAGTAACCCACGCTAGTTTGACTACATGACCAGCTCACGAAAGGTCTCCCTGCTGGTGGAGAAGCTATTGCAGAAATACAAAGAGTCCGACGATGACTTGTCCGATTTGGAAGTTTCACAGTTATCATATTCGAGATTCTCGCAGCGACGTACCTCCTCCGATGGGACAAATGTTGGAGTCATATGGAACGACCAAGACGATATTGAAAACATAGGGACCGAGACGGGGAACAACTCCAAACCATCGGCATTTCACCCAGCCGCCAGCCTCCCACTTCAGAACATCCAACAAGTACTGAGCCTGGCCGCGGGATCTCCAAGCTTCTCGCCCTTTGCGAAGCGAATACAATCAAAGATACAAAATATTGAGTTTGATATGCCCCACAGTAGCAGGAAGGGCACACCATCATCAAAAATCACACGGAATACGAGCAATGGTAACGACGAAAACGGATATTTTGCCAGACATATCTTTCTGATTTCAGAGGATAATTGCATTAGTAAAATAAAGGACGAAAATGAATCTCCTTTCATAGACCAACCAATTATAAACCCCAAAAGGCGACAAGACCCATCTGAGAAAGCCCTGGCTTCACGCGCCGCAGCCGCAGCCGTCGCCGCCGTCGGCGAAAGAAATCATAAAGGTAGCCCAGCAGCATCTTCCAACTCCACCACTCGAACACCCAATCGTAAGGGACATGTGCGCTCCTCATCTGTAAATATATCACTTACTCCAGCTCAAAGATTCGAAAAAAGACCAGGAACAAGATCTGTCAATGCCTTGGAAAATTTCCAGTTTGGCCCCATGGTTGGCAAGGGAGCATTCGCTTCGGTGTATCAGGGAATAAACTTGCGTACAAACCAAGTTGTAGCAATCAAACAAATCATGCTAGAGCCCGACCAAAACGTTGGCGAGTTGATGGGTGAAATCGACTTGTTGAAGATTTTGAAACATCCAAATATTGTAAAGTATCACGGATTTGTCAAGACTTCCACTTCCTTGAATGTTTTCTTAGAATTCTGTTCTGGAGGCTCCCTCAGGCAACTATACAAAAGACTAAAGCATGGACTACCAGAACAACAAATTATACAATACGTTAAACCCATTCTACATGGGTTAGAGTACTTACACGAACAAGGTGTGGTGCACAGAGATGTGAAAGCTGCCAATGTGCTTATTATAGAGGAAACCAATGATATCAAATTGGCAGATTTCGGGGTTGCGACAAAGGTGACGAATCAGTATGAGACAGTGGTTGGTACTCCAAACTGGATGGCCCCTGAAACTGTCCTAGGAGGGGATGGGATTTGCACAGCTAGTGATATCTGGTCCCTTGGTGCAACTATTATAGAACTATTCACCATGCATCCTCCATATCACGAGTTGAACCCCATGGCAACTTTGCATGCCATAGGTACTGATGAGCATCCGCCCTTGCCCAAAGGTCTTAGTCCGTTGGGCCAAGGATTCTTGATGGAATGTTTCCAAAAACAGCCAAATCTTAGGAAAACTGCAAAGCTTTTATTAAAGCACAAGTGGATCCAACAAATTCTGCCGAGATTAACGGTGCCAAAAACTGCTAGAAGCAATAGTATTGGCAATAATAGCACCTCAGGTGGACATTCTGGTAATGTTTCTGTGAGCTATTCCTCGGAACCTTCCTATCACAAGTCGATCACAAGCTATACGGAAAATGATGAAGACAATTGGGACAATGAATTTAATGCAGATATGGGCGAAAGAATCCTTCAAATTAATGAAAAGAAATCACAGCCTGCTCCTCCTAGATTATCAAAACTGGATCTTTTAACCAAATTTTCAGATCAGGACGGAGAAGAGAATGTGGACGATGTAGGGGAGTCTGTTTCAAATGTCAACGGGATAGTGATAACTCCAGCATACGAAGACGACTTTGATCCATTCTTGGAGCTTGAGGTCAATTCCTTCGATACCAATGAACTCGAAAATCAAAGCAAAATGGACTACTTGTTAGGTAAGTTTGCCAAAAGGGTTGATATGTGCCAGAACCAAGATGATGAAAAGGCCCATTACACAATTCTTACAAAACTTGCTGGAAAAATGTTGCATCTCATTAAAAAGTATCCTGTTCTGCATGATGTGTTGGTAAGGGAGCATGGTATTCTCACCATCTTGGAGCTTTTGGAGTATTCGAATGAATTTGCAAGCTACCAGAAATTGTGGTACTATTGTCTTTCAATCTTGAACCATGTATTTCAAGCGAGCGTAATTCAATTTGAGAACTTCTGCCTTTTGGGTGGTATCCCCATGGTGACCAACTTTACCAAAAACAGTATAACTAGTTTCGGTAATGAAGTAAGGTTGCAAGTGGTTCAATTCGTTCAATTGTTTAACTATTCCGACAAGGCATTATCCATGTTTATTGCATCGGGAGGTCTCAGGCTTTTGAGTAAGTTTGTTGAGGAGGATTTTGATTCCTATCCCGAGTTTGCAACCGTCTCGATCCAATTGATTCATAGTATCTTGGGTAAGGATTTGACTAGGTCTAAATCCGATTTGTGCCGAATCTTATCAAAGTATGGAGTAGGGTTCTGGTTTGCCGTGGTTCTCAATAGACTCACAAAGGGAGTATCAAAGAAGAAGGAACAAGAACAATCTCTCATCGACAGTATTGTACAAATCTTCAAATACTTTGGTCAATCAGAAGCAAAAGTTAGAATTAATATTGCAAGCGCAGACTTGTTCAAACTTCTTATCCGCTTGTTCGATAGATTACCATCGATGGAGCATCAACTCACCATCTTGAAGTTTTTCAAATCCATGTCTTGTGTGACAGAAATCTTGAGACCATTGTACAATGCAGACATTTTAGAGTTTTTGGTAAGCTTGCTCAGGCTGCATGTACCTTCAGAGAACCCTCACTACAAGGAGGTTGTTAACATTGTTTGTCCAATTTTGTACAACTGTTGCTACTTGAATCACAGTAAGGAACTAGAGATTGTCAAGTTGGGTGCACTCCCATATTTGAAGACACTATCGAAAATCAACTTACCCTTTAGGCAGTTTGTGTTGCCCATCTTGTGTGAGTTTGTTTATTGTGACAGCTTTGTTAGACAGCAGTTACTCAAATGTGACATCTTGTCCATATACTTCAACCTCATTGTGGATCCATACTGGCAATCGAATGCATTAGACTCGATTTTGAATTGGTACAATACTCAAGATATCAAGCAAAGGCAGACATTGGTCAAGAGGAACTCGAGTAGACCTTTTGTAATGGAAACTTCTAGTCATATCAACTGCTTTGTATCTGGATTCCTCTTGCCCAAGGTATCGAATTTGGAGCTGACGTTAGATAGTTACTTGAAGCTTTTGAATACGAGCCCCAAGGTTCAATCCTACATGTTTAAGGAACTGATAATTGAAAATATCAAGACAAAGCTCATCTCGTATAGCAAGAACTCGGTAATCCTGCTTCTTTTGCTTCGTATTTTGAAGATTTTTATCGTGCATGGTTCCAACCTGTACGCCCCAAAGGAGACAGGAAAAGTATTTGCAGCCGTGCTCGCTGGCGGATTAGCGAGCACCTTGGAAAATTTGCATTCCAGAAAGGGATCGGTATTGATCGACGAAATGGTGAATGAGATTATTGTTGTGATTCAGAGTAAGGAGTAGTCATGAGTTATGTTTTCAGACATTCTTTTTCAAATAGACATGTCATGTATTATCTGGGATACACATCACCGTTATAAAGAAAGGTGCACATATGATAACCCGGAGGATACTTTTTGGCAGAAGTGCTAACGAATCAGTGATAAATGACAACATGAACCTCGTCTTACCTTTCCCGCATGTTTATATATCTATAGCTAGAATTGAATCATAAGTAGCTAGTACCTTCTTGAGTCAGAGTGATAGTCTTCCTTGGTGAGTAAATCATGTGTAGAAGTATCCGGCATATAAAAATCGGCTGAACCGAGCTAAACGAAAAAACTTTGTGGGGAAAACGATTGTGCAAGCAAGCACTCAAGAGGTTTGCTAAGGTTAACCCATAACGGAAAGCAACAGTACCTCACGAGGACGATTATCAATAGACAGTATGGTACGAATCTCATATCCCTCACCTCGAGTTTCACAGCTCGATGCGCACATTTTGGACTCGGAACTCTTATCGCTCTTGAAGCAACAGTTGATCTCAGTCTTCCAACTCCAAACTTCGTGGTGGACATATAACCACCACCCGGAGCTCTGGACGTTATTATTGAACCTCCTAGTGTTCAGACTTACGGTATGGAAATCGGGCTCGTCGTACGGTCTATCCCTTCAAAACTTGAAGCTTGCAAACTTCAAGGACGGTAAGCTCATTGGCCTCAAGAAGAGAGGCTTGTTATGTGCAATTCTTATTGGAGAGTACCTCTTCTTGAAGATCCAATCGTACATATACTCCCAGGAAGTCAGCGAAGACCGCAACCTGTCGCATAAGAGTGCCATACAGAAGCTCAAGGAATCGTTTGTCAAGAACAGAGAAACCATCCTCAGCAGAATCAACGACACTTTCAAGGTGATCAACCTCTTGAACTTCACACTTTTCTTGGTCAACGGGAAGTATCCCTCGGTGGTCCACAGAGTGTTGGGGATTTCATTAACGCCTGTAGTGACGGACTTACTCAAGTTCAATGGGAATAACGTGAACTTTGAGTTCCAAAACAGACAATTGGTGTGGAATGTGATGACTGAATTTTTAGTTTTCATCTTGCCCCTCTTGAAGTTGAGGAGCTTGAGGAGGAAATTCAACAAGTTAATCAGCGGTGGCAAGAAGCAGAACAACAACAATGGTGCAGGAGAAAGTGGTGTGACGCCTTACACCAGATTGCCTGTCTCTCAGTGTGCCATCTGCATGGAGAATAACAGGGTTGCTGGTAAACCTACCGATGGATCATTCCCCGTGACGAACCCTTACACGACAAACTGTGGCCATATATACTGCTATATCTGTATAAGCTCCAAGTTCAACTCTATCAAAAACTCCGATGGCGATAATGACACTTGCCTTCGTTGCAATGAAAAATTGCACTGGTTCAAGGAGTTTGACGACATTGACGAGAGTGCCATCGTGGTGCAAGCATCTGCCTCCCAGTTAGCCGAAGAAGAGGCAGAAAGCGACGAGGACGAAGCTAGTGTAGAATCAAAGGACGAATATGTAGACTCTGAATCTGATGCTAGTGAGGAGGAGGAGGAAGAAGATGATGATGGTTATGATAATGAAAACAAAAGCGAACATGTTGGTGAGGAACCCGAACAAGTTGAGGACGAGGAGGAATCCTCAGACTCATACAGCGAAGGTGAAGAGTTTGACGAGGACGAGGCGTTTGAATTGTGATCTTACAATCTGAGCATTGATTTCGTTTGTGTATATTTTATAGCGTCTAAATTACAATAGAAAGGGAAAACTTACTCCCCTCACCTTAATATATATTTATATATCAGTCATTTTTTTTTCTTCAATTAAATGAGCTTGGCCAATAATTGGGCACCCTTATTGTCAGCGTCTTTAACCATAGTCTTCTTACCCTTTTTCAATTCCTTTTGGAGTTCCTTGAACTTGCTTTGTTCCTTCTTCAGTAACTGCAACACTTCGTAAACAGAAACTATAACAAATGAACCTTGTCCATTGGCAACCCAGTTTTGTAAAGTTGCTGGGTTCGATAAGACTTCGTCGGCAAGTCTGGATGCAAATTCAACACCGGCACCACTTATGACTGAGCTTTCATCTTCAACGGCTTGTAATTTCTTAGTCTCATTGTCCCACTTGAATTCGTTACCTTGGATCAATGCCTTTAACGATCTAGTGATGAATGGAACCTTGTTGATTAAGTGGAAATCTTCCAAGATATCTCCTTGGACAGAAATCTTGAATAAGAGGTCCAATAATTGTGGTCTTAAGGTGTCGTTGACTTCGCTGACAGTGGTTGGTGTAAGGATTAACTCTGTGATGAATTGTGCTGCAATGTTAACAGATAATAAAGTGACTAAGTCATGCTCTTCTAATGCTAAAATGGATTGGTATATTAATGGTATAGCCTTGTCTAAGATTTCCAATCTTCTTTGTTCTTGGGGCTTCTTAGAAGTGGTGGCGTAGGCGAGTTGTTCGTACTCGCGCAAATGCTTGGTGACAACTGGGGCGAAGTATTTACCGTCTAATCCCTTTAATAAGTAAAGTAATGGACGTCTGGAGAATTTTTCACTGATTAAGTTTGGTAAGATTTCAACGCTGTTGAATAATTCCATAGAGAAGGACTTGTGCAACATGACAGTATCATCAACAGTCATGAAGAGGGTGATAAGAACCAAGTTACCGTTATCGTTCTTGATCAATTCCTTGGCATGGCCCTTCAAGTTACGCACAATCAACTTTCTTTCCTTAGCATTGGCAATGGAGATCAATTGACATGCAACTTCACAACCTTCTTGGGTGTGCACTAACTCAGCAAATTGCTCAGTTAAGAGCTCAATGAATTCTCTGATTTGAGTGTCATTGGCAGTGGTGTCGGAAAGTAACACAGTGACGTAGTCCTTCATAGCGGCATGCAAGATTTGGAAACCAGTGGATCCCTTTTCAATGGAGGCGGTGATGGTACCAATCAAGTTGGTCATTATAAGATGCTTCTTTTCGGATGATTCACCGACAATGTCCAAGATGGACTTACCCTTACCGGAATCTCTGAAAACGGCGTATTCAGCACCCCAGAATTCTCTGATCATTTGCTGTCTTTGTTCAGCAGTGGAGTATAAAACGAAAAGATCCTCAACGACATAGGCACCTTCTCTGTGTCTCATCAACTTTCTTAACTTACCGTGCAATTCGTCAACAATGAGGGCACGGGACTCCTTGGATCCATAGTGCAACAACTTGACCAAAAGGTACTTACCGTATGAGGAAGTGGCCAATTGGTAGTAGTTACCCTTTAATGCCTTGACTACAATGTCTCTTCTTTCCTTACTGGAGAACTTAACTAAAGTTTGGACAACACGGGAGGCATCATGCTTCATGACCAAGTCAAGAACACAATCTTTCGATAAATTCCAGATCTCGTCACACAACTTGTCTCTGACTTGCTTTGGTGGAGTTGGCTTCTTGACTCTCAACTTTTCCCACAAGTTCTTGATCTGTTGCACTTCAGCACCAGACTTTCTTTGTAATTTTCTTTCACTGAGAACTTTTCTTTGTTCTGCGTGCTGCTCTTTGGATGTCTTCTTGTTTGGATCGACTGGTTCGCCGTCGCCTGCTGGAGAAGCGGCGTCACCTTCTTCGTTGTCATCGTCCGATGCAGCGTCAGAATCAGAGTCGGAGTCGGAATCAGCATCAGAATCTGAGTCAGAAGCTGCCTTCTTCCCCTTCTTGGTGGAGACTTCGTCATCATCTAATTCGTCTAACTCGTCTAATTCGTCTTCATCTTCAGAATCCAAGTCATCGTTTTCTTCGGAGTCTGACAAGTCTTCACTGGAGGCCTCCAAGTCCTCATCTTCAGATGATGATTCAGGCACAACTTCCTTCTTGGCGACAACCTTACTTTTCTTGGTCACGACGGGCTTTCCACCCTTTGGAGCGGAACGCTTGGTTCCTCTTGCTACTGAACCCATTATGTAAACTTGTTTAATGCTGTCAGGAGATACAGTAGAGGATATGGGCAAGACTTTACTCCAAAAAATCGAAAATTTCTGAGATGAGCTCTTCTCTGAAAAATTAAATGTATACAGGCACTTCTTGAGCAGAGCGGTCACGTGATTGATAAAGCCAGTTAAAGAGATCCCACTACTATTTTGGTCTATGTACAGGATTCGTTTGGAACCGGCGTTTGCATCACCGAAAAATAGAAAGACTCCAGAGTATGAAGATGACTAAACATATTCCTCTTTTTAGTCCTCCTTTGTATATTTTCAGAAAGTATAGATATTGTCTTTCTTGATTCATAAATAACCAAAGATGTTTCGCACTGCAATCAGATCTAATTTCAAGAGCCCCAGATTCGCAAGCACTCAGTTTGTCAGATTCAACTCCAAAGTCACTGAACTTGTGAACTTGAAGCAATTCAGAGAATACGTCAAGGGAGACGAAAGTGTGTCCGTGATCGATTTCTATGCCACCTGGTGCGGTCCTTGTAAGGCCATCGAGCCAATTTTCAATGCCTTGGCCGAAAAGTTCCCAACTGTCCAATTCGGTAGAGTCGACGTGGACAATGCACAAGATGTTGCACAAGAATATGGTATAACTGCCATGCCTACTTGCATATTCTTCAAGGATGGAGAAAAAATCGACCAGATTATTGGTGCCAACCCTCCCAAGTTGCTTAGTTTGATCAAGGAACATGGTAATGTTGAGTAAATCTACATGGGAGTAAGAGATAATCTACACTCTCGAGCTAGGGTGAAAAGTACATTTGTGGGGTATTTGCGCAGCAGCGGCCAGTAGGAATGGTCGCAAACCACCGCACTTTCTTAACAAGAGTGCGCATATCTCGTTCACCCTTCCCACATAGTAGCAAGATAGTGTACACGAATATACGGAGCCACTAAAATAACAAGGCTTTCATTTGTAAGCTTTTGTAGACGCAGAGTGGGCCAAAGCCGGCTCCTGATACTTTCTATGCTCACGTCTTGTTTTGGCGATTGGCGGTGGAAATCTGAATCTGAAAAGGTTCCAGATACGCCCCAAAAAAGGACTCCCAATAAGTATCCTGCACAGACTTCGCGGTCGAAGTGGCGAAACCACCAAAACCTCACAAGCGAAACACCACCCACACAAAATCAAAGATACGAAAGTGATACTTACTAATAAATACTCAATAAATTATAGAATCCAAACACAACAATGGTATGTATATGACAGTCATGGGAACGGATATCGTGATAAACGAGCATTTTAAATCCAGAATCGCCGTCCAGGCGTGCTGGATAGGGAGTGAACTGTGGAAAGTATCGGAGACTGTGTCGTTAGGTTGCCTTGGTGAGGTATGCGAATCATTGGAAAGCCGTGGGCACTTTCTGTATCCCCCAAGCACCCAATATTGGCGGTCTATCGAAGTCTCCAATTCAATTCACCCTCCCTATCTCAGCCGCCACTTGGCAGGGTGTTGATCCGTTTAACATGTATCCTTTATATTCTCTCCTTAGTGAGCACTCATACTAACATTATTTTCAGGGACAAGGACCATCAGGAATGCCAGGTGGCGAAGGTTTCGGAGGAAACAAGAAGAAAGATGACAAGAAGAAGGAAAAGCCAAAGTACGAACCACCAGTGGAATCAAAGTTTGGTAAGAAGAAAAGAAAGGGACCAGACACCGCCGTCAAGCTCCCCTCCGTGTACCCAAACACTAGATGTAAACTAAAGTTATTGAAGTTGGAAAGAATCAAGGATCACTTATTATTAGAAGAAGAATTCGTGACCAACCAAGAAGCCTTCCAACCCACTGAAGCCAAACAAGCTGAAGAACGTGAAAAGGTGGATGAATTGAGAGGGTACCCAATGTCCATTGGTACTTTGGAGGAAATCATTGACGACGACCATGCTATTGTCTCGTCTACTGCTGGCCCAGAATATTATGTATCGATAATGTCGTTCGTAGACAAGGGACTTTTGGAGCCTGGCTGCTCAGTCTTATTACATCACAAGACTGTTTCCATAGTCGGTGTATTACAAGATGATGCAGACCCAATGGTTTCTGTCATGAAATTGGACAAGAGTCCCACTGAGCTGTATGCTGATATTGGTGGGTTAGAATCCCAGATTCAAGAAATCAAGGAAGCCGTCGAGTTGCCCTTAACACATCCAGAATTATACGAAGAAATGGGTATAAAGCCACCTAAGGGTGTCATATTGTACGGTGCCCCAGGTACAGGTAAGACATTGTTGGCCAAGGCTGTTGCAAACCAAACCAGTGCCACATTCTTAAGAATTGTGGGTTCAGAATTAATTCAAAAGTATCTTGGTGATGGTCCAAGATTATGTAGACAAATTTTCCAAATTGCTGCTGAACATGCACCATCCATTGTGTTCATTGATGAAATAGATGCTATTGGTACCAAGAGATACGAATCAACTTCAGGGGGTGAAAGAGAAATCCAAAGAACCATGTTGGAATTGTTAAATCAATTAGATGGTTTCGACGATAGAGGTGATATTAAGGTCATTATGGCTACAAATAAGATTGAAAGTTTGGATCCTGCTTTGATCAGACCAGGTAGAATTGATAGAAAGATTCTATTCGAAAACCCGGACGGAAACACAAAGAAGAAGATTTTGGGAATTCACACCAGTAAAATGAACTTAGCACCAGATGTCAACTTGGACGAATTTATCACCGCTAAGGATGATTTATCAGGTGCTGATATCAAGGCTGTTTGTACTGAAGCTGGTTTATTGGCCTTAAGAGAAAGAAGAATGCAAGTCAAGGCTGATGATTTTAAACAAGCTAAGGAAAGAATCCTCAAGAACAAGGTGGAGGAAAACCTCGAAGGGTTATACTTGTAGTTGCAATGACTGAATACACGACATATTAGAAACAAAATTTAATTGTAGAAAAACATAATCGCTACCTTAATTTATAACCAGTAGCCTAAATTTACAAGAGCGTGCAATGAAAGTGTAAAGTAAAGGGTATAAATGGGAATCCGAATCCCCAATGTCCATTTATTATTGTTCGTATATAAAGTGTCATAATGGTGTGATTCTAGCTCATTGATGTTCGAATAAGGAACTTGAGGAGCTGGTATCTGATGTATAAATGCTGAAGTCGCTGTAACTCTTAGAGATTTCCAGCTTGAAAGACGACTCACTCGCCTTGGTTCTATAGCAGCTAGGAGGAATGATGTTCTTGAACAGATTCCTCTTGTCTTTAATTTCCATGAGTCTTGTCTTCAAGTCAGAGATGAATTTGTTAATCTCAATATTCTTAAAATAATCCTCAACTGTCTCCAATGTGTCACACAAGAGTTCAAACTTTCTGACATATAAATCGACTTTAGTAGAGGCATCAAGGTCTTGGATCTTGTCAGGGATAAGCTCCTCGACGTAGAGAAACTCTGATGCCAACGTACAAATACCAATCAGCGCTTCCATGGAGAATTGTTCTTGCATTTCAATCAAACGCTCTAATTCAGAAATCCACGGTGGCGAACGGACAGGAGACGATGTCATTGCTCCAGCAGGGGCTCTGTCGGAAAGCTTTTGCTCCAAAGTAAGGATTTGAGAGTCCTGCTCCAAGTCTGTTTTGATAATAGCCCTATAACAATCAAACTTGACAAGTGAATCTTGTAACTTCTTGAGGTAAGATATTGGTTGGTCGAAAGAAGTTGTGATATCGTCAGTTGAAAATCCTTCAAGATTGTCAACTATATCGAAACAGTTTCTCAGTGATTCCAAAATCTTGTCAATCTTCAGATGCTCAAATGAAGATAATAAGTTAGAAACTTCAATTGCATGGCCGTTAAGTGCATTGCCAAATGTGCTGGACTTGGAGAAAAGTTCTGAGTAGATAGCAAAGTTATCAACTTGGTCGCTGTTCCTATTCTGATCCTTCTCTTCCTCTTCTATGGAACTTGGAATCTGGTGTTGAATAGTTGATGAAGAAATGTTGAACAGATGGTCAATAGGTGTTGACATTTCAGTAGTTGGCGTCTCTGGATCTGGGAATTCTTTGTAGTCAAAGCTGAGAAAGTCCTTTGTAATGATATTTGGGGGAGGACCGGCTGGAGATGCAGTTGCTGTTACTGATCTGGAAGATGCAACACTTGGTTTCAATTCCTTAATCGTGGTTCCCAGAGACATTTTCGTAAGTGTATCGACTGAGGCAGTTTGAATGGGATGTTGAGGTGATGTTGGTGATGTGGGTAATGACAAAGAGTCTTTGTTTGGTGATGTGGTTTTAATCACTATTGGAGATGATGTTGCTGAAACCAAACATTCCATTTCGATAGTTGATGGAGAATGTTCCTCAACATGCACTGGACTTCCACAAACTGGAGACTTAGTAGCTACTTCTTGTTGAGGTGCAATTTTAGCTAAGCTGGATGGGGATGATTCCTCGATAACGTCATCAGCAGATTGCACTTCAGCAATTGGAGGAGACATCTTTGTGATATGGACAGGAGATGGTGCTTCAGCCTCATGCATTGGATTTTCGTTAACTGGAGAATCTTCATTCCTAGTTGGGGATGGCGAAATCTCTTCGAGAGCAGGGGCATCCTTGTCAGTTACAATTGGCTCTTCAATAACTTGACTTTGTTGTTCAACAACAAGTGGCTCTTCGAGAACTGTGGATTCCTTCTCAGCGACAAATGGCTCTTCAAGTACTGGAGCTTCAACAGCTAGTGGTTCTTCCAGAATTGAAGCGTGCTCGTCAGCGAGAACTGGCTCTTCAAGAACTGAAGCTTGCTGTTCGATAACTAATGGTTCCTCCAGAACTGAAGCGTGCTCGTCAATGAGAATTGGCTCTTCAAGAACTGGACTTTGCTGTTCAGCAACAAATGGCTCTTCGAGAACTGTGGATTCCTTTTCGGCGACAAATGGCTCTTCGAGGACTGGAGCTTGCTCATCAGCAAGAATTGGCCCTTCAAAAACAGTCGTTTGCTTTTCAGCTACGAATGGCTCTTCGAGTGCAGTTTGCTTTTCAGCAACAAATGGCTCCTCGAGGGCAGTTTGCGTTTCGGTAACGAGTGGCGTTGTAACAGTTGGCATTTCGCCGATTGTAGCTTTTTGCTTAGTGAGAATGGGCTCTTCGACAATTGCGGCTTTCGCTTCGTTGACAGTTGACACTTTGAAGATTGGAGCCTTCTTTTCTACGACAGCAGCATGAGATAACTTTCTGATAGACAATGATTGGACATCCATGAAAGGTGACTCTCTGATAACTGGAATTTTTTCCTCTATGACAGGACGTGCTGATGTCTTCTTATTGTTTGGAGATTTTTCGTTAACAACAGAAGCTGGTGCTTTCGCTTCGTTCTGCGATGGTTTCTTATCAATAACAAAGAATGGTGATGGCTCCTCAAACAATGTATTCTTTCTAGGAGAGTTCTCGAGAATGGTATCTTCAATGTCAATAGTAGAAGCAGGTGATGTCTTTTCGAAAACGGATTCAAAGGTGAATGGTGCCGAAAGCTTCTCTGGTTCAAGGACATACTTTTCGTCTGATGAAAATATGTAGTCGTTTTCGGTTTCATGTAGATTCTTTGACATATCGGGGAAGTCGAACTTTGATGGAGAAATTTGATCAGCATCATGATACAGTTCGATGTCTGATTCTGAATCTGAAACAAAGGTGGAAGGAGCAGCAAGAATAAACTGCTCCCTTTTCCTTTGCATTTCACTCTTCATATCTTGTACACTTTGCCTTTTCGTATTTGACTTCTCCGAACCATTCCGCAACTTGTATTCCAATTCAGAGCCTGCTGTTTTAGATTTCACACTTTCTTGGTACTGAATGCCCACCATAAGATCTTCAGTCAGTTCTTGGTCATCTTCCTGTTCATCCATTTCAAATAACTTTAACCACTCTACCAAGTAGACAACAACACATTTTTCATCAGGAACGAATTGTGCAAAGTCCTCGACTTCGGCCAACTGTGGTATACCCAATACGTCGGCGATCTCGAAAACCTTCTTCAAGTTTTGAAGCTTCTTGCCATTCTGCTCCATTTCCAAGTAGTTGACTACTCCCAGCTTCACGCCTAAATAATGCTCTAGTATACTTCCCAAGATCAAGTCCGGTCTATTAATTTCCAAACTCCAATCCCTATCAAAGTTTTGAATGTCCAGTAAGCCATTTTTCTTCCTAATTATGAGGTTAACCCAATCCTTTAGAATCTTCTTTATCTTATGGAATGAGTTGCATTCGTTGGATAATGCTTTGGAAATGGTAGTCGACGTGGAATAAACCAAAAGCGACCACACGAGTCCCAATATCAACTTCAAATTTCCATCCGCTATGTTGTCGGCACTGATATTGCAGATGTTTATTTGGAGAATTATCTTCAAGAACTCCAAGGATTCAGAAACATTTTCGATCCTTTGGAGTCTATGAACAGGCTTGTAGTGTACTGGTTGTAAGACATATGCTGATGGTGAAGGGGATTCTTCAACGATTGTGTTGATCAAACGAACGAGAACTAGCCCGTCCAGTAAGTCTCTTTGGAGGTTCTTGACTTTGGTTTCCCCTATTTTAGAGTTTATCCAACGGTTCAAGAACTTCTCCTGCTGGGATACCCAGTCAGCCATTGCCGGTGGTGCAACGGACAACGATTCCACTAGTCTAATTGACTTCATAGGATAGCCTAGTTTTTGAATTGAGTTGGTGTATTATTGTTTCTTTGTAAGTAGTTGGAATGTCCTATCGTTTTACCTTTGGCAACGCGTCATACAAAGAATGAATATCAACCCTGCGAAACTTGAGACGCAGTGGGGGGGTGCGGTGGGGTGGGGTGGGGAGTATAAGTTCTTTTTTTCCTGGCTCAGAACTCTTGGTATGGTTCACAACTTTTAGCTGAGGTATCAAAGGTAGCTAGTGACTCCAGAAATTAGAACTTCTGGAGAGGAAAGGTAGTTCCAAATAAATGAAAAAAAAAAAATAAGACAGTAGATAATATATAAAATGAAATAAAAAAAAAAAAACAACGCAATGTATATCACAGATGTACGTTAAAGCTTAACTATGGAAAATCAAGAGCTGTTTCCATTTCAAGGCTAATATGCACCGCTTTCGTTGGCTTAAGGCGTAGTAATTCACAATTAGCTACCTGCTTTCGGACTGGATTTCAATAAAACTGGTATACCGTATTATTTTTTACAGTAAACTTGCGTTCTTTTGCATGCACATGGGGTTAGCGAGCAGGAGGTGACGCGAATCGCGATTGTCTGCTCCGATATTTTCTTGCGTTGAAGCGACTCTACAGTGGTAAAAACGCGCTAGTATACTTTTTACGGCGGGAGTTGGCGGGAACCGTGATGACTTTAGCGAGAGAGCCAGAGTGATTTAGTGGCCTATTTAAGGCAAAATCAAAAGTCCCACATTTTATGACAGGTTCCTTCAGTTGTACCCCTTCTTCCCGCTTTGGTTACATTACAGTAGTCAATGAAGCACATTCGGTGTACTCAAAGTCAGTGTTCAACACTGAATTTGTTTGTTATGATTCTCTAATTTTTTTTTTTTTCGTTTGTATTTACAATTTACTTATCAAAGCACAGAATTGCTCGTCTAACTTCCATTGAATGTAACCGTCCGCCCAAATATTTCAAACCAGAAGATTCTGCTCGCAAATCCTGCCCAAGACTTAAGGGGGAGATGCAGGAACGTGGTATCATTCACCACGGATATGCCGTAGAAATGATGCACATATTCACCTTGAATTGACAGATATGTTGTTGAAACAGTCTTCTGTGTTGTTTTTTTTCCTTGAGCGTTTAGAATCTGTAGGTAGGGGTAATCGAGTGTGGTGCTCGCCTCATACTTCAATTAGCAAAGCGGCCCTTTCACTCTTAAACTCTAATTAAGCTTTCGTTTGCTGCTTCAGCACTGGCCATTGTAAATATCGTGTGTGCAAAATTACCATCGAGATGAATCGTTAAAACCTGTGAGATGGTAGCTGGTGGTCGAGAATGGGTGGTAGATATTACCCATTCTATGTAAATTAACTTCTGTAGTTTTGATCGAGTTCGGATATATAAATTTCCTTCTTTGGCGTCAATGAGTAGTTAAAGTGTAGATGCAATGAGCCAAACTCTTCACAGTACGCCACAAGTCATAAACCGTTAGCTTCTGGTTGAAAAGCGTAGGATTGGGCTTTGGCTGATATGTCTAGAGCGCTAACTTTATCCTCTGCCTTCACGTTACCAAGTGAGTTCTTTCTACACAGTGTCCTAGCATAGTAAATTACAAATTTATTATATATTATATATATATATATATAAACATATATATGTGTGTATGCAAATATTAATGTTTAGTATTCGAATAGCTTGAGCGGTACTATATTGCAAGCAGCTATTTCCAGTTGAATGTACGGGGGGGAGGGCAGTTCACTTATATGAAACTCATGATGGTGGCTCTTATTGAAGGAACTTTGAATGTGGATTATCACCAATCACCCATCCCCGTAGCCACTAATTCAAATTATCACTGAACACTTCTATAAAAATCACAACATGCGGAAATGTAATAAATTATCAGTTTCCGGAGATGTAAATGCAAGTTATTTGAATTAGTATTGTGATTATGATAATTTAATTGAATGATAGCTTAGATTTTGAAGAAGGGGTGTTCCATGGCTTCCTTTGCGGTAGGTCTCTTTTGGTGGTCGTAAGTCAACAATTTATCAATGAAATCAATAACTTCGTCACTAATGAACTTCTCCGACTCGCTATTTATGAATTTGGTCCATGGTTGCCTTGGGTAGTTTCCCAATATGGTATCGTAATCCTTCGATAATCTGATACCATATTTGCCTACGTATGCCATCAAATCTTTGGTACCCAAAACCTTGGCAATTTGGACTAATTGATCATTGTTAGAGTCACCTCTGAAGAATGGTTCCTTCTTGAAGATGATGGCTGCTAACATACAACCAACGGACCATAAGTCCAAGGAGTAGTCGTATTGTTGTAAGTTGACGAGTAATTCAGGTCCCTTGTGGTATCTTGACGCCACTCTAACGTTGTAGTCCATACCCGAATGGTAGAATTCAGCTAAACCCCAATCAATCAATCTCAACTTCTTGTTCAATGGATCAATCATAATGTTTTGCGGCTTGACGTCTCTGTGGATAATGCCCATCAGATGAGAGTAGTCTAAGGCAATCAACAACTGGGTGAAGTAGTACTGGATGTCAGGTATAGTGAACTTTGGGTACAACACTCTAAAGTCGATGTTGTTGACCTTTTCGAATATTAACGCTGGGATCTTGGATTGCAGGTCCTTGACTATGTCCAACAATCCAACGACATTGGGGCCACCGGTCAAGTTCTTCAAAATCTTCACTTCTCTGTAAATCTTCTTCATCTTGACAGGCTTGAGGACCTTGATGACGCAGGGCTCATCGTTGAGGATGTTGACCCCTTGGAAAACCTCTGAGTACTTACCTCTTCCGATTTTGCTTATGATTTCATAATTCTTGATGTGACCCCATTCTATGACATGGTTCTCGTAATCCCAGTATTCTTTTGGTTTGTTGCTGTTAGCATGTTCGTATACTCTGGCTCTGGAGTAGACACGAGTAGAAACGGACATATTGGCTATATACTATAATGGAAAATTTGTGACCTTTGCCTCAAAAGTTTGAATGAACTAGTGCACGTGCAGTGTAGGACGTAATGAAAGTGTGCCTTCGAGTAGTGTAATGGGAAGGGATTGCAAATGTGTAGTCTCCTTTGGTCTTGCCAAAGATGAATTCAGGTTGTGATACACCGAACTAGATGTGATTCCCGAAGCTTGCTCAGAACTATAAAAAGTAAGGAGGATTGACGACCGCAACTAGATGGAATTAGTATATATCAGTCAATATGCCAATATATCAAACTCAATAGTATGCTTACTCCTTGGTTGTTCCTAGGACTAAATCAAAAGGTTTCGAATCAAGTAAACCCACTTTCGTGACAATCAAACAACGGTTTGTAAATCAGTGATTCCGATCAGAAGGATGGACTCAGATGATTTAGTGATGTTATTTTTTTTTTTTTTTTTTTTGGGATATTTTGGAACTTTGAGATTTTTTCGTTTTGTCCCCCAAAGATCTCACAAGTGGCTCTGGTCGTATAGCTCCCTTAATAGGCTGTGGATGAACGGCGTATTTTTGAAAAACTGCGAAGAGCTGTCAATGAACGAAAGGAAGAAGAAGTCAAAATGTAAGCTTAATTTTCGCCGACCGGAGGTGTATTTGGAGCTATCAAGAGTCTTGCCTCTGCCTGGACATCCAATGCCGTCTGTAACTCTATGTGTGCTCAAAAAGGCAAATGCTCATCACACAAAGAAGGTAGCAAAAGAAATTTCTCCAGCTATGTGCAGGCCATGTGGCTGAATCCCAAGAATGATAGTCACTGACAAGCTGGGCAGGTCACCCCATTTGGACACTTCTCTCTATAACTTCTCCCTTCCTTGGACGATTGAGTGATTCAGACAGACTTGTTGAATGCGGTAGTTATGTCAAGATCCTGAACTGGTAGAATTCTCGAATGGGCGATCGTGCTCCACAATAGCAATTGTAGAACTGGCCTGTATCTTGCATCGGAATCTTAAATCTTTATCTTTAAAGTTGAGCGGTCACGTGCCCAAACTAGCACATTGGAACGGTTGCAAAAGCTCCGAAGACCGGGTGTACCGAGCTTACCTTTTTTTTTTTCCAAAGCGAGTCTAGGGCCGTGTTACCTAATCATGACAAGATCTAGCCCGTTTGTGGGGAATAATTAATACTATGGAAACAGATTGAAAAGTTGGTTTCCAGAAATCGAAACACATGATGGGTATCAGAAACCATATTAGTCTTGAAAACTGTCGATAGCTTTGGTTAATCGAGGCACTGTAACTAATTCTTGCGCTTGCAAGAGAGATATTTCTACTCTGTTTTGCGTGAATACCAAACTATTACTACTCAAAGAATACCGAGAAAATAACTCGGTGCAAACTTCCATAGCACTCATGTGTCTGCGCTGGTGTCTTCTTCCTTCTCTTAAAGTAGTAAGTACATGTGCATGTTCATTATCGTTTTGGTCTAGTTCTTGTATGCAGTCCAAAACATACAACGACTACGAGTGTAGCCTTTCAGTTCCTGGTATCGATATGGTCATACCTTATTAACCGCCTTGCCCCCCCCTCACTGTCATTTTCCTGTATACGACTGCTTAATCAAGCGTCCCTGTTAAAGCCATGAGCATAACCATTGTGGATAAGGGACGAAATCTATCGGTTCAATTGTCACCATCACCACCATCCATTCCTCTCAAGTACACGCGACTACCAGACTACATAGATCACACGTTGATCCCTCCGTTTCTAGTTCTGGAGCCCTCAGTCGATATATATACGAGTTCAGATGAAACGGAGGAGTACTTCAAAGAAGCTCTCGTGAGGGCCAGCCTAGAGTCCAAAGATCCAATTGCATTGATGTTCACGCCGTCCCATCGCGCAACAGAGTCCAACGAGATTGGCACGTCAACTACCCCCCCTACTGAAGCTTCCCTGCAGCTTCATATGGTTGTCTACCTCAATACACAGAAGCTCAAATTGAAATGTTGCATACTAGATTTCAGCATACTACCGCGTCTTGCATCGATCTCGTATTTGGACGAGACTGGGTTTGTTAGGGACGCGCCAGCTGCGGCCTCTGCTCCCGTGGTTCCAACTCTCTCGCGACGTTCTTCCTCCTTCGCTAAGGATACATCTGCAAAACTCAGTCCTGGGAGTCTTGCCACCGGAAACACCTCCGTCTTTGACAAAGTTCTATCGAAGAGAAAGCTCCAGCTGCTGCAAAATCTGTTCATCGTGCCGTCCTCATCTGCCTCACAGGCACAGACAACCGCTCTATCTTCGCAGACCTTATCTACAAACGAGCAGGTCACTCAGGCCATAAATAAGGTGATCCTTTCCGGACTCAGATTGAGAGGACTTTCGGGATTTCTCAGCTCTTCTACCCAGCAGTCCAACGAGAAGCTTGCGGTGCGAGAGATCTACCAGATGACGCAAAAATGTGCCTTGTTTGCAGTCAGAAAGTTCAACTACGAGTTTAATAAAGATCAGGGTCAACCGCTGCTGCTAGGGTCTCTGCCTATACCCGTTCAACTCAACGACATCCAAGACATAGTGGAGAATTTGTTGCTGGTATTTATAGATTTGGACGAGAACAAAGTCCAGCCACCAACAGGATAAAATCCTATACTGCTACGTTTGCTGCTGTAATATAGTTTAAAATTTATACGTAATTCTATACAGATATAATTGGCATCTTTCTATGTACAATGTCACCCTTAACGTCGTTTTTCAAGCCCACTTTCCTCCTCCTAGGAGCTTTTTACAAGTCGCTGAATGAAATGGTGGCAGATTCTTGGAAATCCTTGGACACCTTGGTGGATGCTCCTTGTAACAGCTTGTCGATCGAACTTTGCACCACTTGCTTCTTTCTGTCTTGCTTCTGGCCCATAAAGTCCAACAAAAGACCTCTGTTTTGCAAGAGGTAACCTCTCTTTTCTGGATTACTGTAGTAAGTTATGTCTCTTCTATGGGTTGGTCTTGCTTCCAAGGGTAAGTAACCCTTTCTTCTCAAGATGTGGTCTGGACATATGTGAGCTCTAAGACTCAATTTTGTGAAGTATTTCGCAGTGAAGGTGTGGCCCAATTCCTCGATTTTGGCGATGGATTGGTTGGATGCCTTGGATGCTTCTATGCTTAAGGGCACGTTGTAGAGCTCCTTACCGTTAGACAATATCTTTACACCATCCTTGACTGATCCAGTGATCAACCCAACCTTTCTCATGTGACTTATGGTTAATGTATCGCCTGGCTGCAAGCCGACAATTCTACCGTTATCCCAGAAATCTTGGATTCTTTCCAACTTGACTTCGTGGAAAATTCTTCTGTTGGGTCTGTTGAAACCAGTCTTTGGGAATCTCTTGAAGAATGGGGTTTGACCACCTTCGAACCACATAGGAACCTTACCTCTGGCCTTTTGACCCTTTTGACCTCTACCGGAGGTCTTACCCAAGCCTGAAGATGGACCTCTACCGAGTCTTCTGTACTGGGTGACGGCACCTTCATTTGGCTCCAAGTGGCCCAAGTAGGATGCGAACCTCTTGGACATGAATTGGATAGGCGAAGTGGTGGTCGTGCTGGCCACCTTAAGGGCACTTTGTACCTTCAAAGATATACCAAACATCGTATGGTGTGAATATGCGTTTGGCAGTGTCTATTTTTACCCTCTACTTGATGACGACGACTGGACTATCTGGAATGTTTTCAGCACACAAATGAGCTTGGCTGATTTTCAAATTTCGATTGACTGCCGCAAAAAAAAAAAAGAAAAATTTCAGAGAACGACCATAAAAACTAAAGTCGTGCCAATCTCAATTCTACACAACCAAACTAAGTATTAGACTACTGTCTTACAATTTCGCGAGTGCTTTGGTTGTGTTGGATGGGGAGTACGAGTTTACAGGCAGTACAGTATGTGCATGGCATGATCTGCATGATCTTCAAAATCGGTTTTAGTGGGCTCTTTCAATACTTCAACACAAAATTTTCACCCCAACACTAGATTGCAAAATGCTGAATGTCTGCAATCCCCACCATCTTCAACCAGTTCGACTGAGAATATTTCTCCCATGTACAGAAGCCTTTATGGCCAAGTTGGTAAGGCACCTCACTAGTAATGAGGAGATCGTCAGTTCGAATCTGGCTGAAGGCATTTTCTATTTTTTTTTTTATTTCTTGAAATCGCAGCTTGATTAATTTTTTTTAGTATGGAAGTTCAAAACCAAACTCCACAGCTGAGTTCCTTAGCATACTACTAATCCCCTAAACATGGCCAAAGAAGACGAAGAACTAAAGGAGATCTGGTCTCTATTCAATGATAACACAGTAACAGACAAAAGAAAGCAGGTTCAAGAACAATACCAGCAGAAGTATGACGCCAACGCTTTCCCTGATCACCTTTCCATAACGACGGCGTTCGACGAGATATTGCTGTGTTTCTCCTTAGGAGGTCAATTAAAGCACTACTACCGCTATGGATCGTACTCATTATGCGAAAACCAGAGAGAAAAGTTCTGGTTTTCCATCGCAAACGGAACTTTCAGCCAAGAAAGGCAAGCACCCAAACCGTCGGACTCTGAAAAGGAAATAGAGAGAAGGCACAGGATTCAAGAGTTCTACAAAAAGAGGATACTTGAGCAAAAGGCTCTGGGGAGCTCCGAGGATGTATGGGACGTGAGGACTGAGTTATTGGAAAAGCCATTCCAAGAGGGGAGAGATAATTAGTTTACTGGGTATTTCCGGTAGCGCTTGTATATAGAGTTTTGTGGTGCAATGGAATGAAATATAGACACATTCAAAAGGACCAGAATGGAGCTTTCATCGTTAGTTGGCTCTTGTAGTTGTAACGTGTAGTTGGGGGTAGCGACTCAGTGTATACTAGAGCAGCAGAGTACCTTCTCAAACGATAGTTCCAATAGCGTCATTGGAGCAAGCTATGTGGATCGCCATATAGGCCTCCTTTTTTCCCACTTGATGATACATCTACAACTTATCATGGCTGTGGTCCGTAGTATTGCTTTTTGTTGTATTACTATTACATAATTATACACCCTTTCTTTTCGGGCTCATTGTCGTTTGCGCCCATGGGCTTTGCATTGAGAGCGCATCTAGCGGCCTCGGAAAACGCTTCATTCACACCTCTATTCTTCTTTGCTGAACATTCTAAGTATCTCAATGCTCCAACCTTTTTGGCTACGGCCAACCCTTCGTCGTAGCTAATTAATTTTTTCTGGTTGGGGTTTCCGTATGGGTTTTTATTATTACTGGCGGAACCAGAGTATGGGTTGAATGATTCATCTTCGTGTCCTGGAGTGGTAGTGTTATCTTCAGCTTCTTCATTGCTACGTAAATCACACTTTAATGCAACTAATACTAACTTGACACCTTCGCAGTGGTCGGCGATTTCACCAGCCCATCTTGTTTGGACGTTTTCCAAGGAATCTGGTGAATCTATGGAGAAACACAACATGATACAGTGAGTGTCAGAGTATGATAACGATCTCAATCTGTCAAATTCTTCTTGACCGGCAGTATCCCATAATGATAATTGCACTGACTGACCATCGATGAAAATATCGTGAACGTAGTTCTCGAAAACTGTTGGTTCGTACACTTGTGGGAAGTAACCTCTGGTGAAGACGTTCAAAAGAGAAGTCTTACCACAGGCACCGTCACCCAAGATAACGATTTTACGCTGTACTAGACGGGTTTGTTAGTATTCTCGAGTCGAGATGAATGGGCGAGAGACGACGAGGACAGCGAGTCTTCGACTGGCGAAACGAGGTGATTCTTGGTGCTTATGGGTACACAGGGTCACAACATACATCCCATATGAACAGATCGGTGAAATGAAGGTTGCTGGTGTTTGTGAGTTAAGCCCCGAATAATTCAAGCTCGGCTTCATAAGGTAGTCTTTGCGAAAGTGAGCGATCACTTCGAATGGCAACCATCCAGGCAACACACACACCGAACAAGCGGTAGCTGCCAGATACCCAGAACATTACCGACATTATGCCACGCTCGTGGAAGGCCAACTACTAAGCGCAAGCATCAGATAAAGAGGCTGTCTTGCTTCGTTTTTCTGACAGCAAATCCACCGTTCACACTATTTTCAGTGTGATGACATAGCAGCGAATACACACAGTCGCTGGATCAGCCCAAACAGTGCAGCTGTAGGTCTCACAAGTGCATCATTCCAAGTTGGATCCTCTTTGGCTATAGGTGCAATCACCTTCTCGAGCATTAGAGGTGACGGTGCCCACCCAAGGAGTCCACACACGCACGCACCTGGCCGTAGTGTCCCCTCCTGGCGAATCCCTCACAGCCCGTGTTCAGCACGTCTTTCGTTCCCGCCATTCTGCTTCTTGACGCGGTCTATACTTACTCGTTTTTGGTGCTCCACCGCAAATTGCCATTATGTTGATATTATTCTATACTGGTTGTGTTCTCCTGGCTATTGCTAAGGGTGGTGGGAAAGATATATAGCCACATTAGTGATATCTTTTTTTTTTTTTTTTGTGCGCTTTCCTCTGTTTTGTTTTCGATATGATTCTTTTTTTTTTTTTTTTTTTGTTTGCCTGATTAAACTTTTGCGGTGTCCCTAACTGTCGTGGCTGACAGTGCAGATTCACACGCTGATTTTCGCTGGTTTCCTGCTATTTTTCCTCAGGAATGCTGTGAGCACCTCGCTTCAATTTGGTGCACTTCTTCATTCCGATAGCGGGTTTTTCGCGCATGGTTTTTTTTTTCAGTGCCAAACATGGCTTGTGAGAGTACCAAAACGTGTAAAACAATGAACCCTCGCCAGGGTCGTGCCGAAAGGTGCAAAATGAGGTAGAGATTATCGTGGTTGCAGCGCAGGTGCACGGATGTGTGGGTTTTAGTTGAGGCGGTGATGAAGCAAGAAAATAATCAATTTGAAAAATACTTCTAAGGCAGAGTGAAAAATGCACACAATGAAAATCTTGGAGTTGCAACAAGACAATCAAAAATTCCCAGTGGCATGTCAATCGGGAAGCAGCAAATTGCTACAAAGTAAGTAGAGATACGGAGAGCGTATTGTTTGAGATCAGAATTTTGCTCGCAGTCATGCACTTCGTAGTAAGGAGTGATGAGAAAGGATGACTGAAGCGCAGACTGTGGAGAGGGAAGGGGAGGTGTTAAGCCTTGTTGTGTCATCCCAGGGGAGTCTTCCGCAAGTTTACGGTGCGTCGGCGGCAAGTTAGCGGTTCTCAGCGACTTTTTCTTTTTTCGTACCAGCAATTCGCACACATTTAGTGCAGCGTGTGCAGCACTTCTTTAGCGGCCGTTTTGCATCCGCTTGGGAGTAGACATCATTATCGGCTGCTCGCCATCAGTGTTGGCTCCCGAACTCCCATTCTAGATTTTGAAGCATTGCTACTTTCTCTAGAGTGCTAATAGGCCGCGGCTTCTCTGACTACTCCGCTTAAACTTCCTTTTATCTTGGCTCCTGTTTTGCACTCTAACTGTTCGCTTAATATAAGCAGTCCACAGCCAATTTAGCCCCAGGTGCGTTCCTCCCGCCTATTGTATCCACTTCCATACAGTGTCTAGATGCTGCAGGAGTTGCTAGCGATATTTCAGATCGACACATAAATCAAACGAGTTAATGCTACTAAAAGTAGTGTTAGCTAAATCGTAATCTCTTTCTTTTTCTTTGCTACCGTCTCACTTTCACTCTGCCCTACATTCTTACACGTCTTTTCTGGTAAACATGTCTATCTCGTTTTATTTACCTATAGATAATAAGTAATTGATTTCTTATTCTTGATTTATGCCTATTTTCACGTTCTTTCTCTCATCTCCTTCCACTATTGGTCGATCAAATCGTCAAGATACATACTTGGAATAGTTCTCTTGCCGCTTCTTCCAATCTCTTGTCTTCTTTGTGGACTGGCCACATTGCTTGATCCGACAACGCTGCTACCTGCAACGAAAGATCCTCCCTCGGAGTAATCCACATCCGAGTTCATGTAGATGTTAGGAATACCACTGTGCGAGTATCTGTTACCTGGAGTGTTTGGATGGTTCAAGTTGACTTGAGAGCCTCCTACAACACTTCCTCCAACTACACTGCCTCCAGCTCCTCCTCCAATAAGGGAAACATTCGTGGTGGAGCCATTGAAGTGGCCCGATCTAGCTCTCTTGTGGGTCATCACTTCAGCAGTAGGAGAAATGAATAATCTTGACAAATCGTTCTTGGATGTTTGAGTGCCGGCGTCTGATGCTTGGTATATAGTGGAGGTGTCACCGAAACCACCAATTTGTGAAGCTCCACTGAAGGACTTGTTGGGGTTATGAGACAAAAGGGGTAATTTCGCAACCAGTGGCAGGTATTCGGTGTTCAAGTTGAAGATGGTTGAGCCAGATGGAGTCAATAAATTGTTGTTACCGCCATTGCTGCCGCTTCTTTGATGGTACTTCTCGTAGAATTTGTTATCGAAAGTGGATGTTCTCTTGGCCAATCTAGAAGCCCTTATGGACTTGAACAAATGGTACAGTATGAACACCAACAATATAGCGCCAACAATAGCTCCCACGGCGATGAAGACAGTACCAGAGGGGTTGGTCTGTCTCAAGATGTATGGGTTATTGTTGTTAGCTGGGACGGTGACCGAGGGGGTTGTGTATGTTTGGGAAGTCGAAGTGGACCTTGACGATGTCGAACTAGTGGAAAGCGTAGGTAAGGCTGGGAGGTCATCTCTGACCACGAGCGGAGCCATAGTGATGAAAAAACGGCTTTCGTCTGCCATGTTTGAGCTGTAAGCGGGAGAATAAGCGAAAGTGGTTTGTGTATATACTGCGGGTAATACTGCGGTTAAAAGACGTCTCTATCTGCTTGTTCGGCGCCTACTGGATAGTTAGATGGGATCTGACCAGATTATATATCGAAATGGTCGAGGGAGACGTTTTAAAGGTCCTTTGTAGTGCTTCTGGTGTAGTCTAAGGGATCCCTCTTAGCTTGTGTCTGCTCAGGCAACTCTTTTCCTTTTTTTTTTTCTTTGATCTGTCCCAATCCGTAAATGGATTCACAGAACCAAAATACAGTGTATGCAGGATGTTATGATAAAAATAGAAGCTGTCAGGTGACCCGCAGGTTCCAAAGGTGCCACTGTAAATCTAAAATAAGAAAAAACGCTAAATATCACCGGGTGGTGGAGGGAAACTTTATATTAGGGCAGTGTGTGTAAAGTGTAAAGGGGGGTGTTGTCAGGCCACAATGCAGCGCAAAGGAGGTTTTTTTTTTCATGTGGAGACTTTGATTGGCGATGATTGAGAATAGTGGGACTTTGTTTTAGTCTGCAATGAGTGAAAAATTTCCCAGCTGGCGCGTCTCGGAGTGTCATCTCTCGGAAACCCGCAGGCCAGGATATCTGCCGAGACTGCATTGCTGCTGACAATCACATTTTATGTACTGGAGGCAGACCTCAGGCAGTGTGGAATGGTAACTTTTAAGTTCTACTGCCCGTCATACAATAACTAAATGTTCATTGCGTTTTATTCGTATCTATCTAGTATATAGCGTTCTGCTTTTACTTTCTTATCATCAATGGTTGCAAATTTTTGCAGCTAAATAGTTTGCACTGATAATAGGGGCCACTCACTTCTTATCATTTACGTACTTCTTAACTACCCAATATTGCTCTCTTCTCCTCTCAAACTCGTCTCTTAGCCATTCCCACACAAACGCGCCATTGCAATCCAGAGATAACCTTGGTTGATGCAATTTGACAGGAAATTTCCTATTGAATTCGTCGACATCAATATCTTTTGAACAGTAAATTCTTTCAACATTGTAGTACTCATTGTTCTCTAGCTTACTTTCCCATGGCTTGGGCACTGGTGCATCTGAAAAATGGACCAATTTGGCACTCTCAATGACTTCCAACGCATCCCACACTTCATTTTCCTTGATTTCGTAGTCCTTATCGTATATGAATGGCAAATCCTGGGGCTCAGCAGTAAATGGCTTGTGGCTCCTCTTCTTGAATTCCCCTGTAATGACTCCATACTTTCTATGGTTCAAAATACCGATTTTCAATGTCTCTGGCGTTGACTTCCTCTCCTTCACCTGTTTCTGTAACTTAGTATCGATGTACTTATTGAGAACTTCCATATCGAATTCGTGTCCAAAGTAGACGTTCTTCCTATTGAAAAGGGACCACCAGCCTGGGTTAAATATATATAATAGCAAATCTTTGAATATGAATTGCTTTGGCTTGATAACCATGACATGGTTGGCAAAAAAATTCAATCTGTTTTCAAACTTATGGTCGAGATAGTAGAGCGAGGCCGAAGGGGTCTTGGACCTAATTCGTTTACCTTGTTCCTTTTTAGCTGAAGTTGGTAAAAAGTTGTGTAGCCAGTAAGCCTGGGGTAGAGCAATGTCTATATCCTTTGGAATGGCAAACAACTCGTCCAAATTTCCCGGCTTGTTGGTCAAGCTTAAACTACTCTTGTCGGTAGTTTTTGCACCCACTTTATCCTGTTCAACGTTCACTATCATAGAATCAGCGTCAAAGTATACAATTCTTTCGTATTCGATCTGATTGAACAAGTGGAACTTGGTGAATGAATCTCTCCATTCGGAATGTTTACTGTCTGGCGTGGTGATGGTTGGTACTGGTTTCAATTTGATTCCCTGTTGGCTAGCCAATTTCTTTAGCTTTTCAAAACGCGCAAACGTACCTTCCTCATCCTCATCACTTTCTCTCCATTTTTCACTGTGCAAGATCACCAAGTTGCCGATTTTGGAGGACGATTCTCGTATCGTGATGAAATTCAATATAGCCAAGTTCAAATATACAAGGTTGGTAGCATACTGCACGTAGGCGTACTTGGAGTTGTCAATTCTTCCGAGATCATTGACGTCTGGATCTGATAGAACCGTGAGGTGCTTGGCGAGCTTTAAATACTCGGTAGATTCGGTGCGTCCAACTATCTGTACAAAGACGAAATACCCAGCTATGAAAAGAGCCAAGAAGTATTCCCAATTCTTCGGGAGCTTACTCAAGTTCATGGCGTATATGTGTCCTTCGTATAGGATGCCAGAATGCTAAAGTGAGTGAATGTGAAAGAATAGGGAATTAGAAGCTCAGTTGAGACTTAAACGAAATTGGACTCGTTTGGCGCAGTTCATTTTCAGGCCTTGGAGAATCGAAAAAAAAAAGAATGCGCAAACCCGGAATCGAACCGGGGGCCCAACGATGGCAACGTTGGATTTTACCACTAAACCATTTGCGCGTAGAAAATGCTCCGCGACGGGGAATTGAACCCCGGTCTACCACGCGACAAGCGGTAATTCTAGCCACTAAACTATCACGGATGATCTTTTCTGATTGGTTTGCGTATCCAAAAGCTAAGACATGCAGAGGAGTGGGACATTATCATTGAAAAGGTAGATAGAGGTTCTTCAACTTTTTCGAAACTATAGTTTCGAATCCAGCTTTAAACCAGTTAAGTAGCCATTTGCATGATGAATGAGAGATTCTACAAGTCCGAGGCTTTTCAATATTGAAGTAGTTGTTTTAACACTTCTTCATTTTTGGATATTCTACTTAAGTTGCAAATTGTGAAGAAAAAGTAGTTAAATCATACTCACTTGAAACCGGGTGTTTTCCAACTACTCCCCTCCTTCAAAGTAGATTGGAATTAGCCACCGCCCCTCACTAATGCCGGAAAGCACATCCAAGGTATACAACCCTATCATCTTGTAGACTCATTAGAGTTAATTTGGGAATTGGCAAGTTGCTGCCTCTCACGTTACCTCCGGTGTCGCCGTTCTGTCGGCTCCGTTCAAATACTCGCCTACTCCAACCAGTGATGTCACTATTATCTCCGTATAGAATCGATAGAGCAAATGCAGTAGGACCGACGAAAGAAAACGGAATTAAAACAGTTGCGTCCCCTGTGGAACCCTATGGAACAGTAAAACCCTATTTGTATGGAATTCAGAGGCAATTTGACGGAAACGGCGCGAGAGAACATTTACTGACATATTGACATCTCCGCCGCCGGAACTTTTAAACTTCCGCTAGCTCCTCGCACAGTGCGCTTGATCTCGCATGCGTACTGAAACCCTGCATTGTTAGCTTTCCAGTTCTGCGAATTGACGAAACCAAGGCATAAGGGTATAAAAGCCACCACTTCTCCGGCACTTTGCATCAATTGAAGCACATTCAACCAGGATTTGTGTCTCCAGTCAAATACAGAACCATTGAATCAATTAAAGAAAGAAAAAGTAACTATTATGTCCGTCAAGATCTCTGATAAGCTTGGTTATGGTACCATGTCCTTGACTTGGGTTCCCAAACCAAAGCCATTGAGTGAGTCCGCTAAAACAATTGAAGTTGTCGCAAAGAATCACGGTGTGAGGTTTCTCAACGCGGGTGAATTCTACGGTGAAGATGACATTAACTTGAAGTTGGTAGCTGAGTTCTTAAAGGTGACTCTGATCCCAACCAACGAGTTTATTATCTCCATTAAGGGTGGTGCTAACGGAGGTAAAATGGATGGTAGCAAGGAACTGGTCTCGAAATCCATTGAGAACATTATTTCTTACTTCCCCCCTGTTGGTGACGCCAAGAGACCAAAGATCATCTACGAACAAGCAAGAGTGGATTTAGAGGTCCCATATGGCCAAACCATCGGCTACATCCAAGAGTTTGTCAAGCTGGGTAAAATCGACGGAATTTCACTTTCCGAGACGAAAGCCGAAACTATCGCCACTGCCGCTGAAGTTGCACCAATTTCCGCTGTCGAAGTTGAATACTCCTTGTTGAGTCAAGAAATAGCTACCAATGGAGTTTTGGCTGAAACGTCAAAGAGAGGCATTCCAATCGTGGCCTACTCGCCCTTAGGTAGAGGTTTATTGACTGACTACGCAGTGGAACACACCAACTTCTTGGACGGTCTCGCAGATGGCGATTTCAGAAAGCACTTTGACAGATTCGAGCCAGAAAACTTCGAGCACAACATGAAGTTCATCAAGAAATTGTACGACTTTGCCCACAACAAGAAGAATGTTTCTCTTGAAACATTGGCCTTATCCTGGATCACCTCCATCAGTGGCTCTGCCAACTCCGAGTTTGAAGGTGGCAAGGTTGGCCAAATTATCCCTATCCCATCGAGCAGTACACCAGAGAAAGTTGAGAGTAATTTTGGCAAGTTGATCAAGCTTACCGAAGAAGATTTGAAGGAAATCGAAAAGCTCAGTCAAGAACACGAAATAAAGGGGGGAAGATACAACAAGCATTTAGAGGGCGCTTTACTTCTTTAGAAAAGTACAAAACATACAAGGAGCTCCGAGGAGGATAAAAAGGGACCTTACAGTGTATCTTTCAAGTAAATAATAGCAAAATACAAACATCAAAGTACTTATCAATGTAAGCTTTTTGCGGTGCAGTATCATCACTGGCCCTTCGAGTTGCAAAATACTATCAATGTACTGCATACCCGAAATCATGGAGTTTGAAAATTTCAACCCACAAGCAAACTCTGTGCTGATCGCGGTGCCAAAGAAAATACAGTGAGTTTTGGCAACATCAAAGAGTAGTAGTGACCTTAGTTTCAATTCGACCACACATACCACAGTACAATCCTTATACCATCGGTGTTCAGATCCCCAATAAACTAGGACCCAAGAAGTGTACTGCACCTGTTTGAGATATGTCTGAAATCTACTCGTATTTCACGGACGAGGTAATCACTGATTTCGAGACTACTGGTATTCAGTCATTAGCCCAGTTGCTCGAGACTACTTCATCTTCCCAATTGGAGAGAGAAGACCTCATAAGTAACGTATTCACCGAACTCATCTTCGTATATGAGGAAGGAGGCAAGCTCTCGTTAGATCAGGTGACGCAACTACTTTCGGAAACAATCAAAGATGATACGACTGCAGAGATATTCTGCCAGGTCTTCGATGTATTCCCATTAACACCAACATTGAAGACCTTAATCGTTGGGCTCTATACCACTGGAATCTTCAAGACAAAAACCTTGGCACAATGTATCCTGCCTGAAATCTTACTGAATTTGACACCGGAAGTTGTACCTACTGCCACCTCATTAACTAGGCAATTGAATATCCACAAACGTGACGAGTTCTATACCCAGAAGAAGTATAACTTACTACACGAAGTGTCAGAAGGATACGCTAAGTTAATAGTAGAGTTTTACGGCATAATGACAGGGAACGATTCTCTGAAGTACCAGGTTGAGTACGCCCTCAAAGTGGTTGATCAACTAATTGGACACTACAATCTTGATCCCAACAGAGTACTCGATCTTATTATCGAGATTTTCATCAACCAAGTTGTAGCCAATGTCAAATTTGTTATTGAATTCTTAAAGAGATCCCAATGGTGGCCTGCCGTGCAAGCTAATGCTACTTCAGGCGGGATCGCCGCCTTGCTAAAAGGCGGTAACGAAACTGCTGCTAAACTTATTGGTTTGCGATTCTTGAAAACACCACCAGAAAAAGAGTTACCTGAAACTTTCAAAATTCTTATTGCAATTTTGATAAAGGAAGGATTCATTAGCTTTGGAAACGTATACAAATATTTGGCGGACGACGTCAAAGATTTAGAGAAAGAGTTCAAGAAAGACTTGGAAGATAAAGTTTTCAGAGCGTCGGCAAGTGCATTAGCGCTCGCTGCGCCTTTACTAGATGACGAGGACGAAGATGGATCAGGATCTACAGCAAATGGGACCTCAAACGGACCCAAGTCTAACGCAAATGGTGGCACTTCCAATCAGTCAAGTAATCTCTCCAAACTCGAAAAGCTTACCCAGTCATCACAGCTATACCAATACTTGAGAATATTTCTCGGAAATGGGCTCTATTTTCCTTCCCTTTACATACTTACAGAGCACCCATTCCTCTCACAGGTTGGTGAGATCCCAATCCATATGAATAGATTGGCAAACGCGATAATCAGTCCCTTTTACAACTCTCCATTTTCTGAAGAGGAAACTTTGAGTCTTCAGACCCCCAAAAAGGTTGCATTTTCCCGCCCTAACAACACCATACAGTACGATGACTTTGCTGTTTCACATCTTTTAACTTTTAAACCCACAACTTTGAGCTATAGCGTGAAGAAGTTCACATATTTTTACTCTCAATGGCTGGATGACTTACCCGAAATAAATCTGATGGAAGACTTGTGGAAATTTTCGAAGGAATTTTTGAAATTCTGCCCTCTCAACTTATCACAGGATTTGGAATTATATGTTAAACTATGTGAGATTATCATTCGGGAAATGGAAAATGATGCGAGTGAGTCCAATGAGAAATGGTTCACCTACTTCAGGAACTTTTTGTTCCCCCCCATTCCACTCATCCTGGAAAATTCGTTTGCAATTGATAAGGCATTCATAATATTATCAAAATTTCCTATTGAAGATCGGTTCAACCTCTACGGTGAGATGTACAATGTTTTAGCTAAAAACAATTCTTACTTGAAGATTGCCTACGGAAAGGCAGAAAAGTCAACAAAAGACGTTTTGAAAAGGCTTTCTAAGGAGAATGTACGCCCAATGATGAGGCGGTTGGCCAAAATCAGTTTCTCAAACCCATTGCCCTGCTTCTTGACAATTTTGCAACAAATTGAGAGTTACGATAACTTGAACTCTTTGGTTGTTGAAACTGCCAGATACTTCAACGATTATGGATGGGACAACCTCGTTTTGGCTCTTCTTATGAGATTGACGGCAAGCGGAAGATCAGTAACACAAGCCGATGGGATGAATGATAGACAGTGGATCCAATCATTGTCTTCATTCATTGGGAAAGTGTGCCAAAGGTATCCTAGTTACATCAACTTGAAGGTGATCATGACATTCTTATTGAAATCTTTCCATAATAGAGAAACTATCGGTTTAATCGTTTTGAAAGAAATTTTAATTTCCATGGGTGGTATACAATCGATTAACAATTTGACTTTACATCAAATTGACATGATTAATTGCGGCAACTCTTTGCAAAAAGTTGTTTACAGAACAATCGACGATGTTAGATATGAAAGAGTCAGATCCGGAAAAGTGCTCGTGAAGACTTTGAACGAATTAGGTATTGTTAACGAGCTATTCATCATTTTGTGCCAACTCGGTAAGAAGTTGATCTATGAGGATGATGCAAAGCATTTGAAAGTTTCTGCAAGCAAAGATGATGATTTGAAGGTGGTTTTGCACTTGTTTACTACTTTGATTGGATTCTTCGGCAAGGAAGGTGATGGTGAAGGATGTGTTCACTTATTGAGCATTAACGAATTCTGTTCAGTATATGATTTGGAGCCAGAATGGGCATTCGAAATCTGGAGGTATGCTTCCAGAAACTTCATAAACGATACCAACATCGAATTCAATCCATGCAGCAAGTTACAATCTTCTATCTATGACACTTTTTGGAAGCTCTCCCTATATGATATCAACTTTTCCGCTGAATTATATGAAACAGAATTACACAAGCTTCGTGCGTCCACATCTTCCTTAAAGGATTCGATTGCATTAAACTCAAGATCGAAAGATGCCCCAAGAGCACTCATTGAAAAGCAACAAAAGGATTTACAACTGAATGAGAGTTTCATCGGTAGATTACCAGAAGATGAAGAAAGTCACAAGAAACATCATGAAACAATTCAGCTCAAATTGAAGGCAGAAAAGGATTCTTGGTTCAAGGAGAGTAAGTCAGATATCGAAGGTGATAGTGAAGGTGGGGATTTCCTCCAATACTGTATACTTCCGAGGGCCATACATTCTTCCTTCGATGCTGCGTTTTGTGCAAAGTTCTTGTTTGAAGTGTATCAGCTAAAGGTTCAAAATTTCTCTCTCATAGCCATCTTGAATCAACTTTTTCAAAACCAGATTTTATTTGGTACTTTGTTCACATTGACCCCTACTGAAGCTGAAAATCTAGGTTTGTTCTACGCTGGACTTTTGAGCCAGTTGAGCGAATTCAAAGACGATATCGGCGATCAGATTATCTTCTCCTACCATGAAAACCTCTTGGTGGATTTGGAACAGTCCTTGTCAACAAAAGAATACATGTCGCGGAGAAACGCTATTACATTCCTCAAAAACCTTTTAGGTGTTTACCCAGTCGTGGAAGATCATTGTGAAAAGGTTCTTGACTTGATTACAAACATTTCCCAGCATGACGAGAGAGGTGATTTGAAATTATCCTCTAATGCTTTGATCGGACACATTAAGTCGAAGTCTAAACAATGGGTCCACATGTGGGATTTCGTACAGTTATCCGATGAAGATAAGCAAAAGCAAATGCAGAAAAGAGAAGAAATTCAGAAAAAACAAGAAGAAGAGTTGAGAAAGAAGAGAGAAGAGCAAGAATTGCAGAGGAAAAAACAGGAAGAGGTTGAAAAGAAACGGATAGCTGATGCTGCAGCAGCAGCTGCTGCCAAGGCAAATGCTGAAGCAACTGCCAATGCTATCAAAGAAACACAAAAGGCACTCAGGTATGATGATTCGAACTCAAGTGCAAGCTCGAATCCAAGATCAACTGGCGTAAGAGGAACAGAATCTTCAAAGAGCAGATATGACTACTACTCAAAGTTTGGAGAAGAACTGAAGGAAAAAGAGCAGTCCCAAAATACAAAATCTAGTACACCTAGTATTATTAACCAAACCAAGGGCTCCACGATCCTATCTAGACCTTCTTCCGCGTCAACTAAAGACTTCAACAAATCCTCTGAATCAAAGCAATCAGAATTGAAAAATAAGATAAAAGAAGCCAAGATGGAGTACAGAAAATCTAGGGATGGGACCCCAGCAACTGAAACAGGGAGAGATACTCCATCGAGGCTGTTGAATGTCACACCAACAGCTCCTTCATCACACAATAGGCTACCATCAGCGCCTTCTGGTCCAACATCGTCTAAACAACACAACCCTCCCTCTGCAAGACCTCCCAGAACGCAGCCGGAAACTACGAAACGGGCTCAGTTGCCACCTCAAGAATCAATTGCGAAGAAGGACACTACAAGTCAAAGACCAATCCCTGCGAAGACGAGTGGCACTGATCACAGACTGGATTACCGGGCCGGACAACACACAGAGTACAATAGATACAATCAAAGAGCATACAACAGTAACAATCTGAACAAGGGAATACCACCACCACCACCACCACCGCCAAAGACCTCCCAACCTACATCAACAAGACCTAAGTCAGGTGCAGCCCCTCTTCCACCACCACCACCTCCACCTCCAATATCGTTGAAGCAGCAAGGACTGCAGGGACAAGGCCATGGCCAAAGAAACTACCAACCACCTAACCAACCTCGCGGAGGCAACTACCAGGCTTACGATAATAGAACGTCTAACCGTGGAGCAACATACGATAATCGCGGAACCAAAACATATGATAACCGTGCCAACCGTGAGGAGAGGGGTGAAAGAGGTGACAGAAATGATAGAAGTGATAGAAATGATGATAAAAGAAAGTATAATGACTCTTACCAAGGTGGAGGAAGGCACGAGAAGAGACAAAGGTATTAAATACAAAGCTGACCACTACTTAGATTTTGTACATTTTTTACAACAAAGAAATTTGGAAAAATTAGATTAATATATTACTGTAGGCTTAACGCTACTTTATGCTATTGTACTATTATACAGCTTCTACGTGGAAACATGATTTCCACTTATCTTCTTTATTTCCTCATCAATGAGATCATTGAAATCGTCGTCATCTTCATCGTTCCCACCATCCTCTTCGCTCATTTCACCTGCATCATTGAGTTCACCAATTCTTCTCCTTTTTTGGTTTGCTATGTCTATAATTTGCCTTTTTCTAGCAGTGCCCACAGTTTCATCTTCGCCGTCTTCAAGAGAATCCAAGAACGATTCAATTTTTTGCATGTGTGCTTCGTGCCATGCCAAATGTCGTTGCAAGTCGTAATCCTTTGCAAACATCCTGGTACAGTTTTTCTTCGGGCATGCGATCTTTTTGAGTTGGTAGTTCTTCAGGATTAGATCGATAATAGATTTCCCAGAATGGAGAGTCGAGTTGAGAGATTCTATTGACTTTGTACCGTCTTCTCCCTGCATTGTAATACCTGTATCGTCTTCGCCAAAGTTTTCCTCGTCGTCCGAAGGGATAAGAAGTAGTCTGCTGTCACCTTCGTTTTCCTTCAACAAGTTATCCAACTCTTCTCTTTCAGAGCTTTTCAAAAGATCATCGGGAATATTGCCGTCGTGGAACGAGTTATAGTGCTCAATGAGATCGCTCTTCTTAACGAACTGTCCAACTACACAGTAGGTACAGTTCCAGAGCTTTACCATCTTTTCCTCATCGTGCACCATCATATGAGACTTTAAACCTTTATTCCCGACGCAACCTTTTCCACATATTGGACATTTTAGCTTTGGATGCTCCGTCTTTATGTGAAACTGTAGGGCCGACCAGGTTTTGAAGTTGGCAAAGCATCCAGGCTGGTCACACTGATACACTGGGGTTTCACTATGATACTTCAAGTTGTGCTGTGCCAACCTGTAGGGCCTACTAAAGGTTTTGTTACATTTTTTACATGTTAACGACCTCTCATGAACAGATAGTTGGTGATGACGTAGTGACTGGTGCTTGTAGAAGGACTCGGTGCAACCTTCTTCAGGGCACTTGAATGACTTTGTATGCGTGATCTCATGCCGCTTGAGATGCTGCTTGGTATTAACACCCTTGCCACATATCGAGCAGGTGAACGGCTTCTGTGATTCCTTTTCGTGCGATAGCGAGTGTGCTTGTAAGTGAGACTTTCTTAGAAAGGATTTATCGCATCCTTCGAAAGTACACTTGAATGGCCTCTCATTAGTATGTGATCGTATATGCTGAGCTAATAGCGATGGCTTTGAGTACAGTTTTCCGCATATATCACATGCGTACGGCTTGTTTGACGCTGAAGAAGATGTATCAGACATGTAGACATTCAAACAGAGCTGACGGTGGTCTTTCTTCTTGTAATCAGTAGCACTATTTCGAATACCCCGGTTATTAACGGTTCTTTGTAATGGGGCCTGTTTATGTAAACAGTCGATTTGCAATGTGCAGGCGAGATGAGTGGAGTTACTCCAGCTTAATGGCAAATGCTCGTGATATGTTCTGGAATAGGCAAATTCAAAGATAAACTCGAATTTTCAGTTTGAGTACGCTCAGAGTGACTGGGGAGTACTACAATAGGTCCATTACTACTAAAAAGAGAAGAATAAGAAGGATTGATGAAAAATTTTTCACTTTTCATCCAGATTTTTTACCTCGACCCACGATTTTTGCAACTAAAGTAGTTGGAGACTAGGCACAGAGAAGCACACGAAGAGAAAAAAAAAACACCAGGAGCTCCATAACACCCATCGAGAGGGTACAAGTTTGCACGGCAATCTCAGAATAAGACGTCAGATTACACGAGAAAGTTATTGTTGTTTCTTGCAAACATTATATCGGGCAGGTTGAAGACAGCACGAGAATTGACCCAAATCATCAGAAAAAATGTTGCAAAGAACCACAGATCACGGAAACACGAGCACGACACAGTAGATCTGACCAGAACCATTTTGTGATTGTGTTGGCGGGGGCTCCTAAGTTTGAGCGTTCGGGATCTGTTACGCAGGACAGTGTCAGCGCCTGTGGCCGTACCCATAATCATTTGGTAACCAACAAAGAATAAACCACCCAAAAAAAAAAAAAAAAATTACGAGTGAAAAATCATCTCGAAGATTTCCTCGTCATACTAATGTGGGGTTCTTATGCATGGAAGGGTGGGGGTGTACGTGAACAGGAAAGAGCTGACGAATGCTCTGTATAATGGAGAGGGACAAACCATGCCAGCGAAGGAAGTTTAATGACTCATGACGTAAGACACATACAAGAAGCTAGTCTGTGAAATCCCACCATACCACTTTACCGCATTCTCGGTCGTATGATATCCTTAATTCTGCATACGGCTTCCATTTCCAGTATTAGTGTATTCATCGTATTAGAGTAATCATCCTGATAAAACTAGCGTAGGAAACCAACTGTCTGCCGCTTAGCTGTCGTAAAACGAAATTAAGAGATGATTCAGCACGTTGAAAGAAAATACCACATTCAGGGCATCACGAGCCTAATCGGATCACTTTAGCCCCCAATTAAGGCACCAGCAACTCACAGTGTGGTGGAGTTTTTCCGCAATTCGCTGAAGTCCGGTATTTTTCACACCAAGTGGAATTTTCGGGCGACTATGGTTGCGGCTCCCAGCATTGTTTTGGCCGCAATCTATGTCGGTAGCGGAGGGGGTGAGTGGGGAGGGACAGGTGGATGAATTGGGTGACATATAAAAAAAATATTGTAGAGACACATCTTTTTTGGTTTTAAATAGCCCACTTTCCTCTTTTCTTTTTCCTCTTTGTATTTACTCTTACTACTCTTTCCGCTTGGTACTAAGTAACTCACTACTCTAGGTCGCTCCTCGCACAATCTAATTAGCTCATATATCATAATCCATCATGCCGTTTCCTCCTCGATCAATTCTCCTCAGATTGTCTGAGCACGGATCTCCCTTGAACGAAGAGGCAGTTCATAACGGAGTGCTCATCTTGCCATCAGTGCCCTTGCCAAAGACCTTTGAACAGAATAAGACCCCCTTGTTCCAGTTGGTGTTCCAATTGAACTCGTCGTCTCCAGTGACTCGTAATGCCACCCTCTACACGAATTTGCCAGCTAAGGGGAATGATGATTTCGATAGATACAAATACCAGTCTCACAAAATCGAGTCTTCCTTCGACAAAGACATCACTATTGTAGTGCCTATCTACAAGCCAGGTTCATACTCCTACCACATCAAGTATGGAACGGATGGAAATGAAGTGAACAAGCAAACCGACCTGTTCTACTTCATTGTCCCACCAAATCTTTACATCAAGGACGAGTACGTCCCCTTTAATGCGATAAATATCCAGTCGGTGGTGTCCAAGTGGATTGGCTCATCAATTGAGAAGGACTGGGAGCCGCTTTTCGCCGAAGTCTCTAAGAAGGGATACAATATGATCCATTTCACCCCTTTACAGGAAAGAGGCTCTTCCAACTCTCCTTACTCGATTTATGACCAGTTAAAGTTTGATCCAAAGATCTTCTCATCCAATAAGGAAGCTGAAGAAGCTATCGACAAAGTGTTATCCAAGAATGGCTTACTTTCTTTGACCGATGTTGTTTGGAACCATACCGCTGATAACTCAGCTTGGCTTAGAGACCACCCGGAATCTGGATACAACGAAGAAACTGCTCCTCATTTACTTTCTGCTATAGAATTAGATGGAAAATTATTGGAATTTTCAGACAAATTGAGCGAGTTGGGTTTCCCAACCAAGGTGAACTCTCCAGAAGATATCTCCACGCTTGTCTCGGGGGTTTCAGAACATGTCATTAACCCATTGAAGCTCTGGCAATACTACGTTTTCAACAGAGACCAAACCCTTGAAGACTTGAGCAAGGCTTACAAAGAACTGAACTCCAACATTAAGCCGGTAGAGATCCCGCATGACATTGATATCTCCAACATCAAGCAAGTCGCAGACTACACTGTAGAGCTGTGCTCTGCCAATGACGGAAAGATAATACTTGAAGGCAGATACAGCAACCAATTAGATGCTGGAAAATTCTTGGGATTGGTCGTTGCCATCTTAGGAAATGATACCTCCTTAGAAGAAATTGAAAAGAAAGCAGGCTCCATAATTGACGAGATAAATGTGGACTTGTACAAGGCCTATGATGAAGATGTCAAGACTATTAAGGACCAAATCTCAGGTAGAATAAAGTTCCAGCGTCTTGAAGACAATGGGCCAAAGTTAGGAGAAATCACCAAGAAAAACCCTCTTACCGAGCCTTACTTTACCAGATTCAAGGACAACAAGAATGGGAAGCTGTGGGCCCTTGCCAATAACGGTTGGATATGGGGTGGTAACCCGCTTGTCGACTTTGCATCCTCTCAATCTAAGGCTTATCTCAGAAGAGAAGTTATTATCTGGGGTGACTGTGTCAAGTTGAGATACGGTGACAAACCAGAAGACTCGCCATATCTTTGGTCTAGAATCATTGAATATACCCAGAGTTGTGCCAAGGTCTTCAACGGTTTCAGAATCGACAACTGTCACTCTACCCCAATCCATGTCGGTGAGAGATTACTTGATGAAGCCAGAAAGGTGAACCCAAACCTTTACGTTGTTGCTGAGTTGTTCAGTGGCTCTGAAGAAATGGATAAGATATTCGTCGAGAAGTTAGGTATCAATAGTTTGATCAGAGAAGCCATGCAAGCATGGAGCGTGGGAGAATTATCTAGATTAATCCACAAGCACGGTGGTAGACCAATCGGCTCATTCACATGGATGCCCCTTGACGATTTCGCATACCCAGCCGGAAGCGAGCCTGAGGCAAGAGGAGAAGGTGATGAAGTCAAGACCACCTCTGAAGTTGCAATTCCAAAGAACCTTGCCAGTCAATCTCCTCACGCCTTGTTCATGGACTGTACCCATGACAATGAAGTCCCAAATCAAAAGAGAACTGTTGAGGACACTTTGCCCAATGCAGCTTTGGTTGCATTTTGCTCTGCAGCCATTGGTTCCGTTTTAGGGTACGATGAATGTTATCCAGCTCTTTTGGATGTTGTTGGCGAAGAAAGAAAGTACACTTATGGAGACAACGGTATTGGTGAAGTTAAGTCCAAGTTGCATGAAATTAGAAGGCAATTAGCAGATGAGAGTCAAGACGCAAGCGAAGACAATGAGATGTACATCCATCACGAAGACCAGTATATCACATTCCAAAGACATAATGCCAGAACCGGAACTGGTTGGTTTTTGATTGCAAGAAGTAAGTTCAGTCATGACACACCAGATCAAACTTTGACACCACCTGTTCTTAGTGGCACACGTGTGAAGGCAGAATTCGCTTACACTTTGAAGAAGAGTGGTGATTACAAGAAGGACGACAAATACTTGACTGGAATTCCTACTACAGTGGAAGAGATCGAAATTCCACATATCGAGGGTGATGAAAACTCTGAAACTAAAATTCATGTTGACGCATCAAAGTTCCCACCAGGTTCCATTGCTGTTTTCTCCACCTCCATTGAAAATGCCAATTTGACCTTGGATCAAAGTATCAAGACTGGTGCTATCAAGGCATCATTAAACTTAGACTTGTATGATTTGAACAACATCTTGTACAGATGTGAGCCTGAAGAAAGAGATGCCAGTGCAGGCCAAGAAGGTACCTACAATATCCCCAATTACGGGAACCCAGTTTACGCTGGGTTGGAAGGTTGGATCGTTGTTCTTAAGAAGATCATTTGGGAGAACAATTTAGCTCACCCATTGTGTGACCACTTGAGAAATGGAGAATGGGCATTCGACTACGTCGTCAACAGATTAGACAAATATGCTGACAAGTCCAAGGGAGTCAAGGACTTCCAAGATTGGTTGCGTAGTAGAATCGATTCCATCCGTGGAATCCCATACTTCTTGAGACCTCACTATTTTGCACTTGTGATTGGTATTGCGTATGAAGCTGCAAGATTCAGAGCTTTGAGACTTATGGACCCTAAGATTCAAAACGGTAACAATTTCATCCAGAGATTAGCTTTAACCTCCGTTCAAATGTGTGGTAAGATGAGCAACACCTCATTGAAGGCCAAGGAACAAGTTCCTTGTGTTGCAGCAGGATTACCACATTTTAGTAACGATTACATGAGATGTTGGGGCAGAGATGTTTTCATTTCATTTAGAGGGTTGTTCTTGGTGACCGGTAGAGACGAGGATGCCAAGAGCCACATTTTGGGATTTGCTCAAACATTGAAGCATGGTTTGATTCCAAACTTATTGGATGCTGGTAGAAACCCACGTTACAATGCCAGAGATGCAGCATGGTTCTTTGCTCAAGCGGTTCAAGAATATGTTGTCAATGTCAAGGACGGTTACAAGATTTTAGATGAAAAGGTGAAGAGAAGATTCCCATTAGATGACACGTACATCACTTACGACGACCCTAAGGCTTTCAGTTATGAAACTTCCATTAGAGATATCCTTTACGAAATTTTGGCCAGACATGCAAAGGGTATCAAGTACCGTGAAGCAAACGCTGGTCCTAACTTGGATCTGCAAATGAAGGATGAAGGATTCAATGTTGAGGTTAATGTTGATTGGTCAACCGGTCTTATCCACGGTGGATCCCAATTCAATTGTGGTACCTGGATGGACAAGATGGGAGAATCAGCTAAAGCCCATTCAAAGGGTGTTCCAGGTACTCCAAGAGATGGTGCTGCCGTTGAATTGCAAGGTTTACTTAAGCTGACATTGAGATTTGTGAACGAGTTGAACGCCAAGGGTAAGTTCCCATATGAAGAGGTTACTAAGAACGACGGATCAAAGATTACTTTGAAGGAATGGGAAGCCCTCATTCAAGATAACTTTGAAAAGTGCTTCTACGTTCCAAAGGAAGCTAGCGAAGATGGTGATTTCAACGTTGATTCGTCATTGATCAACAGAAGAGGTGTTTACAAGGATCTTTACAAAGCTGGCAAGCCATACGAAGACTACCAATTGAGACCAAATTTCGCTATTGCCATGAAAGTTGCCCCAGAACTTTTCCAAGTAGACAGAGCCATTAGTGCTATTGAAGTTGCTGACAAGGCTATCAGAGGACCATTAGGTATGAGAACTTTGGATCCTTCTGACTACAACTATAGACCATACTACAACAATGGAGAGGACAGCGAGGATTTTGCTACTTCCAAGGGTAGAAATTATCACCAAGGTCCAGAATGGGTCTGGTGTATTGGATACTTCTTCAGAAGTTACTTGTACTTCCACCACAAGCAGAATGTGGACGCAGGCAAGGGTAAGGAAGTTTCACCAGAAATTTTGTGTGCACTTAACGATAGATTACAGGGACACATTAAGTGGATTAAAGACTCACCTTGGTCAGGTTTAACCGAATTGACAAACAAGGATGGTGAGATCTGTCATGACTCCAGTCCTACCCAGGCATGGAGTAGTTCATGTTTGCTTGATTTGTACTACGACTTGTGGAATGATGAGGTTTTTGCTTAGACTTGGGTGACAAGCAAATTACAAGACTAGATATAGAAGAAGTAGATGAAAAAAAGCTAGAGACAAAATTTTTTCCAGAGTAAAAAATAGACTAACATATACATATATAAATTTATAAAGATAAAAAATACGCGATTATTCAGTATTGAATATGTCAGAGAGAGCAGTAGAAAGTTTTAGGATAAAACTTGTCTTTGAAGACACTAACGGCACATATCCGGCCAGTATCGTATTTTTTAGCACGCAATTTATACCACTGGTACCTACTCTTCCCTTCTTATACCTCCTAGCTGGAGAGCCTTTGGCAATTCCGAGTTCTATATATAGGATCTTCATACCTGTATATTTTTTCCTGGTCCGCTCGCTTGACTGTTTGTTACCGATTGAGAAAAAAAAAAAATAGCGTAGCCTTTTCAGTAATCGTAGCGATAAATATCCCAGAGTACTTTACGCCTATAGTAACTCTGCAATCAATCAAACAGTTAAGACCAAGATACCCCTTGTACACACGGCTTGATATCAGATTCAGAATTACACCCACACTCACTCACCCCATTCCCCTCAACCCACCGCTCGACCCGTACCAGTCCTGCTGCAGTAGCACACAAACCCACCACATACTAGTCGCAAGGACAAACACCCAGCGCAAATCACCAACAAATATTAATTACAAGCCCAAATCAACCCTCATACCAACCCGGGTCTCTACTACTACACACAAGTTCGCCTTCTCATGTCCAAAACAAGATCACAACAAGTAATTACATTAGCTAGCCTTTTACCACTCAACTCTAACAAATCGAACACAAACTCAGCAAGTAACACATCTTCCCCTAATAAAAAGCCAATTATTTGGAAGGATTTCGGAGTCTACCTTGATAAAAAAATCGATTCACACCTCAATCGTGACTCTGATCAAATCTCGAGTATAACCCTCAATAGTTCCCCCAGCTCATCGTACTTATCTCTGGTTAATAAGTATAAAATCTGCAACTCTTGCAACAGGCCCATTGGAATCGACAGTTTATCAGGCCACTACAATCGTTGTGTTGAAATGAAACAAAAAAAGAAAGACTTGGAAGCAGCTGCTGCTGCCTCGGGCTCGACAACCTCAGCTGCTGGCGGCCAAGGAAAGAGAAAAAGAGGCAGAAACGCCTTGCTCGATGTGGACCAGTCAAGTGTGGAATCCTCTAGAAATTCCACCCCATTGCCGCAGACTCCTGCCCAGCTGGGAAGTAGCGCTCCAAACGGAACGACAGTTGCTGCAGATGGAACCGTAAAACCAAAAAAGAAGTATAAGAAGTCCAAAACTCAAAGAGAGAAGGAGGCCGCTAACGCTGCAGCAGCTGCCGCTGCTGCCGCTTTGGCTGCCAACAACAAACTTGCCGCCTCGAAGAAAGGTGACCATTCTGCGTCAAATAACAACTCGGATGCTTCCAGCTCGTCTATGGCTGATAACTTGTCGGGAACATCCAAGAAGTTGAGAGCAAAGTCTCAGGCGAAATTGAAGGGTCCTGTTGACGTTGAGAAGCAGTGTGGTGTGCCCTTACCATCTGGAGGCTTTTGTGCACGTTCGTTAACCTGTAAGACCCATTCCATGGGTGCCAAGAGAGCTGTTTTGGGAAGAAGTGCACCATACGATGTCTTGCTTCAACAGTACCAAAAGAGAAACCAAGCCAAGTTGGCTGCGAATAATGCTTTGGCAGCACAGAGACGTGAAAATGCAGCCTTTACTAGAGGCGCCCACGGTGATGCCAGAGGTGATGGCGATCTGGAATTGGGTATGTCCAATCAAATGGTGAACAAAGTGTTGGATCCTGACGAAGAGACCCACTTGGTCCTCGAGGGTTTATCCAAGAACCACCCTGCTCCACTAGAGAGGAAGGTGATTATGCCAGTGAGGAACAGACACAGGTTCTTGTACATGAGAGAAGCGTATGCGAATGCTCTCATAACTCTGCTGGTGAACAGTTCATCGTCATCGTCAGGACTGGGCAGCGACCAAACATTGGCGAATCAAGCTATTTCAGGTTCCATTGGAGGTTTGCAGGGACGTTGTACGTTAGTGAATGTCGATCAATCGCTCGCATACGTGGAGTCTGACCCTAACGTTCCTTACTCTACACAAGCGCAAGCCTCCATTTCAGGTGAATTATACCAAGTCAGAGCCCCACTGAAGGCTATCTTATTGACCTCTCAGTACAACAACATGCAACAGCAGGCTTTCCAGCAACAGTTAGTAAAGCACCAACAGCAAATGTTGCTTTTGAAGCAACGTCAACAACAACAGGCACAACAGGCGGCACAGGCACATCAATCAGGGCAGTCTGTCAACCCTCCACAGCAACAAGCCGTTCAAAGGTGAGCAAATTTATAGGATAAAACAGAAAGATACATAAAAAAAAAGAATAAGAATGTACTATTACTATTGCGATGTCCTAGATTTATTCGTAGTTTCTCGATGCGTGTATTTATTAACTTATGATAGCGAGATAAATAGTTGCCTATATATATAGCCTACTTCCGACCACATGGAATTCTCTATTCGTGGATATCATGGACTGGCCAGTGCCTCATATGCTTTAAGATCCATGGATGACTAGGGATATCCTTCAATTTGAATCTCTTCTTTGGATTATATTGCAACAAGCTCAGAATCAAATCTGCAGCTTCCGGGCTAACAAAGCTTGGAATTTTCAAATCAACTTTTGCAATCCTCTTGTAGGTTGCGTTCTTGTCAAATTCTTCGAAAGGTGGTTTACCAACCAAGAATTCGTAGCAAAGAATCCCTAGTGCCCAAACATCAACTTGAACATCGTGATCCTTCAGCTCGATCATTTCAGGCGGCAAGTAATCCAATGTTCCACACATGGTCAACCTTCTATTCGTATTTGCAGAGTTGTATGTATTTGATGCACCTTCAAGGTGATGATGACCGCCATTAGAAGGATTGTGCCTGACAGACCAACCAAAGTCACTGATCTTGATTATGTTATTGAATGAAAGTAGAATATTTTCAGGCTTTATATCTCTGTGGATGATATGCTTAGAATGCAAGTATGTTAATGCTATGGACATCTGGTAGATGTAGTAAGATGCAAGGGTGTCATTAAACCTCCTGGAGACTTTCAAGTGCAGATACAACTCTCCGTAGATCGCATACTCCAAGATTAGGTACACGTTTTCGGAGTCGTAGAAGTATCCATAAAGCCTGGTGACATTTTCATGATGAAGCTTCGAATGAATTTCAATTTCACGACGGAAATTCTTCTCAATTTTGAAGTTTATGATGTCTTTTTTGGACATGGCTTTGAGAGCGCAAATGAACCCCGTGTTGCGCTCTCTGGCGCAGTACACTTTACCCATTTTCCCCTTTCCTAACGATTTACCGATTTCGAAATCATCAAGGCAGTACTTTCTCGTGGAGATACCTTTGAGGGGTTGATATGAAGCAGACATTGCAGCAGAACCATCACCGCTGTTGATTGCAGAAAGGGAGGATATGCCCGCATTGTTACCACTGGTTCTGCCGTGACTGCTCGCACTTTCAGCTGTTGCCGGATAAAGAGCTGTCGATATCCGTGACTTGATCAGATCGTACAAGCTCTTCCGATCCTTTCTGTCGTACAAGCTCTTCTCACGCTGTTCGTATGAGGCCTTTTGTCTTCTGTCTCTGTCACGTTCGTCCTTCTCGGACTTCTTGCCCACCTTCAAACTCTTTCTCGATGGGAGCAAACTCAATCTCTTCACTTCGAGTCTGGTGGGAGGGCGCTTGCTGCTTTTCCTTCGTATTGGCAGTACCAAGTCGTTCAGGTACTTCGAGGGCGACGATCTGGTGGTCAACTTTTTGGCTGTAAATGCAAGTGAGTTTGAGGACGCCCGTGCATTGGCAGCGCTCGATGCGGTGGGCATAGTTGCAGTTGAGGAAGTCAATGTGGATGATGCTGTCGACAGTGTGGGTATCTTCTGCTTTGCCTGCAATGTGGAGACAGATGAAGCGGTGTCGAGGTTGTTTATCTGAAGCTTAGACAATGGGTTTCTCTTACTCTCGCCGCCGCCGCCCTTTGCGGAGTGATCTCCACCGCCTTCAAAGGTTTCGGTTAGGCTCAGAATTCGACTTTCTATACTACGGAGCTGATTGGAAGCAACATGCGACATTAGGATGAGTGGGATCAACCGTTGAAAGTGATGACTGGTTCGATATGGGGAGATTACAGTAGGGCTGCTAAGGTCTGGAGCTTGTGTTTACAATTCAACTTGTTTTAGTGTAAATAGACTGCATATAAACACACACAAGTAAACAGACAAAAAAAATGGAAACTGAAAAAAAATGTGAGAGCACGCGACATGCAGGAACGCTAAAACGAGATCTATTTTGGAGCTGTGGCATATCAGTGGTGGGGGCATCGCTACCAACACCACCGGTCAGGGGAAAAAGAACCAGAAAGCGTAATGAGGTGGAGCATCTGATATAAGCGAGGAAAAGTAGACAAGCGAGAGCACTAAGATAAGAAGCATAATAGGAAAATAAAGAAAAAAACCGCCAAATGTACCATAAGATCTACTAGGCAGCCTTGGCATACATCTGATAGAAGATTAGATGGAACATGAGAGATCTGGCAACAGTCCTCCACTCTACACACAAAGCAAATTATAAACAGGATAAACCGGATGTAACCTCCCCCCCCATAAGAGTCCGTGGGTACAGCTAGAAATAAACTTTTTGATGAAATCTAGCTAGAAACCTTAAATTAATCATGCTCCCGGGATAAATGTACAATAGTGGGAATGCCGGTGATAGGACAATACAGCTGATACGGACTCTTCCTAGCGAATAGGAAGATATTGAAGCAGTCTTCGAAATTACGTAATGTTCAGCGTATAATGTCGTTTCTTTTTTTGCGCTTTGTTCCTCCTGCCACTCTCTTGTAACTATATTTGGCAAGCTGACCCCACCGGCTGGATACCAGATGGCATTCTGCCGCGACGAATCTCGCATGTTTACGTAACGTTGCTCCCTCAGATTATTATTGGCGTAAGTCTTACCATTTCCAGCGCAGAGGTTACACCCATCACGGGATTTTTTCTTTCTTTTTTTTCGCTCATTGCCCTGGAAATAAAGCACAGGGAGCCAGTGTGCTTATGTCCGTGCATTGTCTTATTGTTTGAAGTGCTGTATTGCGAGCCATGGCTGTCCACGAGACAACAATGCACAATTACCGGCGCCCACATGCATTCTCCCATTGGGAGATGCGCTTTAGTCAGGCCACACACGCCCTGGGACCTGGTCCAGCCATGGCAAAAACTATCGTTGCTTCCGATATTTTTCGCTTAAGGTGTTTTGCAAGTTGGTGAGCGTCAAATTTTCAGAAGAGGGGCGGACGTTTTCGGGAATTCGTGATGCAGTCTGCATTTTTGTGTCTGGAAGAAGCGGTAAAAAAAGAAAGAAAAGCCCAAAGCAAACAGCAAGGTGGGTGATTTCAACAATTTTGGGAATGGCATGGCTTTAGTGTGGACAGGAGAGAAAAGTGTAGAGTCTGTAAGAAGAGAAAGCGTAGTACTACGACCATGTTGCACTCTTAATGTAGACTGGGCTATTTTCGCTTTTTTCGTTGCGACCTCAGTATGCGCATCAGAGCCAAGACCCGGAAAATCTCCCGCTGTCAAAAAGGTTAAAATAGCAGCCTTTTTTTTTGGTTTGGAGGTTACATTTTGAAATTTACCTTACCTGAGCTAGTTGTAGGCTGTACCGTTTTCTCCACATCTTTACCCCACTCCGAAAACGAGGCGTGGACCGCAACGTTCATTGTAATCCAGATCCCTATCTCGCCGCTACGGGCCACGATAGGCCCACGATAGGCCCAGGGTTGCAGGGTTGGGAAAACCCCCGGGAAGTTCCTGCGAATTTTTTGTCATGGAACATTTCTCGCATAAGAAGCATTAAGAGATTCTACGTGCTCCCCACTTGACCCCACCACCTAAACGCAAATTTGGCGTCAACTCCGGGACTCTCGAATTGCCAGCCAATCCTCCGACCGTTAGCCCTTCATGGAATCATTTAAATAGGTCTGGGAAGTCACGCCTTTCCTCCCTTCCCTCTCGCCCTTGACAAAGACAGAAAAATCACTTCATCCTCACCTTCAGGGCTTACCTCCATCATTCCATTTGAGCGAGTTACTCCCAGTTAGAAAAAAAAAATCAGGCGCTATCGACTCATCGCTTATTTCCAGTCAATATTAGAAAAAATTATTTTTTTTTGTAGTGCAAAAAAATATTGGATCAAAAAATTTTCCCAACAAGCAGCACAATTTTTTAAGGTTACAAGACTCTGCCCTCATACTGATAGGCATTATTTATAAAGAGCCCCATAGGTCTGAGTTTCATTTCCCAGATTGAAATTTCCCTTTTGTTCTTCATCTTTCAGTAACGTCTTTTTCAAAACAAGAAAGTTTACTTGACACTTTTATTTTACTACCAAGACTTTTTTATTATTCCGGTGACAGCTTTTTTTCTTGGTTGCACATAATAATACATCACAACTAGTGTTTTTGACATATTCATACATTTTATTTTGCACCACTTCACAACTATGAAAGACGCCACTCCACACAATGACAGTGAGCTCATGGTCGACTCCGACTTGATAGCCGCCTACGACCCTCCCAAGCATTACCACCACGGTAACGTGATGGCTGCACCAGACTTTTCAGCCGCATCTATCAAGAACTACTTCAAGACAAGATTGACCGAGCTCATCCCATCCAAAGAATACATAGACGCCAACAGAGAGCTTCTTAACCCGTTGCCAGGTCTCAAGGAAATCTCAGGTAAGCAGTGGTTGTTCATTCTCTGTGCCTTGGCCGGTTGGACCTGGGATGCATTCGACTTCTTCACTGTCTCGTTAAACGTCAGTAAGATGTCTGTCGATTTCGGCGTCAAAGTTAAGGATATTACCTGGGGTATCACCTTAGTTTTGATGTTGAGAACCGTTGGTGCCTTCATCTTTGGTTACTTCGGTGACAAGTACGGGTCCAAGTGGCCCTTTGTCATCAACTTGATCTTGTTGATGCTCTTGCAGATCGGTTCCGGTTTCATTCAAACATACAAGCAGTTCTTGGGGGTTAGATCCATGTTTGGTATCATTATGGGTGGTATCTACGGGAACGCCACCGCCACTGCATTAGACGACTGTCCTCCAAGAGCCAAGGGTTTCATCAGTGGTGTCTTGCAGCAAGGTTACGCCTTGGGTTACTTGTTAGCAGTTGTCTTCACCAGAGCTATCGCTGACACTTCGAGCCACACATGGAGAGCTATGTTCTGGTTTGCCCTGGGAGTCTCCTTTTTGGTTGTTATCTCCAGATCCATCTTACCACAAACCGAAGCCTTCAAGCAAAAGCAAATGGAAAAGAAGTTGAGAGAGGCTCAGGGTATCAAAGAAAAGCCATTCGAAGTCAAGGCTGCCGAAGCCTTAAAGACCTACTGGTTAGTCTTGATCTACATGGTGTTATTGATGGCTGGTTTCAACTTCATGTCCCATGGTTCTCAAGATTTATACCCAACCTTCTTGACTGAACAATTAGGTTTCGGTGCCAACAGATCTACCGTCACCAACTGTGTTGCCAACTTGGGTGCTATCACTGGAGGTGTCCTCGTTGGTCACTTCTCCAATTTCGTCGGAAGAAGATTATCTATCATGGCCATGTGTGTCTTGGGTGGTGCCTTGATCTACCCATGGGCATTCGTCAGAAACACTGGTATCAATGCCGCTGTTTTCTTCTTGCAATTTGCTGTCCAAGGTGCCTTCGGTGTTATCCCAGTCCACTTGTCTGAATTAGCTCACCCTGAATACAGAGCCTTTATCGTTGGTATTTCATACCAATTGGGTAACTTGGCATCTTCTGCATCCTCCACTATCGAAACCACCATTGGTGAGCAATTCCCATTGAAAAACGATAAGGGCGAAACCATCTTCAACTACGGTAAGGTGATGGCTATTTTCATTGGATGTGTCTTTGCATACGTCCTCATCATCACCTTTGTCGGTCCTGAACACAGAACCATCAGAGATGAAATCAACGAAGAACACGAGCACGACAAGATCAGATCTGCAGCTCTGCTTCACGAAAACGAAAAAGCAACTGAGGAAAGATTAGAGAAGATCCTGAACTAGAGGAAAACTAGATCGATCCAAAGCGGGAATACGAGCAAGTTACTTCCAAGGCTCGTACGATTGTTGGGCAAACAACAACAGTAATCACTTGATTAGGTATTATATTGGGGAAAGAAAACCCGACTTTATTTTGAATTAAAGTTACGGTTGTAGTGTATACGTTTTTCTTTTTACATACACGGAAATTTAAACATTAATCGATATTTTTTGCAATGCAATGCAGTCCAATTTGTAGCTTGCCTGGAGGGTTGCCTGGACCTTCAAGCACTCTCTCATCATAGTTAGCATGCTATGCTCTGCCGTACCTTGTGCCCCACAAAAAATTATATTTTTTATATGCCCGAAAGCTTAATCACCTCCAGTTAACGTTGAAAGCTTAACTGGTAAACTTGCTCCTCTGACTGGCGAAATAATAATTTCTTAATTTAAGCTTTGGCGATGTAGGATAAATGGTATTCCGTGCTTTCCAGGGTAGAGGTGGTGGCCAAGCGTGTACTACGCAAAGTGGAGAAGAAAGAATGTACAGCAGAAAAGAGATGTCAAGAATGAGCTACCTCCTACCACTAGAAAATAATTCGTCAGAGGGAATTCTGCAGCACCCTGATTGGGAAGGGCTTTTCGGGTCGGTCTGGACTGGAACCTGGGGGAGTGGGTGAAACCATCCACCCAACTACCAGTGTGGGGTCGGAAAAAAAGGCGACACCCACCACTTGGGGCTGGTGCGCTTCTATTGTATCAACCCTTCCAGCTACATTTGATGTAATTGCTCCCAACGATCCCGCAGACCCGACTAATTGTGCTGTCGAATATTTAGGTCCGTTACGCGATGCAGCTTCTTGCTCCAAACCAACCCCACTAGCTGACGCTACCGTTTTCTCACGCCAGGTTCGCGCGATCTATCCAGTAAAATATGTGCATTGCCGAGGGTGTAATGGACTTTCACTTTTAACTTGGGGTGCACCAAACTGTATGCTGTCACCCAGTTTTGACAATTATTATTTACGACTACATTTCCGTCTCACGCCGCTCCACCCGCCTTGTCTAACGGTGACGGAACCGGTCGCCACGTATGGAAAAAGTGTTCCAGCTCGCTCGCTCACTCGCTGTTATCGCTTTTTAGGCCCTTTTGGAAGCTCGGATGAACTACCGCATCTGTCGCTTGTTACTCCGGATTCACGCTGGCTCGGCTGTCATTCAAAGGCTCCTACTCTTTTTTATGTATGTGTTTTGTGTTGTGAGGACTCTTTGCTGTGCTTACAAAAACTTAGCCTCCCCCCACCCTCCACCTCTCATGTACCACCTCTAATGCGTAAGTACTATTATGTTATCTTTTGATGCGGAGGCCAATGACCCCGGAATTGCCTCGTGAGCCTGTTTTACTTTATTTTTTTTCGGTGTAGGAATGGTTGGGGTACATGAAACACTCCCTGGGAGGTATATCCTCCTACCTTCTTCCCCACAAATGAATCATCTGATTACTAAAACTAAAGGTGGTTTAGGCGCTCTAACAATACCAATGATTATTTTTTTTTAGAGGCAGAGATGAATTTCATGTTCCAGAATTATTTTTAATGAGGAATCTGAACCGGAAACGGAAGGCAAGGCGTTACATACGGAGTAGGGACCCCACATCTCAAACGACGACAATCCTGTCGACATCGTACGCCTATTTCCATTACTAAAAGGGTACTGCTCAATCCGAGTTTCATTACTAAGAGTGATGAATCATCGGAAAGAGCATAAGCAAAGTTCAAAAGAAATAACAAAAAAATAGAAAAAAAAAAAAAAAAAGAAAAGTCAAAGCGAAAAAAAAAAAAAATAAAGTCAAAAACAAAAAAAAAAAAAAAAGTAGCAAACCAAGAATTTACCTGAACTGTTCACTCTGAAATCACAGTCAGTCGGCCTGGTTTCATTATTGTGTTCCGAAATGGGCTTTGAATCTTATTGTAACTTACAGATGTATCTTTCAGTCAACGTGAGAGTACAGACTGAAACGCTACACGATTCACGAATGTGGAATAAATGGCACATATTTGCGTCATGAACACTTGTGGCTAGGAATATGTGTTTTTTCGGTAGATATGTAGTTTCAAAAAAATAAGAGACAAGCGTAAAACCTAACTACTTTCCCGATGGGTGGGGACGAGGTATGGAAACCCTACAAAAGGCAAAAAAGCTTGCTTGCCTAAGTCACACATAGCAAATAGCAAGGTAATTTAGCCATCATGGCTTAAGTTTAAGTGGGGTGGAAAAGAATATTTCCGGCTCATTAGGAATAATTTTTTATGTTCCCTTACTTACATACCTCAGCACTCAGAATTTAGGTTTTAAAGTTTGACAACCACCAGCTTGTTTCTTTTTGGATTATTTTCTTTTCCCTTTTTTTTTCCCTTTTTAATTTTTTTTTTTTTTTTTTCTCGCTCATGTAATTTTTATCTCTTCTGGTCCGATCCAAAAGCTTTTTTACTGGTGAAAGCTTGTCTTTCTTACGAATAGATCGTTCTTGGATGGTAACCTAACCAAGCGTGATCTATTTCTTGCAGTTTATCACCAGTTTCCCAAGCTGTTCGCCAAGTAAGAAATTGGGTTTGCAGTCGACAGTGACTTTCCTAAAGCACCTGATGCAACCAAACTTCGCTCAAGCCTTGCCTACTATCAAAGAAAATAAAAATTTTTTCTCGCTGTCCACCGAGCTGCAGTATGAGCCCCCACTCAATTTTCTTAAGCCGAGACTACAACCAGTTCCTTTCACAAAATGCACAATGCAGCAAAAGGTGCATCATCATGCATCCCACGCAAACGGCTACTAGGTAAATTTACGTCATTTATAGGCAACAAGCACACAAGAAAATGGAACAAAATCTTCAATAGTCCAAATATAGTAAGCAAGAAGAAAAAAAAAATAAAAAAAAGAAAAAAAAATCAAGTGAAATTGCAAGATGAAATGGATGTCTATGTGTTTTGTAAATTGTTATATAAGGGAGTCGATTCTCCCTCTGGTTTGTAACATGGCTCGCTTCTGATTTCTTCATTATTCATTCTTTCTTTTGTATTTTCACCAAAACAAATATAACATAATACAAAATGGTATCTGTTGGAAGAACAAATACTATGGGCTTGAGAGGTCGTCCTCTTCGTTTAGCCATCACACTTGTCGCAACCGTCGGTTTCTCTCTTTTCGGGTATGACCAAGGTTTGATGTCCGGTATCATTACCGGTAAGAAATTCAACCAAGAATTCCCTGCCACCGGTGGTACCAGTTACCACGCTACCATTGTTCAAGGTGCAGTTGTGTCTTGTTACGAATTGGGTTGTTTCTTTGGTGCTATCTTTGCCTTGTTCAGAGGTGAAAAGATTGGTAGAATCCCAATGTTGTTGATGGGTTCCACCATTATCATTCTTGGTACTGTTATTTCTATCACTGCCTTCAAGGACTCCTGGGGTCTTGGTCAGTTCGTCATCGGTAGAGTCATCACCGGTGTTGGTAACGGTCTTAACACTGCCACCATCCCAGTGTGGCAATCCGAATTATCCAGAGCTGAAAACAGAGGTAGATTGGTCACCTTGGAAGGTGCCGTCGTTGCTGTTGGTACTTTCATCGCATACTGGTTAGATTACGGTTTGACTTTCGTCAACTCTTCTATCCAATGGAGATTACCAATTGCCTGTCAAATCATCTTTGCCTTATTCTTATTCTTTGGTGCTTTGGTCTTGCCAGAATCCCCAAGATGGTTGATCGCTCACGGCAGAATGGAAGAAGCCACTTACATTTTAGGTGCCGTCAAGGACTTGGACCCAAGTCACGATGAAGTTTACGCTGAAGCCACTGCTCTCGCTGATGCTGTCAAGAGATTCTCCAAGTCTCAAGTTGGTATGAAGGATTTGTTGACCGGAGGTAAGACTCAACACTTTACCAGAATGGTCATTGGTTCATCCACCCAATTCTTCCAACAATTCACTGGTTGTAACGCTGCTATCTACTACTCTACCGTTTTATTCGAAAACATGGGTTTAGGTAGAGGTTTATCTTTGATTATGGGTGGTGTTTTCGCCACTGTTTACGCTTTAGCCACTATCCCATCTTTCTTCTTGATTGACAGAGTTGGTAGAAGAAACTTGTTCTTAATCGGTGCCGCTGGTCAAGGTTTAGCTTTCATTATCACCATGGCTTGTTTAGTCCACCCAACCAAGCAAACCCAAAAGGGTGCCGCCGTTGGTATCTACTTGTTCATTGTTTTCTTCGCCTTCACCATCTTGCCATTACCATGGGTCTACCCACCTGAAATTAACCCAATGAGAACCAGAACCGCTGCTGCTTCCGTTTCCACTTGTACTAACTGGATCTGTAACTTTGCCGTTGTTATGTTCACCCCACTTTTCGCAAGACAATCTGAATGGGGTGTCTACTTGTTCTTCGCTTTGGTTAACTTCTCTTTCATCCCAGTTATCTTCTTCTTCTACCCAGAAACCGCTGGAAGAAGTTTGGAAGAAATTGATATCATCTTCGCTAAGGCTCACACTGACAACAGACCACCTTGGAGAGTTGCTGCTACTATGCCATACTTGAACGTCAGAGAAGTCGAAGAAGAAGGTGCTGCCTTAGGTCTCTACGATGCTGACTTTGAAAAGGACAGCGATGAATTCAAGGAAGACATTGCTTCTTCAACTACTACACCTCCAACCACCACTGGTAACGGTGTCTTAGAGAAGCCAACTGATGTATAGAGAACTAATATCCACTCACTATATGAAACGTTTAAATATAATACCTTAATAGAATAAATATATACTTATATTTTTTAAAGAAACTGAACCAGTGTAGAATCCGGCTAGATTAATGTACTTGCTCGATCTCCATTTCTTAATCTCAATATAATGGCCATGCAAGATCTCTACTCCCGTAAGGTTAGCTAGGTGGAAAATCCCGAAACATATAATTCGTACTATACATGCAAAAAAATTATCTATTATACACTGAATCAAAATTAGTTATCTTTGATGCCTTCCCATTCTTCTTCCCCAGTTTCAGCAGTCTTTGCTTTCTTTGAACTTTCTTCATCTTCTTCTACTTCTTCTTCTTCATCGTCTTCTTCTTCTTGAGCCTGCTTTTTACTTTCACGCTCAGCTCTCTTTCTCTTGACACCTGCTCTCTTGTCTTCACCAGTCTTACCTTCGGAATCCTCGTCCTTTGGTGGACTTGTAAACCATGGAATCTTACCTCTGTTGAAATCGTTCAAGATTTGCTTAGAAACACCACTTTCATCTGGCTCACCTCCCTTCAATAATCTACCCTGCTTTCTTGCAATAAGTTCAATGAATTCATTACTGGCTCTTTCCAATAAGCTGATATCGTCTTCGAATCTGCTCCATCCGCTGATTTCATAAGTTCTTTCCAAATGCTTTCTTTCACATTTCTGCAACATGTCTGGGATGTATTGTTCTGGGTTGGAAACATGCTCAACTCTGACAACACCTCTGAATAAAATGTCAGACTCAGTGTCCTTTGATGAAGGTGGCACAATACCTGGACAGTCAATTAAGAAAATCTTCTTCATCAAGGTAATATATTGCCAAACCTTGGTTTCACCAGGAATTGGTGCAACAGTACACACCTTCTTACGACGTAAAGTGTTAATGATAGAGGACTTACCAGTGTTTGGGTATCCGATGAAACCGACCGAAATTTGCTTACGGTCAGAATGTAATGCTGAAAATTGACGAAGTAATTGAATTAACGAACCCTTACCGAAAGAGTTCGTTATAGAGGCATGGAATGCCAATGTAGGGTATCCCTTGGAGAGATGTTTCACCCAAGCTGCCTAAAAAACACATTTGTTAGTATGAAATTCATCAAAGTATGAGAATTGTAGTTTTTTGATTTGTCTTTTCTTCACCGAATGGTTAACTCCAAAATGAATTAGTTGTGAGAGATAATGACAGAAAAGTTTTTGTTTTTGTTTTTTGAAGAAAGTGTCAGGTTCTTTACTACGAATCATTTCATGATCAACAAGCACAAGACTCATTGGAAGTGCTTCAACTCATAAGATCCCGTACGACCCTAGGATGTTCGATAATAACTATCAAACGTGTATACAAATCCTCAATCAAAACGAAAGTGGAACCCAGCAAGCTGAGGTATACGAGGCGGGCGTATTTTTATTCCAACGGCATAACAGGCAACATTTTTATCTGATTGCATATAACAATCGAGTATCACCCTGACAAAGGCCCTTGGTACCAAACTGAGGCTAAACCAGCAAATTAGGTAGGAAAAAGGAGATAAAATGTATGAGAAGAAATTGGACTTGGAAATCCAATATAAGAGAATTGACAAAAAGTTAACCATTTTGGGAGAATTGAAGACAAACACACACTAGAAGGAGTTTCGCTTGCAAAATAGACCATGATCCTTTTGCAGCTCAAGCTCTTCTCTTTCCCTCGTATTATACATACTGCTACCCAAGTAGGCACTAAGTCACACTTGTTTAAAACATAGATCAAATGCTTGTGTGGACATTCTTCACGGATATATTTTTCAACACTTTCACATCTTGTTCCTAATGGATCTCTAGCATCCAACACGTGGATAACCACATCCGATGAATCGATAACTTTATAAAGTTCGTTCCAGATTCTCTTGGATTGACCCTTGTGGAAGATGGCTTCCTTGGCTTCCTGAGTGTAATCTTCCTTGTCCAAGAAGGAGCCTCCCATTAAACCTAAGGTGGCATCTAATTCCTGCTTTTCTTGGTATGTGGTGGAGTCTTGCTCCGAGAGTTGGGCCAATTCTTCCAAGTTGGAAGCGGCCACTCTTGGCTTCTTTCTCTGTTGCTTAGGACCGAAAGCCTGCGAGTAAGTTTCAGTCTCCAAGATGTTCAGGGTAGGACTATCAGTCTTGTCCTTTTCGTCTAACAAGGACATTGGCAATTTGTTTCTACGAAGTAAAACCTGGTACGAATCGTGTTTCTTGTCACCCATAGCCTGTCTGAAATGTGTGAGGGCATCTTGGGCAATAACTCTGGTGTTTCCGAACCAACGACGGTTAGGGTCAACTCTAGCTGTGGGAGCATCTGTCAGTTGTAAAGCGGCAGCCTGGACGATGTCACCCTTGGCGTTACGCACAGCTCTACCACTCTTGTACATCTGCAAATGCTTCACTTTCTTAGCATCACGGTAAAAATTTTCACCCTTAACACGGAGGTTACCATCCTTAGTGTCGTTCTGTCTAGCCCTTCTAGACTTTTCCTTCTTTTGAGTACCCATTTTTTATGTTAATTTGTGGTTAAAGATGAGTCGATAAGTACTGGTCCTAAAGAAGAAGGTAGGCCTTTTGATGAGCTTTAGATTTTTTTTTTTTTTGTAATCTCATCGCGCTACAAATTTTTAATTTCAAAATTTCATTTTGAATTTTTTTGGTGCTATCGAAATTTCTCATTGCTCCACGATAAAACAAAGAAGAGCGATGAGCACTGGCGAAGTGAGGTGGAAATGACAGGCAAAGTGTAACAATTCGTGGGATTGTGGACGGAGCGAACTAAAACAGTACATACAGATAGCCTGCCATCCCATTATAAAATATTAGCACTTGAAGTTGACAATATTGATCACATTGGCTATTCAAGAGTCCACTCTTGCCCCGATCCCTAAGGCCATATGGTACACTACTTTCGCACCGCAAACTTTTAGGGTAGAGCGAAAATGGGCGCTAAACCGCTCACTAACATTCTCACCAGCATTCGCACGCTAAGTCGCAATATTTATATGCAGGTTATGCTTTTAGAGTTCTACGCTCAGCCTTGAGGTGGGAGTCTAAAAAACGGGCGTATTATGCAGTACCCCGCTTATTTCGAGATCCATTTTGTAGTCAAGACTATTTTTCACTCGTAGATAACCAGTCACCAAGTAGGACTCGTCTCCTATTTTCTTGTATCCCCCCTAAAATCGATTCCAAAGCAATAATAGCACAGAATCGCATCCCTCCCTTTCACTCTCCAAATTCTTCCTCAAACCAAGCCTCCATTCTGCCCTGGTATATGGGGAGCAAATCGCAACGGCAACCGCAATCGCAACCGTAAATTTCGCAGTCATTGCATACAAATTACCACAGGCCACATACGTGCACAATAGACTTTTGCGAAAGGATACACTTCAAACCTTTTGTTGTTGCTTGGAAATTGACAGCTACAACTCCTTATAAATTTGAGAATTGGCTCCGTTTTTTTTTTGATCCCAGGTTCACCAGTACTTCATTTCATAAGCCATTCAACGTAATTTTTGAACAGGCACAGCTCGAGTTAAGTCACCACACTCACCCTCCCGCCACTCTCCCCACAATGTCTCAGCTCATACAGGCGTTATCACCGTCCCAAGAACATTTCTTGAAGAAGTACCTTTTAAAGAATAGACTTGCACACGAGTTGCTGTTACTAGCCGATGATGATTTCTGTCAGAAATTCGGAGACCCCTTCGTGTCTACCAAAGCATTGCCCGAGGAGTTCCCCTTACTCCGTTTTTTCTTCGATAACTTCATCTCCACATTTCCGTTTATCGCCACTCACTCCGATGAGGAAAGAAGATCTATCTGGCAGGACACAGTGCAGCCATTTCTCGAGAATTTGAACCTGAAAGGCATTTCTAACTCGAATGAAAGGAAAGAACAGATCACGAAACGTCGACAAATCAACACGAAGGTGTTGCTGGGGCTCCTCTTGTTCTTCAACTCTATGATTATAAGCAAGCAGGAATTGGTATATTTGAAGGAGAACAAATTGAAACCTTCGGCCACGGGAAAGTTAGAGAAACTCGCCCCAACTCAAATAGAGCAAACCACAACCTCAAGCACTGCTATGCACTTGTCCAGTGAGAAGAATTCCAGCTCCAATGTCTTCTCAGAGAAGGAGTCCATTTTGGACGGCGAATCGGACTCCGAGTGCGATTACTCCAAACTCAATTTTGTCAACAATCTAGCCCTAAACATCGTCGCAGTACGAAAGATACAACCCACCTCGGATGACGAAGTAAACGTTGGCTCAGCTTCACCACCCAGTGCATTTTATTGGAAGCCCATCCGCTACTTTACTGATCCCGCAAAGCCAAAGGGCACACACCATTTCGAGTTTATTATCGAGGTAATCAAGAGAAAGAAAGTGAAAGCTACTGAAAACGGGAACGGACTCGGCCCAAGAACAAAATCATACACTTACTCGAGGCATTTCATCAATAGACCGTACCATGAATTCAAAGACCTTCAGAATGCCTTGAAGAAGATCTACCCTGGTTTAATGAGTACAGAGGTTAGTAAGTTACCTAAGAAATTGAAGCATGATAGTGGGATAAAACTTTCTGATAAAGAGGGCTCCAGATCAAGCTCGGACCTGGAAAAGGCGGTGCCATTGGCCGAGACCAAGTCGTCTGATTCTGCAAATTCCGCCCTGTCATCGGCAAACTTTGAAACTACACTTCATCGAGAAAAGCTCAGACTCGCGTTAAGAGGTTACTTGATTTCGTTGTTGAAATTCCCTGAAATTTCACTCCTGGCTACTTTCAAAACCTTCATCGATGATGAGTCCAAGACTTACAAACAATTGTCTCCTGAAGACGAATTGGATCGTCAGCAGAGAATTGAAAACGACCAGCGGGTATTGAACACGCAATATGAGTTCCACCAACAGACCTCTAAATTGATAATCGGCCTTGCCAAAGATTTTGATGACTTCAAAAAGAAGCTAGTCATGAATCCCAACACAGTCACTGATATATTCATGGAGATTGGTACTTCACAGTCAGTTGAAGAACTCTCGCCCTTGTTGAGAACTTTTTTCGAGTGGAGTAAGCTTGAAATTGCAGCAACATTATACCAAGTATTCTTAAGTCAGGATAACTCGGGCGAATGGCTCTCCAAATGTAAGAAATTCCACAGATTATTTCCCTATGGTATGGTTTATGGTATCTTAAGATTCACCAATCCCATGAACATTGTCTCAAAAGTTGTGGACGTATTGTTGGTGAATATACCTAGTATCAGTTTTTGGAAATCAAGTGATGCTCCACCCCAGGCCAGAAATTTACTATCAATGATGTTTGTGATGTTGCTTGATGAAGATTTAAATGACTTTGAAAAAGAATTGAAGATTTTGAGAGAGGAGAAACTTGGAAGTACCCGGTATGATGTTTTCTTGGAGAGATTGACTGCGTATGTCAATGTGGACCAGTACGTGTCCGATGACATAAGAAAGGAAAGCTTGGGAAATGATCTTGTGATGACAATTTTAGAGACAGATTTAATCGAGCCTAAATTAGAGCTGCAAGAGGACTTGGCCACACTTGCCAAGATAAAGGAATCGTACATTGAGTATGACAATATATTCAAGAAGAAGAACAAGGACCTCCACCATGAAAGCAATGGCGGCAGCCATGACAAGACCAAACATTCACCAGATTCCTCTGTGTATTTGAATTTGAAGCAGTATTGGCAAATTCAAATCAGAAAGCGTGACAAGGATCTTATGAAGCAACTTTGGCAAGAGCCCGAGTTGACTATGCTTATAAAGAAGTTCCTTACTATATTTTACCAACCCTTGATGAAGGTTTTCGGGAGAAGTGATATTCATCTAGTGTTCAAGGATTTCCAAAAATTCATGGATGACTTGATGGTCACTTTATCCAAATTGAGCGATGGGGAAGTATTTGTCAAATCATCCTTTGAGATATTTGAGATATTAAAGAGCTTATTGGACCGCCATGAAATTGTTTTCTGGAGATTTTTGCATAACCTTTACAGGAAAGATGATGATAAGTTGTTCATTGGCTTGATTAAGTGGGTTGAGAGATTCTTGATCATCTTGAGGTTGAAATTTACTGATCCTGAAAAGGTTTCCATTGATTTGGAAAGACTTACTCTTTTTATCGATGATAAGATTGACCATGAATTATTTACTAAGCAATTGAATGCTCTTACAAACCAAACTTTAGAGAAAAGAAAGTTGTTTAAAGAATTCTTGGAGCAGAAAGCTAGAAAAAATGAAAATAACGTCATTCCAGGAACTCAAGATGACATCGATAGGAAGTGGGAGAAAGTCAACAATGATATATTTGGACAGGAGCAACTGGAGTTTGGTCTCAATAACGAAGATCTTGAAGATTTCAATTTGGAGGAGATTGCCCTAGCTGACAGTACATCCAGTGTCAACAATTTCGATAACACAAGCGAGACATACAGCGTAGACAGTGAGAATGAGAATGAGAGTGGGCATAAAAACCTTGACCGGGAGCTTCAATTGAAGTTGAAAGAACTTGAAGAGGAGCAGCAAAAATACGGGACAAGTGAATTGGACAAATTCGACGACATTTTGAAGAAAGATTTGGTTAGCTTGTTAAAGGACTTTAAGGACTGAGGATGCAATTATAGAGAAATGTATGTACATATGCATAAAATAAACAGATAAGGAAATTTTGGAAAGTTTGCGAGTCATGTAGAAGGAGATAAAGAAGAACACTGTTTGTGTACGTCCGACTTGTGCAAGCGGAGCCATGGATTTCTGCAGCCATGGTGGGGGTGGTCGCAGCGGAATTAGAGAAATGCGGAAACTCCCAGATGCATAAATAGGTTTTAGTCATTACGTAACACGATAAGATGCACTGACAACACTGGGCTTACCCCTTGAAGGAACGACGCATGCTGATGTATTAGGATCACCAATCACAATAGACCGTAATTTCCACTAAGATCATTGCTGCTATTGTCTTCCTTTTAACCCAAAAAGTTGACATCCATCTTTACACCTAGACAAACACCTATCATTGCCGCCACGTGATAAACGAGCTACATAAATCCGAGGGCACCTCCCCCCTCCTAGTAGTTTAACTTAGAGCAAGTCTAGCAAGAGAACAACAAAGGAAACTATAGCAGCAATCGAAAACCTTAAGTATACTACCGGGGAAACAAATAACGGTACTCGTCTAGGTTTATACGATAACTACTCCTCCGAATACCTTAATTGGGAACATTTCTATGGCACATTCACTCTCTCCACATAGCAGGCGACAGGAAAATTAATAGGGGAAAAAAATGTGTCACATGACACGCAGCGTCTAAACCATAACATCTTGAACCCGGAACACACACATGGGGCCGGAAAAGGAAAATCTGAAAAAGAAATAACCTAAGAAAAAAAAAGAAAAGAAAAATTAGTAGCAGGAAAACAATTTATATACAACGGTTTCTTCTGTATTCGATCTTGAGGATTCTTACGAGCCAGTCGTCTCTACGAACCACACCGCAATGTCCACATCATACAGCGCAGTAACGTCTGTGTCGCCGGACAGCGCCAGGCAAAGATCTGGCAAGAGCCGGATAGAAAACGAACGTCCTGCATCAGAGTCCGAGTCTGATGTAGAGGCAGCCGAAGAGGAAGCAGCCACCACAGAAGAGCTCTTGATTGAACACTTGGACAAGTTCCTCTCGTCTGTGGAGTCGAGGTTGGACAGCTTCGAGCAGTACTTCAAGCTTGCGTCCAAGGGGGAGGTTGAGGAGAAGCTTTCGCAGCACCAGCAATCGCTGCAGCTGTTGCTGCCTCTACTGATTCTCAGCAGCAGCAGGCGGAACCTGTCGGCATCCATAAATTCGATCACCAACTACTCCATCGGGAACTTGAAGTCCATGTACCAGAGAATGGGCATGATCAAGGGCACCGTGTTGAAGTCGTCTGTCAGCAACTTGGAGCACCTCTACGCCAACTTGGAGGAGCACTACCAGTACTTCACCAAGAGGGACAACGAGGGAATAGAGGAAGATAACAAATCGTTCACACAGCCCGATGATGAGGACTCGGACGGCTCCCTCTCAGCAGACTCTGTCCGCCAGAAGATCCTCACCACCTTGGAGTACTTTGAAGGCAAGTTCACGCAGGTGGACAACCTCATCCAGTCCCGTACCCCAAAGGCCAAGGACGACTACAAATCGTCCACGTTCCGTCATTTCAAGTACTTCAACTTCAACAAAGCCATCAAGGCCGCAGAAGACCGCAACTTGCACTACTATGAGCTCCCCTTGAACTGGAGAGAAAACCGTTACATAATACAGGGCTACAGATTCCTGTTGAAGCACACCACCATGTTGAAGTCCATCTTCCAGTTCAACCACAACGAGAGCGCAAACATTTGGACCCACATGTTGGGTGCGTTCTTGATCCTCTACCTTATGTTCTACCACTTCCCCTCGTCGCAGGCGTACGCCCTCAATCTGTTCCGTGACAACATTGCCATGTACTTTTTCCTCTTTGCAGCATTGGAATGCATGGTTTCGTCCGTGGTCTGGCACACATACTCGTGTTTCGCCCACTACAAGACCAGATCGACGTGCGCGTGCGTTGACTACACCGGAATCACAGTATTGATCACCGCGTCCGTCATCGTTGCAGAGTACTGCTCATTATACTCGTACCCTAAGATCTTGAAGACATACATAGGGTTTTCCATTCTCTGCGGTGCCGCAGGTTTCGGGTTCAACTGGTCTCCGTACTTTGACAGACCAGAGTGCAAGTCGTTGAGAATCGGGTTTTTCATGAGTTTGGCGTTCCTCGGGGCATCCACGTTTGTAGTTCACTGCTTCTACGAGGGATTCGTGCCCTCGTTCAAGTTTTTCAGTCCTTTGATCTATAAGAGTTTCCTTTGGTACTGGATCGGGGTTGTGTTCTACGGCGGGTTGATCCCCGAAAGATGGAGATACGACGTGATCATCAACGAAGATGAATCTTCGTGCAAACACAACAGAAGCGTGTCGGAGGTGATTGAGGGAAACGTGGAACACAGTGGATTGGAGGAAATGGACGAGATAGAGAAGGAGCTCGAACCCAAATTGAGTGCGAACAACGAGCAGGTTGAAGAAGAAAAGCAAAACGAGGATACCTACCAGTCCATCATCGACAAGCACTTCCCAGCGCAGCCAACGGTTACACCGTACCACAAGGATTTCCTCTCGTTATACTGGGTGGACTACATCTTTGCTAGTCACAATCTTTGGCATGTTTGCGTGGTTTTGGGAGTGTGGGGCCACTACGTGTGTGTCCTCGATATGTACGAGCAGCTTATGAGATAGGCAAGGCGTGCTTGAGAAGCTTGAGAAGTGAATTCATTGAGTGTATTACTAAAGATGTAAACTAATATTGAGAAAACCCCATAAAGACCGAAACAAAATCTACTAGAAACACTAAGACAACGAACGATAGATAAGTATATACGAATGCAATGAGATATTATGTATTACCCGCGTAACGAGACGCAAGTAGTTGATAAATCCACCTGGGGACGCTCCGCGGACGCCTGCCCGGCGAGGGCGACTGCGTCGAGCCTGGCTCCCTACGAGAGTTCGAGCGGAGGGAGTGGTTGCTGCACTTTGTATTCCCAAACTGGAAGGTTCCTGCATGTCACCTTTTCAGTTGCCCTCACAGTAACATTTCCGCATTGGGGGAGAAAGGCTGCATTTTTGGCGCACGGCCAGTTGGAGGACGCTTAGCTGGAACTACAATAGAGACGGCTCAAACAGGGCATAGACGTGAATATCCCACGTCACCAGTACCAGGACAGACTGATCACTCCAGGGCGTACACCGTTTTGCACTTTTCATTCATGGAGAGGGGGCTCATGGCGCGCTCCCACACGCTGCTTCTCCCATTCCAGCGTGTGCGCTGTCTCTGAAACACCTGAACAATACGCACCATAAATCCGAAACACAGCAGCTGCGCCGTTTTTAGCGGGCCTCACCTCCAGCACGCGGTGCCCTGAAAATTTGACAGAAGTGAGAATTTCCCTCGCTAGGCGCCAGTCGCGTAGTCAGCTGGATCAAAATTCCCGCCCAAGCGAGCGAACAATTCGAAAAAGGGGACAGCTGGGAATAAACAAACATACTTCTATAAATACAATTTTTAAGCTATTTACGTAGTAGTGGGAGCTCACGTAAAAGGCTAAAAAAAATCGACTTTCGTAAAAAAAAAAAATTAGAGTCTAGCTAGGGTATTTTCATAAAAGCTTTACGAAGAAAAGACACTACTAATCCTAACTTAATCTAGCTTATCAGATTTTGAAGAGGGGTTTTTTGCTACATTGATTCTAATTAATTTGCATCTTCCTTTCCTTTAGCTGACAGCTTTCCATTCCTTAGTATATACCACAGTTTTAGTTTGGATCAGTATGTCATTTGCAGATAGCTTCTGGTCTCAGGACTACGATAAGGGATTCAAAGTTCTATTCGAACAGCTCTACGAAGGTGTGAATGAAGACGAAGACTTCATCAATCTCTTCACCGCCAGAATGGAGCTGGAATTGCTCTACGGTACGCAATTGGAGTCAATTGGAGAGCAGTCGTCCAAGAACTCGTCCAAGCGTCAAACCAACGACGACTACGTATCCCTGATCAAGAACTCATTCCAGAAAATGAACGAAAACTTCCAGAGGCAGGGTGACTTGCACATCCAAACCGCGTCGCAAATCAAGCAGCTCGTATTGGATCCGTTTGCCAAGTGGTGCAGAGAACACAAGCAAAGAGTCGAGTTCAGTGAAGACACGTTATTGGAGAAGCACAAGGCATTCAAGCAAGCAAAAGTGCAGTTGGAAAAGATCCAGAAGAAGTACTTCAACAAGTGTAGAATGTTGGAGGAGTTCAAGGGACACTACACCGAGGAAGAGTTGGAGGAGGAATTGGACGCCGTAGACAGCGAAAAGGAAGAACTGGAGGAGGCGTCGTCGGCAAAGGACGCATCCAAGGTCGCCACCGTGACATCCACATCCAGCAATGGCACCAAAAACTCCAGCGAGACTGGCCATGACGTGTCAGCAGAGACCTCCGCCACCAGTGGTCATGAAGAAGGTGATGAAAAGGTCTACCACATTGGACACCTCACCTACGACTCCAACTCCATCAAGTCATTATTATCATCCATCTTGAGATCAATCCCCACCTCATCCCACAAAGTTGCTATTTTAGGTACTTACGACAACGTTTCGACCGGTAGCGCCATTACCCAGTGGCTCTTGGATAACAAGCAGGAAGACTTCAAATCTAATCTCGAAAAGGCCGAGGCTTTCGGTCAGGACCTTTTGAATCACGGGTTCATAAGGTTAATCGGCTCCATGAATAAAAATTTCATAAACTCGTCTCAATTCCACTACCAATGGAAGCCACTAGCATTTGAATTGAGCGGTATGGGTGGTCCAGGTATTCCAAGCCTGGAAGAAGCAGGTTCTCGTACTGGTAGTAGAAGCATCAGCAGGAGTGGGTCTGGGGTCGCTGGAACTCCATCATCCGCTGTCAACTCTGCTGCCTTCTCCGACTACCTTGAAGACATGAAGTTGGCAATCGGTGTCAACACAATTGACTTCAACGACAGGTCCCAGTTGTCTAAGTTGATCAAGGACGTCAATCAATTGGATGCACAATACTTCGAGGCTACTTTGGAGCTTGATCTGTTACGTTGTGAGTACGAGGAAACAATCATGGACCATTTAACGTTCATGCAAAAGTGTGAATTGGACAGAATGAAGGCTGTCAAGAAGGCCACTTTTGACTTTTTGAGCTGTTTTGCCAACAAGGTTGCAACTTTGAAATCAACCTGCGACGAATTGTTGATCATTGAAGAAACAATCCAACCTTTCAACGATTTGAAGTTCCTTATCGAAAATTACCAAACTGGTAGATTCAAGCCCCAGGTGATCTTGTACGATAACTACTACAATAGTAACATTAGACAAACTTTCGGGGTTGATCTTGCCACTAAGTCAAGGTTGGATAGGAAGGTTGTGCCAATAATCCTTCAATGTCTCTTATCTTACTTGGACAAGGTGTATCCTGACTTGGAGAATGACGAAGAAAGGGTGAATTTGTGGATCAAGCCCGTCCATTTGAATCAAGTCCATCAATTAAGATTCAAATTGAATGAGCTCATTGACCCACAAAAAATCAATGCAATCTTGAACGGATCTGAAACACCTTCCGGGAACCCGGTGCATCCATTGGTAGTAACAAACTTATTTAAACTTTACTTTATGGAATTGCCTGATTCTGTTGTTCCACACTCAGTTTATGACTTGATCAAATCCTTATACTTGAACTATCCGTTTGGAAGTAGTGAACAGTCTATCAATGACTCGAGAATAAATGGGTTACAGAATGTGCTAGTTGACTTGCCAAAATGCAATGTGGCAACTTTAGATGCCATCTTAACCCATTTGACTAGATTGGCCCAAATTATTGGAAGCAAAAACGAAGGCTTGGCGCTTGAATTCAAAACTAAACTTTCCAAAGAATTTGGTGCCTTGATTTTGAGGCCAAAGGTCGGTGACTTTGCTTTGGATAATTATGTACACGATAAGCACCAAGTCCATTTCATGAACGACTTGTTCGAACATAAGGAGAGAATATTCAAAGAATTAAGAAGAAGAGCATCCACCAGAGTGCTGAGTTCAGCCAGCTCAAACTTGAATGGTCCTAGTGGACCCACTTCAACATCGGCAGCAGGTTCAGCATTGTCAGCTACGTCTGCCCCCAAGAGAGCAGCAACGGTATCGAAGAACAGATTAGAGTCCAGGCTCCAAAATGCAGTTCATAAAAAGTTGGATCCAAAGCTTGCCAAGGCATTACCTGAGGAGCCAACTGGAGACGCTTCCAGCCCATCACTGGGTTCATCATCGCATACAAACTCGCTTAAGAGATCTACATCGCCTACCAAAAAGAAGAACCTGGGCACAACATCGACTAAGCAAGACGCAGAACTAGCTGCAAGCATAGTCAAGAAATCGAGTCCGCCTATCGTATCGTCGAGACCAAGTAAGAAGGATATTGGTTTTGACCATAGCAACTCATCCAGCGACTCCTTAAAAGAGTTTGGCCAGCCTAAGTTCTTAGGCTCCTTGGGAAGGAAGACTTCTGTGAAAGACCTTGCATCAAGATTTGATTCACCTTCACCAGAGAAGAAATCTTCTGAAACTTAAATAAAGTAAGAGAAAGGGAGAAATAAAGAGACTAATAATGAAATTTAAAATGAGTAAGTACCCCCCTGAGAGCTTGTAAGTGATCCAGCTCGCAAAATTTTATTGATTTTACTGTAGTATCTACATATTCAAGAATAAAGTTAGAATGGGACCAAGATTGTCATTTTCTATGTGCGCTAAATACAAATTTGTGTCCAGTCTTTCGAGCTTAACCACGGTTTAGCTTCATGTTTTGTTTTCGTGAGTGTTTGTTTGTTTGTTCTGTGTGTGTGTGCATCGTGTTTATAATAATTTCGAATGCTTGATATCGTGTCTTAATCTGTAGATGAATCCTGTTAAGAGCATGACACCGATGAGTAATGGCACCATCAACCATCTGATCTTAGAGATCAAGCGGTCCACGAAATCTTCATCGTTTGATTCCTGGTTCAAACTCTTCTTGTATTGGTATTCCACTTCCTTGTGGTTAGCCATAAGTAAATCTACCTTCTTGGACAACTCTTCAATGCCGTACTGGTGCTCTCTAACTTCGCCAATGACTCTTTCGTTAAGCTTGGAGATAGCAGAAAGCATTTGTGAGAACTGGTGGCTCAATGAGGTCTTGAATGCGAGGAAATCGTCCCTAACTTGCTCAACAACAGCATGTTGTACATTCTGGTTGGACTTGAGCTCCTCAATCTTAGCGAAAACTAACTTTGATTCGTAGGAGGTTTCTGATCCAGATGATGAAGCTGGACCACCCTGCTTGCTGAGCTCGTCCAATCTAGAAACAATGGCGTCGACTTGGTTGGAGAGTAATTGAAGTGAGTTGTCAATGGTCTTGATTCCATCTGCATAGTTTTGGTCATTACTCGTTCCCTGGAAACCACCCTGATTTTGGTGCTCTTGTTGCTGATTGAGCTCCTTGTGTAAGGCTTCTCTTGCCTTTCTTGTACGTTCCATCAAACTCTCTCTGATCTTGGATGGTGGGACGTGTGCATCTATCACTTCACCGTCACCCATTAATCCATGGTCGTCGATTGCATCTTCCGTCAAGTGGTTCCAAACGTTCAACTTTAAGAGTTCGTACTCTTCCTCGGACTGAGAGGCAACGTTAGCGGAGACCCCGAAATTCAAGTCGCCCATGCTCTCTGGGATGCTGATGGCGTGGGTCTTGAAGCACAAGTTGTTGTCAACTTGGACTTTGAACCAGTTCCCACGCTCCTTGGAGTAGGACACTCTGATTGTGAATGGAATTGTGGAGTCGAGGAAGTTGAAATCACAACTTCCAAGTGATTGACTTACCGATCCGTCGATGAACTTGGAGCCATCGTTCAGAAAGATCTTCAATCCCTTGGTGTCCTTGTTGGAGAGCGAAATCTGGAACCCGTCGAAGGAGCCTGCTCTATTAATGTTCTTCTCTCCGGTAGTCAACCACAAGGATATGGAGTTTTGGTCCCTGAATCTTAAATCTCTCGTGGTGGTACCTGATGATCTGACCACGGTTTCGATTGTCCATTCATTGGGGGAGTTCGCTAAGCCAGGCGTCAGCCATATTCCTCCACCTCCTGTTCCGATCAAGAGTCTTCCTGTGTCCAATCTGATATTGTCGTAGAGTTCCCAGTTCAATGACAAGTCATTGGCATCCTTCACTGTCAACAAGTTGGGCAAGGACATGTGGCCAGGCTCCGCATCATCTGGATTGTAGGCTTGGACAGCACCATTGGCTACCAACGGCAAAATCGCCACGACATTTTTAATGTTAACCATTCTGAATCTATTGAGATTGGTTTGCTTTTCGGAACAGCCGAGTTAGAAAAAAAAAACCACTCTAACTTCTTCTTTTTTGTGTGTAAGATCCGAATCTTGACAGCTTTACGCTTGGTGCTACGATTTCCAGCAACCTCATACATTAGAAATTTTCAGGTCTTGATCTGGTAAATTATATACAGGGAGACACGATTAATTTGCTGGAAGCAGAAAAAAATAATTTTGGTTGCGAATTGGCGGTTGCAGGAAACTTTCGAGCCTTCAAGGTACGTGATGCGCTTCCGATGGGCCGTTGCATTGCACCACCATAAGCCTTTCTACATGGGCAGAAGTTAACTATGTGTACGGTTACTGTATCTGGCGTAACTCTAGTTTTATTATGTATAGATATATAGTACATGTTTCACAAAATGCTATTCTTTTTGTTGTTGTTGTTGTTGGTAGTCTTTGTGTGGTATGCGTGGGTGTTTTGGACGGAAATGTAGTAGCCGGGGCCAATATGTATCGAGTCGGGGTGCATCTCCGACCGTGCTTATTTTGCGTTTTTCTACAGCTACCTATGGCTTCTTCTCATGATATTCCGTCTGATCTTCCATACTCCCCCAACCTTGCTGCCAGCCTTGAAGCTGACGTAAGGTAACTTTCTGCCACTCTCTGCGCTCTTGGATTTCCTTGACTTCCGCAATGAAGTTAGCCTGTTTTTCACCAATTCTGGCATCAAAATCTCGGGCGCTGGGAGGTCACCGTCTCCCTTGACAAATAATAGTTTGTAGCCGCCATACGTAATCTTCGCTTGTATGTCAGATATCGTGCCCTTGTTGGGGAAGTATACATTGAAGTACTCCAGGTGCTTGTTGATGCTATGTATCATGCACAATCCCATGAACTGGAAGGATGATGTTGCAGAGCTAGTTTCGTGATTGACGAACTCGCTGAAAAACTCCGTCGAGTTGACGTATAGTGGAAGATTCTCGCTCTCTCTAAGCGATGCGTGGCCAGCGGAAAATACTTCGTTTTCCACAACGTAAACACCGACAATTGAGGTATCTAGCATTAGTAATAAGTCCTTGTGGTTGAATTGGAGTGGCTCGTCGAAATTTATCACCGACACTGCATTGACACCTACAAATTTATTATCATTACTACCACTCTGGTAGGAAATTCTCAAAGGTGGGGTGTGGAGGATATGCTTCGAGAAATTGAAGAAGTCCTCCTTCTCTGCATCACTGTGGAAGTACTTCAACTTGTTGAACGTTCTCAACTGAGCAGGTGAGTACTTTGATACTTGGTACATGCCCGGTATCACGTGTAAATCCCGAAACGTAAGGTTTTCGATCGTTGGGTCGTCGTTCTCTATACTGCCCAGCCCGTTCAAGTACACGAGGTTGGTTGGCTGTATGAACGCAGTTATGCTTTCCAATAGTTCTTTTCCCAAACCCTTTATCCACCCTGGGGTGTTGATGATCAAATGGTTGCCCTTTGGCTGGTGGTTCTGTAGGTAGAAATTCCACAACCTCTTGATAATTGAGAGGTATAGGGTTGGCTGCAGCTGCGGAGTGGAAAATCCATAGTATTCGGTAAGCTCACCATCACTGATATCCTTGTTGTGGATATGCATCCCAAAGAACGGCCGAGTATGGCTAGTGATCGAGAGGCAGTATGGAGCGGAAAATTCGGACTGGCCAGGATCCAAGTCTAGATACGAGACACTGCCATTATGAATGCTCTTATTTCCCGTAATAGCGTTGAGAAGTGACTTTGAAAAAGTTGACTTCCCGCTGTTTTTGTTTCCAATTATCATAGTAACCGGAGGAACTGCGCTATGGAAATCATTGGTTTCAGTGGTGATGCTGACAATGTCGTTTATTTTGTTTGTCCAGCTGCGGTCGAGGTAGAGCCCAGTCAAACCCTTGTTCTCGAGTACAACTTCAAAGGGCAATTCGTTGATGAGGTTTTTGTCAACATGATCTTCGAATTTGTCTATAGGCACACTTTGATTATTTGCTTCTCCAGCAGCCAATTCAACTTCTCTGTTGTAGAAGAATCGCTTCAATGGCGGACAGTATTTCCCTATGTCTTCCAACCCGGTCGCGAATTCCTCCAATAGTATTACACTCTTGTAGTCACTATGAAATAAGTGCTCATTCTCCTCTGTCTTTGTATCCACAATGCCGCAGGATCTATCTAAGACCTGAGTCGAGGCGATGACCGGTAAAGATTGAGATTGTGGGGCTATGATTTCGTACTCTTGGCCGGGATGGGCAAAATGGTAATGACAGTTGTTAATTAGCACGGCCCCTCTTTGTATTATCAATTTTGCCTGCCCATTGACAACGATGTATTCCCCCTGTTTCAACCCGATGAGGAGCTTCTTGTGCGGGCCATGAACGATGACGAAATTGTCCTCGTTTGGAGTGAAATTGGATTCAAACACAAGCGAAACCCCTGGTCGTCTAAACTGCTGTGGTGCTGGGGACGGTATCACGCTCACAGACTGGGATCTAGTGGGGAGTACATCTCGTTCACCAACTTCGTCGTCTTGATCCAGGTTGTCGCTGTCGCTTGAGTTCGGCTGGTATACGACAGGTTGATCGTCTTCTTCCTCGTTTCCACCACCACTACCGCCTAATAGAGATGATAGAGGATCTTGCTTCAAAGCGGCAAACGCACTCATACTTTTTGGGGCGGGTTGTAATACTGTTGAGGCTAGCTTTAGGTAGGCAGCTGTGCTTTCTCTGCTTAACTAAAGATTTTCATATTGGCTTGTATACAGGTGAGGTTCTAGATATAAGATCATGTGACTAAAGTCACATGATTAACAGAGTTGGTTTTATCAACACGCATGTATAGATATCATAGAGGTATAATCAAAGTAACTCCAAATAGGAACAGCGTAGAGGTCTACAAAAGATGCAATGGTCTGGGGATGGTGGCAAGCTGAGAAATTGGGAGAGACAAAGAAAGAGTCAGAGTACAAGACAAGTTGGAACATTCCGCTAGCACGATGCGCTAGCACCATGCGCAAGTTCTAATTTAGCGCATGTGAGCACACACAGGCTTTGTCTTCCCAACCAACAAGTAAGAGGGATATTAGCGACAATCCCCTTGAGCTCGCAGCCACTGCTAGTGAGTGCGGAACTATAAAGTTTAATGGGGGACTTTCTGTCGCTACGCTATATCCTTCCAGAACAAGAATGGAGGTGAAATTGGATGCATTTAGGAACCTTAAATTAGCATCTTGCAAGTGAAAATCAATTAGGAAAGGCGGTACTGTGTGATTGGTCCCCGTATGCAGTTTAGCATACGCATAGTTGCACCGAAAATCCAAAGTATTCGCCCTTCGATGCAGAGGGCGCTACTTTAGCAGCGCTATGACGAAAAAGTTAGGTGGACCGTACGGAGAGGGAACAGACAGGTATCCTCGGGTATGTGCGCTGAAGTAGCTTGCTGAGGCAGCCTGCGAACTATCCGTAGTACAGTGTCCATGCTAATTCCTGGTCTCACAAGAAATAACTCTCACACCGCCTTACCCCAAATGCACACCCAGCTTGCTTCGGCTATTAAGTGGTCTTGTTCGGAAGTTTATCCGACCGGGATGTCTATGTTTTTTCCCACCGTAAATGTTTCGAGCTCTACGCAGCTGAAGGGCGTGCGCAGCGAAAAAATTTTATATGCACTAGTTATCTTTCTTTTATCGAGCCAATCAAATCTCACGATAACAGACCATCAGAATGGTATGCAACACTTGACTCGAATAAACCCTTTGTATATGTCGGGTCCTTAGTCCCGCATTGCCCCTTCTTATCGGGATGATTCTTCACTAAATAGCTTAAAGGATATACCGCTGAGTGTGGAATAGGAAATATAAAATAAAAAATCTAGCTACTCTGATTGGAGCTTGGGCCTGAGACTTTGCGAGGCTTACCACCACAAGCGCATGAGTAGGATCGAACAAATGCATACCCATGGACCAAAGAACAAAGCACTTCCACATGTGGATTATTGTGTCGGTGTTTGCTTCTCGCCTGATGTCCGTTTACACACACAAACACACACACAAGCAGTGTGTAGCTGTTTCGTCTACTTGATTCTGCGTTTCGCTCCCAGTTTTCGTCTTGCTAATTATTACCCAATTGGTATTGTTCATATTCACCATGGCTTCACCTCCATCGGATGATAATAAGTACCGAATCACAAGTACCGAATCACAATTACTAAATCACTTCTCACTTTGGGGTCTTTGGGTAGTGGTGCAATACGAAAACACACACGGAGAAGTCTCCAGTGTCGTAAGCTCAAAAGTTCTATGATGTAATCAACCTTCATGCTCTGCTCTCTAAGTAACCAAGCCATTCGTCTCACATGAAGAAGTGCTGCCCACCATAAGCCTTCTTTGCTCTCACGCAACTGGTAGACACATCCCCCACTCGCGCAGCACGCTAATAATAATACTGTTTGGCAACAATTATTATTTTCTGGCTGAATGTTCGCTATCATACTCTCTTTTGGTTCCTGATTTGACACCCGTGCTATCAGGTGTCTTGCACTCTCTCTACGTATTAATATTATTTTTTACTGTCTTTTCTTTTTTTTTTTTTTTGATATTTTTGTTAGCAAGCGCTAATATTATCGGTGTTACCGTTGAGAGACGTTAACCATAAGGGAATTATTTCGAGGTCAAAGAGAAGGATCCAACGAAAATAATTTGATTATTCTGAGCCGTAAGCTATTGTATTCTCTTTCGAAGGATCAGTTTAACTACTACAGCTACAGCTACTACCTACAAGCACACACCAGCACTACCGGAAATACACGCTCTCCGCTAACATCGATCCACACCCTTCCAAATCGAAGACGAAAACACACCATCTCACATCATCCACCGCTACCACCACCACTACCTCTCGCTCAAACAGTAAAATGAACAAAGGAAGGCTAACCAGCCGATTTCATTTCGACGACAAAACCGCAGAAGCTGGCGACCAGTCTCCCTCTGCAGGTTTGGCCCAGCTATTGAGTGATGACTCCATCTGCGCAGAGAGTCTCTGGAAGATGTACAACAGAGCCAGAGATCTGTTGCCGTACAAGGCCAGAATGGAGAACTTGAGCTGGAGAATGATGTACATCAACACGCCCAAGGGTACACTTGAGAGGTTGAAAAATAGAGCTGATAAGAAGGCACAGCAGCAGCAACAGCAGCAGCAACAACTGCAGCAGCATCACCAAGAACAAGCACAATCCCATGGCGACGTCGAAATGTTGGACCCTGGCGCTGAAGACTTCGACTATATCGAACACATCCGCAAAATCTCCAAAGAGGACTCGTCCACCACCCTCAGCTCAAATAACTCCAACTCATCTTCGTCCAAAAAGAGACCTGCGAACTTTTCCCCCTTGGTGGCGCCAACCAACCCTGCCACCTCTACAAAACTATTTTCCAATTTGTCTGCCTCCTTAGCGGCGGCAAGAGACCACCAGGGCCCCTTGCAACACCTCCAAAGCTCGCTTGACCAGGACTTGCAAGATCATGAGAACACATTCGGGTTCTCCTTGTATCCATACGACTACGAAAACGAGCACGAGGGAAGGATACCCGAAGATCCGATTTCGGATTCTTTGCCGTCGCTCACCTCGTCGTCTGTATCTCACCCCTCGGTGCCCAACTTTCACAACCATCACCTCCAGCAACAGCAACAATCTAGAGCTGTTCCCCAAAATATCCACAACTTGTCGCACCACAACTCCATATCGCATCACTTGTCGTCCTCGATGGACTCCTCTCACACTGCATCTGCGTCTCCGATGGCCACAGTCGGACCTTCGACGATCCTAAACAGCTACAACTCGTCCAATCCAACGAACATACATAGAGAGGCGTCGTTGGTCAGTCTTCCTGACTACAGTAGAAGTTCGCAAAGCGGGACACCCTTCCAACAACAGCAGTTAAACCAGCACCTACTTCAAAACCAGAAGTTTGCGCCCATGGGAGCAGAGAATTTCTCGTTGCCCCCACAATTCCACCACCAAAACTCGTTCCAAAAGGCCCAATCGTACCAGTCGCCACTGTACTTTGGAGATCAAACTCCCTCCATAGTGGACGGCAACTTTGAGTTGAACAACTACTTCGATAAGGCAAACGCAACAAATACTCCAAGTGTAAGCATCACCAGAAAGAGCAGTATAATACAGAATCCCAACTTTGGCCAATTCAACTATGGATCCAGCTTGCCGTTGAACTGGGAAGACGAATATCCTGGTGTTGCTAAGGGAACGCAGGGCAACACTCCCTTCTCTAGAGCCGATGATAGACCTATATCGACTCCATCCACGGGTTTCAGCACAACGGCAAGTTCGACAACCGCCTCGAACGGTAACAAAAAGGCAAAGTCGTCCAAGTCTATTTCCAAATCCAAGCAACTGGGCTCAACTGCGTCTCCAGCCAAGGACTCCTCATCCAAAAAGGACAAGGACCAGAGCAAGACAGACGTGCCCGTTTCCTGTACTAATTGCCACACAAAGACGACTCCATTGTGGAGAAGAAATCCTGAGGGCCAGCCCTTGTGTAATGCGTGTGGATTGTTCTTGAAGTTGCACGGTGTTGTCAGACCGTTAGCTCTCAAGACCGATGTCATCAAGAAGAGACAAAGAGGCCAAAACCAGACGAAGAAGGCATCTACTTCGGGGCCATCTTCTAAGAGTGGATCAGTCTCTGCTGCCTCCACATCTGCCAACAATAATAGCAACAACAACAACAATAATAACAATAACAAGATGATCGAAAGAGACGGAGACGATCTCGATCCAACACCCATCAAGAACGAATTCCACGGTTCTGGAATCGCCAATTTCCCACAACCTGGTTCTGTTGAGGTGCGAAAGGGAAGCAAGTCTTCCATTTCATCTGGGGATCACAAACTGCGCAACAGCTACAGTGACGCGATGGATAACGAGAAACTCTCTGAGGTGACATCTCTCATGAACAGCCACATATCTAAGGGGTTGCATCCTATTGACGAGTCTAGAAAGGAGGAGCTTCAAGGCGACGACTTGATGTTGGAGTCTGCGGGCACACCCAAGAATGATAACGGGAAGGGACGCGGCTTTTCGCACTTCAATGAAGACAACTTCTCCCCTGAAGACATCAACAATTACGAGATAATGGACGTTGAGATGGCCGGTCATGGCAACGATGGTGAAAATGGGCACGGGCCTGCTTCAGGAAACAAGGCTAATGGAAATGGTAACGGCTGGAACCAACTAGACTGGCTAAGTATGACATTATAATGCGCTTTGTCGTATACCTTAATTCATTTCTGTTTTAGTGCTTGCGATGCATTTTTATATAAAAATTTATACGTTTGATATCTAGGGATATACATCGATTTAATTTAAGATATAGCCAGAACATGTAGTGTGGGTGCTTGCTCCATGAGTAAAGAAAGATATGCAACCGATTTTATATGCGAGAGTGTGCGTTCTAGCCCAGTCGAGGGTGGGGGAAACTACTGCGGCGTTTTAGCGGACTTTTTTGTGGGGTCATCCGCTAAAAATTAGTGGCTGTTCCGCTAAACTCCACTGCGGAGCGAGAGGAGAAAGAACCAAGGCAGTGGGCGGTGACAGGGCCCAGGCACCAATGAACGAGATCGTAGCCTTGTAGACGTAGTTAGGTGACCCAAGGCCAGGTAATCTGGTGAACAAGTTCAGGGGGAAGAATGCAAGAACTGTGCTTTAATCTCACCACTACTTAGGTGCCACAGACACACACCTCCACTCTTTTTTCTCGAGGTTCCACACCTGACTGCGTGAAAAGTGAGACTAACAATTATGTAAGCTCCCATGTAGGTTCCTCTCTACTGACGCTTAGAAATACATCATGTCTGCTTACCCTAAGGTGACGATCGAGTTCTGTGCAAAGTGTAAGTGGCATAATAGAGCAATTTGGTATGTTCAGGAAATATTGCAAACTTTCAGCAAGCCTGACGTTAATCTTGTGAGAGATGTTTCCGTGCGGCCCAGATATGACTTGGCTGGTGTGTTTAGAATAATAGTGAGCAAAGATGCTGAAGACAGCACAATTATATACCAAAGAAAGTCCAAGCATGATACAGACGATTCCACGCTTCCCTCATATATCTATGAAGGCTTCCCCGATAGCAAGTTCTTGAAGACTTTGGTACGGGACTACTTCTTCCCCGAGAACGATTTGGGGCATATTGATCGCGGCACCGAGCGAGAAGTACTCAACCAAGGCGTCTCAAAAAAGACGGCACAAGACTCTGAAGTTAGCAGTAAGAGTAGCAGTGGTGCTGCAGCTGCTGCTGCGGAGACTGCTGCCACTGATGCCAGGGCGTCCATTTCAGCAGCAGCTGAAGCTGAAGAGTGTATCCCCTGCCAACTTGAGGAGCAGTAGAACCATACAAACTTATTAGGTAAAACTCTAAAAACATCTAAAATATTTATATATATATATATATTACAAATTTATATAGCCAACAAAATAGAGAGCAGTCGAGAACTCTATCGATTCATCCGAACCTAAAGCTGATTCTCTTTGTACTCTCCATGGTCCTGGTACCACTCAAGAACTAAAACTAAAACTACAGTATTTTTTTTTTCTGGTTCAAAACGCCTTAAAATCATTAATAAAAGCAAGCTTTCCTGTCAGGGAGGAATTTTTTGTTTCCACATTCAAGTCTCTGGATTGGACTGTATGTGTATATTGGGTTCATTTGCGTGATTTGTGTGCTCTGGGTGTTTTGTATGGGTGTAAATATGTGTAGAGTGGGTTATTACGTTCGCATATTCAAAACTAACAATCACAAGTCACGCACTCCCACAAATCTATTCAGCTTCTTCAATGTCATCCCAGCCCCTTTCAGCTACAATGTATGGTAACGAAGAGCCCAAGGACCCAAAGTAAAGCTGGTTGTTTGGCAAGCCAAGCAATGATTGGTATTGCTTTATGACAAACGTTGGTGAAACGTTCTTGGAGTTGCCACTTCCGTCTCCTCTCCCGTTGAAGGAATCATCAGTTGGCGAAGAAACGGCGGAATCTGGAGGTAAATCGTTCACGTTGGTGACTCCATTTCTTCTCATCAGTGCCTGAGTATTTATTTCCTTTGTGATTTGCTTCCATTTGTTCTTTTCCCCGGTGACCAAGAGCTGTTTCAAAACCTGGAGGTCATGTTCGCTGAATTTCGAGAGAACTGCGCTTGCGTCGCTATCGTACTCGAGTTGTTGTTGGTGGTTGTGGTCTTGTATTGGTTGTTGTTTTTGCAGTTGTTGCTGTTGCTGGTCTGGTTGTTGCGGGTACATGGAAGGAGCACTATTAGTAGTTGTAACGTTAGCTTCGAAGTATATCATAGAAGGTATCAGTCTTGAAAAAAAAAAAGAATCAAGTCAAACTGGAGTATTAAAAAAAAAAAAAAACCTAATTAGAATAAATTTTAAAAAAGCGAAAACAAAACAAGCCTTAAAAAAAAAATTGTTGAAGCGCTTTATTCAGGTAAAAAATATTTGACGCTAGCTATTCAAGTATTATTATGTGCTTTGTATGGCAGCAATTTTGAGCGAGAATGGGTTTTTAGTGTGTCAATCTAGCGGAGTTTAGAAGATGGAGAGCTGGAAAGAAGAGTTATATATAAAAAAAATATCATCATCAATCATCAATAATTAGAATTTAAACAAAGTAGAAGTCTAAAAAAAAAAAAAAAAAAAAAAAAGAAACAAAAAAATCATGTACAATTAAGACACAATCAATCTTTATCTTAACCTTCGACGCAGAAATCAGGACATGACTGGGGGAGAGATAAAAAAAATCGATAGGTGGACGGCAGTCTCAGATAGCACACACTGGCACCAACGGGAAGAGTAGCTGTGGGTGTAGTGTGTGGCAGAAGCGCAATTTTTTTCCCAGGGCTAAGCAATGGGAGAGGAGGCAGGAGACCCTTAAGAAAAAGCTTCGCCTGTTCGTGTAACCAAACGTCCTTTTTTTTTTCTCCCTTAGCGCTAGAGCCTGGCCCTAATCAAAAACCACGAGAAAAAAAAAATTGTGGGAGAAACACAACAAGCCACAAAAAATACTGTTTTATTTTTGAACAACGCTAGATCTATTGTTCGCTCTGTTTCGTATCGAGAATTTCTACAACAAGTCCGGGGCAGTTGCGATGCGATTCGTTCTTTCTTGGCCGGGGTTGTGGATATCTTCAGCTATTTTTTCTCTTTCTTTTATTCAACAGATGTCGACTGTTGAGTTCGCCGAGATTGATTGACTAGTTTTTTTTTTTTTTTTTTGACGAACTGTGAAGAGCGGTAAAGGCCGCGAGCTAGCGTCTACTTTTTTTTTTTTACGCTGTTCATGTATGTAATCAGAATTATTATTGATGAAATTAAACTTTGATGCACCAAGCACCGTAAAAAGAAAAAGAAATTTTTCACGCCATTTGGGAAAAAGGGGAGAGTGAGCAGTCACTCGGCCAACAGCTGATTAGCGAAGAATCACATTAGCCTTTCCAGTATTATTTTCCATTATCAGGCAAGCTAAAGCGTAGTTTTAGGCGTCATTAGAAAAAAAAATAGTTGATGCCGCTTACAATTCCCTATTTCATGCTTGGTTTCTTGCTCCACTATTTTCTCCCTAGACCTCATAAAATAGATGGGAGAAAATCTTTTCTTGCATCACTCAAAATCTTCTCATACATATTTTACATAGAGCTTACACTAGCGGGAGAAAAATAAAAAAAAAAAACATTCTTATCAAAGAGTGATAAGCTCAACCACCGTGATTGACCTTTCTGGCCCCCCTCTTCGAGAACGTCAAACGCAATGTAGTGATATGTATGACCATGTAGGACCGCCAAACACATGCCATGCTTCCAAAAATTATCCCGTCTTCTTCTGTCTGGCTGCTTATTTGCTCACCTACTTCCTGTAATTCTGAGGCGGGTTATGCTAAATTATACGGTGGACAAAAATATGCCAAACAATAGCATTACGAGTCACTCAAACCAAAGTCAGTTTGGAAGCGAGAAAATTTTTTAACCACTTTATGCACCTTTCACATAACCAGAAGCGAGACAATAGTTGCGTTTTCCAGTAGCAGTACTTATTATCAGGGCCGTAGTTGCTGACCGGAACTCCTTCCACCATATGGATACTGTGCAGAGCGTGGGAAACAATATGCAACAATTGAATGTCTAAAAAAATTTAGACTAAACAGAAGATGCTAAAGGGAACAAAAAATACACAATATTTGTTCTTGCAATCTCATTTTAAACGAAAGTTAAAAGCTTAATTTGCAACGAGTATCAAAATTTTAAATTTGCATTCTTGCCTTGTTCTTAGTCTATACCACCCCCCTTTAGGTATTCATTATCTGGGTAGCAAGGGTTGGAAACAGGGATAATGAAGGACTTTCCTTGCATTAACATTCCCAGCGAATTTACCACTTAGTTCCTTGTGTGTCTTGAAATATGCAACTCCACTAAAAGTGCCTGAAATAGGAGCTTTGCAGACTTCTAGAAACTGTGGGACAAGAAAAAAAAAATTCTTACAGGACGAAACTTGTACTACACTAAAGTATAAATAGTCATAATTCATTTGGTAAATATCATTCTAACAGGTAAGCGGAGGTGTAAGTCATCTCCACTCATGGCTTGTAGACGCCAAAAACTTCTGTAGAAATTTCTGCTCTTTTGACTCCGAAGCCTTCTAAGGTTGCGAAAACAAAATCCATGTAGCTCTGAGGTCCAAGAACATAAATATCGTGGTCCTTGACAGTAGCAGTGAAGTCGGTCTTTTCCAATCTTCTATTGACGATTTCGTCTATCTTGGCGTCACCCTTTCCCAATGGTTTGGTGATAAACTCACGGAGCTCGAACTTGTCATTGTATCTACTCTTTAATTCGCTTAACCACTTTCCAAATGGTCTAGACTCCAAAGAGTTGTTTGAATAGTAAAACACAACTTTCCTACCACTCTCCAAAGCCTTTTCGATGATTGAAACCAATGGAGTTATACCAATGCCTCCTGCAAATGCAAAAAGTGGAGTATTGGCTGCAACATCTTTGTACACCAAGTTACCATTTGGTGGCGTGACTCTGATTTTATCTCCAACCTTCAAGCTGTCGTGCACAAAGTTAGACACAACTCCTCCGTTCAGGTCTCTTTTAACAGAAATTTGATACTTATTGGAAGACAATGGTGCATAGCTTGATAAAGAGTACTCTCTGCTAGTTTCCAAGCCGTTAGGCAAGTTCCACTTGATTCCAACATATTGTCCTCTCTTTGGGATTTGAACCTTGGAAGACTTGTCAGCTGGGGTGAATTGAACCAGCTTAACATCCACGGACTCGCTTTCGATCAGAGTAACTTCAAACTCCTTGAACCCATCCCATTCGTTTTGGGAATAGATGGCCTGTTCCCCGTCAATCAATATCTTAGCCAAGTTCCCGTATGCAGTAGCCCACGATGCGAGTAAGAATGGAGTTGCAACATCTGGTCCCAACACATCAAGCATTGTCTGAATCAAATTGCTGCCGACGATAGGATAGTGTTCGGGCTTAATCACCAAACCGGTATGCTTAACCATGATTTGGGTGACAAAACCGGTCAATGGTGTTAAATCATCGATATTTTCAGCATACTTGAGTAACGCAAATGCCAAAATCTTTGGCTGCGATCTTGTGGCTTGGTGCGCTTTATTGAAAACGGTTTTCAATTCTGGGTGTCTGTTAAGCATGTTCTCGTAGAATTTTGCAGTTAAATCTACACCAGCAGTTTCCAAGATTGGAATTGTGGATTTGATTGCATCTTTCTGTTGAGTTGTGAGCTCGACGACTTTGTATTCAGTGGACATTATTGTTGGATTGGTTTTGAAATATCCAGATTTGAATATTTTACATTTTTCTTCTCAACCCATTGCGACCAGCCTCAATATATACCTGAAACCCTCCTCAACCGCTCCTTGATCAACCGTTTCTTGATCTACAGTTTCTTGAGCCGCAAGAACCCTGGCTTCCTGCAACGTCCGAGTTATTTTTAATTACAGTCATATGTTTACAATTAAGCATTCACCATTGGCCCAATATGAGCGGTGGAAAAAACCATATGACCCGCCGCCTATCATGCGATAACTAAACTTTATTTGTGACCTCTTCGCGCACTTTAAAATCCGCTAACTGTGGGTGTTAAATTGTTCGATCCTGCATCCTACTTCTCATGCGCATGTATGAGTTTCACATAATGCTGGGAAGAAGCGAAACCGCTTAATAACGCAAAGTACAAGACGTGGTTGCGAAATTATACACCTAAACCCGTGGCAGCTAATAGTAATTGGTGATTGTCAATATAAGCTTAAAGTTAAGATTACATTGATTTTTTCTTACATTCTCCTTTATCCTTAACACAGGCGAAGGGGAGCATAAAAGGCTGACGGGTACTGCCATGCAGAAAATGTCAAAGGAAACCTTCTGTTTCAGATATTATCTTTCATCGAATAATGTAGCTAAAACGCCACTTTGTTTTATAACATATTATATTCTTCTCTATTATTATTACTAATCTAGGCTCTAAGAGAATAGCGAGTAGCTAAATTATACGAAAAAATCAGAGGAAATGGGACTATAATATTGAGTAAATCGATTTATTATTAGCAAAATATTATTAGCAAAACTATATAGCACGTCATTTGACATTATTTTTTTTCCATTTTCGATTTTTGTTTTTTTACTTTTTGAATTATTTTTTTTTTCTTTCCTATTTAGACTTTATCAGACCATTTAAACTTCAACCTGTAAACGCCTACTCTTCGTACTCGCTCTCATCATCATCTTCTTCATCCTGCTCGTCTTCATCCATATCGTCGTCGCTGATGACTTGATATCTGGAAGTTTTCTTGGCTGCTGATCTACGCTTTGGCGCGGGTTCAGAGTCGAACGCCGTGTCTGCTAGGTCTGCAAGTTCATCCTGCAAGGTCAACTTTTTCTTTGACTTCGGTTTCGGAGAGTCGGATTCCTGTTTAAATGTGGGAGTTGCGGCCTTTTTGGTTGCAGGAACAACTTCGGCAGGGGTTGACTGTGAAACAGTTGGCGAATTGAAGCTGAAGCTATCGCCTAAAAGTTCGTCATCCTCACTGTCATCGAATAATGATTTTACTTTGGGTGCCTTTTTCACCACCGGCGCAGCCTTAACTGGAATTGTGGGTGACTTCTCCTTCTTAACACCGACCGGTGGAGTTGACTTTTTCGTTGCGGCCTTCTTTCTTGCAGGAGCACCATAGTCGTCGTCGTCGTCGTCATCACCCTCCTGCTTAATGGTGGATTGCTTCTTTTTAGTTGGTCTGCTTCTCTTAGCCTTACTCTTGGTACCCTTTTGTGGAATTTCTGCCAATCTTTCCTTTTCATCTTCATCCAAAAATTTGTCGAAGGTGATTATGAAATCATCTAAGTCATTAGACCAGAGATCCTTTGCAGACAAACGAAGCAAATTCGTAAGCTCTTCTTGCTTTCTATCTCTTTGTTGCAAAATCTTTTCGTATCTTTCTTTGGTCAAAGACCAAATTGGCATACTCAAAAGGTAATCATAGGTAGAGAAGATAGTTTGTGGTCTAAATTCATCTCCTTCACCTCCCTGAGATTGAGAGGAGACTGTGTTGTTGATTTGACTAATGTCACCAGCATCCTCTTCCTCTTCTTCTTCTTCCATGATCTCTTCTGCTTTCTCTTTATCCGTAATCACATGCTCCTTCTTTATATCTTTGATTGGATTACCCTTTTTATCGAATGGAACAAACTTTAACTTTTGCAACATTTCAACCAAGACTGATCTCTTCTTATTAGAAACACTCAATTCTTTATCAATGATTAACTTGATGAATCTTGCTTGCTCTGATAATTTAGTTAATTGGTTAGTTAATTCCTCACTAATGTAATCCTTTCTTCTTTGGTAGTATTCCAATCTCACATAGTAGTACTCCTTAAGCATCTCCAACGGAGAATCATACCTCTTGATACGACCTAATGAATCGAAAGCAACCATATTAGTGAGGTTGATTGAAGATACAAGTCTGAATCTTTCTAAAAGACCTTGATGCAAGGACTTTGCCATTTCTTCAGAGTTAAGTTTGATGACAAATCTGATGTTGGTTCCGTGCTGCTCTTCCATATCCTTAATCCATGGAGTGATCTTATCTGTACCTAATGCACTGAGCAAGAACTCTTTCATCGTATTTGTCCACATCTTGATTGGCAATTCGGTTATCTCCAAAGTAGTTTCGTCAATTCGTTCAATAGTACCACAGACTTTAAACTTATCAGAGCCATTTTGCTCGATAGTTCCTTCCCAGCCCCTGTACCATGGCGTCATTTCATTCATTTGCTTGCCTTCCATTAAGTTCTTCAAGTTCTCGACAATATCTTTCGGGTTGTAACTAGGGATGTTTGTAGACCAACCTGTTCCGATACCTTCTCCACCATTCACCAACAACATGGGAATGATTGGTAAGTACCACTCTGGTTCCACAGTTTGTTCATCATCTTGAACGTACTTGTATAAGGCATTATCCAATGGATTGAAGATCTTTTTTGTTATATCCATTATATCAGTGAAGATATATCTTGGCGCAGCATGATCCTTACCACCTTGCGCTCTGGTACCGAAAGACCCATTTGGTTTCAAAAGATTGATATTATTAGAGCCCACGAAATTCTGTGCCAAGCCTATAATAGTCAGCATCAAGGAAGCTTCACCATGGTGATATCCAGTGTTATCCGAGATGTAACCAGCCAAGTTCATAACCTTGATGTCAGTCTTCAGGTTCTTCTTGAATAAACCGTACAAGACCTTTCTTTGACCAGGCTTGAATCCATCTAGAACACTAGGGATAGATCTGACATTGTCAGCCATTGAAAACAAGATCAATTCCTTATTAATGAACTCACTGATCGGAATAGTCACCAAATTTGGATCTAAATGGGTACCAGGAACGAAGTTTTGCAACCACTCCTTTCTGTCGTCGGCCTTTTTCTTCGAAAATGCTAAATCTATAAGGCCCTTATCTTCTTCTTGAAGGGCATGGAAGGTCTTCAAATGCTTGTCAAGAGCCTTGAAATATTCTCGGAATTCTTTATCGGTTGAAGTACCCAAACCCTTGTAATACTTCAAGGACCAACGAGTTGTGGCACCTTCCTCCAGTCTCCATTTCTCAAATTCTGGCATGGAATAGAATGGTCTGACATCAGAGCCCCTTCCAGATGACTTTATGGTAACTTTAACAATTGGCGTAATAAACTCTAAAAGGAATCCAGGAATTTCGATTAATCCTGGGAATGAGCTTTCCAAGAAATTAATAATCAAACCTTTGATGTGTGACCCATCTTGATCCTGATCTGTCATGATCATGATATGCCCATATCTCAAATTCTTGATATTTTCACTATTGTAATGCTTCTTGTGTTGTAAACCAATAATTTGCTTCAAAGCATTAATTTCTGCATTCTTACTCACTTGGTCTGTCAGCGCTTCTCTGACATTAAGCAACTTACCTCTCAATGGGAAACAGCCATAATGGTCTCTTCCAACGACTGCTAAACCAGCAACTGCTAACGCTAACGCGGAATCACCTTCTGTGAGAATCAAAGTACACTTATATCCATCTCTAGTACCTGCCTTATTGGCATCTACCAATTTGACCTGACCCTTGATTCTTTGCTTTTTGGAACCATCCGCCTTCGAAAGTGCCTTATCTTCATTCACTCCGGCGATTTCCATGATCTTGTCACCAATTGACGTTTTGAGGATCCTGGTAATGAACTGGTCAGAGATATTAACTTTACTACCAAATTGCGAGGGCTTTGTGGTAAGCTGCTCCTTGGTTTGAGAGGTGAAGGCAGGATTTTCAATGAGACAGTTTATGAAGAGAAACATGTTGTTTCTTACTTCATTTGGCTTGATCATGAGTCTCTTCTTCCCTTTCACTTTCTTGTTCAAGCTCTCCACAAGTTTGGTGATAACTTGATCCGAGATATACTTGACGTGAGTTCCACCAGAAGTAGTCGCAATGGAGTTCACGAAGGAGATCTGATTGAATGAGCCATCGGAGACAGCAAAGGCTAATTCCCAGCGATCATTGATAACTTCGTGAACAATGGTGGTCTTGAGCGACTTCGATGTGCTAGCAGCTATTGAGGCTGCAATTGAATTTGTGCCATCTCCATCTAATGAGGGAGTGCTGGATTTGGTTTCGGGTTCAGGCGTGCCTTCGAGTCTTCTCTCGATGGCCTTGACGTACATCTCAACATACCCCTTGAAACTCTTTATTCCGATCTTCTTGTCATTCAAGTAGACGTTACAGTCTTTGACTGTACCGCACAAATCATAGACTCTCCTTCTTAAGACACTCAAGGTTTCGTCATCCAATTTTTCCATGCCAAACTTGCTCAAGTCGGGTTTAAAGGTGACCTTTGTGAATTCTCTTTTGTTTTTCATTTTCGTAATCTTGGGTTTGCTGACAGTGGACATGTTTTTGCTCCATGTTTGCTTATAGTTGGATTCCGTGTTCAAATCTGCAGTTTCTACCGAAAACTCAGTAGAGAAAATGTTACATAACTTGGCACCAAACCCGTTTCTACCACCTGTGACTTTCTTCTCGTCGTCGTCGTAATTGGATGAGGTTAACAAGTTACCAAAGATCAACTCTGGGATGTACATCTTCTCCTTGTCGTGGATCTCAACTGGGATACCCTTACCATCGTTCATGACTTCAATGGTATTCAGTTCAGCATTAATGGAGACCTTGATGTTTTTCATGTTGGGGTCTCTGATCTTGTTATCAGCTGCATTGACCAAGATTTCATCGAAAATCTTGTATAAACCAGGGACAATGGTGACCTCTCTGTATACCATAGACTCCGTGCTCTGTTCGAAGCACCACATCTCAGTAGTCGATTTCTCGACCGACCCGATATACGTGTCTGGTCTTTTAAGGATATGCTCGAGCTGCGACAACTTTTGGTACTGTTCAGAAGCACCTCCAGCCTTCTTTTTGGCAGCAGCTGTTGTAGCCTTGCCATTGGAACTTGACCCAGCACTCCCAGTAGATAACGGTGGGGTAACGCTCACAGAACTTCTGCTGCTGCTAGCGCTCTTCTTCTTGCTGGGAACTGGCTCATCCGAGTATGACTCGTCAGAGATGTAATCGGACTCCGAATCGCTCATTTTGAATCTGATACCGACAATTAAAGGAATGCTTTCAACGCCAACCGAGGGGAGTGTAAGCTGACAGTCCCTGTTTGAAAAAGTAGGGCTGCAAGGGAATGCGATGTATGTTTTGATCCACGCGTGTTGGTGTGCAGGAACACACGCGTATCTAGACGATACAGCAGCACTGAGAGCCGGCACAACTCAGTCATGATGGAAGAGGTATCCGCAATCACCCGGTCCTCCGACTAGTCTCTACAATCGAAGCAGACCTTGCTACGTATCTCTTATGTAGTGAAATTGAATGAAAAATTCCAAAAATCGCCCCAACTACTGTTGGGTGTGTGTATGGAGGTGGTGTCTTCATTAAAGTATACTACCTATGCTATCTAAAATGCCAATTCTCTCTTTCCCTCTTTACCTACCTACTTCCTCTTAAACCCTCTTTGGATTCTCTCAAACTCCTCGTCATCGATATCGTGAGATTCGGCAACCTTTCTCTTCTTCGCCTTCTTCTGCGCACCATACTTCAGCTCCAACTTGCCAATCAAGTCGTCGAGCCTGCCGGCTTGTCTGCCCTGTATGAGTGCTTTCAAGTCCAGCTCCTTGCCTCCCGCTATTCTCTTGCCTCCATTGGCAGCACCTTTGCTCTTCAACTCCTTCTCGAGCTCCTCGGCCTCTTTGGCTTCTTTGCTGAGCTTCTTGAGCATCTGTTTCACCTTCGTCTTTCTGGATTTGACATACTTCGTCCACGCTTTGGTCGCGTTCTTATCCAATTTTATCTCACCGCTGCTAATTGCTTCCTCGATGGTGTGGAAAACTCGAACTTCTTGTGCCTCGTCAAACTCTAAATGCGGAATCACTTCAAATAACTTGAGGAAATCTCCCTCGTAATAGCTGAAATTCTGTATTATATCTTGTCTTTCTTCCCTAGAGCCCTGGTACTTGGCTCTGTCCTCTTCGATCATCTCCAAAGTGATGCCTTCGTTGATAGAGTCAAAGAAATCTTTCCAGGAGAAGCCTGGCTCGTCTCCATCCAAGTCAAAGTCGCTAAGGGATCCGGTTTGATCATATCTGTGTCTCTTGTCGCTGTCGCCGAGAATGCTGTACGCAAACTGGATCTTGGCGAACACTTCGTTATCAATTTCCTTTGCCTGTTGCTTGAGCTTGTCTGGATGGTACTTGAGGCAGAGTTTTTTATATGATTTTTTGATTTCTATGGGCGTCGAGGACTTGTGTACTTCCAACACCTCGTAAGGCTCTATATCTGGAAAGGGGACGGCCATCGCGATGCTAGTGGGTGATGTATGATGGGTAAGAAACGTAATTGAAGGTCATCAAATCTGTTGCTTATTTTTTTTTGCCCTTCCAATTTGAAAAATACTCGGTCACGTGATTTTCGTTTTCTGAATGCAGAGTGGACTTGTCCTCTTGCGGTTGCAAGCTACACTACAACTAACAGCTACACGTTCAAATATGTATCTATCTTCGTTTAATTGAAGCCTGAAAATCTATCCGTCATTATACACCATACGGTAAACCGCTGAAACAATAAACGACCCACTAACAATTCTACAAAATATCCCATCTTTTCATCTTCCTGTCGAAATAGTCACCTTAGCTTAATAGAACACGAAAAGATCAACTCAAAGTGAATTGTTAGAGTCATTTTTGGTAGTCAATTTCTTTTATTTCTTCCCCACTTCTCTTTCTCCTATCTGATTGCTTGCCTTGTTCGTTCTTTCGGTTTTGATTTTTCCTTAATTGTTTCGACTTGAATTTCCTTCTCTTTTTAAAGGTGGCTGATTCTCTCGTTTGTGAGTCGTTCAAATTCTCATTTGAGCTCAGATAACGACTCTTCGATGGCCTTAGTGATTTGCTCGACATGTCCCTCGTAGACTGAGACACCCATGTGTCCAACTCTGAAGTACTTACCAAGCAAGGCCTTGTGGATACCACCAGCAACAACGAAACCCTTGCTGCTCAACTTGGCAATCAAGTCGCCACCGTTGATGCCCTCTGGGAAGTAGACGGCAGTTAAACCGTGAGCAGCGACGGCGTGGCTCTTTGGTAAAATCTTCAAGCCTAACTTGCTCAAGTCGGACTTGAACTTGTCGGAGACTTCAGCGTGCTTGGCAAATCTCTTGTCTACAGTTTGCTCTAAGATTTCAGCAAGCGAAGTCTTCAAGGCTGTAATGTTTTGGACTGCTGGAGTGGCGAAGTAAGCTGGCTTGCCAGCTTCGTAGGCTTGCATAATTGGAGTCCATCTCTTTAAGGAGGCGAAAAAGGAGGAGTCCTTTGGTCTGGCAAGTGCCTTAGAGAGTGCTCTTTCACTGACGTAAAAAACGGATAAACCAGCTGGAGCACCAAGGGCCTTTTGGGAGGCGGTCAAGGCAAAGTCAATACCCCAGTTGTCGAATTCCAAGTTTTCAACACCAATGGAGCAGACACCATCGACGATAATCAAAGTTTCTGGGGAAACCTTCTTGACAACCTCAGAGATGGCCTTTACGTCACTGACCACAGAGGTGGAAGTGTCAACGTGGGTGATTGTGATGGCCTTGTATGGGGTAGCCTTCAATTGGGCTTCGATCTTGTCCAAGGGGACCACGTCACCAATTTCAGCGGTGACGACATCAACGTCAACGTCGTACGTCTTGAGAGCGTCAGCGAATCCGTCAGAGAAGAACCCGGTAGACAACACCAAAACCTTATCGTTTGGTTGGACAAAGTTGGTGGCGGCTACATCCCAACCCAAGGTACCAGAACCAGCTAATACGAATGGTTGGGTCTTTGCGTCGGTGGACTTAAAGACCTTTCTCAAGTCTTGCAAGACGGTTTGGAAGGTCTTGATGAACTCTGGGGAGGTGTGGGCCTGCGATGGAGTGGCCATGGCAAAGAGAACGTCATCCGAGAACTCAATGGGTCCTGGAATCATGGTGAGCTTGTGTGCTGCTTGTTTGTATGGAGCAGAGGAAGACATGCTGGAGCGGTAAAGTTGAGATGTCGTGGATGTGAAGTAACGGGTTGATGCTTTTAAGTTCCTAAGTTTGCTAAACATAAACAGAAGTAAAAGGTGATGGGGTGTGAAAGGAGAAATCAGAGAAAAGTGTGCAATTGATTAAGCAATTTTTCTTTTTTTTCACTAATGGTTGTCGTGGGGGAGGGGTGAGTTGGTGGTGATTCCAAATGCGGAGATTGCCGATTTTGGTTCGTATTTCCCGCGCGCTCCTGTAGCGGGCCTTGAAAAGTTTCACGGGGAAAACTCAGCGAAGCTGCAGGCGAGGTAGCGAGTCAAAGTTTGTTCACCTAAGGCCGACGAAGGCGCAGAAGCACCTAAGTATTCAAAAAGCAATTAGTTTCGAAGCAGCAGCAATGTGTACTTCAACAGCTTGGTTCTGTCTCTTCCAAAACAAACTAGTATCTCTGTAGTGCACGGTGAACATTTCAGGGATATCATGTCGCGCGGATACTAGTGATGGCAACAAATTTGCAGCAGTCCCACCGGGAAAAATTGTGTGCTCTCTCAATGCGGTAAACAATTCCGCAACACCAGAAAACCAGAGCAATGACAAGATCGACCATTAAATCAAAGAGTCTTCACCTTCTAGGTATGTAATGTCGTATGGCCAAACGTAGAGACAGAATTGCCAGATTTAGCAAATGATCAGCAAAAAAAAAAAATAAAGAATTGGTTTTGAATGTTGGTGAAGGGAATTGCTGGTGTTAATGATACCCGCGAGATTCGAACTCGCGCCTCCGGAGAGACCAGGACCTTACCCTGGCGCCTTAGACCAACTCGGCCAGAGTACCCAATTCCTGCTCATAAACATTTTTACCTTGTGTAGTCTCACTGGAAAATGGATCAAAAGGGTAAGGCCAGCATTGTCGTTATTATTCCCATTATGATCAGGTATCAGCTTCTGCAGGCAGTATTTGACGTAAAATAGCATAAATATTCGTTCTGAATTATATCATTTGAAGTATTGGTTACTTCGACGGTTTTGTATATTGCTGGCCAATTGACTTTTCGCTTCTATTTTCCACCAGATTTTCCAGTTCTTGATTTTATCTACACTAATTACATTTCAGACTACTACAGATATCTCATGGAGTTCTTTTATTGCAAATATTGCCAATTGTAGCCTCCGCTTTACTCTGCAGTTTTTTTTTAGTGGTTGTCCTAATTGACTGCAAAAAGCTAATATCTGTACCAATTTTGCATTTCGCCACGCATATTCAAATTCGAAATTGAGTGCAGGCTACTTTTGGCTGCAAAATGTATTTGTGACAAAAGAAAAACTCCCCCACTTTTTCTGTTTGAGTTCTTTCCAATTAGAAGTGTACTCTTCCACTCCTATTCTCTAACCATGCCATCTGCTTTATTTCTTGGAGAGTCATCATCTCTCGCGTTTTTGGTATGGAAGCTCTCAACTATAGGTTGGGAAATTTCGTTCATTATTGAGGAGGAAACACTGCCAAGGAGAGACCAACAAACAGCCACTTCAAGAGGCAGGGAGTTGATATATTATTTCGGAGATTCCAAATCCATTGTGAAGCCCCGATTTGTCTTTCAATCCATTATCCAATGCTCTTCCCAGATTGAAGGCAGTGTCTTCGACTACGTTTTCCTTAGCCCCAAAATCTCGGTTACATTTCCTCACTATGCTGCGTTCTTGAAAACTTACATCAACGCAGAAACTCTCATACTTTCTGATTCAACCATTTTTGCAGATATCGACATCACGAAGAGTTTTCCAGACTGCCAGTGCCTTTGTTTATCCTCAGATGTTGACTGCAGAAAGTTAAGGGGTGAAGACAACAGCAAGACGTATTATCTTTTTCATGACGAAGGCGACAAGTTCAACTATAGCATTGGGTACAGCAGAAAGGCATATCGCAATTTTCCAGATCGAAACCTACAATTGCTTATCAATGGATACCAGTCGCTTAAGATTGGTACCTTTCAGAGACGCAGTGTTGCAAATATCAATACTTTTATCTTCAAACATTTAGTTTCCTCGATATGTTTGGAATGCTTATCCATCATCCACGAAGAACCAGATGTAATGGTCCTTGCAGATAGTGCCTCCTCCGCTTTGCCCATGATGAAGGGATTATATCTGGAGCTAATTACCTTGGTAAATCAGTACACCATTTACAATTTCACGGCTGGAACAATCAAGATAGACTACGATGAATGTATTCAGGAGCTCATATACAAAGCGGCGCAAATGAGTAGAGTGAGAAGAGCAAACATTGAGTACACAGTTTCTGCTAAAACTGTCGATGCGTTTAAAAGATTTCCTCAATTTATGGAATCGTCGACCCTTTTCTATAACTTTACCCAAAAGTTTGATTTGGATATTATTCCTATTTTGCAGTCATTATTAGAGTTGGCAGATACGTTGAAGTGCAAAAGTCCATTTTTGGAATCACTCTACAGTTTTCTCGGCAGGTTAGTTTCTGTGAGAGACGGGGTGGATATGGAAGGGAAAGTGATAGAGTCAAAGATATTCAGCATGAAGAACATGGAGGAGCAACCTCAGCCACAGGTGGTTGACCGCGTACTTCCAAACGGCATCAAACCAGAACAAAATATGATGAACTATCCTCCATTTAACCCCTTGCCCACTGAGACTGGAACAACCAACCTAGGGTTGAGAATTCCGACAAATGCCAATACAAACGAGTTACCAGTCCCCACAAAAGCGGAGGAAGATGACCTTGACAAGCTTCGAGATTTGGTTTACGGAACAGAAGAGTTGACCTATGGGCAAAAAGCTGATCATAGAGCAATTCCAGCAATGGATGAAAAATTGAAGAGCTTTGCACCTCAATCAACTTTCAACGGTAATAATCCATGGAGTGATTTTGCAACCACAAACACAATGCATAACCAGAATCCGCTATTCTCGCCTATGGGTAGTCATACTTATTACTTGAACAAATCCACTCCACAGTACTTACCAAATTCAAATTATCAGTTGTCTGCTCCGCTACCTCTCACAGATATGGAAAAGGGGCATTTATATCAAACCCCAAGATCGGGAAACTACTATCCGACGTACGCAGGGCTCCATCATGCACCTGAATTCGGAGGCATTCCTGGAAGCACTTCCAGGCAAAAGAAACCGCCAACTTTTTTCAGGAAACCCATTCCAAGTACCAAAAATACATCGACAAAGAAGCTTTACGAAATGCATACTCAGCTAATGGAATCTGTTCAGTTCAATAAGTTTATTGAAAGAACAACCGCAAGCAGATACGGAGAGTTTGACACTACCGCTACTATCTTGCACAGTGCCAGTAACAGCAGCAAGGGCAGTAAGGGAAGTACTCCAAGCAGAGGTAGCTCAAAAGCAGAGCTTCGCAGACATGAGCCTAATGACCCGAAACCTGAAGACAAGGCTAGAAAGCAATAGATATGGGGGGATAGCAATGAGAGTATGGTTGCTTGAAAGCTCTTTGGCTGCGAAATTCTACGTTATGGTGTACGGGTGTTAGCGCAGATGAGCATCACTTTTCGAATATGTAAACCCCAATTCTATATAGATAACTTGTTCTTTCATAATACACGTAAAGCGTTTTTGATACTATGGTGACTTCAGCATTGACTACTAGTATAGACCAGTCTTCATTTGATCACCAGATTGAGGGCATTCATAGTGAGGCATGCAAACACCTTTCCATACCGAGTGATCATGTAGTGAGGGTCAATATCAAGCGCAATGATTCCATGAAGACCAAGATAGAAGAAGTCTTGGTGCTAGCGAGCAAAGACGATTCGAAGCCCGTATTGTTGATTGGTAAGGGTGAAACTGTGGGTAAACTCGTATCTATAATAGAGATCGTCAAGTCCAAAAACAGTGACGCAAAGCAGTACAACAAGATATCGCTGGTTGTGGAGGAAGCGAAAAGCACACCGAAAAATAGCGAGCAAAACGACGACAAGAATGTATTGATCGAAGCAGCAGAGCACACGAAGGTGAGGAAAAGTGTCGTGTTGTACACGTTGCTAGTACCCGAGGGCTTCGACCACAATGAAGCCCTTCTCGTGGAGAGTGGATGGACTGCGCAGTGATTCAACGATGGGCCAAGGAAATGACGGCTACTTCTTAAGGAACTGCTTTGGTGAGGCAGAAGATCGATCTCAGAGTAAGTCTTAGGCTCGCCAGGGAGAAGAAAAGATAAAGGAATATTATAGAGTAATAAAAGCTTTAAGCAATGGAGGAGCGATCACAGCACGACGATCATGTATGTAGCGATAACTGTAGTAGAGCCAATTGAGCGTTCCAGCAAATTGACGGCCCCGAGCATTGGATCGAGAGTATTGCGATTAGGGTCAACTACTGGCTCGCCTGCAATGATGAAAGAGTACATTCTGACAATCAGCTACTATGCTGACAGATAGTATGGGGGTGCTACAACCCTCATTAGATCATGAGATTAGCAAACATCCTTACACCTGGGGTACTGCCGATTTCTCATGAACTTCTTTTGTCGCGCATTTCTCACGCACGAAGCACTCATTTCTGCCCATACAAACCAAACCAGCCAATAATCAGCATCGCAATTTGTTACACAAAACAAGAAAAATCGTAAGACAAACTATACCGTTCTCAAACTAAAAAAAAGAAGCGTTTAAAAACCAAGTAGAGTCCATCCTGGTATCCTCCACACTTACTCCACCCACAAATACAGCAAAATGTCATTCGACCCAGCCACCTTCAAGTTCGAAACTCCTCAATTCGACCCAAGATTCCCACATCAAAACCAAAGTAAGCACTGTGCTCAATCTTACGTTGACTACCACAAGTGTGTCAACGTCAAAGGTGAAGAGTTCGAACCATGCAAGATCTTCTTCAAGACCTTCCACTCCTTATGTCCAGGTGACTGGATCGAAAGATGGGATGACCAAAGAGAAGCTGGTAAATTCCCAGTCAAGATGGATTAGGGAAACGTCATATTCAAAATAGAAAACACAAGATTACATACAATACATCAAGTATAAACAAAACCAAATAAACATATATTCGTGATAGAATAGAATTGCAAAAGGATTGAAAAAAAGAAAGCAAAAAAAAAAAAAAGAGTGTCCAAGAGTGGAGCACGTTAGTCGTGATGCCAGTCTTGGAGCGCCTATTTACATGTAGATGGATACTGTAGAGTGAGTAGTAGAATTCTGGAAACAAAACTTTAAATGACGAGCCGTAGCATGAGGCAGCAGCACTTTGTGAAACATGGAGAACCAGGCACTTTCAAGTCGTGCTTATCGCTGTCTCAGCAGCGAGGACAAACAGTAGTCACTGGTAGCATACAGCGGTGTGCCGTCTCGTTTGAATTGTGGAGGTCCAGCCAAATAAAAGAGCCATCGCTAGATGGGAGTTAGTTTCCATGCTCCTGACCTATCTCTTCCTTGCCGTTCACACGCGATGCTGCTTCTGGCAATTCTCTCACATGAAGTCATCGTCGTTCCAACCCTCATCTCTATAGGCCGGATCGTTCATTCTGACATTCTCCTCGGTGAAGAGATCGGCATAAGGATCGGAATTCTTGACTCTCTGCTCTTGGTACTGCTTGGCCAAGATCCTCTCCTGGTTCTCTTGCTCTCTCTGTCTCAGCTTCTTGTCACTGTGATACTTTTGAATCAACCCTGTTTGTTCCTTGATGAAGTCATCTGTGGACTTTTCGCTCTTCGTCTTGTTGATCTTATTCACTATGGAGTTTTCCTTACTCTTGATGAAAACCTTCTTCACCTTCTTCGGGTTCTTGAACGTGACCGTCCCATCGTCCATCGATCCATCAGTATGCAAGTTGTCCACCGGAGTGTATATAATGGTGATATTATTTACCTTGTTAGCCTTTATGGAATTAGCTTTGGTGAATTGTCCCAATTGTTGCAAAAGCGATTCCGATATTTGTAACAGATCAAAATTTGTGAGCTGCTCGTCATTTGTTGTCTGTAAGTAGACGTGAGCAGACGAGTAGTTGTCCACGTGAAACCATAAATTTTTGGGGTGTGAATGCTTGATTAGGGGCACATTTTCGAACTTGTCCCTACCCATGTAGATCACTCTGGAAACCGGGTCGGAAAGTCCAAAGTCATCGTCATCAGAAGATGAATCAACAGCTGTAAAGTAGAAAACCATTCGAAACCAAGTCGTACTGATAAGTCAAATGGAACCAAAAAAAAAAAAAAAAAGAAAGAACCGACCTCAACCTTTCCTTAGCGTGGTGTAGCAGAACCGTAATACAGGAAGTTACCAATTGTATACCGCCGTCTAAATACGATCTTAAACGTTATTTAATTCACTCGTTACTATTGTGCTGGTTTCAACTACTAACAGAGATGCATAGACGGTCCATTTTCCTGCACCTTGGCCGATTTTTCTCGACTAGCTTATAAACATTACGAAGCATTGAAAAATTTCAGATGCTGCTGCTAATAATTTTTTTTTCTAGTACGTCAGTATGTAGCTTATTAGGAGGTTATTGTTGGCGTTTTTTATTTATGTTTTTTTTTTTTTATTTATGCTTTTACCTACAATTTCATTCCAGCTAGCGTCTGGCAAAGGCTATGTCTGCCAGTATTGCTTAATATTTTATTTTTAGCAGACCAGAAATATTTTCGCCAGCGCAAATATTTTTTTGTCTGATCGAAAAAGTTACGACTCAATTGACGAGAATTCTTCATGCTCTCTCACCAAATGAGCATGCCAGGGAAAGGTAGCACCAAGGTACCATGTTACAGAATAGAGCACTGACCCTGAAAACACGCGGGTGGGTTCTGCAAGGAATTGGCGCGGGAAATGGCATTCCAAGCACCTCCCCACTACAAAATACGTCGAATAATAGCACTAAGAATTGATTGTAAAACGTACAGTTTCTTTGTTAGCGTGGGTCGAGAGTTAGGAACCCAGAGGCATAGCCAAACAAAAAAAAAAAAATTCTGAGCGAAAAAAAAAAAAATAGTTTCGAACTTTGACGTACATTGGAGAAATCCTGTTCCATATTACTATGGTGGCTGGACATTCAAAACGGCCGACATAACCAGACATTGCCGGCATTGACGACCTTTGCTTGCGCAAATGTACCCAAAATCGATACTCCATCAATGTACGTAATGTTGTCGTCGTTTTCTCTGCATTGCTAGCCCGTGTTGGTGAACCCTCCCAGGTGGGTACCTTGCAAATTTTCACACCGTATTGGAATATTTTTCTACCCTCTTCAGCCTCTTGGCCCAACTTTGCAGCAATACTACGCACTACCTCACAACAAAGAGTCCACTATTATGTAAATAGAAGAAAACTATTTTTTTTTTTTTTTTTTTTTAGTGAGGAATTTCGCGTTCGCAGTAACAAAGCTTCAAACATAACACTCTGTTTATGCCTCCTGCAGGTGCTGCTGATTTTGTGTCGCGCAACTCCTGGTTTCGTATATATATAACTAAAATAGGCAGTTTCTTAAAAAGGCAAAGATTTTCTGATCTTTCTTCCCACTAAGCTACTTGCCCTAGGCCTACCCCCCGATTCCCCTTATCAATCCCCCTCCCTTACGGTTGATAATTAATCATTCATTTTGATGCATCTGTATCGTCCATTCATTTAACAAAAACCGTATTTTTTCCATTCATATCCTCCCACCTTAGTCAATCATTTAACAAGGGGAATTCCACAGGGGCTATTTTCAACTTCGACAAACACACAACACAACGAAGTCAAATAGCGAAACTCACTGTTCGTGGGTATACTAGTTAAAGTAAGGGCCTAACTTTTTCAACACTGGATAAATTTTCAAAGTCAAGCGCTAACCACATCTGCTAGCGCCTTGTCCACTTTTTCTATCCATTAAGACTTCGTGCTTCTACACTAACCCAAAAAGAAAAAAAAAAAAGAAACTGCCACTTCAGCCGCCATGGTGAACTGGGAATCGTTGTTGGAGTTTGAACAAGCGATCGCTTCGTCCAGTACTTCCTCGTCATCCTCTTCATCGCTTCTCCTTCAGTCACTCGAAGGCAAGCTCATTGACCGCTTGAACTGTCCAGTCCCTTCATCTTCACAATACACCGAAGATGACTTAAATAAGACTATGTCGTCGTACGACTTCTCCCTTGATGAGTTCACTGCATGCTCAAAGTGTGGGGTTCAGTTGAATAACACTTCACTCTACAAGAACTGCTGTAAGAACTACGTCGAACTGAAGAACTATATCTCGTCGTCAGTGGAGAAATCGTACTGGGTATCCTTGATCAACAACCCAACTGGTACAATTAATACCTTACCAAACTACACCAACATGCTTATCTTGCAGCAGGGGATCCCGCTGCCATTGAGATCCATTATTTGGAACAGATTGCTTTTGGTTGGTGAAACTATCCCTGAAACATCCTCCTTGATTTATGAGAACTTCCAGCATTCCTACAACAAGGAGATCCAGGATCAAATATCCAAGGACTTGCATAGAACATTCCCCAATGTTGAATTCTTCACCAAGGAGGATACCATTGATAACTTGTCGACCATCTTGAACGTTTACGCCAACTACGACGCCGAATTAGGATACTGTCAAGGGTTATTATTCCTCGTTGGGGTCTTGTACTACCATTTCCAAGACAAATCACCTGCATTAACGTTTCATTCTCTTGTTATTATCATGCAATCAGAGCCTGAGCTCCATGATATTTTCACTGCATCTACCATGTCGTCGACATTGAACGATTGGTTGTCAGAGTTTCTCGGCATATTAGAAACCGTCGACCAAGAACTTTACCAGCATCTTCACGACACTGTCGGCATAGAATTCCAAGTATTCCTATTCCAATGGTGGTTATCCTTTGTATCCAGTCACATCCCAGATCTCTCTATTATAGACCGTATCATGGATGTATGCTTGACGCAGGGATGGAAAGTTGGGTTGTTCAAAGTATCCTTGGGCTTATTATTGGTGAACAAGCCAATCTTAATGACCTTGAGCGAAGGCGACGAAGAAGTTATCTATCAACACCTCTTGAACGAATCCAGATGGGGTGTTGCCGTTAACGACTTGGACTTGTTCTTTGGTAAGACATTGATGGGCTGGGACGACGAGAAGTTGTTTATGAAACCAGAAGAAGAGGAGATGTTTAGACCTCCTCCAATCTCATCTGCTCATACCCATACCAGAACCCCCTCGTCTGTCATGGACAAATTCAGACAGTTGTCTGTCAACTTGGGAGGCAGCACCACTGGAAGAGCCAGATCTGACTCTGACGAATGCTCGCCTCAAACTGCCTCATCTTCATCTTCATCTCTCAGTGTCTTCTCAGGACCTCAGGGCCACAATCATCATCACAATAGAATGCCATCGCCAACATACACTGGCTCTGTGGGTGACTACGAGTCCTTGTACTCCGATATCACCTCGAACATAAGTGGTGAAAGCGATGAACAAGGCTGCAGCGGTAGTGCAAACGAAAACACTACTAGCAGTACAGGTCTTGGAGGCATCTTTTCAAGCTACTTGAAGCCTTATCACCTGCGTTCACCATCTAAAGTGGACACCATTCGTGAAGCTCCACTGCTGGTGATGAATGAAAACATTCAATTAAAGGGATTATTAAGGCAAGCATTGGAAATGATTGAAAATAATGATAAGAACGAACAGGTTTTGGACCAAATCAAAGAGGTATTACGGATATAAACTGGTAGAGTAGTAAATAGTTATAAGGGGCTACATTGTATAAAATAAAAACGACCATAGTCAACCCTTCGAAAAGTGTAAGCGTAAAAGTTGCAACCATATCTTAACTGGTGAATGTTGCTTGCCCACTCCACATTATACTGCATATAGACGCACCTAAAAATGTCCGGGTAACGCGCTTGCCCTCCGACAATTTTTTTCTATTCTCTTCTTTCTTTGACTTTACACACACGCACTCTCCAGATCAGTTCAAAAATATCACTCCGCTAAAGTTTAGGGAAGATTGCCATATTCTTTTAGCATCCATTATAGAAATACATCAATATTCCAGACTACTGATTAGATCTGAATATTCATATCTAGCTACACTTGTACATTAACTACTACACACAATTGAGAAGTAGGAGAGCGAGAGAGAAGATCGAAGAGAACGACTAGAGAAGATTAAGAAGTAGAATAGCATATAGACAAATACTTCGACAAAATTCTAACCACCGGTCTTTTTTTTCTTATAATCCAATCTTTCCACTTACAAGATTATCAATCGTGTCTTCATTAGCAAATAGCCCCAAGGGCCAATCACAAGAAATCGAGAACCGCCAATTTGATAGGAAAGCCGGAACTACCCATAGACATAGTGTTGAATTCACCAAAGTAATTCACTCACAGCTCTCTATCTTAACTAATACAATCAACAAAGGAAACTGGGAGTCAAACTACAAGCAGATCCGTTACATTATCTCCACTGGTCCTTTAAAGTTAAGATACGATTATACTTTTAAATTAATTAAAGTATTCTTCAGTTCAGACTATCAACCAGAACACCTCAGCGACGCCAAATCCGAGGACAAAGAACCCAATTACATTGTAATTCTCCTCAAGGATCAACTTGAATTCTTCAGCAAAGAACTCAGTGCATTCGACGACTTCCTACTTAGAGAAGACGTTAAGGAATTATTCACCTGCGATCCATTAGTACTTCTTTTAGCAGCACCTTCAACAAGCGAATTAGCATCCAAGTCAGAACCATCTGCAACAGAATCTGACTCCAAGCTCGTACTTGAATTTGTTAAGAAATTAGATTTCGATTTAGTCTTATCATTCATTCTTTTATTGAGATACACGAAGGAATCGGACGAAGCCGTCAAGGAATACTTCAAAGCCAAGTCTCACTTACTTATCCCACTTGTTAGACAAAGAAGTGCTTCCTCCCAAGACTCGTTATACTGGAACTCGTTTCTCACACTTATATTATCATCAAATTCGATTTCATTTATTAATAAGTTATTAATTCTTGACTCACTCAACTCATTTGATTCATCCAAATCAGAATCTGTACATAACTTCTACAACAATATTTTGAAAATGACCTTCAAAGATTTGATTTTGGAAATCGGACCTGAACACTTATTACCAGAGAAGTTGTTATCTAACTTGCTTTCAATCAAACAGAGCGAAATTGACTCCAGTTTAGCCTTAATTTTACTGGAAGTCTTGATACCAGGATCTCAAGGTTTAGGTGGTGTAACCGCATTAACCTTTGTAAATAATTTACCCGAAGCGTCCGCTAAAGGTGCTCAATTGGGGGCAGCATTGAAACAAGTTGAGCAACAAATCAAAACCATAAACTGGTATCAAGTTTTCGCTCATGTTCACGAAAACTTATTCGATGCTTCCAAAAGAGGCATTCAACCATCCATCGCAAGCATCAGTCAATTCTTCACTGCGTTAGATTTCATCAAATTTGGCATCATAGATATCTTCTTGAGCTACGAATGGTGGTTCAACAAGACTTTGTTGTACATACTCCATACCATGGATCCGCAACAAGGTGGCTATGATATTACCAAGAGCGAAAACATCGCTAAGGTATTCGATAACGAAGGAATCACGACCCAAGAAGTTGAAGGAAAGAGAAACATTTTGAAGTTCTTGAATGTTGGTAAACTTGAGCTTGAAGTCCTTACAGGAATTTCGAAGCAAAGCAATATGAAGCTTTCGGAACAAGAGCGTAAATTGAATGTATACCTTAGCCAAGTATTCGAGCATGACTATAGAGTTTTCCCAGAGTACTTATTATTAGCTGCAGTGTCCATGGTCGAGAAGATTCCTTTCATTTTGGATTTGATTGACACATTATTCACTTTGTTAATGGATAGCGGAAACTTTGCAGTATTGAGCAAGATGACCCAGAAGTACAAGGAATTGGATAGCGCAGGCATCGTTAACAAGATGATTGACTATTATACGAAGAGGCCAACTAACGAATCCATTAGTAAAATCCTCAGACTTGCGGGAACATTATCAGAATCAAATACTGGTGCTTCCGATTCTGGCTTTATTGGCGTGATTTTAGAAAAGGTATGGGCACTTAATTTCAAACTAGGTCTTACTTTCACTATAGAATTGACATCATTCGACAAGTCTTTTGACTTTAAGAAATATATTGACAGAAAGTTCCTTGAAGATAAGCCAACCTTCTGCCAATCACTTCTCGAAATCCTTGAATCAAAATCAACACAAGACTATGAGAGAGCCCAACAGCAATTGATGAACGATGAATTCAACAAAGTTTTGAGAATTCCCGTTGTTTACTACTTATTAGATAAATTGAAGTCTAATGGTGGAATCATTGATGCTGACAGATTTAAAAACCTTCAATTGCTGTTATTGACCACGTATCCTAGACTCATCAATTTCGGATCGGGTCACGACGAAGCTATTTTGTCAGCTGCTGTTGGTGGTGAAAATTTCTTCAGCAGCGATGTTGAACAAGAAATGAAGAGCTACTACTCTAAAATGTACAACAAGGAGATGGAAATCAAGGACATTGTTGACATGTTAACTAGAATGAAGGCTAGTGACGTACCACACGATCAGGACGTCTTTGCTTGCATGATTCACCTGCTTTTGGATGAATACAGATTCTTTGCTGAATATCCGTTAACTGCTTTGGCACTGACAAGTTTATTGTTTGGTGCACTCTTGCAAAAGGATTTAATCCAAGGTACTACTTTGACAGTAGCTTTGAATTTCATTTGGGAATCTTGTAATCAACCTCAAGACAGCCATTTGTTCAAATTCGCTGTGCAAAGTTTGTATAACTTCAAGAGCAGATTGCATGAATACCCAATCTACTGCAAGCATTTGTTGGAATGTCAAAGTTTGAGCGGTCATGCTAAGATGTATCAAATTGTGAAGGATGCAGCAAATGGAATTCCTTGTCCTAGTACTGGAGCAGCTTCTGGTCCAGGTGGTTCTACAAATGGAGCTTCTTCGTCAGCTTCTGGCGCTGCAAATGGAGCCAACTCTGGCCCTGCTGATGAAGGTGAAATTTATCAATCCATCACTGTGCTTGAGAAACCAACAGTTGGTCCACCACAAGAAAAGCCAGTCGACTCTGTATCAGATAAGCTTCTTTTCTTTGTTAACAATATGACTGGTGACAATCTTCAGTCGAAGATTCCTGAGATTAAGAATCTTCTTAAGGAATCTTACTACCTTTGGTTCGCAAGCTATATTGTTAGTGACAGAGCTAAGCTGGAACCAAATAATCATGAATTGTATTCCGATCTTGTTGAAGCATTGGATGACTATGTCTTCAATGATTACGTTCTCAATGTTTCCTTAAAGGAAGTGGACCATTTGATTCGTCATTTCAAGGACTCAGCTACTGAACGTAACCAGCTAAAGAATTTGGGTTCATGGTTAGGAAAAATCACCTTAGCGAAGGATAAGCCATTGAAAAGAAGTCAAGTAGCCTTGAAGTTTTTGCTTGTTGAGTCATTTGATAAAAAATCCTTGAACTTCATTATTCCCTTCGTTTGTAAAATTTTAGATCAGGCTCAACATTCCAAGGTTTTCAAACCACCAAATCCATGGGTATTGGGTGTTATGAAGGTTCTTGCAGAACTTTACGAGTGTGCTGACTTAAAATTGAACTTGAAGTTCGAGATTGAGGTTTTGTGTAATGCGTTCAACTTGAAAATCAAGGACATTGATCCTTCAACCCTTGTTAGACAACACAATCCAAAACCAGAAGCATTGGCTGCAATGTTTGGTGTTCATACCGAAATGGTTGGACTAGTCAAGGATATGAGCAGGTTAGTAGTTGAGCAACAGCTGCAGCAGCACCTCCACCAGCAGTTACAGCAACAACAGTTACAGCAGCAGCAACTTTCTCAACATCAACTTCCTCAACACCTTCAACAGCAACAACAGCAACAACAACAAATCCAACAACAAAGACTTCAATTGCAGCAGCTTCAGCTCCAACAACAACAGCAGCAACAAGCTTTATTGCAGCAGCAGCAACAACAGCATCAATTGCAGAATCAAAAATCACTTCAACCTCAGGATACTCCTCTCGATACGTTATTCTCCACTTTGAGTGGTACAACTATATTCACCCAAAATCCAAATCTTAGAAGAGCTTTCCAAGCCTCTTTGTCAAGAGCTGTCCGTGAATGTGCTGTACCAATTTTAAGTAGAGTGTCAGAGGCCGTCTTGACAACAACAGAGTCTATGATCAGGAAGGATTTTGCTTGCGAAGCTGACATCTTGAAGTTCCGTAAAGCTTATCAAAGTTTAGCTCATCAGTTAACCCATAGCATGGTTATCTGTAGTGGTAGAAAGATTTTAAGCGAAACGATTGAAGCAACAATGTTGCAATTATTGGGTACCCAAATCAATCCTAATGAATTACCTTTGGCTGAATTAGACTTGGCAATCCAGGAAAACGTTGACTTATGTATTGAAGTTGTGGACACCATTGCCACCAACAATATCAGTGAGCTTATCAACGAAAGAATGAGAAAGTATATCATGGTGAGAGAACAGTACATTAAGGTCAAGGGAAGTGGTGAGGGTTTCGTTGACGAAGGCGTTAGCGAATACAGTTTGAAGCTTCCACCACCATTAGGCTTGAGTACAGGAGGATTGAATGCCCATCAATTAGCTATTTACGAAACTTTTGGAAGTAATGGGTCAAGACAAGCGGGCCAAGGTGTTCCTGGTCTGTTCGCTGGACAGCTTGCAGGACCTGGAGCCACAGTGCCAACTGCCTCTGGTAATGCTGCTGGAACTCCATTGGCAACCACTGTATCTACTGTTCCAGGTGCAGCAGGAGCTGCAGGAGGAGTTGAGGAACTTCCAATTGATCAACTTTTCACCATCATTACTCAATATTGTGAAAAGGCGATTTCCCTACTTTCGACTGTTAAGCAAACGAAATTGTCTGAACTTCCTCCAGATCATCCAATTATGGTTGCTCTTCAACAAACTTTAGCCTTTGCTCAATCCAATGCATTGAAGAACCCTGAACTTCTTTTGCGTACTGCTCAATATGCTGTTAACTGTCTCTTTACACAAGGTCATGAAAATCCAATTTCCAATGAAATTTATGTGGTTATTTTGGATAAGCTTTGTGAGTACTCTCCTTCGACTGCAAAGGATGTTACTTGGTGGTTAGTGCATTCTTCAGATCAAAGAAAGTTCAATGTTCCGGTTATGTACTCCTTATTGAAGGTTCAATTGGTATCTCCAACCAGACTTGATTCTTCGATCGGGAAGTTGATCAAGGAATCAGGCAATCCAGTGGTTATCAAGTTCGCAGTGAACTTAATCGAGAACGTTTTTGCATCAGATTACTATAGACCAATTGCCTTGAGATCTGAGTTTGGTGTTACTTTGAACAGTTTGAGCCAATATCAAGTTAGCAGTCCTGAGGATGAAGAACAGAAGCAAGCAAAGCAAGCTATCGACAATCTTTTCAATTCATTAGAAATTTCAAGTTACCCAATTGCCGAATCCGAACAAAGCAAGCCATTGACTTTGTACGAACAAATGGGATACATTTTTGTTGAATGGGTCAAATTACTTACTCATGGTGACAACAATGAAGAATTACAAAACCAATTCATTGACAGTTTGCACAAGAATGAAATTTTGACAAACCCAGAATTCTTTGAAGTATTCTTCAAGGCAGCTACTGAGATTTCTATTGCTTCCTTCGCTACTGAACATGAAATCAGAACCAGAACTCAAAGAGAAACCTATCTTTCTGTTGATACTTTGGCATTCTTGATTGTCAGAATTTTATTGTCCTTCGATGACAAGCATGCTGTAGAATCTATGCAGTACTTGAAGAACATTATTGGTGTTGTCATGTTGGTACTCACCAACGACCACGAAGGATCTAGAATTGAAAATAGTGGAAACAATGATGCAAACACGACAAACACTGGTGCCAACAGTGCCAATGGTTGGAATGAAAGGGCTTACTTCAGAATCTTTTCATCGATTCTTTGTTCCTTTGCAGATTCGTCTATTAACGATTCCAAGGCAACTAGTCACCTTGAACCAATGTTCTATCCATTCATTGGCGAAGTGTTCAACTCATTGCAGCCGATTATCTTCCCTGGTTTCACGTTTGCTTGGATTTCTTTGATTTCCCACAGAATGTTTTTACCAAAGCTTTTAGAAAGCAAGAGAAAGGAAGATTATGCTGTTGTTACCAAACTTCTTACGGACATTTTGAAATTTGAAGGTATCTACGGCAAAGATAACGAGTTTATCCAGCATGATGTGGTCAATGTGATCTTCAAGGCTATAACTAGGATTTTCATCGGCATCGCCCACGACTACCCTGAATACCTTGTTGATTGTCATTACCAGTTAGTTACCGCAGTTCCTTCTGGATACATCCAACTCAAGAATATCATTCTTTCTGCCACACCTTCTAACATCAAGCTTGTTGATCCTTTCACGCAAGGCTTGAAAGTCGAAAGATTGCCAGAAATTAACGATTCTCCTTCTATTGCATACAAGCCAATAGATGACTTGATCAAGGTCGGATTGAAGAAACCGGTTGAGAATTTCTTGAGAATCCCTGCACCAAGTTTGATGAAGAATATTTATGGAGGGGTTAAGTTGAATCATCCAAAGGACGACATTCACTACAATGTCAAATTGATCAATGCCTTGGTTTTGCATGTTGGAATCAGCGCAGTGGCAGACAGAACTAGAGGAAGTAACGGATTCAACACCAAGTCTTCGCACGTCACCCTCTTGGTTGACTTAATGAATTACGGTACTCATGAATTCAAGTACCATCTCATTAACGCTATTGCAAACCAATTGCGTTATCCAAATAGCCACACTCACTGGTTCGTTGGAATTGTCTTGCATTTCTTTTCATCTACTAGCATTTGGACAAATAATGGCAACAATAAGCAAGTTGTCCAAGAAATCATCACCAGAGTATTATTGGAAAGACAGGTTGTGAACAAACCACACCCATGGGGTTTGACTATTGTTTTCACCGAATTGATCAAGAACGCTGAGTATGGTTTCTTTGATTTGACCTTTGTTAAGAATGCCAGTCCAGAACTTAAGGTGATGTTTGATGCCTTGGCCAGAAATGTGAAAGGGTCCAACGCTGAAACCAGTGCAGCTAAATGAGTTACGAAAAGAAAAGAAGAAAACGATGAAGACGAATAAAATTATAGTATAGTATATTACTTGTATATTAGATGATAGATAATAATATTGTTACGATTAAAACCTGTCAATTGAGGTGTAATACAATAGGTACCCATTGAGCAAGCCATCAGGCAACGCCTTCTCCACCAAACAACAGAAAACTTTATTCGGAGTACAGCCGTCACGTGACAGATTCGCTTAATTCTTGCTTTTGTTGATCTCCGCCTGGTTTCACCAAACTTCACACTAAACTCCACCCTCTCACCTCACTTTTTCTTTCACTATCTCTAAACTTGCCACTTTTTTGTTTGCTTTGACAATTTTTTTCTGTCGTCAAAGCTTAAAATATAAATAGATTACATACACGCTCTGTTATCGTACAAGGCACAGATTGAAGGGAAAAAAAATAACGAAGGATTACCGCCGAATTGAATAATTTAACCCCACCTTATAAATTCAAACCTCAATATACTCAGCACACACAAACATGTCAAGAGTAAAGAGAATCGCCAAGGAGTTGGAAGAGTGCCGTCAAGATACTCAAAGTGGAGTTTCATTGGAGCTCAAGAGTGAAAACGATCTTACTCAATTAACCGGCTACTTCAAGGGCCCACCAGGCACTCCATACGAAGGAGGATTGTTTCAGGTTGAAATCAAGATCCCTAACGAGTACCCTTTCAAGCCTCCTCAAATGAGATTTGTGACCAAGATCTACCACCCTAACATTTCCTCTGTGACTGGTGCCATTTGTTTGGACATCTTGAAGGACGCATGGACTCCAATCTTAACTTTGAAGAACTCATTGATCTCGTTACAGTCGCTTTTGCAATCTCCTGAACCCAATGATCCACAGGACGCTGAAGTAGCGAAGCAATACTTGAGCGATAAGGCCGGATTCGAAAAGACTGCTGCCAGCTGGACCAAGATCTACGCCTACAGCGAGGGCGCTGGATCCGGGGCAGGCGACGCTGCCTCAGCCCCTGGCGCCGATGCTGCCAGGTACGGAATCGACAACGAAGCCGTCAACCAATTCGAAAACATGGGGTTCCCAAGAGACAAGACAATCCAAGTGTTGAACAGAATGGGAGTCAAGACCTTGAATGTCTCGAATAAGAGTGAGTTGGAGAACAAGGTTTTAGAGGAGTTATTACAAGAATGCCAGTAGGTACAAGAAGAAGAAAAACAAGAAGAAGAAATGCCGATGACAGAGATTGATAGATGGAGACGAGAATGAGGTTTTGTATGTGAATATTTGACGAACCAAAGAGGCAGATTTATACATTCGAGTACATTCGAGAAATATGAATGCCACTAACTTATTGATATTTTTGCATAGTGTATGAAAATGTACTGATATATATAAAGGGTAAGCATTGTAAGCGTGTAATGGTAGTGTGCGAGGCGAAGCGTAGGTTATTCGACTCATTGTGAGTCTAACTCCGTTCAAGTAACTGATGTTATTGGTGGCTTTGTCGATTTGCCGAAGATCTAGCCCCAATTGAGGTTCCAGCTCCCCCACACACCACACTAATTTGCAGTAACTGGGTGACTCTCCTAGTTATTTGGCTGATAATGTGCCCAACCCAATTTTGTTAGCCCGACACTTTTTTTTTTTTTTTTTTTTTTTTTTTTTTCACCATGGCAAACTCGCAAAATTCTCAAACGCTTATTGCCATAAAGGGCTGGAGTTCATATCGCTGGATTCAGGTATCGTGTTCCTTGAACAACAGACTGAAAAAGGACATAGTACTAGCACAGGCACACCTGACTAGCAGTCTCTTGTTATTGTAAAGCTGATCTCTTTATTTGGCTTGAGTTTTTTTCTTTTCTTTATTTGTTGATCTAGTTTTCGTGCATTACTGCAAATTAAAGGGCAATCATGACTACATCTCCAGCTCCCCAGCAACCACTGACCCTGGGCCAACCATTACTGAATGAGAGAGCCTCGTCGATCGGATGGTACTTCATTGAGTCCTACTACGACTTCTACAACACAAACATCGAGTCGATCCACAAGTTGTACCACCCAAATGCCTCACTTGCCCACGCCGGATTCCCAAACGAAGTAGCAGCTGATTCAGCATCCTCCGATAAGAACGTCATCCACCAAGCAACCGGGATCGAAGCCATCAAGGCCAGATTCACCAACGAGAACTTGCAGAAGAAGAACTCCAACAGAATTGTCGTCACTAGTGCTGATATCCAAGTTTGCTTAAACGATAAGATCTTGATCGTTGTTACTGGTGAGTGGTCCAAGAGCGGATCTCCATTCTGGTCCTTCTCTCAAACCTTCCTTTTGAGTCCAGGCAGAAAGGAGAACATCCTCGACTTGAGTAACGATATCTTACGTTTCCCAAGTGTCCAAGACTACACCAAGAGGGCCGTCAAGGGCGAAGAAGCTCCAGCTGCTGCCCTGAACAACGAGGTTCCAGAATCCGCCAAGAATGCTGCCTCCACCGAAGCAGCCAAGGAACCGGTTTCTGAAGCCGCAAAGACCACAGAGCCAACCAAGCAAGTGTCCGAGCAAAAGGCACCGGCACCGGCACCGGCTGCTGAGGCTTCCAAGCCTGCTCCTAGCGCAGCAGCAGCCTCCACCACCCCTGCCACTACTGCCTCTGAGACTACAGAAAAGGCTACTGAAACCAAACCAGTTGCTGCTGCTGCTTCGGCTTCAGCTGCTACTGAAGGCAAGACTGCTGAGTCTACTTCAGAGACTAAGGCTGAACCTGACGCTGCTGCCTCCGAATCCGCTACCACCACTCCAAGCGGACCAGCACCAAAACTCTCCTGGGCCGCAAACTTGGCTTCTACCACCACTAAGAAGCCAGAAACCACCTCCAAGGAAGGATCCGGTTCCGCACCAGACTCTGCCTCCACCACAAACCCAGCTTCTCCAGTTGTAGTTGCTAACACGGTCTCGAGCAGCGCCACTACCGCAGCACCAAAGCCCGCTACAACCTCCGTCAACGGAGGTTCCAAGTACAAGAAGGACGAATGGTTCCCTATCTACATCCGTGGTATCAGAGAGCCAATCACCGAAGAAATATTGAAGAAGCACCTTGACACCAAGTTTGGTTTGACCAAGTTCAACAAGATCAACGGTTTCATTGCGTTATGTGACTTTGTGGACTATGAATCCCAACAGAAGGCATTGAACGCCAAGGAAACCACTCTTCTCGGACTCACCATCCAATTGGAAGTCAGAGAATCCAAGAGCGGAAACGGGAACGGTTCTGCCGGCTCCAACGGAGGTTACACCAAGGTTGGCGGTTCGAAGGGAGCCAACGCAAAAGATAAGAAGATCAACGGAGACAAGAGGGTCAGAGACAAGAAGCAGGGCAAGAAGCCACCAGCAAAGCCATAGATGAATGGCAAAAAGGGGGAAATTCCATCCAAGGAACAATAAAAGCAAGAAAAGCAAAAGTAGATACTCTGTGAAAGTGGAGTACTGATATAGACCGTCAGCTGCAAAAAAGAAGAGGGTGAGTTTCATGGCTCACCATAATTTAAATAGAGAACGAAGTGATACCTTCAAGGTTAATAGATAAAAATTCAATTTAGCGACCCCGTCAGGCTGTAGAAGAGGTGGATGGGTAGACAGCTGACAATTTACCATACCGCCACCAGAGTTTACCCTGTTTTTGTAGAAGAAGCTTCGCTAATTCTTGGGATAATGCTGCAGCACTCAATTTTTCAGTGTCCCACCCAACTCCGTTTTTGTTAGCGCGAGTGATTTTGCACAGCCTAAACGAAAAACTAAAAATATCAAAACGTTACAGAAAATCGATCGCCTCAAGGACAAGCACTACTATCGGAAACATAAACATATAGCGTATTCTGCCACTTGGCATCTCCACGACATCATCCACAAACGTTGCATACACGCAAACGCTCACGTACGCTCCGCATTCATCCATTCGCCGACCTGCACCGCAAAAGGGTCCACTACTCACACCAACTAAAGTCATAACAGCGTATCTAGATCGTGCCAATGAACTTTCTACGTAGAAGACATTCGGGCGACTCCGACACCGATGAAGACGACCAGTACGATCAAAACGGGAACCACATAAACTCGTCGTCGTCAGGCTCGGCAGGAAAAGCCGCAAAGTCTAGGAGACCTCCTAATACTGCCTTCAGACAGCAGAGATTGAAAGCATGGCAGCCGATTTTGACGCCCAAGACAGTCATCCCACTCTTGTTCGTGTTGGCGATCATCTTTGCGCCCTTGGGGATTGCAATTCTCAACACGGTGTACAATGTGCAGCTAGTCAGTGTCGACTACACGCATTGTAACGCCGCCACCTCTGAAATGGCCAAAATTCCATCGAAGTACACATCTTATCATTTCAAGGGATCAGACAAGAAACCAGACTTCAAGTGGTCCGTTTCCAACTCCACGGACGCGTTTGGCGACTTGCAACAGACATGTCAGATCCAGTTCACCGTGCCCAAGGACATCAAGGGCCCCTTCTATTTGTACTACAAGTTGACCAATTTCTTCCAGAACCACAGAAAGTACGTCGAGTCCTTCGACGTCAACCAATTGAGCGGGGACGCTGTTGGCAGGGACTCTCTTAACAGCAATTGCAAACCATTGAGACAGTCTGATGACGGGAAAAAGGCCGTCTACCCCTGTGGATTGATTGCGAACTCACTCTTCAACGACACCTATTCATCTCCCAAGCTCTTGAACGCCCAATCGAGCGAAGACTTTGAGCTCTTCAACATGACGTCAGAGGGAATATCGTGGAAGTCGGACCGTGACAAGAGATACGGCAAGACCAAGTACACCGCAGACCAAATCGTCCCTCCACCAAACTGGTTCAAAATGTACCCACATGGATACAACGAGTCCAACATTCCAGACCTTTCCAAGATGGAACACTTCCAGAACTGGATGAGAACCGCCGGTTTGCCCTCCTTCTACAAGTTGTACCTGAAGAACTTACACGATCCATTAAAGTCGGGTACCTACGAAATCGATATAGTCATGAACTACCCGACCGAGATCTTCGGCGGCACAAAGTCCATAGTTTTGACCACCAATTCCATTTTTGGCGGAAGAGACTTAGGATTGGGAGTGATATACATCATCGTGGCCATCGTTTGTTTGGTGCTAGGCATAGCCTTCTTATTGCAGCACTTGATCAAGCCTAGAAGAATAGGGGACCACAACTACCTAAACAACGGACCGATCAGAGAAGCTCTTTAAGTCAAACTGAAGCAAAGGATCATCTCAGACAAACAAATGTCTATATTTGTACCTTACATATACATATTAGCTTAATGTGTCTCCGTCACGAGATTCAATGCGTGGAGTGACATACATAAAAGAAAGTTATCGAATAAACAAAAGTGGACAAAAAAAAAGTTTGGTAAAATAGTAATAAAATGTAAGCATCCGCAACTACAGGAAAGGCCCCACCAAGCCATGAATTCGCTATACACTTCTTTATCATCCACCTACTCCAATCTCCTACTACTCTTCTGTATCGCACACCACCAGCTTTGGTTACCTTCGAATATTTCCTGCATATACTTGACGACTTTTTCCTCTTGAACATTTTTTTTCTCTACCGCCAAATTTGATTCGAGTCCAAGTGTGGAATTTTACTAATAACAGCATACACTTCAGCTTGTGCACTTACTTTTTGTATGATATATTCGGCCAGATCGATAGATATATAAGATAGAGACCTAAGGAGATAGAAAATATCCAGACACACCGGTAGATCAAACAGCGAAGTACCAAGAAACAGGAGGGAACCGGTCTAGCAGAAGTAAATACACAAAGAGCAGGCAATGAATGTCAATCCCCATTTGCAGTACCTTCTGCAACTGCAAGTTGGCCAGAACTCGAACCAATCGCCTCAATTAGCACAACTTCAGATCCAGCAGCAACAGCAGCAGAGTTTACAGAGACAGCAACTTCTCAATCACCTCCAGCAATCCCAACAGTCCCAGCAGCAACCACAGGGCCTTGGTCCTGGCGGGAACGGCTTGGGTAACTCGTCGAGCACCCCTTCCACGACAACCAACCCGTTATTGGCAGCCTTAAACGGGTCGACTTTACAGCCCCAATCTCAGCAACAAGCTCAGACCCAGGGTCAGCCACAAGGTCAAACCCAGAGTGGCGGCCAAGGCCAGAGCCAAGTGTTAGGTGCCGGCGGGCAACCTAACATCCAACTCCAACAACTTCAACAACTCCAGCACCTTCAACAGCTTCAGCAGCAGCAACAGCTCCTTCAGTCCTCAACAGGAGGAGGAGTGGGCGCGGGTGGAATTGGTAGCAGTATTGGTGTGGGAGCAGGTGCTCCAGTGTCGACCCCAGGACAAGGAGGTGGCCTCCAGTCCTTCCTTCCGCAAGTCCCCATAATCAAGGAAGTTTGGGCGCACAATCTCGAATACGAGTTCCAATCACTTCGTACTTTCATTTCTGACAAGTCCTCATCCATTTTCATAACTATCCACCAAGAAATTCCTGGAATCGTTGCCAGACCCGTCGGGACCTTCAAGTCATCCTCGGATTACCACTTTCAGACTTTAAGATCCAACCTGGACTTGCTCAACATCATTCAATTATCGCTTTGTGTTAGCAAATTAAAGCATAAGACCAGCCAAGAAGCGCTGCCAACAGTGATCTGGCAGTTCAACTTTTTGTACGACTTATCCAAGGAAATGTATAATGAGGAGCATCTTGCCATGCTTAACCAAACGTCACAAATCAACTTTCAATTGCATATGTCCCAGGGGATCCCACACTTCAATTTTGCTGAATTAATCATTGAGTCTGGCTTATTATTGGACCAATCGATCAACTGGATAAGTTACCATGGCGGTTACGATTTGGGTTTCTTGGTCAGTTTATTAACGAACGACAGCTTACCAGTCGATGAAAGAGAGTTTTATTGGTGGTGCACAAAGTACTTCCCTAATTTCTACGACTTGAAATTTATGGGCGGCCAATTGGTTAAATCTAGCAATAATAACAACAACAATAACTCGTCTACCGATGACAAGGCCTCCACCAAGCCTTCCATTGAATACTTGGCTGAAGAACTTCACTTGTTACCAATTTCACCACTCATTAGGCAGTACTTTGCCCTGCAACTGCTGAAACTGCAGCAGCAGCAGCAACAGCTGGTACAGAGCGCTGCCCAGCAAATGACATCAACCTTACAAGCATATCTTGCAATGGAGTGCTACAAGGAATTGTTGAGAATCTCCAATGTCGGCGATCCAGAAATACTCTTGACGCCCTTCAAGGGAGCTATCTGGGGATTGAGTGGCACTAATGGTGCTTCTTTGAGTAACACTAATGTTCCAACCCCAGCGCCATCAGTTCCACCACCTTTACACCATTCCAATATCAGCGACTTTGAATCCAGAAGTGGTTTGGTTCATTTTGGTAGACCATTATAATGATTTTCCAGAGTGATACGATAGAGATGAATGTGAAACATAGATAGTCCAAAGGACTCTAAGATTGTAAAATACAAGATTATCAGTATATGAATGGTATAGAGTGGAGTGTAGAGTATGAAAGAAGTGGGAAGTAGGAGCAGGATAAGCAAGTACTGTCATCAATAAAAAGGTCATTCAGCTGGCAAGTTCGATGGCAGTGGCATTAGCGTAGGTAATTTTGAAGAGATAAACGAGGAGACTATCTTTTCAAACCATTGCGAGGAAAAGATGTAGCATACTAGATAACCTGTCTAAATATATTATATGGAGCATGAATATGAGGTGTTTACGGTCACACCGTTCAAATAACCATGTGGAACCTATTACACTATGAATGCGCCAAATAACCATTTGAAACCATGCGTATTGTTTAAAAATTACTTGTTCCAAAAAAAACCGTTGTTAGTTTCCTATATAGATTTCACCGTTGCTCGAGCTTCACAAAATCCCCCATCATTTTTCTTAGGTTAGGCTCAAAGAGCACTGAGGGGGCTTGATGTCCCATGGTGTACCCCCCGCTCTCTGTAGAGAATGCAACAACTCCCAGGCTGAGATAACGGTTTCCTGTACATGCGCTTATAATCCGGCATGGTATCACTCAATTAAGAAACTACTTAGGGAAAAAGCTTGTAACCAGCACTTCTTGAATTTGTCCCAGAAAAATGAACTCATCCTTGCACAAATTGCCTCAATCAAATACAGATAGATACGACTAAGCGACCACACATTCGTAGAAACGGTACACTATCATGGCACCTAGTACCCCGCCTAAGAGGCGATTATCGCTGTCGCTGTTCCCGACGCTATACACCCCAGTGACAGCCAAAAAACAGAAGGAATCTTCCTCGGATAAGAACAAACTCCCGCACGCTGACCCTCAAAGCACTCCTACAAGCACCCAAAGAACTTCATCTCCTAAAGAGCTAGACTCTCCAATAACACCGGACGTGACACCAAGGTCAACCAAGGTGCAAAACCAAATGTACATGTTGAGGGGCCCTCCAGATGGTACTGATAGTGATAGTCACGTTGGGGGTAATTTGAGTGCGAAACTTAGATTGGAGGCGCTATCTAAATCCCTCGATGCCCCAACCTCAGACACTACAAGCTCTCATATCGAACCTAAGAAAACAACCGGTTTGGGGATCAGAGATCCTGAAATAGATTCGAACTTAACGTTGCATGTCAATAACGACCCTAACACCCCAAAGGCCAGTGTGATAAACTCTGAGGATGTGTTGAAGTTTGCGGAAAGCGCCAACAGGAAGCTTTTCCGCGAGTTCTCGTCCTCTGAAGACGAGGATGAGCAAGAAGTGGATATAAATGTGGCCTTGGAAAGTGGTGGAGATCCTATTGTGAATCCGTTCATAGAGCCTGCAGCCAAAAAACGTAGCCCAAAGCTTTTTAACCCGTTTCAAACATTCCAGAAGCCGAAACCTAGAACTGACTATGCTACAAAGCTAGAACTCTACAATGGAAGGACAGGAAAGTATTCGGTGCTGGACTTGACGGAACGTGAAAGGCGGATAAAGCCCAAGAAGTTGGATTTCTCTAAATTTGCAACCCCAGCTCACGGTAACGATGCTGACGATGCCGAGAAGGGCTCCAAATCAATATCAAAGGGAAGCGATAATGAAAACGAGCTGACGAAGGAGAAAAAAGAAGAAGAACAGGATAACATGGGTAAAAAGTACCTCATGAAGAACTTGAACGGGTTCGTGATTGACATACAACCTAAGAACAGCTTAGGGTTTGAAATCTTCAAGGATGACGAGTAGAAGTCGTCACACGGTATATATATTTGTAACACTAGTAACCCCTCAATGGGCAGCCATAAGGTAGCCTTGATGGCAATAATAAAGGATCAAGGGACAAAGGTTGTCCCAAAATTTGAAAAATTCAATTAATGTAGCAGTAGGGTTCCACCTAGTTTGCGGCTCATACAAGAGTCATTCTACCATATAAGTTAGACTGGAATAAACTTTGAATTCAATCTATATAATACACAGTTTACACTTTGGAAATTGCTAATTTCTATAGCTCTTAATATTACCCCACCCAATGTTGTTGGCGTTGGGCAACTTCACAATTTCAACTTGGGTAAGTAAATGAGGGTTTGCCAAATCTGGATACGTGTTGATATAGTTCAATGGCTCCTTGATATTTGGGATATCATCAACAGTATCACCGCTGATACCTTCTTTGGTTCTACCAGTGTCCCTGAGCTCAACCGGAATCTTTCTGAGAATTTCAGGGTGTACTGATGGCTCAACAAATCTGGAGGACAATCTGAATTGTGGTGGCGGTGTTGGGAGTACTGGTTGAATAGGATTTATTGGCAATTGATACTTTGGTTCTGGAATTTCAGGACTTGGTGGAGGAGTGGTTCCGTTCTCTTCAGCCTCTGCAACTGCCTCAGTATGAGCCTGCTTGATTTCTTCAATGGATTTGGCTTCTTCGATAGCTTCCTCTTCGGCTTTCTTCGTAGCATCAATGGCATCAAGCTTTGCTGCTTCAACAGCCGCCTCGTATGCATCGAGTCTAGCTCTTTCTCTTTGCTTCATACCCAATTGGTCAAAATCGATCAATTTGAACTTGTAGTAGTTATCCCAGGTATCGTCGGATATTTCTCTGTATGCGTTCAAGAGAACGTTGAATTGAAGGTTGTTATGCAACATTTCGAGATTTTGACAGTCAGCAACAAAATTAGATTGTCTCTCTAAAGTGTCAGAAATGAGCTCCTTAGTGAATGAGTTATGCACGAAACCCTTCACAGAAGAGTTCAATTTACTTTGAGGATCTAATTTCTTATGTGCAACGTGTGCTAAAGTCTTATGCGGCACCTTCAAGATTCTTTGCGGGTTGGCTGGACTTATCGTAGGGATCTTGTTGATCTTGTTTATCAAGGCAGCATCCTTGTAGTTACCACTTCCAGGTCCCCTGTAAGTCATTGTGTAGTAATATTTGGAAATGGAATTGTCATTTTGCTCAGCCTGAACCAATTGCTGGATGTTCTTCAGAAGCTTCAAAGTACCATCATTGAAGAAACTAGATCCACCAAACAATGACGACACAGACTTCTTCAAAGGTGGGCCAACTGCAGGGAAATTTTGCGAGTTGCTACTTATGTTGTTGATTGGTGTAGAAGACAGGGTGAATGGGGTAGCAGCACCAGTGTTTGTTGGAGTAGTCAAGGAAATACCACCTGGGATATTATTTGCTGTGATTGAACTTGTTGTTATGTAGTAGTTTGGCACTTTACAAAGGTGGTTGATGTTGAACTCTGGGATGAAACCTTGCCCTGGGATAAGTGATTCTGTCAAGTCAATGGAGTTTGGATCAATATTTGTGTTGTACTTTTTAGAACGACCAAGGGGCTTACGACGTCTTGGAGGATCTGAGTTTGCTCCTCCAGAAGTAGCAGGAGTACTAGACTTGGCTCCAGTTGCCGCAGAGGAGCTTCCAGTTGCTGAGCCGGGAGCACCAGGCGCAGAGCCAGCAGTACTGGAAGTAGCAGCAGCGGCTTCCGCTTCAGCTGCTGCAGCAGCCGCAGCAAGGGCTTCCTTATCGGCTGAAGTTGTGGTGATATCAACATCTGCATGGTCACTGTCCTTAACCATCGTTTCCAACTCGCTGGCATTCATCTTACTATTTGGAACGTACTTGTTGAAGCCAGGCGTGGCGCTGTAATAGTTGTACTTCAGCGAGTTTGTCAACGTATTGAATGTGGAGTGAGTGAAGTCCACAGCCCCAGTAGAGTCTCCATATTGAGGAAATATCTGGTTGACAGTGATTTTGAACTCATTGTCAGGTTCCTGAGCTCCGCTCTTGGAGAGTCTTCTCCGCTTGACGTTATCTAAAACGTAACTCTTGACTTCATCGAAGGCGTCGTCGTCACCGGGGTTAGTCAATAACGATTTATCGTCCAATACGCCATACAACCAGGAAATGTTAATATAGGCAAGCTTGAATTTGAGTTCGCTGGCGTTGATCAACCCTTCTGCCAAGAGACTCTTGTTAAGGGAAGTGTTTGAGTACTTAATCTGAGAGCTCTCCTTGTCGATAGCTTTACCCTTGGCAGCACTTTTTATTTTGTTGATTATCTGATACGACGATGGATATCTCCATAACTTGGCTAAGTACTTGACAAGCACATATTCTGCGGACGTTTCGTCGTCGTCTAGGTGGAAAGTTGGCACTGCAAAGCTTTCAGAAACTGCTGCATCCGACACATTGGCAGAATCAAGATGGAATTTCCTTGGCGGAGTGTAGACTTTGGAAGCGTAGGAAGGTGTTACCTCCGGCCGCTTGACTTGGATTGCCATTATGCGATAGGAGTTGTTGCCGTTGCACGATGGTAGAGTGAGCACTAAGCTATGGTGCATTTATTTTGCTTGTTTAGAGATTTTCGTATATTTATCAAAAAGTCGTGCGGAGTACCAGCACTAAAGCGAGGGGCATACGGTGCAGGCCATTAGAAAGTTTGCAGCAAATGAGACACAGTGTTGCCTGTCGGAGGTTAAGGTATGGTGCCCTCCCTAGCTTAAGTAGAAGGTCAAAGATCCTCCATATTAGATGTTTCGAGATTAAGTTAGCCGAGGTTAGAATGCAAATAGTGAAAAAATAAAAATTGGTTTTGATAGTATACCATTTCAGTGACTAATTTGCTATTAGTGACTGGTGCGCACATAAAAGTTTAATGAGTCATGGAATCTAAGAGTCAAAGTATATATATCCTCATAAGCATTCGCTTCTTCCTCGAACTAGCAAATCACTTGAAAAGAAGTCTCATTCAGTCAAGAAAATGCTTGAGCAACACATTAGAGCCCCCGGCTTCTTGGAAAGGCAGTATATCTGCCGTAACACAAACCGCTACTGGACCAATCTAAATATAGTTGCAAAATACTCTAATAGGTTGTCTGAAGATACACTCTCCAATGCGTTAAGACAATTATGCTTGGAACACTCGTGGTTAGTACTTAATTTCTTCAGAAAGCCTGGCTACTCACGCGAAGACGATCGCTTACATAATGGTACTAATTTTGAAGTACGCCCAATAGACAAGGTGAACTTCAGAGATATTGTTTCCTTCGAAACTATCGAGTCTTTAAATGATAAATTGCTCGACGATTTGAATGAATTAGTCTGTCCCATGAATGTGGAAAAGACTCTCTGGAGAATCATTGTGTACGATGTCAAGGATATAGACGAGCAGCGTGTATGTGTTTACTATGACCATTCGTTATTTGATGGTGTTGCAGGATTGAATTTCCACAAACTACTCATTGCGGAGTTGAATAGACAAAGCGCCCAAGATTCCGATCTTGAGTTTATTGGTACATTATTCGACTATGAAAAGGATAATTCGTTTGTAGTTGTTCCCCAGCCAAGAGAACTTAGCAACCGTTTATTTGACCCTCCTTGGTTGTACAGGGTTAGAAATTTCCTTAGACAACTTTGGCAACAGGTTTCCAATGTTATACCTTGGTTTAAGACAGTCGATACATTATTCAGTTACCAGGAGGTGACTTCTAACGTTTCAGCCAAGTACCGAATGGTCGAGTACTCCTCTGATCAAGTTAAGGGCATGCTCAAGCGTTGCAAAGAGAATGGGTTTACATTGACCCCGTATTTGACCACTGTAGGACTCAAGGCAATGGAGAGCAGTATTTTTCAAAAGCTAAATTTCGGAGAAGAAATGACAACAAGAGCTTGTATTCCAGCGAACGCTAGAAGATTTGCGGATGCGCAGAAGTGTGAAGATGGAAGTACTGCCTTGGGTGTCTATAGTGGATTTGAACTTTTCACGCTCAAGGCAAACATTTCAAATGTAGTTGCAACATCCAAACTGTTATTTGAGCAATTGAGCCGAGCTATCGAATCAATGTCTTGCTTCTACCTCGTGGGTATGTACAAGCATAAAAATATTTGGGGCGCATATAAAAGTAGGTTGGGCAAGAAGGAAGGAAGAACTACTCTAGTTGTGTCGAATTTAGGTGTCTTCGATGTCAGGGCCAGCAGCAACCACCAGGTTCAGAAAGAACCCAAATGGGCTGTAGAGGATATATGGTTTTCGCTGTGTTTGGGTTTGGTAACTCACGCAGTGCTCAATACCGTGACAACAGCCGACGGTAGGTTGCACCTTGCCTTTGGGTTCCTACCAGAATACGAGAGTTATATTGACGATTATGTGGACGAGTTTAAAAGGATATTAGAACAAGAGCAACAACAACAAGAAGAAGATTCATAGAAAATGGTAGAAAGAATATGAGAGTAATATGTATATTGCAATATCACGTAGAATTTGCAGCCAAAAATAATAATAAGGCGGCTTGTTTGAGGATGACAATGTAGAAGAAAAAAATATAGGAAACCCCGACAGTTAGAGAAGGAAAGCCTAGGTTCGGGCTCCTAACATTGTGTAGGTACGTCTCACAGAACATGGCTGTACATAGAGGCCAAAAGTCGGTCTCCTGTCTGGCTTGAAAGCTGCCAGGAACTGAATATTCGCATTCGTGCCGTCAAAATATTGCCGCCAACGCACCTAAACGAGCGTGAATTTAGCCTCTGATCCACCGCCTCCACCTCCCTCCTTCAGTGCCACTCACTTATCGTACACGTCTTTTTTTGCTGCGGTTCTCACTGATTCGCACATACATTTTTAGCCTAGCGAACGACTAGATCCTGCACAGGGGACTGGATTTTCAAAAATTCGAAATCGAAAAGGATCCAAACACCAAAAAAAAGACAAAGGAAAAAGAAAAGTCGTCGTCTTGTTATCAACTCAAACTCGAATCAACAAGCTTGTAATATATTTATATCGGAGGAAAATAGTTTTCTGAAAAAAAAAGAAAAAAAATACATCATCAGTTTCATATAGCACAAACTGTTCCACATTATTACTCCACACATATATATTAACGAAGCACACACACAGAATGGGTTTATCATTTTCCAAGTTGTTCTCCGGTCTCTTTGGCCGTAAGGAAATGCGTATTTTGATGGTTGGTTTAGATGCCGCTGGTAAGACCACCATTTTATATAAGTTAAAGTTGGGTGAAATTGTCACCACTATCCCAACTATTGGTTTCAACGTTGAAACCGTTGAATACAAGAACATTTCATTCACAGTCTGGGATGTCGGTGGACAAGACAAGATTCGTCCATTATGGAGATACTACTTCCAAAACACCCAAGGTATCATTTTCGTCGTTGACTCCAACGATAGAGACCGTATCGCTGAAGCCAGAGAAGAGTTACAACAAATGTTAAACGAAGACGAATTAAGAGATGCATTATTATTGGTGTTCGCAAACAAGCAAGATTTACCAAACGCCATGAACGCTGCTGAGATCACTGAGAAGTTAGGCTTACATTCCATCAGACAAAGACCTTGGTACATCCAAGCCACATGTGCTACTTCCGGTGATGGTTTATATGAAGGTTTAGAATGGTTATCTACTAATTTAAAGAACAATGCCTAAGAGAGCCTCAGAACTGAGAGATAAGTGTGTTTCGTCTTTTGACTATGCTTGACCTATCAAATAGAAAACTCAATAAAAAAAAATCTTAAATATAATTATAAATTTTTGTCCTGTCCTATATAAGTTAATTAAATTAGGGGAAATGGAGAGGGCGCGCGATTGTAGGGAGACTATGCGATAGGAGAGTGCCGCTATGGCAGAAGAATCACACACACCACACTGTCATGGTAACAGTGCAAATCAAACAAATCGAAAAAAAAAAGAGCGAAACGAGCAGCTGAGCGAAATGAGCAGGCTGAATAGGAGTGTGCTCTCCTGAATATCCCAGAACTATGAGGTGAAATTACGAAAGAAATGCGTTACGGTGTGTAGAAGGTTCCGAAAGTGATTCAAGGTCTTACTTCATAATAAATGGAATTGCCAGCGCAAATTGCTAGTGTAAATTATTATTTGCCCAAATATACAGCCCGCTACGAGTGACGCTAAAAGAACGTTACGCAGAAATTGTAAGGGGCTCAACTTAATTGAGAAAAAGCAGGTACGAGAGGAAATGCAAGTAGTTAATTGATCGCGGGCGCTGCCAAAGCGCTCAGATGTGTGATTAGTGTCTTGAGCATGCTTAAACGCTCAGTTTCGCCGATCTACATGTGTAGTTTGTACACCTCGGAGCTTCTTATTTAAGATTCTTCGCCGAATCTTGGGCCCAAATATGTTGCAGAAGCTTAACGGTGCTTTTTGACACGAAGCATGATATTTCAGTGCCTTTAGGTTCGGTAGCCGCTGCTTGCGGAGCCAAAACCGCGTATTGGCTATATACACTTCCGTGATCACGTGATCAACAATTCGAAACGTTGTAAGAAAAAAAATCCCCTGACGAGCTGTAGTAAATACTGTAGCGCAAGGAACCACCACTGGCATACAGCACGACACAGCAGCGACACATGGCAATTGTGACGGGTACCAATTGCCCAGAGGGAGTCGGGCAAAGCTCGGAGTGTTCATCCTCTGATCTTTATGGTCCTTTGATCTCTTTTGCATCTGATCCCGATCCTGTCATTCAGCTTACTCATACTTCCCCAGCTCCTGCTACCGAAGAACCACACTCTATTTCGGCTGCAATTTTTTTTTTTCTTTTTCGCATATGACTTTTTAAGCAGAGCCATTCTTGTATAAGCAGCTGCCTTCGCACTAAGAGTATCTCTTGTAGTTGAGGTAATGCAATGATGTTCTGGCAGTGTAGCTATTCGACTAACCCATCGATTTAAAGGCTACGGTGGCTCAGCATTCAGTACATAACTACACTATTCCTTTGGAAAGCGTTAGGTGCTTTGTATCGGCTGCTAGGTCGGCTACTCAGCAGAGTTTCGTTTCTCAATACAGTGCTCTCGTTAGGGGGAGGAGTACGCTAAAACAGCAAGGTTTACGGACAATATTATTGCCAATAGTGCATCGTAGCACACAGTTCCTGATTGCATCCATTGCATCCGAGCCGATTTTCATCTTACCTTCAATCTTTTTTTTTTTTTTGGGCTCATTATACGTTTAGCCCCCAATCTCCCCTCAGTATCACAGGACTACTGCGCTGCGGAGTTTCCTTCCCCCGGAATAATAATACTCCTCGGCTCAGCTTTCTGCCTATTATTGCATTAACCCCGCGAAATTTTCACTTATAAGAAAAGCGAATCTTACCCCAGAAACTTTTGGCATTTACTGTTGGAGCTCTTCTTTTCGTTCTCTTTCTATACTTCTTTTCGTAAAAACCTAGAATAATAGAAGTTACAACCAAAAGAAGTTTCAAAACAATTCTTTTTTTGGATATTTATTATTACACACACGAATAAACTCAAGCGAATCACTCCACAATGTCTGAAGGCCACGATATTCTCTACGAAGTTAGAGGTCAAGTCACCATCATCACCTTGAACGTCCCAAAGGCTTTGAACGCTTTGAACGGTGACCAATACCTTCTTCTCGCCAAGTTGATCGAAAGAGCAGACACCGAAGACACCATCTTGACTCTTATCCAATCCACTGGCAGATACTTCTCTGCTGGTGCCAACATTGCTGACAAGAGTATGACCAAGGTCTCCGCCGAAGAGCTCTTCTCGCACGAATACTGGCTTAACAAGTTCGTTTCCAGAAACGCTTACTTGACTGACTTGTTCCACAACCACACCAAGGTTTTAGCTGCCGCTCTTAACGGTCCAGTTATTGGTTTATCTTCCGCCTTGGTTGCCTTGTGTGATCTCATCTACGTTATTGACGAAAAGAAGGTCTTCCTCTTGGCTCCATTCTCCAACTTGGGTCTTGTTGCTGAAGGTGCTTCGCTGTCGACCTTGTTCTTAAGATTAGGCTGGTCCAAATCCGCTGAGGCCTTGTTGTTCGCCAGACCAATTCCAGGTACTGAATTGAACAAGTTGGGTTTCATCAACAAGTCCTACCACGACACCAAGTTCGACTCCGTTGAAGACTTCAACAAGAGAGTCCACGATGACCTTGTTAAGCAATTCGAAAACTTGTACGCCCCATCCATCTTGGAAAACAAGTTACTCTTGAAGGCAAACAGAGACCAATTGATCAACAGTGCTGCCCAAAAGGAACTTATCAGGGGTTTCAACAAGTGGGTTAAGGGTGTTCCTCAAGAGAGATTCATGAGATTATACCAAAAGGATATCTCCCATAAGATGTAAAACTAGATAGTCCTTAGTTTAAATGAATGCATTTTATGAACAAATTGAAGAGCTAGACAGTGTAAGCAGTAGACCAGAAGGAGATGAAGGAGCAAGGTGAGGAGAGCAGCGTAGGATTGTGTTTGTCCAGAGTTTGTAATGCCATTCCCTCAATGAGGCTTCTTCTCTTATCGTAAATTTATAGTGAGCACCATTTTTTTCCCCAGTATCGCGATGCTTATTTTACTGTTGTATTTACATTGATGGCATCTCCAGCCGCTCTTTACACCTTTCCTCTCTTCACACAACATCACTCTCTGCCGGTAGGATGAGTTTCAACCTTCCGAACTCTTACCTCTTGGGTATCCTCCTTGTGGTGTCGACGCACAGCGGCCCGCAATTGGTGTACAATTACCCACCAATCTTATCGCACGATCTGGCAAACCGTGCAAACACCGCCAAGTTGATGCTTAATTCTGACGACGATAGCTCGGGAGATGATAGCAATGGAGAAGGTGACGAAGACGACGAGTACCTCGTCGACAGCGACGACGAAGATGATGCAAAATCCAGCGTCCTGTATGACCTGAAGGAAGACCTCAAATGGGATGCTAGAAACCTAAACTTCTACATGGGAACTAAGAAAGACTTGCTATCCTTTCTAGACGACCAAGAGAAACACAGAGAAAAGGCGCCAGAACACAGGAAATCGAAGAAAAGCATAGACGGGCTACCCTTGGAGAAGACCATCTCCTCCAAGTCTGAAAAAAGCTTACTACACAATGCCTTACACACAACAATATCGAATGCTACCGGGTTGTCCTCCCAAACAACCTTCCAGCTCGGAGCTCCTGCCATACCCACTCTGCTGCAGTCGCATCAGCAACAACTGCCACAGCAACAACAGCAACAGCATTCTCTGCCACAGTATGGTCCAAGCGATCCCCAGGAACCTGGTCTGTCCCAAGCATTATCGGGAAAAGGAAACAGTAGTCTGTCTCTCAATCTGAATTCGCAAACGGGGTCGCCAATGTCAAATCCGATCAATAGTTCCGATCAAAACAATAATAACAAGCCGCTGGATTCGTCTACGGCTAACACGATCTTTGGCATAGAAGCAGACTATCTTTGTGAGACTTTGTGCCCACCGAGACAAATGTGTAATTCTCGGTTTGAGATATTAATTGATGATTTGGTCTTTCTAGGTCTCCCAGTGCATTGCTACGATAATGGATCTTGGAGATCGAAAAAAAAGAAGACAACAGTGAAGAAAAAATCAAGCAATCTAACCAGAGATGACCTGGAACTCGGCGGCGAAAATTCTATCAACGGGCACGATGGAGGAAGTCAAGGAAATGGTGCAGATTCTGGAAGCTTTAACGGTTCAACCGATAAACCAAACAGCAGTGCCGTAGCGGACGATGAGACCAAAAACGCAACCATGTCCATGTTCCATCTTGTGTTCGTCATGAACCCTCCGATAATAGAGTGTAACTATCGAATTGATGAAATGTTTCACTATGTCATATCCAGACTCTCGTTAGTGCTTAGATACGAGCAACTGAAGCACGACTATGTTTGGCATCAAGTAAAATTGATACAAAAGCTAAAAGAAGAATTCAGAACAGCAACTGGGCCCTTAAATTTGGGAGGAAAATCTGCAACTGCCCTTTCCTCCTACTTAACCCAAAAATCATCACTTTGCAAAATGATATCTGAATGTTTCCATGCCGTCTCAAAATCCAAAATTGCTAACTTGTCAATCAATAGTAAATTGAGATCGTTCCAAATCCCTATCAAAACCGAATTCCATTCGTTACCTGAGACCACTGTTCCCTACCTCCCTGGGAGCCACTTATCTTCCACTGTGAGCTTGCTTGCCAAAACAGGCTTAATAAACGTGGGAGATACGACAAGATACGGTATGAGCAACATAATGAATATGATGACAATGATGGGTGGTGGAAATGGGTACAGCGGCTCGACGGCAAATAACGGTGCACCTGGCGACGATGAAGATTTCTTGAATGAAGATGATTCAGACTCCACAGAGGACATAATCCATTTTGCATTATTGCTTCTTGATGACCCAGAGGCAATAGTCTCCGACATAAAGGCAGAACCGAACAGTACTTTGGCGAACTTCATTCGAATGATCAAGCCGACAGAGTCACTTTCAAAGCTTGCAACAAAACTTGAACAATCGCCAAAAGTCACAGAGCAACTATCGATCCGTGAGATAAAGTCTTTTGCATTCCATCTTATATATTGGAGAAGAGCAAGAGTCATACCGCCCTTAAACTCCAGGTCTGTTTATATAGTTTCTCCGATGGCTCCGGTCACGTTGAACTTGTTTTATGACATTCAGAGGTTCTCAAGCAAGTTTACCACATTACCAACTTTGCCGCATTTTCTCAAGCTGCTTTCATCGACTTCTAGGAAGCCAAAGCAGTTCGCAACGATAATTCCTTCTAGAGATCATAGAGAAGTTTACTTGGAGGCTCTTGCTTGGCTCATTAGGTATGGCTATGTTACCCAATTGCATACTTTTATTTGGCTTAAAATTTCTAGAAAGATCAAAATGAAGGTTGAGGAAGATCTTGAAAATGAAGCAAGTGGTAAAAAAGCAGGAAAGGGTAGTATCAGTTCCGCCATTAAGGGTGGAAGGGGCCTGCAATCAGACCCTAGTCTAATTGATAGTGCATCATCCTCTGTTCCGAGTACTCCAGCCATTCCAAGCGATTCTACAGCTGCAGTAGGCGGTACAGATAATACGTCAAAGAAGATTGGAAAGGGTAAGGGCACACATTCTAATCATTCTTCTTCATACATCCCAGGAAATCTAGATTCCGATGGGAGTCCAACCTCAGGACCAAATATCATTCTTGAGGAAGATAGTGATACTATTATCCTCGATCCTGATAGAGCAACAACTTTGGAGCGTCGCTGGATCAACAAAGTAGTTCATGAAGAATGCCGACTCTCAACTGAACTCACCGCAGTATTTTACAAGTTATTGAAGTATATGAATGGTAAAAACTCATTGGAATTGTTGTTGCTAAAGGAGGATGTTAATAGAAATGACTTGAGAAAGCTTTTATTTGCAATTGAGGATCATGTCATATCGGTGAAGCATTGGTAAGACAGCATGAAGCTGCTTAACTTGTATAGCTTAAATAGACAATGATTTAAAAATTTTAGCATGAAGTGACTATTGCTTAATATTTTACGAATTATATATGTATATATAATATATTACAGTTTTGCTAAATGGTATGCTAATGTATCAATCAAAGACACTCTCTTGATCAGCTTCAAGTGCAGTGGATTCAATTTCATTGAATGCGGCGAAATGCGTAGGACGGTGAATCTCGTGATAGAATGGTAAGGGGATATCTATCTTTACATCGTAGTCCATTCTCGAATTCCAAGTTGCCCCAATAAAGGAGTAGTTCCATATATCATCTTCAGGGACCATGAAAGATCCGACAATGCGATCTGATATCAAGATCTCCTTTCTGGTGCTAAATGTAGGGGAAAATCCCTTGGGTGATTGCGAGATTAAATCCTTGTTTGCTGCACCCCATTGATAACCGGTATCATTCGTGCCAAAGCAACCTAATGTGATCGACCCTGGGGTAAAGGAAACAGTAAAGGTAACCATTTTATCCGCGTCCCACTCACCAGAATTATTCTCTTTTATTTTGGCTATTTCAGTGACGTCGATGGGTGAGAGGAATGAAGTAGAATTATTATCACCAGATTGTGTATGAATCCAACCCAATAATTCCAATTTATTCAATCCATTTTCTTGCGTTTGTTCAGGTACCTTCTGTGGTAATTGGATTGAATGCGTATTGGCTAGTTGAGGCACCAACACAATTCTCTTTATCTCTCTAATCTCATCATTATCCTCGGGAGCAATGCCGTAAATGTATGCTCCAACTTGAGTTCTAAGGTCTGAAATTTGTACAAACTTTTTTAATAAATTCCTTGGGAAAATGTACGTAATGCTTCCATCATCATAATTGCTGTCATCTACGCTTGTAACATAAACATTCTTTGTACGCAAATGTAAGTTTGAAGAGGCAATCGCCCTATTTCTCCATTCGTTTTTCAGAGCGAAAGATGATTGTTCGTAGTTTGTTGTTGTGACGGTAACGATATCTTCCCCGTGGACATTCTGAGTAGTGGACTTAAGGGCAGTTAATTGAGGGTTTGCGGCAGTATCATCACCATTCTTCTTCTCTTCAATATCTGCAAGTTCTTGACGTCTAGCAGATGGAGCTCTTATATCTTGTCCCAAAATTAAATCCCTTATTTCGGATTGAGTTAAACTTTGGATATTGATGTTGTGCTCCTTCGCGTAATCATTCAAAATGAGATCACGCAATTCTTTTTCAACATCAATCCACTGTTCATCAGACAAGGTAGGCCATATATGGTTATCTTGAGTTATTATATTATGGTCAGGTCTGAGAATCAAGTTTGTTCTTTCGGTGTTGATATTTAATGCCCTCATGATCAAAATGATTCTTGAAAAGGCAGTGTATGCTGAAATAGAATCTAACCAATCATCATAAAGGTTGAATAAAACCATCTGAGGTTCCATTGCCTTGAGAACAACATCGGCCAACTTATCGATCTTCAAAGCGGCCCCAAAGGGCAATCTCAACTCGGATGACCTAATTGAAATGCTTGGGAAATCAAGCATGTGTACCTCTAAAGGATCTGTCATTCCCTTTCTTGTCACAATTAAATGTTTTGGTTGTTCTTCACGTGGTAAAGATCTAATCAATGCAGAAACTTCTTCTGCTGTCTTCCATTTTGCCAATTGACTCAATCTCTTTTGCCCAGACCAAACAGACGTATGGATGACCTTCAAGAACAATTGACCGGTCTTTGCATTCAACATGAAGATGGCACCGTTAATAGGCTTAGTGGTTAAGTTACCTTCAAATGTCTTATGAACAGTTACTCTATAAACATTTGTATCATCGATGAAAAATTGTGCCTCATTGTTGAACAATTCTGCATAATTATTAGAATTAAGCATTGGCTCTTTCCCTTGCGATTGATATAATTGCAAACCCTTGCGAATACGCTCTCTGAGAACATATAAAGCAGGATTTGCTTTCATAATCTCCCTCATGGCATTTTGCATTAAGGGTTGAAGTCCTGGGATCCAATTTCCGTATACATCGTACATGTTGTATGCTAAATCAATTCCAACCATGATACCAGTTGGAGTTGGATAGGAACTAGTTGAATCAGTCGTATAGTCCAAGAATTTAGCTCTCGTATATCTTGATATATCATGTGAGTCGTAATCACCATACCTCAATTGTATATCAATCCAAAACTTGTTAGAGGCACTTATTGTTGCTTCATCTTCTCGTTGTTGATCGTTCAAATGTTGTGGCCTAGTGATATTCCATTTATAAGTGCTTGTTAACACTATATCGGCGCAAGAGCTATTCATCTTGTAACTCTTTCTTGGGTGAATAGCCTGTTTTTCCACTTGATCAATTTGCAAAATACCCATTTCCCTGTCGAATACCTGACACATATCCTGAACTATGCTCTCGTGAATCTTTTGCCACAAATGCGCCCTGAATATTTGAATAAGTGAGATCTTCAATGTAGGAATCTTACCGTGGAGGAAAATACCGGTCAAATCCAATTGAACCAAGAAACCAACGTATACGTTTGCTCTATTAATCGTAGGACTCCACCATAAAGTAAATCTTCTATTGGGTATTTGACTCAAACCGGATCTTTGAGCATTTGTCAACTTCTTGAACTTCAAAGAGTCTTCAAAACCTGAACCCTTTTCCCAGAATAATCCTTCCCACAGATCGAAACCTGTTCCCTTGAACAAAGTGTGTTCCAAAATAGTTTCGATACCTCCTAATGCTTGGATTACATCGGTTCTATAAGAGTTCAAGTTCCACAATTTACCATCATGTCTCCCATTTGTCCACCAGAATGGATTAGCCCTTGCTATGCTGAATTGTTTGAATTCCATTCTGACTCTGTGACCCTTATCATAAGCCAAAGTGTGTCTATCTTTTTGAAATAGGGTACTGATTCTTGGCAATCCCCTGTCCCAGTTGGTTTCCATATCTTCAAAAGTGATTCTTCTATTCTGTTCCATAGCCTCTTGACGCTTGATCGCGTACTCGGCCCACACTCTCTGAGAATCTAAAAATTCATTTTCCCAAGTAGTGATGTACCTAAAAATTGTGGGAATTAATTTTTCTTCTTGATGATTCATACCTGCTCTGAAATGTGAAATGACTCCAGTATCCGTCTGTTGAGACCATTTCAAGTCAGAGGTTGGGATCAAAATATGAGAGGCACTAAGCATTCCAAGACCTCCCAATTCTTTTGGCGTATAAAACACAGCTGGTGGAAATCTTGAAGGCATTTTGGAATTAAGTCCCATCTTAACTCTATTCTGGATTTTCGTTTCACAACGCACAAGTACGTCCAATAACTTATCCGTTGATATAATTGCTTCTCTATAGTATGAGAAGAGTGAAACTAAAGCAGTATTCCATTTTGATGCTACCTTGGTAAATGTTGTAGAGCCCGAGGACATCAATATCTGTCTGATTCTACTCTCAAATTTATCAACATCCTCTGGGGAAACTTGAAGGAATGCCTTTGCTGTCCTTTCTTTTGTTGATTGGTTAACTAAATCCCACACTCCATCTAGACTTGACTTGCTCAAATCAGCTTCTTCAGACCGGATCTTTGGATGAATACGAATTTCAAATCCACACATTCCGAACAACAAATTAGGGTTGTCCTGAGAATAAACACTCACGAATGTATCATCCCATTCCAACAGTGTTAAACTTTGTGGAATTCTTCCACTTAATTCCCAGTGGATAGCTCTACCTAAATTAACATCATGTCTCATCAATCTCATCCTGCTATCCCTTGGCCAACACTTTTTATTATTGTAACCTATCACGTTTTCGAAGTTTGGATCTGGTCTTTCGCTCAAGAAAGAATGGATCAATTCATTCACATCATCGGCATCATCGAATCTTAAAAATATGTGGATTTTGTCGAAATACCTCGTGTAAATCTTAATTGGATTATCACTACTGCTAGTTGTCTCCTGTAAAAACATATTTGGATTGTGCGAGGGACCTGCAATTTCATTTGCTCTTTCAAGTCCTAATAAAAGCAAATCAATCGCTAACCCATAGTATTGCATGACAAACCCGCTGAATTGCAAACCTCTTATCAAACCGAATTGGTTCACATGTTGCATATCTTTGTAAGATGAGCTAACATTGTTCTTTGCTGTGATGTAATCCGCAATGTTAGGATCAACTATTAGTCTTAAAAGTCTATTCAATAAAGTTAAATCACATTTTTCAGTCAACTTGGATAACTTAGTTTCCACCATCACATTACATTGGCCCTTTTCATACTCCCAAACGTGGCCATCTTCAAGATTGTTGATACCTTGACACCACTTGTAAACCAACAAAGGAGCTACTTCTCCATCATTTGGTTTGATCCAGTTAGGGAATAATCTTCTTTTGTCAGCTTCATACCAAAGATACTGGTCTAAATAAGCATCGGTTATCTTTTCCAAAGGATCTACTTCATAGGTTGGCACGAGGTGCGTGTAATAATCCATCATCTCCAAGCCAACCTCTTTGAAAATCCTTTGAGTCAAAAGAAACTTTTTGATTCTCGCTAAGCATTCATGAGGATTGTCATAAGCTTGCTCGATTAAGGCTTGTTCTTCTCTTTGCTGGGAATTCAACCTGGCATTTGCACCATAGTTTCCTTTCAAGTTTTCTAAAGCCAAAACAAGAAGCTTGGTATCGTGCTTATATGATAACGGTGGGAATGGAATTGGCTGATATTTTCTCACTTCGAGCCAGTGAACCATAGTTTGGAAAACAGTGACAGCGTGATCTGGTGAGACAAGAGGACCGGTCTTCTGGAATGACAATTGCCTGTCTTGTTCTTCCTTCAACCACAATCTTGTAAGTCTACCGAGATTTTTCCTGGCTACTGTTTTCTCGACAGTTGCACCTCTCCTTATTCTATCTCTATTGTAATGTGCAACAGATATCCATCCATCTGCCTTTGCTTGGATGTACCTTTCAATAATAGAGCGGACCTGTTCAGGCATTCCAGGTACATTCCACGGTATGTTTGCTTTCCAGCATCTCCAGGCTTCACTGAGATGTTGTAAAATAGTTTTCGAGGACTTTTGCTTTAATCCTTCTGGAATCATATCCAAGATATCATGCATTACTTGTGCCCGTAATTCCAAGTCGTAGTATGAGTCGACTCTTTGCTTTGTGATTGTTTTAGCAACATCATTACTTCTTCTTCCTTCGAATTGTCTGGCTAATAAGTTACCGAGCCATCTTTCAAGAAGCGGGATAATACCTCTCAAGAAGAAGAGCCAAACTCTCCAGGCAGGTTGCCAGAAACCACAACCTGGGCCCTTTCCAATCAACTGATTGAATTTGGCATAGACCACATGCTTCAAATCTTTGCATGCTCTGATCTGATGCATCACTTTGTATTTGTATCTGTAAATACCAGTCAACTGACCGAGATGATTCAATATGTAATATATTCCGTCAGCTAATTGGAATGAGTCCACATTACCCAAACGGTACTGAACATGAGAGTCGACTATGATCTTAAGAATTCTAAGGATTTCTCTTATTAAGTGGAATGCGTTACCGAACCGAGACTTCTTACGTTCTTTTGTGGTTAAGGTCTTTGTTGGCTTCAAGTTAAAATTGTAATCCAAATGCAAATACGTCAAACCTTTTCTATGTATGAGAAGGTTCAACATATTGAATCCTTGTCTGCAAACTTGCAAACCAGCCTCAACCCAATCGATGGTAGTCTCCTGGAAGTATTTTGTGGATTTAAGAGTTTTCAAAAGCTTAGCTTTGCTTCCCTTTGAATGCTTGGTTTGGTGAAGTTCATTTAACACGTAAGATTTGAGAAGCTTTTGATAAGACACTCGCACTTTTTGTACGCTCTTGGTAGAGGGATGCTTTTTATACCAGCTCTTAACCAACGCTACGTCCTCAGCCCTAACCGTTTTACCACTGCGGCGATTGAATGGATAAGGTGCATCAAACAAGTCCAAGGCGGCAGAAGTTCCCTCAGGCGAGATTTCTTGGGTATTCATTAATGGTTTGAGCTTTTTAGGTAATTTGAATCCTGAACCTTTCATGGGTTTGCTGTCACTTTTAGTTTTAGTCGAAATTGGCGGAGGGATCATATTGAACTCACTGTTGAATACGAATTCATCAGACTTATTATTGTTTTTGCTGTTTTTGGTGTCAGACCTGAAAGGTTCGTGATACCAACTGGTGCTGACCTGCTTGACGAACGAGTTATACAAATGTGGAAAACCAACCCTATATTCACTCTTAATCGGGTTTCTGAAGATTATTCTATCAATGGAGTTGAATTCTGTGAAATCGTCCAGGTTGGCACTGTATTTCTCTTTGTATAATGGTTCAAATTTGGGCCCTCCTGGAAGCGCGACGTTCAAACTCTTGGCTGTGAAAAATGATGACTTGTCGAACAAGTAATAGTAATTTGGATCGTTGATCTCAGATAGTATTGGTTTGGAAATGTTGTATAATGAGCTCAATGTCTCCAAATTTAAATTCCACGTTTTGTATGATTCTCCGTTCACAAATTCGGTATCTTCCAAGGGCTTTTCGTCATACAACCACTCCTGTATCTCTTCAAAGTCATCTGAGTTTGGGCCATCCATTTCAATGGCATCTAATGGCTCTACATCTTGAAGGTTTTCCAGCCAGTCTAACGGAGGCTCTTCGTCATCAAACGGAGGGAAGTTCATTCTCTTGAAGTTCTTTCTGTCCCTTTTTTCCCTTCTCATGGCAATCCAGGTAGATGCCCACTGGGCGGTATATACAGGCTCGATTACCCTGGGGCTTTCGTTCACAAACGTTATGGCACCAGTTATATGATAGAGAACTTTGACCTCTTTTACTTGTTCCCACGGTTGTGGCATGTTTTCAAGAAGCTTCAAGATTGCATGGGGCATGTACTTGAGAGAGCCCAATACAGATCTTTTGTCTGAGGCAAACTTCTTGGAAGAAAGATCGCCATGGTCAAAGATGATTTTACGAAGATGTTCTGGAGGCATCTCAACTTTCGTGGGGATAGTCAATGTAGATTTGCTGTTGGCATTTGCCTTCTTGGGGACCTGATATCTCTTCTTTTGAAGCTGAAGCCATTGGTTTTTGCGAAGGGGCAAATTTGCAGTGGAAGGCGCAGATAACTTTTGTTTCTTTGAAGCCTGGACTACAGATTGTCGAGACAGAGCAGACACCGAAGATGTAACTGATGGTGGAGGTGGTGGTGGGAGATGCAGTCGGGATGGCGCTGGAGGTGGCGGGCGTGGTATTGATCTATTTGGCCTTATCCCTGCTGGGGGTGGCGGCGGTGGTGGTAATCGTCTCCCATTAGTTGTGCCTGGAGGTGGCGGTGGTGGAGGTAGTCTTGCACCATTTCCTGAAGGACCACCAGGAGCCGCCGAGTTTGTGGGCCTTCGCACTCCCCCTGGAGGAGGCGGAGGTGGTGGGACTTTCCTTGAAGTTTCCTTGCCCATGCTGATTGAAATTGGTGAATTACCTGCCTTTTTGTGGATGGTTTTGATGAGTTATTGAAATCACTTGAAATCTACAACTTCGATTTCATGTATTGATGTTTTTTAGTGAGATGAGATATTGTGGTACGATATGCAGGAAAGCATTGCCAGAAATCTGATAAGTGAGTTTACAAGGTGAGTTCTTCAAAAGCATTGTTTTTGGGCCGAATTGAAGAGCTTTCTTAGAGATTCTCAAGGCCAGATGAAAGAAGTACTTCCATTTTTCGTTTTCTACAATTTGTAGCTTTCAGTGGGCTCTTCTATATGGCCATCGACGCCGTTTTTAAGGTTGGATCTTGATTGTGCTTGGTGCAGGACGACTCTCCACCCACGCCAAAATGCATGCGCGGAATAACCGCTGATAAAAAGCAAATCCTCCGCACTTGACACAAGAATCCCTTACGAGCCATACAGTCAAGTCTCTCTACATTAGCATTGGTAGTACATAATAGGGGAAGAAGTACAAATTTTTTTTGTCATAGTTCTCGCCTTCTGATATGAATACCACTAATTCTACCGCCAATGTTACGGAGCAGATCCTTGGTGCGTCGAACTCGTCCTCCGCAGAGACTTCAGTTCCTCCGATAATCCAGATTCTAAATGCGTTTGCTACAGCAATACAAGAATCTGGGGAGCTGTCGGTGTTGGACTGGGACAGGTTTGGCGCAATCCTTACGTACTGCTGCTCGATATACGGGCTCTCATGTCTCATAATGGCATTCATCCTTAATAGAACGCTAATCTTAGCGACCGTCAATACCACGAGATTACAAATGGAGGTGGTGAATAGTGAATTGTTGGGTGCAGGAAATAGAGCTGCAACTTTACATCGTACCCGAAAGGCCGTTGAATACATAAAAAAATTGGTAGCTCTCAGTCTCAGAGGCTTCGCTATCGTCACGTTGTTGTACAATTGCTTCAACGTGCTTGTTGCATTGGATTTCGCTTGGAAATCGTCATCGTGGTGGCTGCCAAGTTCGGCCCTCCTGAACCCTTCTCACCCTGCCTGGATCAGCCTGATTGTACGCTTCCTCTTGTTTGGCTATGAGTACGATACCGACAACTATGCACACTCGAAGTACATGCTGACGCCACAGGATCAGGTGCAAATTGGCCCTACTGCTGATATGTACTGGCCTATATTCCTTGGCTTCTGTGTGCTGCTGTTTGTAGAGACCTTCATCTCGGTGATAAAGGGAAGGAAACCGTTCAATGAGTCTGGGATAACCATTTTCGAGCACTCGATGGCATACCATCTGTTCAGCTCCAAAATCGGATTTTTGTTCAGCGGGAAGAAGATCCACTTGAGACCTACGGAGGAGGTTTTGGTATGCAGTCTCTTCCTGATTTTCAACCATCTTAATATCCACATCGGAGCCCTTTTGAATGATAATAAGTTCAGATTGGTCCCGCTGACGATCTTGGGAACTGGGTTCATGGTGTATATGTTCCAGAGCGTGTACTACTACGGAAAGTTGACCGAGTTCCCCTTCATTATATTCTGGGCTTACGTGCCCCAATTCTTCTTTGTTGGGGTAGTCATTGTGTGCTTCTTCATTTGTGGTTTAGCGTTTGTATCGAACGGGTGTTCCTTGACAAACTTGAACTATGCAAACTTCTTCCAGCTAGATGAAGACCAGGCTGGCGCTCAAGATGACGAGTGGTTACCCACATTGCTCATGAGAAACTTCAACATCAAGCTCACGGATGACTTTTACTCGTCTGTTTTGAACTTGGGTACACTGATGGTGTCAGTTGCAGGAAAGTCGTGCTACATAAAGGAATTGGGAATCATCACAGTGACTGATGACACATGGTTAGAGAAGAGCTTGTGGGAGAGGATATCGCAGAGCGTCAGCAATCCTAGCGGCCGCGGCAAGTACAGCCATGGTAGTGTATTCCAGTACTTGAAGGACAAGAACATCTCGGGTTATTCTAATTTGATCAAGTATCCATCGGAAAGGCTCTTGAAGGGCCAAACTTTGAGCGAGTTTGTTGAGACTGCGCACCAGTCGAAGTACGACAAATACAGTGTTGCTAAAAGGAGGGTGATGTACTCTGTTGAAGCTTTCAGGAACTTGACACAGTTGTTTGTAGGAATATCCAAAAAGTTGTTGAGGAGAATTACCCTGGTTTCGAGAAGAGCTAGCAGTACTGAGCAGCGGGCAAGCAGCAGGCGCAGGCTAAGTGTGCCGCCCTTTTTACAACGTTTCGTGCAGCCACCACAGGACTCAAGTGAGCAGGACAACCAGCAAAACAGCTTCGAGGGCGGGTATGTTAACGTTGACGATTTGAACGAAGACCAACTCTCTAGCGGGTTACTTCTGGGAACCGGATTTGAATTCTCGGAGATTGACAGTTCCAAGGACTATGAGCCCGTTGTCGAATACCCGTTAACAGACCAGCTGGATATAGAGCTGGACGCAGAGAGCATCGATGGTGACCACGCCTTCCCGTTCGACGAGCTCATTTCGTCGCCGCAGGAGTTCACCGAGTTGGTGAATTCGAGCCAGGAATTGCGCCACCACATGAGTTACAAGGAGGACAGGCGAATGACTAGGTCAATGTATGTCAACATGAGCCTGAGTGAGACAGAAACGAAGAAGCTCATGGAGCTTATCTTAGACAAGAGGAAAAAGCAATACGAGGCATTATGCAGAAAAGAGGAGGGAGAAGGAGAGGACGGCAATGAAATCGAAGATTTTGGATCCAAATACGACTGTGTTGTTTGCCAAGTCAACCCTAGGGAGATCATTACCTGGCCATGTAAATGTTTTGCAGTCTGCGAGCTGTGCCGGTTGAGTTTGGTCACCAAGGGTATGGAGGGGTGTGTTTGCTGCAGAAGAGACGTCGAGGGGGTTACCAGGGTATTTATTCCATAAATAGTAATGTACATATATGAGCATGATAACAAAAAAAAGGAAAAAACATGGGTTCACTCGTAGTTCTTGCAGCCTTCTTCAAACTGCAGTTTGTTGCAAAACGCTAAGCTTCAGTATTGGCCCGACTAAGTGCAGTCTCCTGTAGCGCAAGCTCTGGAGCCCCTATTCCCCTGCATACGCGCTTGAACTGTTCGCACGACCTGGAATTTTCATGATGTCGCGCGGGTGTTACGTAAAGCTGTAGCGGATTTGGTGGTGAAAAATAGTTCTCCGACAATACATGCTGCAACACCAGGCACTACCCTCTAGCCAAGGAGTTGGGGTAGTATCCATGGATACCCCCAAAACCACTCTCTGAAATAGGTTTAATGTTCTCCAAATCTCCCATTTCTCCCGTAAATGGCAGTTCAAGCTGCGAAACTTCCCCCCCTGTTCTCGAGCAGTACGTGCTGTGCTCTCCCCCCAGGCTCTGCTCAGACCCGAGGAATACTTGCTGCATTTCTCGCGCTGCCCCAAATTGTATTGTCTGTATTTTTCTTTTTTTAACAATTTTTTTTTTTTTTTTTCCTCTATTTGCTCTGGCTTCACGCGTGATTGAAGAGAAGTAGGCCAGAAAAACAATACTGCTTCTCCAACTTTTGTTACTCTTGAAACGCCAAAGGGTACAATACACTTGTCCAGGTACTCCTTCTATCTACTGTGAATTACTGCTTGGGACCCCCCTTCCTCATCATGTCTGAAGTATTCACTACGACCACCGTCACCACCACGACAACGACAACAATACCGCCAACCTTGGAGTTGATCTCGTCGGCCATTGGAGACTCCTTCGTTCACTACTTGAATAAGTTAGACCACATCCCCGGTGGCCAGATTATCTTACGTTACATCCGTTCGTCCTACAAGAATGACCCTATCCGTTCGCTCTTTGAATTGGCCTTGTTTGTCTTCGCTGTCCACTACTTCCTCCTGTCGAAGAGAAAGGAGAACAAGAGCGAAATCGTCAAGTTCTCCAAGCTGGAAATCGACGAGTTGATCAAAGACTGGGAACCAGAACCCTTGGTTGACAACTTGAACAGCTTGGAAAAGTGGGAATTGGAATCGATTCCCAAAGTGAAGGGTTGGAACAGGAGCCACCTCACTCTCTACAGACCTGATCACGACTCGTCGGTCGTGTCTACAAATGTCGTTAACCTTGCCTCGTACGACTTCCTCAACTTGAACGATAACGAAAACGTCCAAAATGCTGCCAAGTCTGTCATCTCCACCGCCGGTGTTGGTGCTTGTGGTCCCCCAAATTTCTACGGTTCTCAAGATGTCCACGTCAGATTGGAGGAGGACTTGGCTGAGTTTTTAGGCACTGAGCAATCCATTCTTTACGGGCAAGATTTTGTCACTGCCGGTTCTGTTATTCCTGCCTACTTGAAGAGAGGCGACCTCTGTGTCGTCGATAGTGGTGTCAGCTTGGCTATTCAAAAGGCTCTTATTGTGAGTCGTTGTAACATTGAATGGTACGAACATAACGACATGGAACACTTGGAGATCATCTTGAAGGAATTAAAGCCAACCTTGGACAAGGAACCTATCCGCAGAAGATTTATCGTCACTGAAGGTTTATTTATCAACTCTGGTGACATCGCTCCATTACCAGAAATTATTGAATTGAAGAACAAATACAAGTACAGATTGTTCCTTGACGAAACTTTCTCCATAGGTGTCTTGGGTAGTCACGGAAGAGGTGTTGTTGAGCATTTCGACGTTCCAAGACTGGAAGTCTCCATCACCATCGGTTCATTTGCTACTTCCTTCGCAAGTTCGGGTGGTTTTTGTGCTGGTGTGAAGCCAATGGTTCAGCATCAAAGAATTTCCTCTAACGCTTACACTTTCAGTGCCTCGTTGCCTCCTTACTCGGCCAAGGTTTCATCTCAGTCTATTTCCGAGATCATGAGTCAAACAACTAACTTAGGCAGAAGCAAGTTGATATCGACTTTGCACGACAAAGTTTCTCATGCTTACAAGAGAATCAATTCTATTTCTTCCCCCTTTTTCTCTGTCACTTCTAACCCAAGTTCCCCTATCATTCACATTTCCTTGGCTGCTGCTTATAGAAAGTCTTTGGGTTTACCTTCCTTCTACGGTAACACCCACTTCTTAAACACTGGTAAGCAAGCACGTGCTTTGAATGAATTCTCCAGATACCAAAATTTGGAAAGTTTCCTTTTACAAAAGATTGTTGACGGTGTGTTATTCGAGTCCAACATCCTTATTACCAGATCCAAGACTCTTCTTGAGCACGAAAACTTGCCCGTTTTGGCGCCTCATTTATTGATAAATATCACCACTGGTGTTTCAGACAAAGAAATAGACTTGTGTGCTCAAACCTTGGAAACTATCTTCAACAAGGTTTGCAAGACTGTTTCCTCTGAAGCTAAATTATTATCTTTGGAAGACGAAATCGTAAAGTATCAGAAATATTAAGCGGTGTTCAGGGAATAGAACACAAGTTGGATGGTGCCCGGGTTTAATTTGTGAAGGTGTTGAAGCAACCCGGAATAAGAGACAATGGAAAAACAGTTAAATAGGAAAGGAGTGAGAAATTGCATAGGGCATTCTGGAGCATATTTTCCAAAAGTCTATAATTAACAACACTTGAAAGTCAATGAAAGTGTTGGAACTATTGGTTCTAAAGATTAATTTACAATAAACATACATATAAAATAATACATAAATTCAATACTACAAAACCACATATAAAGTCCGCGACAGATACAAGGATGGCATACCTTGGGATATCTACGGTTAAGCTGTAGTCGAAAGTGAATCGCATGTGTATATTACCTATGTTCAGCTGAGTTCTTAATCTGTATTGTATTCATTTCAGCATTCTATTTCTAGCCTCTCTTGCAATTGATCTTGCCTCTTCGATATCATGAGCATTGCTATGGTTCAAGTCCTTGGCAAGCAGGTATGCCTCTTCGAATCTTCTATTTTCCAATGCGTTTCTCGCAAGCCAAAGTCTTGACTTTGATGATTCGTCACTTATGCCCCATTCAAGCTCCAGCTCCAAACACATCTTCATGTACTTGATAGTGTCCTTCCACAATCCCAATTTCTCCGAAATAGTAGCCAACTTATACGTTATATGAGGCTCAACAACGATGAGAGCGCCGTTCGCATTCGAAGACAGAGCCTCGTTACCGGTGTCATCAGTCAACCCATTGCCCTGTATGTGATTTGTTTGACTGTCAATTTGGAAAGCCTTTTCAAAACTCTTGATTGCTTCGTCAAGTTTGTCGATTTTTTCATAACAGTTTCCTAAAGCTTGCCACATTCTCTTGTCAAGAGGCTGCAAGTTAGTTGCCTTTTGATAGTAATACAAAGCGTACATGTGCATATCCAAAACCTCGTAAGCTTGCCCCAATCCATACCAGGCTCTGAAATCTTTTGGATTCGTATCAACTGCTCGCCTATAGGACTCAATGGCAGCGTGGGAGTTCTTAAGCTCAACGAATTCATGTCCCATCAAAGTCCATGCAGAAAGACAGTTCTTGTTCAAAGTTAAGGCACGCTTGTAGTACGTGATGGCCTTTTCGTGTTCGAATTTCATAGAATGGTAATTGGCGATTATGCAACACGTTTCCGGTCTGAATTTGTCGATCAGAGACAGGAATTGAGCCAAGAAGGAAAGTTTTGACTTCTTTTCCATGACATAGAGCATATTGGAGTACGTGTCAAGGTCATCAAGTCGCAAAGGATCATTCACGAGTATTTTGTCAAACAACTCTTCGGCTTTGAAGTAGTCAAGAGAATGGTATGCGATCAAGAACTCCTGGACACTCAAGAACTGGAAATTGGGAAAAGTCTTCTTTAGTGAGTTCAAGTTTTCGTTTAGCACGGCCAGCTGTTGGTAGAATTCTTGATATATTACCACTTCAAAGAACTTGAACATGATATTGGATGACAAGGATGACTTGGTCTTCTTCAATTTACCTATAAAGGTCAACGCTTCCTCGTACGTGCTCAATGATGCAATGAGCTCCTGCCAGCATGACCAGTTGTAAGGGAAAAGCCTCAAAGATTGGAAGAGACTTTGCTGGGCAAAACCATACTTCTTCTTCTTGTTATGTATGACACCGTTCAAGTAGTATAGAAATGCATTGGGTTTGTTTTTGGGGTTGCTGTGGTACGTGGAGATCTCCTGAAGAATCTTGGACAACTTCGAGTTGAGGAAGTCGCTGAATGATGAATTGCCGCCAATTAGGTCAGTCACATTGTCGCCTACTATGTTCTTGTTGAGGCTCTTGTTGTTTGCGTTAGTCATAGTAGCGTGTTGGTTGGAATTGATGTTGCTTGAAAGAGCATTGCTGTCGTTTAGGCCACTGGTGTTACTGGTGACGTTGTCGGAGTTGATGTGCGATGTGTTTGGGTTGCTGATGGAGACATTTGCATAAGTGCTCCTGTTGGGATGGTTGAGATCACCAGATATCGTTGAATACTTTGTCAGAAGAGAAGAGCTAGTGCCGACTTTGATACTCCCGTCAGTCTCCTCCATGGATCTTTTGTCTGCAGAGATCAACATCGAGTATAGTCTTAGGAACAAGGCGTTCCCACTCTTACAGTCTCTCAACACATACGCGGCTCTGTCGAACTCCTTGCAATTGAAGTATGTCTTAGCTAGCAAGAACTTATCTTGGTCTAGAATCTCGTCGAGTTCCAATTGAGGCAAGGCATAGTCTGCATGAGAGAGTTCCTTAGAGCTAGGCTCCAACCCATTGAGGGCCTCCGCACACCACTTTGCTGATTGATACAAGTTCAAGTTGGTCAATATTTGGCTCGCCTGTATGAGCTTTATGCGTATTTTATCAGACATCTTGTGGAAGGTGATTTGCTGGCGTAGATTCGCTTGTTTTTGGCGATTGTTGGTTCCGGGGTGTAGTACGCGACGCACCGTGTGGGTATGCTTTCGTGTATTGAGTTTGTAGAGATATGTATCACACCTGTACTTAGATTGCCCCTATTACCTGATTTTTGGCCGTACACAAGTAGTTTCGATATTGGAAAGTTGGTTCTACTTCCACAGCTAGGGATCGTTCTGTTTTGTTTTGTTTTTCTGATCTTTGATCTGTGTTTGCAACTGTTTTCATATCGTCTGAAAAAGTTGTTGACACTCCTGCACCTCGAGGGAAACAGAAAGAGCACCAAAAAAGAATCCCCATCTAAGAGTGATGGGGAGTGTACTTCATTAAATACCTGACCATTTACTGCTGTTGCTGCTCTTGTCGCTAATTAGCTCTTCAAGAATATCCATTCGATCACGTTAGCCCGGGAAGTAGACTGTGCTCTTCAGGAACACCCATAAACAATTCCAATGGCGTCTTCTCCATTATCTACATTTGGGTCAGCTGAGGCACTCCTAAACCATCACTTGGATAACATCAATAGCGATGGCAGCTCGCCTCAAACATCTGAACTCCTCCTGCTAAAGAAGGCATTTGTGTTGGACTCGTTCAAGGTGAACCGCTTCCACAAAACATACAAGAAGTGGGAAAACCAACAGCGCAACGATTTCATACAGAACGAGATTGCCTCCTACAACAAGCAGTTGGGAGAGGTGGCCAGAATCAACTACGAAACAGAGCATTTACAGAGAGAATACGAAAAGCTATGCCAGCAGATCAACTTGCCGGACTTCCAGTTTTCCAGAGAAACGTTGGAGAAGTACGAAGGGGGCGAAGAATTGCTTGCAAGACTCAGCGAAGAAGACGCATCCAGTCCAGTGGTGAGTCTAGACAAGATATTCTCCATACAAAGATCCGACGGGAAGTTACCGAAACCCGATTTTGAGATTTTCGAGGCATTGCTAAACATCGAGTTCAGGCTCCGTATACAGAGAAGAATCAAGTACGAAGTGTTGCTCATAATAAGGCAGCAGTTGACCACCAAAAACAAGAAGTGGGCCACGAGGGACTCTGCGTTGAACGATTTCATGCGGAAGCTCAGCGACGTAACGGAAGAAGTCGAAAAGATCCGGAAGAGCGAAGGGGAAGACTTGAGAGGGTACGAAGAGGACTACGAGATGGAAGATGATGAGGACGATGACGATGAAGAAGCAGAAGAGCAAGAAAACACGGAAGCAGACCAAATTGACGCGGAAGCTGGCACGCGAACAGAGGGAGAAGGAGAGACAGAGGCTGAAGGAACAGCCGGGCCAGAGTCCGACACAGAGACGGAGACTGAGGTTGGAATTGATGGAGACGAGGGAGACGCTGAGGGTAACTCTGAGAGACTCACGGGTCTGGTCGAACCCATAGAGGGAGAATCGGCTACTGCACCCGGCGTGCTAGAAGAGCGTGCAATCAACGCTGACGATGACGATGATGACATCATGAACGTAGACGGATAGACAACAACTAGACTACATATCAGCTTCACTTTCTAGTCAATAAATTAGTATATTTATTTGATTAATTTCATTACGCTTTTACTAAGTACCTATATCCTGTAAAAAAAATTTAAAATACCTCTGCTTCTTCTTTGTGTATCTCTCTCCTGTTTATGGACGCTTTCATTCCAGCGGTTTATGTGGTGTTTTCACAGATCGGTTGGTGGATTGATTGATGAATAGATGAATTTGAATATCGTGTGGACTACTACTCTTAGTTTTCAGTGACTAACTCGACCTTAGATGGGGTTTCAGGAGCCTTGAGAGCATCGTCACCTTGGAAAATGTACTTGAAGACTTGGCCTGCATTGTCACCGGCCTTGACTCTATAATCGACAATTCTGTATAACTGGTAACTTGCAACACCTCCCAAGAAGAAGTTGACACTGGCCAATAAGGCGTTTCTAGGCTTGATCACAAACCCAGCCCAACGGGTCCATATAGCACCAGTGGCAAATAAGGCAACTTGTTGGGTACCACTGAGCTTCTCAACGGGTCTTTGGATATCGTTGATACCAGCGATGACAAGGGACCACTTCAAGACTGGAGCCCAGAAGTGGACGGTCTTTGGACCGGTTTCCGAGTTGAGGAAACGGGTGAACTTTGAGGCGTGTTGAGCAGTTTGGGCCATTTCGTATTGGGTTTAATTGCGTGTGTTGTGGTGTATTGTAGTGAACGGGAATAAGAAACGCTTTTCAAATTCACTCCTCCGATTTTCTCATTTTTTTCCGCCATAGTTAACAATTTGTATGTGAGGGAGGGGTGTTTGCAGGGAGGATCGGTAAGCAGCTTGCCGTGACCAGTATGCCGGATTCTGGCGGCTAAAACGCAGGATTTCGCAGAATGGATTTTCAGTTTGGTCGATTGAGGAGAAGCTTCTCCAAAATGGTTGCTAAGCAAAAAAAATATTTTAGGCAACATTTGGCGTTGGCTGCGAAAAAAATAGTGAAAGAGATTTGGGGTGCCTAGGCCCACAACTAAGATTCAGACTTCGACGCTGACGAATTGGATATTTAAGTAAGATATCGTAGTGCATTCGAGCATCAGCCACCTACTACAACATTCTAATGATACTAGTTTTGGAACTCATATAATTTTCCATTCATTTTTTGGGCATATTGTTACTATCTAAACAGTCCGTCGAGAGGCACGGTGAACCTCACTTCAGCTGGGAAACATTCGAAAATTGTCTTTCTTTTTTTTTTTTCTTTTCAGTTTTTGTTTTTGTTAATTTTTTTTTATCGTTTTCTATGGTTTTACAATATACGTTGTCCTCTTTACTTCACTGGGTATACGCATGGCTTGGCTTCAGAGCCTGAAGGTCAGCAGCGATCAAAATGCTACTAAAAAAAGCTCGTTTCTCGAGCCCATGTTAGCATGCATCGTTTCTAATGTCACTCACCTACACAATCAATGAGATGAAGAATCCAAATACGACGCTGAAGATGCTTGCTAAACCCTTGTCAATGTGAGCATCGTTCTTGGAGATCACTGGTACATCAGAGGTGGTGTCTGGACTGGAACCGGAACTAACGCTTACAACGTCGGTCGCAGACAGATGAGATGTCGTAGTGGTTTCAGCGGGAGAAGTGGCGGGGGCAGGCAGTGTGGTGGTGTCAAACGATGGGGTGTACGATCCAAGGAGAGTGGTGGCCAGGTATTCTGAGTCTTGACTAGACTTAAGAGATTCACTAGAAGACAATGCAGCAGCCTGGCTAGAAGAGTCAAAAGGGATAGATGTGCTCAGCGTAGTTGGTGCCTCAGAAGCTGTTCCTGCGCTCGAACTTTCGGACGTGCTTGATGTAGTATCTGGAGCTTCTGAACTTTCAGATGTAGTTGTTGGGGCTGTTGATGAAGTTGTTGGGGTCGTGGGGCTTTCAGATGTGCTTGTTGGAACTGGTGTTGGCTCGGTCTGTGGGGTTGTTGCATTAGATCTAGCAACCAAAGTGAAGATCAGGGCATCGTCGTTCACGGTGTCGCCATCGTGATGCAACACAAGGTAAGTGCCTGACCCGTCGATTGTCGAACGAACAAACCTAACTGGATTTTGAAGTGGGATCTGAGTAATTTTTGTTTCTCCATCAGAAGCCACAATGATATTATACCCGTTTTCCGTAGGAGGTTGAAGGTTAGCTGAAAGAAACCAATCATCAGTCTGAAGGTAGTATTTTAAGCCATTAATATTCACAAACATATTGTTTGCATCCCGGTCATAGTGGAAACGAACAGTTTCATAAAGAGATTGGTCAGCTAATTGAAACCGGTAACCATCTCCCCAACGGGTTGGATACAAAATGGAATGCTGATAAGACTGGGGATTCGCGATGGTAGGTTCACTAAAGACTGAGTACCATTCATCATTGGAGCTTACAATTCCGACAAAGAATGCAAGTAAATAAAATAAGTAGTTGGAGCGCATTTTACTGGAGTTGTTCTTGTTGTAATTTCAACTTTCCGTAGAGTAATTCGTTCATGGCAAGAATCTCAGCGAAGGGGTGCCTATTTAAATACTTTTAATTGCTTCATGAGTGCCTGCAATGCAGCCAACGTTTTCTGTGGAAGAAGTGTGGAGGCTGCTTCCCATTCCGGTTTATTGCAATAAGGTGGGCGAAAATTACAGTTTAAAGTTTGAGTATGGGGGTGATGCACAGTTAGCACTTAGCTCGAGGTTTGCAAACCACAGCAGAGAACCAAGAATTTTTTATGTGGGTCCTCGATTAGAAATAAGGGTTGCCATGAGCAGTCTAGACTGAATTCAAGGGGAATCTTCGTGCCGGCTCGAGCCTCATAAAGAGCGGGATTCTAAATGGCTGCGAATGCGAAAGGCTTTTACATTCCTATTATCAAAGCTTATTTTAGTTTCTCGGAATGAACGTTGAATATCCACACTATTTAAAAAGTTTATTTTTTCTGAAAAGAACGACCTTAATAATCTATATATAGCCACCTTGTTTACATAGTTGATGGAATATTCCTTCCTCGTTCGTAAGCAAATTTTTGGGGCTGTCGAATTCTTTTACAACCCCGTGGTCCAAAGAGATGATCCTATCACTGTCCATAACTGTATCCAATCTATGCGCAATAGTGATAATGGTTCTATCCTTGAAATGAGCCCGGATTGTTTCTTGAATAATCTTATCTGTCTGCACATCGACTGCTGCAGTTGCCTCATCAAGCACAATTATCTTGGATTTGTTGAGCAAAGCTCTTGCCAAACACATTAATTGAAGCTGTCCAGCGGAAAAATTGGATCCACCTTCAGCAACTTTACAGGCGAGACCGTCTTTGTTTTCTTGATGCTTCTCTATCTCCTCAATATGATTCTTCAAGTGCGCTAATTCTAAAACATTCCAAATCTCTTCATCTGAGTATTCATTCAATGGGTCCAAGTTTTGTCTCAATGTGCCTTCAAACGCCTGTGAATCTTGCGGAATAATCAGCAAATGGTGTCTCAAATCGTAAACTGATAGTTTGGAGATATCCACATCATCAATGAAAATTGAACCTTCGACGGCTTCTATTATCCTGAAGAGGGCGAGAGTCAATGAACTCTTTCCTGCTCCTGTACGACCAACAACGCCAACTTTCTCGCCACCTTTGATATCGAAAGTGACTTTTTTCAATATCAAATCAAGGTTTTTACGATATCTCGTTGAGTAATCAAGAAATCTAATACTTCCTTCTTTTGGGAACTTCGGAGGTAGTTTTGGATATTGCCCGACGTCTTCGTCTTGCTCTGTCGGTAAATTGCTATATTCTAAGCACCTTTCAAACGCGACAATAGTGGACTCCACTTCTGCAGATAACCTAACGACAAAACTTAAGCGCAGTGTGGTTTGTAATGCATAAGTCATGACAAACCCTGCGGTACCTGCGCTCAATGGTGATCTAGTTAGTAACGAAAAGATGGATAACGAACTAGTAGACAATATTGCAATAGATCCAATGAATCTTAACCTTGACGACAACCACCTATTTGAGGACCGAAGCATATACAAGGATTTCAAATTAAAATCTAAGTTGGCATCATCCAAGTACTTGAACCTGTCAAACTGTTGGAATGCTCTGACCGTGTCAACACCATTTAAACTTTCCTGGAAATGGGCATAAATCGGGGATCTTGAAACAGACACAAGCCTTTTCAATTCTCTTGAAACTGACAGGTAATACTTTTGGTAGTGAAAGTAAGCAAATGATAGGACGATGATGACCAAAATGAAAGGTGGAATGACAACGGCAACAACTCCTAAGGTAAAAAATGTATGAATCAAGGCATTGAAAAACCCCGAGAACGATCTAGGCAATGCGTCATCGACTCTATTTATGTCACTTGTAAACCGATTCATAATTCTACCAATTGGGGTTCGTTCGAAAAATGACATTGGAGCTGCAAACAATGATTTTGACATTCGATCATGAATATTCCTCGACGCTCTAATCGCTAAAAACGCCCAAAGTAGGGCACCTCTAGCGAGTACCAAAAAGCTAGAGCTGAAACCCAACACCGCGTAAACGCCAATATATCTAGTATAGTATTTGTTTGAGCCGTTTGAGGAGTTTTGTTCTGCCCAATGCTTTAGCCAATAGTCAGCAGCGACAGACAATGACAGGGCAATGACGAGACATAGAATCCATGCAATCGCACCAATAATGGATGATGCTTTGATGTATTCATAATATACATGCCATTTGACCCTACCAATAGCAGACTTTTCAACGGTCCCTGCGGTTCTTAGAGCCTTCTTTGTGGTATCTTCAACTCCTTCACCGGCTTCTATTGTTTTTGGTATATCTGCAGCAGATATATTTATAGTGGTTTCAAGTGGGGTTTCGGTGCCTGTTACGTTCATAGTCGATTCTGGGATAACATCCGCAGGAGTAGTCGTGGTAGAGGTAGAGGTAGAGGGTACATCGTCAGAAGGAGTAGGTGCTTGATGATAGATGTTTGAAAGTGATTTCCATGCATATGGTGCCAACACAGCTTCCTCTAGCGAGGAATTTGTTGCCTTCCTTGTGAGGGAATTTTCAGCAGCTGAATCTCCATCAAATTCCTCAGAAGCAGTGCCTTCTGGTTCCTTTATTGAAGGAGTCGTGGAAAGATTCGGTGTTTGAATACTAGCTGGTCCGTTTTTACCAAATTCCTTCAATAATTGATATAGCTTCCCATTACTATCCTCCTTCTGTAAAATTTCAGTAAAAGTTCCGCTTTCAACAATTTGACCTCTTTCAAGTAAATCTATTGAGTTTGAGTAGTTCAAAACCAGCAACGAGTTGGTTGCCAAGATTATGGTCTTTGATTTCAAAAGCCCACTCTCCCTAGATAACACATTTTGAATGATTTGTTTTCCGACGTGACTATCCACAGCAGATAAGATGTCATCTAGCAAGTAAACATCGCACCGTGCATATACGGCTCTTGCTAATGACAATCTTGCCTTTTGACCTCCAGAAAGGGATATACCCTTTTCTCCAACAAAAGTTTCGTCACCATCTGGCAAAACCTCAATATCTGGTACCAATTGGCAGCATTGAATTGTCTTTCTATAAAATTCTTCATCATATTGGTGTCCAAACAATATGTTGTCCTTCACAGTTGAATTCATAATCCATGGGTTCTGCGCACAGTATGCAATAGATCCACTTATCGAGATAAATGGAATATCATTGATTGGGTCAACACTGTTAACTGCTTCAAGCAGCCCAAGCAATGAAGTTAAGAAGGTTGACTTACCACTTCCCACTTTTCCAACTATACAATGTAATTGAGCTTTACGTGCCCTAAAATTGATGTCTTTGAGAGCGTACCTGACAGATGTGATTCTTGTTTCGATATCTTCATTGTCATCGCCCTCACTTTCTCTGGATGGATCCACAGGCCTTTCCCACAAGAATGAGGTATTTACTATTTCAACAGTAACGTCTCCATTTACTTCTTTCTTTGGTAACCTCTGAATAACATCTTCCTCAATCTCAGTCGCAACTAAGAACTTGGCGATTCTTTCCAATGAGACACCAGAGTCAATCAATTGAGTTATTGTCGATGGAAATTGCAACAATGGTGAGGAAATCATGTTGAGTAAGGACAATGTAGGGAAAACAATTTCAGAGGTTAAAGGCTTGTCCAGGGTCATGACATACGTTGTAAACGTAACAAACGATAGCAAGAACGGAATGATCTGCCAAATGAAGTTTCCAAAAATGTTGAATGATCGTATCTTCCTCAAATTTGTCAACTCCTGGTTCACTCTAATGTCCTGGAGTTTTTCATTCATTGGGTCTTCCCAAGAATAAAGCTTTATACTCTTTATAGATGTCAAAATTTCGTTAATCACTTTACTTCTTGCATCCTTGAATTTCATTTGAGTTTTGCTCAACCTCTTCAGAATTCTAATGAGTGTAGAGTTTAATGGAATCATGATCACTAGCACCAAGATGCTTGCCGCCGTTGGCTGCCAACCAACCATGTAGTATAAGGATATCAAGCAAAGTATGAGCTCAACTGGTGCCACGACGACTGTTTGGATATTCTGAGTAACTTGTTGAATTCTGTCCACATCCACAGAGACCAAGTTCACTATTTCACCGGTAGGGTTTGAAGCTTTCGACTCAACGGAAAGCTTCAATGACTTTTGGTACAAAAATGACGTCAAGGAAGATCTGCAACCTAATCCAGCTTTGAGAATCAAAAGAACGTACTGGTTATCAAAGGATGTCTGCACGATTGTTATGGCAAACATTCCCAAAGAGATGAGAATACCCTTCAAGAGCGGGTCAGCATCGACAGCCTCACCGCCATCTGATACGCGCTCTCTGTCGCCGAAGAACTTGATAAGTTGTCTCAATAGTTGAGGCTGAATGAATGACAAGATCAGGGAACCCATTTCGCACAAAAATGCCAAAAACACTACCGGTCCGAAAGCTAAAACTAACAGACGAAATAAGTGCCACGTGCTTCCCCTTTTATGGGGACTGGAAGACTTCCCCTTGTAATAGACATCCCTGAGCTTAGAACTCGAAAGCTCTGCCGAGAGTTCATGTGAGATGTTTGGTAAATCATCCAGCGACAATGTCTTGTTTACGTATGCCTGCTTGATTATGGGGTTCATCCAAGTGTAAGTCAACTTGGAATATAAATTTGGTTCAGAAAGCTCCTCTGTCCAGCCGTTCAAGTTGTACTCATAGATCAAGTTGTGTGTGGGTTTCCATAAAACGGATTCATATATGATAATAGAGATGGAATTCAAAATCAAGAACACCTCGGTGAGAAACAAGGCTGATACTTGTCTGTTTTCCTGATCAATCTGGCTTACAAGCACTGGCCACTGCGTGAAGTTGTCTTGGAAGAACAAGACGATCTGGAGGATCGTAAGAAAGGGCCAATATGTCAACAAGTAGGAGGAGGCGGTTGGTGCTTTGGCTACCTCTATGAAATGCAAGGGCAAAATGACGAAAACCAACGATAACGAGACCAAGACAAAGGTGACTATTTTGAAATCAGAGTATCTGGCGTGTATGTTTGTGGCGGTCAAGGTCAACGCCACGTACAAGGCACTGTGCACCAACACAGAGTTGCATCTTATGTAGTGATTGACGCCGGTGTTTCTAGGAAGTAAATTGCCGTACCACTTCCCACTGAGCTTGGGCGAAAGCACGAGCTTGTACAATTGCTGAAGGCAAAGGAGAGTGAATATTGCCGTGGTAAAGAGATACAACCACGCCACAAAGCAAGGGTTGAATGCGTTTTCGTGACGGGGTGCTAGTGGCTGCAAATATGACTTGAGTCCACATATTAGCTGTGGGTACTTGCTATCGCCACCAGCGAGCACAACGGCCAATTGCAGCTGTGACTCGAATTGCTGCAACTGAATCTGTTGGGCCATGGTGTGATGTCACCTTGATGTGAAAATAGTGGATCTAGATTGTATGCCTAGTGGGTATGATGGACTTCAGTGGATAAAGAAGTGATGGTTTTGAATTTATCTAACTCATTCGCTGGCGCTCATTCCCAATCTTTCGTCCGGGTGTGTCGAATTTCAGTTGCCGGAAGTGTCAAAAGATTGTCTCGAGTCTCTTGATTACGTCAAGTCGCAAAAACAGACGAAATGTGTAACGGAGTTGGAATATGCAGGATGTATCTGGACTGAGGGACGATACGAGGGTTTTTATGCAGCACAAAATGGATTGATAGGGTCCTTTCGGCCTTTGTTCTCAGCATCAAATGGGCCGTTCATTGGATGGGTTGAGAGAATAATTGGGGCATTGGAATATTCAACGGTAGACAATAGTAGATGTAGTCGGAGATATGTGCATTTTGCCCGTGAACTATAATACCATATGAAAGGCTGTAAACAGTTACTTGTCTGGCCGCTTACAATAGGTGTAAAGAAATTTTGTTAGGTAACATCGTTACAACATTTCCGGCTAGAGATTGCCTGGAGGTCAACCATACCATATAATGTTAAATAGGCAAATTTTGTGCTAGCTAATTTACAATGTTTATTAAGGGATCGAATGCTAAATTTCCTTGACCAGTTCTCAGCTCACCAATGTATAGGGAGGCATAGTTCCCATGCTTTGCTATTATATGACATTCTAATAGCAATTGTCACAACCTTCATCCATGTGATTATAAATGTCATCTTGCACTGTGCCGCCGGGTATTAAGGGGAATGTGAACATATCAAAATCTTTTTGAAAAGTTTGGGGCAAATGATCAGTATAACTTTCCTCTATATTTCTGATTATACTATTATTATCTTTTGCAATTGTAAGGTAGTAAGAAGGATATTCCAGCACATCATTTTCAAAAGTGATCATTTATTTCATCATAACTTGTCTGCCTTGGAACTATCTTGAGAGATAATTGTCAATACTTGTTCGAACATGGTTTGAAGAAGTCAAGAAAATCTAGTAGCTCTTTTGACAGTAATAACACTATAAAGGAAATGGGAGTAAAGTGATAATCACTTGACCGATACCTCGAGTATTGTAAAGGAATGAAAAGGAAGAAAGAGTATCAAAGGGAAACCAGCTTCATTATGAAAAGTCTGTCCCCACATGGCACAGTAAAAGTCTCCTCGAGGTTAGGAAAGACTTGCATTCTAATGAAGTCGTTTACCTTTCTTTTGTGAAACCATTTGTTAGAATCATGTAAACTATTCTCTACGTCTAGCTTTGTGAAGTAGTATAGCTTAAAATTAATTTATCAGATTTAACTACAAAACGGTTTTCACATAGGAATGCAAGGTAAGAAATAGTGCAGTTGTTAATGAAGAGAAAACTATTTCGCCATACCTGCTCAAGAAGAAGAAGATGAGCGAATTCATATACGGAACTTTAGGATTATGTAGAATAGTAGGGATGAAGCATAGTAATGGGGTTCGGTCTTTATATCAGGGTTGCAGGCGTAAGAGATGTACATGCTATTAATGAGTTTGGGGGTGGACTCATATTTTGCAACCAATAAATAGGAAATACCCAAGTAATTTAAGCTGAAGGTTGCAAAATTCAATGAACACTATATATACACTAGTGAACATAAACGTGTGTGGAAGAGAAATTAACCCATTTCAGCTTACCCAGAGTACTCAGCCCAAGCCTCACGGCAGTATCGGTGCACTTGGCTGCTTTTCCAGAGATCTATTACCCCGGACATTGCCCTCCCCCGGCCCAATTAAGCTACTGGCTGGATCGTATTTTCGAATTATTTTTTCTTTGCCCGAGAGAAGATTTTCAAATCAAATCACTGCATGGTATTTTTGGCACATATTTAAGCTTCTATACTGGGCACGCAACTCAAGGCAGCGATGGGTGCACATCGAGAAGTGTGAATGTGGGGGTGCAATTAGAGTATCAGTATACATGACTACCCAATCCAACAAGCTTTGCATAGAATGCCTGTTTCAGGAAGGTTGAGCAAAGTACGATAATGGCCCAACCACTCTACATTTATTGTTATACAGCTATGTGCATGACGTACCTGATGAGCATCGTTGAAAGAAATCATTCTTATCAACACCTTAACCCATAACATTACTCAACAAGCAAGACCGCATACCGGTCATTCGAATGGGTGTCATCATCTCGTTGCAAACTCATGTCAGTTCACACTGTGACAGCCACTTCACTGTAATGACATGTTACGACTATCCGGCATTTCCTTGCAGTTTCAAAATGCAACACACCGCTTTGTTTTGAGTTTCGTGAGTACTTTTTTTTTTTTTTTTGACTTTTTTTCACTCTTCGATTTGGCCCGAATCGGCCCCGTTAAATTTTCATACCCTCTAACCGTGGGAACTTGGCTGGAAAACATGGGGGAAAAAAAAAAAATTCGCGGTTACTCCGAAGACAAGAAAGCATGCCGATTATCAACGACAGCAATTGCGTTGGATCAGCACACCAATCTGGGGGAAACAACCAGCTGTAGACCAACAAACCCACCAATTCTGGTGCATAGGGGTACTCTCTCAAGCTTTAGACACATCTTGAGACCAAATATGGGCCCGAGTAGGCCAGTTTAGCAGCCGTTTTCCACGGCTAAGCGTCCCTCCTGCAGGGTGCGGATTTGAAATTTATTGCATTTGATTGGTTGTTACCCGCGCCCAATTTAGTATTTTTTTTTATTTTTTTTGATCCATCCATCCACTTTCTCCAGTCCCCCCGTCTCCCCCAATCCGGTGCTATTTAATAAACATTGTTTCCCATCTTTTTTTTTGCAGGAGTATATTAAAAGTTCCTTTTCTTCTTTTTTTCCCCTTCTTCTTCTTTTTTTGTTCTTCCATAATCAACAATGCTTTCCGCAAGAACATCAATTGTTAGATCTTCCCGTCGTAGCCTTGCTACTGCCGGTTTAACTAGAGATTCTCAAGTTAACCAAAATCTTCTTGAAACCCACTCTTTCATCCAATACAAGAAACATCTTGAAAATGTTGAAATTGTCAAGAACAGATTGAACAGACCTTTAACTTACGCTGAAAAGATCTTGTACGGTCACTTGGATGATCCACACAACCAAGACATCGAAAGAGGTGTCTCTTACTTGAAGTTGAGACCAGACAGAGTTGCTTGTCAAGATGCCACCGCCCAAATGGCCATCTTACAATTCATGTCTGCCGGTATGGATGCCGTTGCCACTCCATCCACCGTCCACTGTGATCACTTGATTCAAGCCCAAGTTGGTGGTCCAAAGGATCTTGCCAGAGCCATTGACTTGAACAAGGAAGTTTACGATTTCTTATCTTCTGCTTGTGCCAAGTACAACTTAGGTTTCTGGAAGCCAGGTTCCGGTATCATCCATCAAATTGTTTTGGAAAACTATGCATTCCCAGGTGCCCTTTTAATTGGTACCGACTCCCACACTCCAAACGCTGGTGGTTTAGGTCAATTGGCTATTGGTGTCGGTGGTGCTGATGCCGTCGATGTCATGGCTTCCTTAGCTTGGGAATTGAAGGCCCCAAAGATTATCGGTGTTGAATTGACCGGTAAGATGAGTGGTTGGACTTCTCCAAAGGATATTATCTTGAAGTTGGCTGGTATCACCACCGTCAAGGGTGGTACTGGTTCCATTGTTGAATACTTTGGTTCCGGTGTCGAAACCTTCTCCTGTACCGGTATGGGTACTATCTGTAACATGGGTGCTGAAATTGGTGCTACCACCTCTGTCTTCCCATACAACAAGTCTATGGTTGACTACTTGGACGCCACTGGAAGATCCAAGATTGCTCAATTCGCCGACTTGTACAAGAACGATTTCTTAAAGGCTGACGAAGGTTGTGAATACGACCAAGTCATCAAGATTGACTTGAACACCTTGGAACCTCACGTTAACGGTCCATTCACCCCAGATTTAGCCACTCCAATCTCCAAGATGAAGGAAACCGCTATTGCTAACGGATGGCCATTAGAAGTCAAGGTTGGTCTTATTGGTTCTTGTACCAACTCTTCTTACGAAGATATGACCAGAGCTGCTTCCATCATCAAGGATGCTGCTTCCCACGGTTTAAAGGCCAAGTCCATTTACACTGTTTCCCCAGGTTCTGAACAAGTTAGAGCTACCATTGCCAGAGACGGTCAATTAAAAACTTTCGAAGAATTCGGTGGTGTCGTCATGGCCAACGCTTGTGGTCCATGTATCGGTCAATGGGACAGACAAGACATCAAGAAGGGTGACAAGAACACCATTGTCTCCTCTTTCAACAGAAACTTCACCTCCAGAAACGATGGTAACCCAGCCACCCACGCTTTCGTCGCTTCTCCAGAAATCACCACTGCCTTTGCTATCTCCGGTGACTTGGGTTTCAACCCAATCACCGACTCCTTAAAGGACGCTGAAGGTAAGGAATTCAAGTTGAAGGAACCACACGGAGTTGGTTTACCACCAAACGGTTACGATGCTGGTGAAAACACTTACCAAGCTCCACCAGAAGACAGATCCACCGTCTCTGTTCAAATTGCTCCAACCTCCGACAGATTACAAAAGTTGACTCCATTCAAGCCATGGAACGGTAAGGACGCTGAAAGATTACCAATCTTAATCAAGGCTGTTGGTAAGACTACCACTGATCACATCTCTATGGCCGGTCCTTGGTTAAAGTACCGTGGTCACTTACAAAACATCTCCAACAACTACATGATTGGTGCCACTAACGCTGAAAACGGTGAAGTTAACAACGTTAAGAACCACTACACTGGTGTCTACAAGGGTATCCCAGAAACCGCCGCTGACTACAGAGACGCTGGCAAGACCTGGGTTGTTATTGGTGACGAAAACTTCGGTGAAGGTTCTTCCAGAGAACACGCTGCCTTAGAACCAAGATTCTTAGGTGGTTTCGCTATCATTACCAAGTCTTTCGCTCGTATTCACGAAACTAACTTGAAGAAGCAAGGTTTATTACCATTGAACTTCGTCAACGTTGCTGACTACGACAAGATCCAACCAGAAGATGAAGTTGACATTGTTGGTTTAACCACCTTGACCCCAGGTAAGAACTTGGTCTTAAGAGTTCATCCAAAGGATGGTGAAGTTTGGGAAACCGAATTATCCCACACCTACAACAAGGAACAAATTGAATGGTTCAAGTACGGTTCTGCTTTGAACAAGATGGCCGCCGTTGCCAAATAAGCTAGTAGTGGTATCTACTCTAGTTTAGGCTGCAAGGTGGTGGAAGGAAATTGAGAGTAAAGGTACTTTTCTTATGTATTTATTTGAAAAAACGAGAAAAGTCTTGCCTTTCGTTTCCTGCTTTTACCTTGTGGCTCCTTTTGCAAGTTGACCAGTTCTTTTTTGGATTGGTTAGCGTTTATATATAAATATTCGAAATATTGTGTTACGATTTACTGACAAGAAGTGTAAGAACCGGTAGCTGAGCGTAGCGTGGCCGCACTGGCGTTCAAGTAGCGCATAGGAGTGATTGTATGCTCTCAGTGAATTCGTTAATCTCAGTATCGCAGGACGGTTTGCAAGTTCCCGGCGTACCTCATGGTTCCGCTGGCGGTTGGCGATCGAGACGCTCCGCTGGCGCCTGCCCGGCGAGGGCGACTGCGTCGAGCCTGGCTCCCTTCGGGAGTAACAGCCCCACGCTAGTGGCCTCCACGGAGTGGCCCGCGGAGCGACCCCAGGTGCAGGCCCGCTGGTGTCACATTGACGCCAATTTCCGCTACGTGGAGGCCGCTACGCAGTGTGCCCGCGCAGACAGTACAGCGTGCCCTCTGCAGGACCACCGCCAAGTGCAGGAGTACCGCGAGCCTGCAGTGCCCCGATGACCCCCCCACCACTGCACTCGTTTCCAGTGCTCATTACAAGCTAACTAGCCCAGTTTTGACATAGCACTCCCCATACCGCAAAAACCCCACAGAAATGACTTCGTGGCCAAGCTGGTTAAGGCGTAAGACTGTTACTAGCTAACTGTTATCTTGAGATCGTGAGTTCGATCCTCACCGAGGTCGTCTTTTTTTTTCGTTTCAGAACCGGGGTTCTTGACTATATGGGTGCTCACGAATGTACCCCTTGAGGATAACGGTTGACAGAGCCTGGGTTGACAGAGGCTGGGATTACCAAGCGCACCACGGAGCAGCTAGGCTTACCATACCGCTGAAATTTCAGGGTCCCGTTTAGCTACAAATGCTTCACATTCCGTTTACAGGTCGGCTCAATAATATTTCATAGTAGTATTGGAATTATATACAAAGCGGCCTAAGCCAGCTGGGAGGCAACCTGTTAGCAGCACTAGTGTCTGCGAAAATCGCCTCCTTCCCTCGACATTACGCCTTCAACCTCTCTCATTACGTCGTAGACTCTTACTGACTGGGTACGCTAGGGGCAACCGCGAAAAAAAAAACACCAAAAGCAGGGGTCTAGTCCCGGTTCCACCTTACTCAGCAGTGATGGCAGTGTCTGGATCTATTGGTGCTTCTTCAACGGTTCAACCACCAACTTTTCAAAGGTGTACATTTGTGAGATGGCAGATTGTCTGGCTAAAACGGCGAGGTTGTTGACACCGTCGTTGTAGAAGGTTTTGATGGCCTCGGCGTCCTCTACGTTCTTGTTGGCTCTGAACCCATCGGTGATTCTTCTCTTGGCGTACTCTCTGAAGTTGTAGTTGTCAAACTTGTACGCCTTTTCTAAGAGCTGCTTGTAGAGCGTTAATACTTGTTTGGAAGTAGGCATGGCTTGGTTATGGGTAGACTGTACAGGGAGGAAAAGAGTACTACCGGTAAGAGTAGTATTAATCTAACCTTGAATTTTGCATGCTAACAAATCGAAAATCGAAAATGCTGTGCGGGTGTGTATGCAGGAAAATCCGTGATTTTTGGTTACTCATCAGTTGCAAATGGGCCAGAATGGGGCTCCTAAACCTGCCGGTTTTAAGTACACGCTAACCTCAATTTGCATACAAATGTGTGTCCATTCATAATTATTTACATACAGATGCGAATCAACTATTCAAAAGTATAAATATATTCACGAGAGTCCCTATTTATTATGGCATTATGGACTCCTCTTGTTCTGCTGCTCTGCGAACGTTTGTGCTTCGGCCACTTTTATTCCAAGTTGTTGGCCATCATTTCTTCTATATCCTTTTCGGTAAACTTCTTTTGCTTCTTCTTGGACTTCTTGGCGTTTGCTTCCGCCATCATCTCTTCAAAGACCTGGGCTTCTTCTGCTTCCTCAGGCGATCTTTTGATAGTCAACATCAATTCACCAAGATACTTGACACTCTTCGCTCTGATTTGTCTCTCCTTCTTGGACGCCTTCTTGTCGCCCAATACCGCGTCACTCACCTTGTGTAATATACCGGTGACTTCGAATTTGGTGGCCGCCCATGCTGCAGCGACAATTTTGCCGGTGATGAGTCTCTCCATTTCGCTCTGTCTGGCCTTCTCCTCGTCTGTGAGCTCCATTCCCAAAGCCTGCTTGGCTTCCAAGTACTCCAGTTCCTTTTCCATGTCCAAAACCATGGATTGGATGTTCCAGGCACTCTTCAAGATGGAGTACCCGTTCTTGACGGTGCTGGACTTGTTCTTGATCGACAGGTAGAACTTGGTCACGCCGAAACTCTTCAAGGCGTGCAATGCCTGCGTGGATTGTTCAACGTAAATCTTACCAATGAGGTGTAACAATTCGATCCCGAAACTTTCGATTTTCAAGTCTTCGAATTCCTGCGTCAATTGCTTGGTCCACGTCTGGAGCCCCTCGGGAGACTTGTACACAGATTCATACTTTTCAATTCTGCCAAGAAGGTTCTTGGCTAATGTTTCCACACGCTCCGCCTTCTTTCTCTTGTTTTCCTCGTGGATTTGGAGGATCTCTTCTCTTTGTTCTTTGGTGAGCTTGGCCTTCTTCTTTTTGTTGGCAGCAGCGGCTGCGGCGCTGTAGGAGCCCTCGCTGTCCTTCTTACCCTCTACTTGGGTGGTGGAGTTGTTGCTTGTGCTGGCGGCGTCCGCTGGCTTGCCAGAGGTGGCAACTATTGAGCCGGTGAGGGTGGTGGTCTCTGAGTCTGCAGTAGTAGCAGCAGCAGGAGGAGGAACACCTCCAGTGGTGGCGGATGCGGTGGAAGTGGATGCAGCAGCAGTGGCAGCGGTCTTTTCGCCGACACTGGCATTCGCCGTGGCGTAGAATACTTCCTCTGCCGTCTTTGATGAGTCCACTTTTGCGTCTGCCTCTGCGTCTGCGTCTGCCTCTGCAGCACCTTCTTCGGCATCGCCCATCACCTCGGCAGTCTGGGCCATTTCGTTCATCATGGAAAGCTCTCCGATCCACTCCTTGAAGCCCTCACCACCAAAAACGGAGGTGAAAAACTCAGAGGGATCGATATCGGCGGCACCGCCGACACCGCCCTCTTTCTTCATGCCGTCGATCCCCACCTCGTCGTAAACGGCTCTTAAATTGGAATCCTGCAATACTCCGTAGGCTTCACCCAACTCCTGGAACTTGGATGCTGCTTCAGGGTCATTGGCGTTCTTGTCGGGGTGGAGCTTGATGGCTTTCTTTCTGTAGGCCTTTTTCAACTCCACTTCCGTGGCAGTGACCTCCACTTCGAGAATGTCATAGTATGTGGTATCCTTAACCATTTTTTGTGGCCAATAGGGGGTTTATACTGGTTGCTGGTATATATAGAGAGAACTTGAGGGCACTAATCCAGAATCACTACAGAGATATCGGTGGCCGGAGGGTGGCGGATGCCTGACTGTTCACGACGTATGCCATCGTGTTGCGCAGCTGCAGGACGCTTGTTATTCTATTAAGTTACACAAAACCTTAGTGTATCGGTGCAGTGTGGGAGATTTAGGTGGTGCTGGGCAGTGCCGAAGGGTACGGGTAAGGGCCGCGTATTCAGGCAGTAAATAAGGCAAAAGAAACACCTGAGGGGATTCTTCATTGAATTGACCTCGTTAAAGAACCTCTTATGTCTAACTTAGGTGCAATATGGATGGCTTTGCAACCCCTTGGATTGAGAAGCGAAAAAGCCACCAAAACGCATAGGAGTAGTATATGCAGTGACTGTGGTTTGGTCGCCGTACTATAGTAACGATATAGCTGGTGGCATTGCAGGTTCGAACGTTCGAACGATAGGCATTGATAGATCAATGAGAATTGTAGACGCAGAGGCAGTTAATGCGGAGGATGAAACAACTAATATGTGGATTTGCAGCCAAACCACACCCTTTTTGGTAAGCTTTAGGTGGTTAATTGATGTTGCATTCTAGGGAATCATTGAGCACACAGGCACAACCCGACCTGTCAATTCCCCCCTGACATTGGTCTTAATCCTATGATTTCACCTGAACTGAATAAGCGAACTCTCTGATTGTAGCTAGACAGATGATGATCGATGACTCGAGCGTAACTATCGTCTCACTAGCTTTGCTAAAGCTGCAATTGCAAATTTAATACCTTGCAACAGTTTCTTATCTAGCCGCCTATTGCATCACAACACCTTGTTCATGTCCTTCGATAACATGTTACAGGCAACATGGGACCACCGTATCGTCTTGCAAGCTTTGCAATTTGGTATGGTGCTCGACCGCAACAATGGAGCTCACACACTACTATCTCCATTTTTGGCCGATTAACACCGAGTTCTTATCTTTTGTCAATTCGGAGAAGCTCATCACTAGCCCGCCGCAAGGCGAAGAATTTTTTTTTTTTTTTTTCAACGATTCTAGCCGCTGCTGCTGATGCTGCCCCAGGTACCTCGTTGCACACTCGAAGGTTGTGAAAGCCCCTTGGATCACTCCAGTCCGGGCAAAACCACATTGAACCAGAGTAGTTCAATGTTTCGCCCACAACAATTGTGTACTTTGCCAACAGTCTTGGCCTGAAGGTTGACCCCGCTCCAGCTTGGGTGTTGCCTCGAAAACCGCACCAGAACTCCACCCTCCACCCCCCTCATTTTGGTTGCAGGTTCCAATAGTTTAAGGCGATTTTAGGCTAATCAAATGCGAACTCCGGTTCCGAAGAGATGTCAAAAATTTTTCCCGTTTCTTTTACGGTGCACTCTGCATATCAATGACATTTCATTAATAATCCAGTGCTTGCTGATTTGCGGTGCTGCGATTATATATAGGTATGCGTTTACCCGCTTACCACTACTCCGAACTCCATTGGGTATTTTAAGTCAAACATAAAAAATAAATAATTTTTCACACACCACATAGAAAAATGCTGCATCCAGAACTGGGATCACATTCTATAGCAACAGAGTCCAAAGTGGGATCAGAACTCCCCCAACAACAACATAAAGATGGTGCAAAGGAAACCACATCCATAGGACCAGAGTCTGGCGTAGTAGGAACCTCGTTGTCCCCCGCAAACAGCCACACCACTATCGTGGAGAAGGAACTCTCTGAAAAGCTAGGCGATGCACACTTGAACCTTTTGCCCAAGAAGAAGCTCTTGGTTTGCCTTGGAGCACTTTCAATTGGACTCTTTTCAAGTTTCACAGATCAAACATCGATCCTGATTGCATTACCCCACATTGCTGCCGATTTGAACGCAGAAACTACAATCAACTGGGCTGGTACCGCCGCATTGTTAGCAAACTGTGTGTTCCAGATTTTGTTTGGGAGACTTTCCGACATCTTCGGGCGCAAGACCGTGTTGATGTCATGCTTGTGTGTGCTAGCAGTGTCCGATCTCGCCTGTGGGTTCGCCCAGACTGATATCCAATTCTACATCTTTAGAGCTTTTGCAGGTATTGGGAATGGGGGGATCCAATCGTTAACCATGGTGATTGTGAGTGATATTGTCACGTTGAAGCAAAGAGGTAAGTACCAAGGATACTTGGTCGCAAATGTCGGCTTGGGGAACGCTATCGGGCCATTCATCATGGCTGGTTTCATCACGCACAGCTCGTGGAGAAATTTCTACCATATGATGACTCCCTTGGTGCTTATTGCTGCGGCAATCGTTTTCTTCTTGGTGAAGAACAATAACACCCAGCAGAACTTGAACAAGGTGCTCTCAAATAGAGAAAAGTTTGCCAAGATCGACTACATGGGCATGTTGTTTTCAAGTGCAGCGTTAACGTTAGTGTTGGTCCCCGTCAGCGGCGGTGGCTCAACTTACAAATGGAATAGCCCTCTTGTTATCGCCATGTTCATAGTTGGAGGCATTTGCTTCTGCGGGTTCCTTGTGGTGGAATGGAAAACCTCAAAGTTGCCCATGATCCCCTTGAAAATGTTCAAGAAGCTTTCGCTATGCGTCATCTTGGGGTCCAACTTCTTCTTTGGCATGGCGTACTACGGCTTTATGTACTACATGCCCTACTATTTCCAAATCATCAGAAACTTGGGCGTGTTGACAACTACCGTTTTCATGTTACCATTGGTTCTCCCGCAATCCGTGATTTCAATCGTGGCTGGTCGTGTTATCTCCCACACTGGGCACTATTTACCAACGATTGTTGTAGGGTACTTTGTGTGGCTCGTCAGTTGCTGTCTTTTAGTAATTTGGGACGTCAACACAAACTACGGTGCCTGTGCAGTGATATTGATGGTGATGGGTGTTGGCGTCGGATGCACTTTCCAGCCCACCATGGTTGCTGCTCAGGCTCACGCTAAAAAATCCGAGAGAGCAGTGGTGATATCCGCCAGAAATGTCATTAGATCCTTGGGCGGTGCCATTGGCATTGCCATAGGCTCTTTGATTGTGTCAAACTCTCTTTTGACTGAAATCAACAATGCAGAGAAAGATCCAGCCAAATACGGAAACATTCTGCAGACCTACTTGGACTACCTCAAGCAACACATCTATACCCATGTTGCGGTCACAGGCTTGAACCCAGAACAGGAACGCATCGTCAGAAAGATGTACATGAAGTCAGTCAAGAACTTCTTCTACTTGATGATTCCATTGATCGCTATTTGCTTTTTAACCTCGTTCCTAGTTAAGGACAACGGGCTTCAATGTATTGATGAAAGCCCTGTCAATGAAGCCACAGCCAGAACCAGCAATGATATCGAAAGTAAGAAATCGCCGCAAGAGTCGGCTACAGAGAAGGGCCCACAAGAGGGGAACAGCAAACAAGAGACACCTTAATCAACTAGAATTTGTAATATTTTTAATAGATACTAATAGATAATGGGCATAATAGATTAGTTGTAGTTGCAGCCATTTTCGCGACCACATTTGGGGCCACTCTCATTTTCTAAATGCGGCAATTTCGCGATTTGAAATTTTCGCTTAGCAGCCACCAACCAAGAGGGTTGCTGTATTGCTTAAGGTATACGTATGGTAGCCGTGAATTTAGTGTTTATTGATGTATAAATAACTATTTAAAAAGGGTGATAACACAATAGAGATCTTAAAGTGTGTGTTTTGCTGAGGTTTCCGGGGTTTAATTTCTGTTGTTGCCTAAGAAATTGTGCAATATATTCTGCACATCAATTCCCAGACCTTTGAGACTATCAATGCCTTCCGAGACGGCAGCCGCTACCCTCTCATCCTGAAAGAACTGCTGAGCGTAGTTTGTAGCTTGTCTGATCGTATCTCTATCCACCTCGATGTATTCATTGTCACCAAATTTCACTTGGTAAGGGCCCCCAGTCAACCCGGACCAAATACCAGTCAACCCTGACCAAATGCCTCCGTTGACAATTGAGTACCCGCCTCTCACGAGGGAGTCGAAGTAGTCGCTCAAGGTTTCGTCTCCCTCAAAGATCGAACCTCTGCCCGTTGAGAAAAAGCTCTGTATGTAACTCAAATCCTGAGTGAATAACTTGGATCCCCTGACGTACACCAAGGCCAAGAAGATGACAAACACCATAAAGAGGGTGATTTTCACTAGGGACACCACGAAATTTATCCACATCCTGACGATCCTCTTGGCCAACCTGTATGTGATATATAAGCCAACAAGGAACAAGGCGCCGGTGGTGACCTCGGGGTACTTTTTGAGAGAGTACTCGAGCGAAATTATCGAGTACCTCAACAGCACGATTACAACGGAGAGCGCGTGGCTCAATATGGTTGTGATGATGTCCAGCGCAGACATACTTTCAGTTTCTAGGGGTGGGAGATCTATGGTATGCCTGTAAGAAATGCTAACTGTGGAGTAAAGCAAAGCAAGCGGTGATCTGTGGAGTATTTACGTTTGCAAAAAATCTGAGTGCTACACACACAGTGAACACGTATCAGTTACATGCAGGTCCAGCAAGTGGCAAAAAAGACCAGGGCGCTGAAATTTCTGAGCTGAAGGTTGCCATTTTGGACGAGATTCGAGCCCCGTACATCCTCGTCGCCAAGAAGCCCAAGCACACGTAGTACATAAGTCTCGTATCATCCGCTGTGTCTTGCAACCATTGGGAGGGCCAAGTATCTGTGGATGGTTTTTGGCTGCACGATTATTTGATCTGACTGGGTGCAGGAAAAAACTCTAAATCTCTTCTCTTTTTTTCTTTGGTGCTAGCTCGCTAAGATAAACTCCACAAGTGCTGGCGTCAACCTAGTGACTACAATTGGCCCCGATACCTCCCTCAAATCAGCAATATGTCGTTACTAAAAGATAAGCATATACAGTATGTGAAGGCGTTGGACTCGAAAACGTCGCAGGACTCGTACGAATTCTGGCTCCTGGAGCACCTCAGAATGAATGGGTTGTACTGGGGGGTGACGGCGTTGCTCACATTGAACGCGCTTGACGAAACGCTAGTCAGAGAAGACGTGATAAAATACATCGAGTCGTGCTGGGACTCCAAGCAGGGCGGCTACGGTGCGTTCCCCCAACACGACGCCCACATCTTATCCACCTTGTCTGCTATCCAGATCCTCAAAATATACGGCTACGGTGGTGACGCCAATGGTGGAGATCTCGCGTTCCCACACTTTGATGAGGTGGTACTGTATATAAAGAGCTTACAGTTGCCCAACGGTTCTTTCCAAGGTGACTTGTTTGGCGAAGTGGATACAAGGTTTGTGTACACCGCCATCAATGCGTTGTCGATACTAGGCGAGTTGGACGAAGAGGTGGTCGACAAGAGTGTAGGGTTCATCATGAGGTGTGAGAATTTCGACGGCGGGTTTGGGATGGTCCCAGGCGCTGAAAGTCACGCTGCGCAGGTTTTCGTTTGCGTTGCAACCTTGGCGATCACGGGGAAATTAGGACTAATTAAGAACCAAGAGAAACTCAACGAGTGGTTGAGCGAACGCCAGGTCTTGCCCTCCGGCGGGTTGAATGGCAGACCGGAAAAATTGCCCGACGTGTGCTACAGTTGGTGGGTGTTGTCGTCGTTGGCCATCTTCGAGAAGCTATCATGGATTGATAGCAGCAAGCTCATTTCTTTCATCTTATCGTGCCAAGACGAAAAGGACGGTGGATTTAGCGACAGGCCAGACAACCAAACAGATGTGTACCACACCTGTTTTGCATTGACCGGGCTTAGTTTGCTAGAGAACTTGGATCCACGGAAAAACTCTCATGCGCTCACACCCATAGATCCTGTGTATTGCATGCCCACGTCAGTAACAAAAGGGTTTAAAAGATGGCCATACAACAAAAATAATAAATAGGTTTGACAATGAGCAAAAATAAGATACTTTTCATACATAATAATAATCAGGTTGTATTGTTTGATGTACGGCTTAGTTTGAGTTAGGAGCTTCAGGCTGAGGTTACTCTTTTTTGTGTCCCATCGGCAACTACCCGAATTTTCTCCGCGGTTTGATTACGATGGGTTTCCAAATGTGGGACTGTCCATATGTAAGTGAATTTTGTTGCATCGTCCAGCGAACTTTGCACACTTGTTCAGACGCAGTGTGTGCCTCGGATATATTCGTTCGATTAATTATCAATTTTTTTTTCTTTTTTAAGGTTATGGAAATGTGTGAAAAAATAGTTCAAAAACCGAGCTGAATGCAAAGCATACGCCCAAGCAAGGGACGCTTGACCATGGGAGCGTGGTCCTCGTCTAGTGGGGAAGGGTGGGGGAGACAACTTTAAAATTTCACGTTCATTACATTTTCACAAAATGATGGGCCCGTTGGTGGGGGTAGCCGTTCGGTTTCAGGAACTGATTCCTTCCTTCCTTCCCTCCTTCCTTTTTTTTTTTATTTTATTGTATTCTGTTATGACCCTTTCAATGCGTACGACACTTGTCGAACGATTTTGCCATTACACGTGTATCGAAATTTCAAAGCCTGTTGCCATTTCTCCTTGCACTCGCTTTCATTGTTCACTCTATCTGTGGAAAGAATCAATTTAAAAGAGAAGAAAAAAAAAAAAAAGATACAGCATGAAAATCATGACCTTGCTGATCAGGTGCATAGAAAATTATTTCAGCTAGCAGCTGCGATATGAATGGCGCTGACCTACAGAAATCCACCTTTTTCATCTCAGCGTTTCTGATTATTTTTCAGTTGATAATTCTCGAATTCTTTTTCCTATATGTATAGAATTGATAATGCATGAATGCAAAGTTGTGGTCAGATTAATGGTTGTGAAATCTTAATTTTGGGTGAGCAGGTGAAAAAATAAGATTAAAGTTCCCGATATTTTCTTCGGTCTTCCATCCATGGCTTTTTTATTTTTTTAGCATCCAAATCTTTGTCTACTGAGGTTTTTTTTTTTTTTTGTGTGTTTAGTTTTATTGTTCATTCCTCGCGCCAAAGTATAAGGAGATCTTATTCTTATTTAGTGTGGATTCTCGGTTTTCAAGCCATTTGTTCCGCAAGAATACAATGGAAAAGTCACACTCATTTTTAGACCCCTTTTTAAGATATTACACCGGTTCAAGAAAACTAGCAGGAGACAATCGCCCCGTATTTAGGTAATGCCCAGCGGTAATTAGGTTGTAATCCAAAAAAAAAAAATAAAACTCAGCTATATTCAACTACATAAAAAATAAATCGAAAAGGGCAGAAACTGTGTTCAGAATCTCGGGAAGGAAAAATTTTTTTCTCATCTACTTGTGGTAGCATCAAGAAATGCATGGGCAACTTGCCTTGATATCCAAAACCGTGGTGACGTGTTCTGCCAGCCTTATTGTATTATGTAGGTGATCGGAATATTTTTAGTGGGAAAGACTTTCACACGCAGTGCAATATAGGCTTTGGTTCAAATCCGAGATGAATTTTGCTTTTCAAGGGCGCTGCTAATTTTGTTTGCGCTGCTTCTGTCAAGGTAGCAACGAAAAACTTCTTTCTCCTACGTGGGGGCAGACGCATTTATTTGAAATTTCAGGAATGTTTCCCTCCCCCATGTAAAAATAATTTTTATTCGAGTGATTAGACGAAGCTTATCTTTTGGAAACGGAGATACGTGTGGAGGTTCATAACTTTACATTATCTGAGTACATTTCTTGGTCAGTTGTAATCCTTTTCTTTTGTTACTGCGTTTTATTTTTATTTTTTTGTTTTAGTGTGGGTTGGCCTGCCTTAAAGGTGAATATGAAAATAGACAACAACCAAAAAAAAAAAAAAAAAAAAAAAATACTTTAATAAAATAAGAACAGCAAGAGGTACCGATTTTCGGCATCACCCGAATTCTCGTATTATTTGGAAAACCTAGATTCAATGGCCCCAATTTCGATTATTAATGAAGCACCGAGAACCCATACTAGAATATGTGCTTCTATGTATGGTGTACCTGTTCGATAAATGATTACTCGTCTATTCTAGCCCTTGCTCTACCCATAAGCTTCTCTGGAGCTTCGCCAGATTGGCGATATGCAGCTTCTTGCAACGGAGTATCTCTTTCCGTATATTTTAGACTCCAGCTACATGCGGATTCATGCAGCGTGTGCGGCTGGGAATATATATGCACAAGACGCATAGATACACAGCAAAAAAAAAAAAAACCTTCTGCAATCCCCCCAAATTCCGCTTTTTTTCTTTAGTCGGCCACTCGGTGATCAAAATACTACCGTGGATACCAATACTTCACAATAGATAGCTTTTTTTCACACAATTGTGATAGGTACAAAAGTAGCAATGTTTATCTACGTTGCGTGCCGATAACTACCACTTTTCCTTTGATTAAGGTTATCCCCCCTTGCATGACTTGATATTCTTTTTTTACTATGTGAACAATAACTCCGTGTACATTTCAAGACAAAAAAGATCAAAATATTAAAGTTTTAAGACTGTCTATTCTATTGTCTCTATGCATAACCCCTTCATAATTGTGAGCAACTCGCTAACTAAAAAATTGAACGCATTCATCGTTTTCATTTGTTTTGGCCGAGCTGGCTTTGTACGCTGATTGTTTCCAGGAATGTTTGCTGCAAAATTACCAAAATGGCACATTTTAGGTTCATATCAAGAGTTTTTATAATACCCTGTTATGTGCTTGTGCCGTTACGACGATGCTACAAAGGTGATCATCTGATCCCTCAGCTTCTAGGCATATTTTAGGCACCTTGGGGGGTATCCCTGGCTTATTACTAATTGTCTAGTAATCATTTCTAAGCAGTAAAGCAAACGGCACACATACACCCACAGATGTGTCATGTAGATACATACAGTCACCTACATATCTCCATGGCATTAGGTACAATAAGAAAGACAGGTGAAACGAGGCTGCTGACGTTCGATTTTTATTACTACCTTAAAATTTTTAGCCTTGTACTACGCATTTACATTAAACATTTTTTTTTTTGCATAGCGTTGATGTTGTAATTAAATATTGACATATATATTAGATTGCTATTATTTTATTCAGTTATCGCTGATATTTTGTTCTTTTGTTAATGGCGAATCCTTTGTTATTGAGATTTTGCTTGTTTTTGTTTTCGTCTCTTCCCGTTGTAGCCTATTTAGTTTTTAGTAATCCTTCCTTTACTTGCAGTCTTCCACACACCTCAACAATAAATTTACACTTTTTTGGACTCTGTTTTTTTTCGGCTTATTATCCATGGTATCACAACTAAAAGTTCATGTAGTGCTCTTATCCATGTTTATTGTCCTAACCACGAATCATCTCGTATTAGATGTTTAACGTATTACCTTTTTTTGTTGAGCCTCTAATGTTCAAACCAAACAAGAACAGCTTTTGGAGTGGATGCATGAAAATGTTCATAAACAAAATAAAAAAAATAAAAAAAAAAAGCTAAAGGGAAATTTTTAGAGCACATTCTTCTTTAAAACGTCTCGATGGTTCGTTTAACGCCCTTTAGAGTTAACCCTCATATTACCATGAAACATATTTAGAGTACTCAACAGCCCTCTATTGCGGAGTCATCCCCGTTTTACCCTCCTGTAAGAGAAACCTTTTTCAGTTTTTAGCGAACAGGATTCAGTAATGCTAGCGTCTTTTTTTTTTTTTTTTTTTTATTTTGGCTCTCATTTTTTTCTCTCTCTCCCGACTTGCATCAAATAGCATCATTCACGTCAAAGAGAAAAAAAGTTACACACTAAAATTTAGTGCATTGTATGATTAGGTATGCAGTTAAATAATAATAATGATAATAGTGGTAGTAATAGTAGTAGCAAATTGACAACTTCACAAGAAAAAAATTTATTGTTTGAGGTGACCATCATACTTGATGTGTGATAATGCCAATGAGCAATTAAATATACCCTCTGTTCAATTGAGAAGGAAATTTATGGAATGGACTGGTTTCAGTGATTTAGGTGACGATGCCGATGATGACGTGGTTGATGATGGCGTGGGTGACCTGTTGTTCGAAGTTGGTGAGTTTGGTGACGTGGGGATTGTAGGGTCATCCTCCTTCTTCAAAATCAGCTCGTACTCTTGTGCGTTTTCGAGCTTGTCTATGCCTAATCCGTTAGAGTCGACACCGCCGCTAACCAAGGGGAATCCTCCACCATTGACTGGTGGGATATTGTTGACATCCACTTCATGGGGCTGTGTCTCTGGCTTGTGGGTGTATTCGTTGCCGTTTCCTGAACCGTCAATTGTAATGTCCAGTTCCTCCTTCACACCATCGTCCTCTGTTTCGTGTAGTTCCTCCTCGTGTGAGAGTTCTCGGCTACTGGTACCTGAACCAATTAATCCAGAGTGCTTCAGTTTGGGTGATGTTTGCGTAACTCCACTCACCAATCTTCTCCATCTAAACTGGCAGGCATTGGGGGTTCTGTCTTCAAAATAGGACGACATTTCTCTCCATCCCAACTTTTGCACCTCTTTCAATTCTCGTAAGATTCGGTCCTCCTTGGACGTCCAAATTGTAGAGTGCTTTGACTTCTTGCGCGGCTTGAATGGTTGAGGTGGGAGTAGCAAGTTGTTAGAGTACACCATGTTCAGGTATTGCGGCTGGGTGTAGTAGTACTGAGCGGAGCTGGGAGGAATGTAGTATTGCGGTGGGTAATGCGCAGCATACTGTGGAACTTGGTGGTGTGGAGAGAGCTGGTGTTGTTGTGGCTGCACCAACTGGTGTGGGAGCGGCTGCTGGCCGTGCACATGGGTCGGTGGTAGCTGCGGAGCAACACCGCTGATTGGAGAGGGACCATGTCCAGAACCATTCATAACCTGCTGTGGAGAGGGTAATGTAGGCGATACCACCAGTCTGTTCATTATGTGCTGTTGTAGAGGCTGTGGGTACAGATGCATAGTAGAGTGAGATTCAGCAGCACTGCTGCCAGGTCTCATGTCGTACTGGAGGTGAGGTTGTTGCTGTTGCTGCTGATGCTGTTGGTGAAGGGGTTGAGGGAGCAGTGATTGTATCTGCAGACTCTTGGAGTAGTCGTATGCTGGTTGTTGCAGAATATGCTGATTGGGATGCAAAGGCTGTTGGTGTGCCTGTGAGTGGTGAATTGGCTGCGTTTGCGGAGTATGCTGCTGCGGATATTGGTAGCTGTCACTCAGGCTTCCCTGGAGATATGAAATCAGAGGTATTTGGTTACTCTGCTGTCGTTTCTGAGAGTAGTTCGGATTATGCAGATTAAAGCCCAAGTTTTGCATAGCTGTACTAACCAAAAGTGCCATGAAAGATCAGAAATGGGGTACGACAAGAAGAAGTGTGTGAAAAATAGACTGGTAGGTGCTTCGAAGAGAGGCAACACAAGAGTCCTTGGTGAGTAATTTCCCTTATCTGAAAAAACCGACCCGTACGTTTACGCAATTGTAGTAGCAAAATTTGTTAAACTGTCTGTAGAACAGCCCTTTGTCTTTGAAGTGTTTGCAAGGAGAATTGAAGTGGTTATCTGATCTCTCTTATTCCCTGTCCCTGATATATATATCTTCACTTAGGCGAAAAAAAAAGTAGTATGCTAAATCGTTTTTTTGTTTTGTTTGTTTGTTGATTTGTGTTTCTTGAAACCTTTTCAAGAGAATTATTTGGTATGCTTGGATATGTAAGCCTTTTGGAGAAACTTTTCTGTGTGGTTTCTGTCTTGTGAATGTATCGTGCGTCTGCCTGCTTCACTTAGTCGATAAGATGCTTCCTGTTGCACGCTCTATATACAATCAAGAGTGAAATGAAGCAATGTTTCTGGATTAGTTTGTCGGGCTTCTTTTTCCCTCCTCTTTCAATGGTCCACAAAAATTATTACGCTGCTAAGATTTAGAACGTATGAATGAAATGAAAGAAAAACTTTAAAAAATTGTAAAAAAAAAAAAGAATAAAATGTAAAGCTAAAATGTTTCTTCTATTAAGGTTTCACGAAGTAAAGGAACCAGAAAAAAAAAAAAACCAAAAGGATGGAAGGTTTAAGAGGGAAAAAAGAAATATATATTTGATTCCTTTTATATATTCTCTCAGAAAAAGATTATCGATACGTTCGCCTTGACGTGTTTCCACAGAGATGAATGTAACGTTTTAAGGATAATCGAAGGGAGGGGACAAAAGTGAGTCCATGCAGTGTATCTAGTTTTTTTAGAATTTTTTTTTTTTTTTTTTATTTTTTATATTTATTTTTTTTATTTTTTTATGAGCTCTTTCTTTTTTTTTTTGTATATTGAAACATTATTTTTTAACGGAAGCAAAAAAAAAAAGATCTAAATAATGCTGCTGCAAAGGAAGAGAATGCACCTGGTTGCACCAAATCAACTACACAAAAAACCATTATTATTTATCGGCTCATTTATTTTTTTGCTCCGCTAACAGCGTGAAAGATCTCATATCGTGTTTGCATGGTATCAAGTTTGACACGATACCAGGCAGTTTTCGTGGACACCAACGGGTCCACCTTTATGCCCTTCTTTTTTTTACCTTTTTTATTTTTATTTTTTTTCTTTCTGTCCTGCTGCTACACCCTTTGATTCCCCACTGGGTATATGTTGCAGGCAGTTTCTTTTGTTCAGGACCCTAAGTAGATCCATTACAATACAGAATTCTCAAAACGCTAGACTAAAAAATAAATGGAAGAATGTATTTCTCTCAACAAAGAAGTATTTCTCTTATTGTCTCAACTTCGCTTTCAATAGTGTCTTATTTTTTAAAAGGTTCATTAAAATCTGGTAGCAGAAAGCCTACCGTGCATAATTGATTTTAATGCACAAACGCTTGATGGGAAATTCTTACTATAGTTTAAAATTTCGGCTTTGAAGTGCATTTTGGAACTTTAATTTATAGCGTAAACTTAGGAAATGCGATTTTTATGAAGACTAATGTGAGGAACGAGATGCTCGCTGTGCAAGAGTACCAACTGACAATAAAATAAGAGCACAGAGAAAAAAAAAAAAAAAAAAAAAGAAATAGAAAAAGAAAAGGGAGTGAAAAGTAGAAACTGTGAAAATAAACAAGTGTACTAGTGGGTGCTCCTTAGAACAAATCAAATCACTAGCACCCCCATCTTTTAAGCTTCTCTCATGATGTTTTTTGTTCGATACCAGACTCGGCTAAAGAGCTGGCGTCCATGTAAGTTTTAGGCAAGGCGAAAGAAACTGCATCAAAGTGAGAACGGAGCCCCTTTCGAGGGCAGTGGAACCTTCAAAATGCATATGAAATAATCTCCAGCGAGCAAGTATCCTGTTTATGCAGCATTAAATGAATGACACAATGCCCTTCTTTTACGCCTTCTTCCTATTATTTTTCTTAGCCATGTTTGTTGTTTTCCTATAGGTAGCATTTATTTTCGTTTTCATTTTATTTTTTATGGTTTTTTTCTTTTTTTTGTAATCAAAATATTTTTTCTCGTGTTGCCTGGCGCACATAAAATTGCATAAGCACGCTATAGTAAATAATTCCGAGTATGCATGTAAAGTATGTTAACTATTTGCTTTTTTTTTTTTTTTTTTTTTTTTTTTTGGCCCACCTCATGGTCTACAATACGTACGTATAACACATGGGTTAGGGAAACTACGAACATCAGATGAATGCAATATTAGGAAAATAATCGTCTCAAGATGAGGCAAATAATATAGAGTATATTGTGAGAGAAATACCTGGCGCATGTTTCATCTGTTACGAGCATTCCTAACCTAACGCCATTTCCTCCACCTATTTTCAATCATCTTGTTCATCCTGCAATCGGCGCCCTGAGTAACACCCAAGACATTTCACATTGGACAAAGTTAGATAGCGTCGTCGTAAACCTAACAGAAAAGTGGAAAAAAAAAGGGCCACCCGAAAACTGCAAGATAAGCGGTTAGGCAGTATCAGTTACTCATGCCAACATCCCTCTCAACCAATCCCAGAGCAAATGATTGGAACTTGGCAACTATGGTTGAGAAAAAATGTATATAAAATATACAAATATGTAAAAAATATCTCGAAGTAACCTTCCCACATTTGTAACGGTCGCGCACTGTGGAGAATGGCAGACCCTGCCCAATTTCATAAAAATAGGGCGACAGGGAATGTAACCGTTTCTTGCCGGGGTTCTTTCCCTCATTACCTATTTCTAGTCATGCTCGATCGAAGAAAGAGAGAACCTATAAAAGGCAAAATTGCAAATGAAAAAAAAAAAAAAAAAAAAAATCAAACTTGCTTTTGAGTATGTAAGTATTTCGTCCCTGGCCATTCCGTCGTACTAGGACAATTTTCTATCGTCGATCATTGATCATCACCGTATGTCGTTACTGCTTATCCAATATCACAAAATAATGGAACTTCATGCGCAACCATCTTCGGAGCGAGCCGAAGTGTTATTTTACTGGATAAGCCCTCTGCTTTCGGATTCCTATCTAGGGAGATTGCACAATACCCACATTATTCTCCAGTACGTCCGCAGTGGGAAGGGCATTAAAACTCATGCAATCTAGACCCACAAATCGGGAGAAATGTTACCCGAGGGGAAGTAGTTCTTCTCTACAGGGTATTACAAAAAAATAAACCAGGAATAATACGCAATTTCGATAATGAGAGGCTTGGATAAAATATACATTTTTGGGTTCCTCTATTGTCCTCTTTATTCATGCGTCGTTATACATGTTGCATTAACCTTTGGCGATCATCACGATAAAAATATTTTTTCACCACTGCCCCGAGTTTCCGCGTGTGGCACTATTTTGACTAAAGTAATTCCGGCGTTGTATAAAATAAATGCCATGTAAAAGTGAGATGTTACATTGCTTTGTTCGGTATCGGGCATTTCCGCGGAGCTCGTGCTTCTACGATGAGCGGAGAGTGAACCAGGTTACACATCTCAATCCACGTTTCTATTTTCTCCTCTTCTATGTCGCTTAGATCTATCTATTGTTACACTTCTACATAGAATCTACCACCTTTCTGTGTTGTAAGGGTGACATTCTTTTGCCGTTGTTACACTTTCATATTTTTTTTTTTTCCCTTTCTCTAAGGCGCTGAAAAAAACCTAGCCACAATATGTGCTTTTTCCTTCGCTTCTAGTAATCGAATCATTTTTTAGAACTCTCGTATCACGTAGAATATTCTCTGCGCATGAAAACGCTGGAGAAATTCCGCATCAAAAATTTTTTTAGCCTTTTCTTTCCGCTTTTAAAGTTTCGGTGTTATTACAGGATAATATCCCCGTAACTGTAGCAGAAACCTCATTTTGATATCATTAGGAACAGCCTGCGTCTTATTTTTTCGAGGGTAGTAGAATGTGACATGATCCTGGGTTGCTAATGTTGCTATTTCAACAATTATTTCCTCTGATTTCATGCTATGGGTGCAGACGTTCAAAACATGAAGGAGGGAAAGAAAATAATAAAGAATTTCAGCATCAGACATAGCATCACTGCGCATACTGTGAGTCACTCATAGGACGTTTCCTGAGATTTAACCGTTATGATTATGCCATGTAATACCCTATTTAACGTACCATATACATAACAGCTTTGTAAACAAGAAAAAAAAAATAATCGTAATCACAATAAGTATATGGCAAAGTATGGAAACTATACGCTGGAAAACGTATTCTACATCTCTACATGAAGCGGAAAAAAAATAATTAATCTAAGTCGTTATAATTGGTAACTTCTGTGTATGAAAGTATGGCGGTTTCGTGCATATATATAAGCTCTTGCATAAAACAATCCCTTAAAAAAGAAAAATGCATAGATAAAAAGATAAACTCGTAATCCGTTTTTAGCTCAACCCCCGTAAGATCCATACATTGCAGCCCATTCTTCATGCTGGGTCAACCCTTCAGGCAGGACACTTGGCCTGATGTACAGCAAACTGGCAACGAAATCCTCCAAGCTGACTGGCCGGATTTGGTCTCGCGGGGTCGCTAAAATTAAATCTCCAAGACTTCTCAAGGGCCCCATTGCCGCATCTTTTGCAAGAGCGGTAATGTCAGACCCAGAAAATCCTTGGGTTAGTTTGACAAGCTCATCAAAATCTGCCTCCGTCAATGTGTGTTTTTGATGTCCTAAAAGGTGGTGAAGATGTACCTTTCTCGTTTCATTCTCCGGTAACGGAATGTATTGTCTACGCACGAATCTACGTCTTGCAGCCTCGTCAATCGCCCAGGGAACGTTGGTCGCACCCAAAATAAGCACTCTGGTAACATCTCCATCCGCTGAAGATGTGGAAGAATCTTTACCTGCAGCCGCACTCGACAACTCTGACCACTGAATTAAGAATTCGTTCTTGATACGTCTGCTGGAATCCACCTCTCCATCGGTTCTTGTACTCAATAAGGAATCAATTTCATCGACGAAAACAATGGATGGTGACAATTTCCGTGCAAGCAAAAAAAGCGCCTTGACCAACTTTTCCGATTCACCCAAATATTTGGATGTTAACGACGAAGCACTGATGGAGAAAAATGTGGATTTGGACTCTGTAGCCACAGCTCTAGCAAGCATGGTTTTACCAGTTCCAGGAGGTCCAAATAATAATAAACCTCTTGCCGGTTCTCTCAACCCACTGAATAAATCTGGTCTTAAGAATGGGTATACAACAGCCTCCTTCAAGGAGTTTTTGGCACTTTCCAATCCTGCAATATCGTTCCAGTGGACTTCGTCACCATGGATCACTATATCGTTCAAGATTTGTTTTCCAGAATCGAAGTCAATTCCTCTAATTGACAGGAGAAGCTCGTTTTCTTGATCGTCATTCATTCCCTCTGCCTCCGCCTCTGCAGCTGCAGCTGCAGCTGTCTCTTTTTCAGTTACAGGTATTTGTGAGTCGTACCCGCCCAAAATATCGTCCATGGTTGGGGAGTTGATTTCTGGTGGTGGAGTGGTAGCTTGCACTGTCTTCTTCGTCAACAGTTTTGCCTTTGGTGTGCCAGATGCGGAAGCCGCCTTGGGAGTTCCATTGGCTCCAGCAGCTGCCTTCTTCACGTATATCTTGGGTATAGTGGTAGATGTGTATGTGGTGGGGTTTGTCTTTGCAGCAGCTGCAGAAGAAGCCACTGGTTTGGTTGGTCTTGCGGAGGTTGCCGTAGTAGCCGCTTTCCTGGAGGTAGCAGCGGTAGACGAGGACGAAGAGGAAGCACTCGCTGACGACGCCGACGATGCCTTCTTTTTGGCCTGTGCTCTCATTATCCCGTTCACGTTCAACGGCTTGGGCTTATTGTATATGTATTTCTTGGGAGCTGGTGGGTCTCCGTTACTGTTTGTAGATGTAGATGTATTGCTTGTAGTTCTGATATCGGGTGTACTTTTAGACGCTTGCGTTAAACTTGGCTTGGGCAGGGTGCTACTTCCCCTGGTGCTGCGAGAAGGTGGTGGTGGTGGTGGCGCCAATTTGGATTTCTGCTCGTCTCGGTGCAAATCATCCATGGACTGGGTGTACCCGCCGTTGGACAAACCTAAGCCGCGGAGATCTTCGTCGAGATCGATCAAATCTGGCGTGGGCAGTCTTGTTCTCACTCTTTCCCAATCTTGGTCGAAATCAGGGAATGCAGAACTGCTTCCAGTGGAGATTCTATTAGACTGGCTCTGGCCAGCTGATGCTGATGCGTAAGGGGAGGCATTACTCTGTTGGTGTTGTTGATAACTATGCTGGGTGGGCTGTCTCCACGAGACAGATGCTGCCTTGGCCGCGTTTGCGGTGTTGACTCTGGTGCTGCTATTTGCGCCTCCGCTTGGACGCAAGCTCTTTAACATCTGACGATTTTGAGTAGACGAGGAGAGCGATCTCGAGGAGGGGGCATTCGAGTTTCTCAATGACGGCACCGACATGCTGCTGCCACCGCTGCTGCTGGAGTTGCTGGCCTGAGGGTTGATGCCCGGTCTTGCTTGCAACGCGGTTTTACGGTCGTTCTCGTCTATTCGCATTTGTACTCTGATTAGGTGCCTAACGTTCTGATCTCGAATATCTTTCAACTCCTGCAAAATGCGCAACTCCTCCAGGTCGTATTTGGACGCCTGTTTGTCGAAAAGATCTGTTCTGTAGAGCATTGAAGTGTGTAGGCTCTTCCAGCCGTTCAAGGCTAAGTCAAGTTTGTTGTCCTCTTCAAGGGTTAAGTTCTGAAGCGAGAGGTTACAGCAATCATCGTAGGCTCGCTGCAACTCCTCTAGCAGAGTCAATTGCGGGGGCTTTCTTCTCAGAAACATCTATGCTGTGCGCTACTAACGTGGATATGGTGATATATGAATGTAGTGGCGATCCAGTTGGACTGAAGAAAAAGAATGTTTTTTTTTTTTAGTTTCTGCCTGTTGCTGATTAGGAGGCACAACGTCTGACGTTTTCCTTTTTTAGTGTTCACTCGAATTTGTATGAAACTTGGCTGTAAAAGGGTGGAACTGTGAGTGTTGAAATCACAGGTTATGTGCAGTCCGATAAACTCGTATTTTGTGTTGTTGCTGTTCCAAGTTGCAACGGAAGGAACAATGTACGCTGTGAGAGATCTGAAGAGTGAGAACGAAAAGTGGCCAAATTACAAGAAGATGCTGGTTCCACCTGGGGAAATTTCACGGCCCTGTTTCTGCTATGTGCTACGCACTCTACGAATAGCTACTTTTCACCCGTCAGCATAACTGTAGCCCCACTCGTTTCTTTTTTTCTACGTGCAACTGATCTTGCGATAGTCGCTAAGCTCTGCCGGATGCAGGAACAGCATGAAAAGAGTGATGGCACGTACAGCAGGGGCAGGACGGTCTGAGGGTCCATATACTCGAGGGTTGGTATAGTAAGGAGTAGAGAAGCGCTTAAATTCCGTGTTGTTCGGCTACCTGGGGCGGTGTCTACCTTTGTTCTGCTTTGGTGCTATTTGGCACCATACTGCAGATTAGTCGTGGTGTTCACATCACATACCTTTGTGTGTGTGGGACTTCTCGTGATGACGCTGCTCGACACACTGGCTGTGCAGTGTCGCAAAAAATGACATAATTTCCAAACGGGGCCATCTTCGTGACCTAAAGGATGCCCTTTATTGATCATGGAGACACGTCGGTTGGGTTTAACGACTACATTACAATACAATTACACTAGAAAACTACAATGTTGTGGCTTAACGGGACATCAAGAAGTGAAAATCTTCGACATATTCTTTGTAACCACTATTCATCTGACCGGAAATTTATCAACAGCAAACAACAATAGACAAGGCGCCCATGGCTAACTCGACAAATCCGACTTCCTAAGCTAATAGGCAAATCAGACAATCGAATTCCACCCACAAGGAGCGGTAAAACCACAAACGCCAAGTCCACCAAACTGAAACTGTCAAATTTCTGTTCCGGAGTCAACTTTCAATAGGGAGAAAAAAGAGAAAAAAAATTTTTAGTATCAGTTTTTTAAAGCGGCGGCTGCGTCCTATTTATACAAATGAGGTGAATCCGGGTAACCGATGGAAAATGGCTGCAACTTTACTCCTAACAGGGTATAAGATAACTACAGAATGGGTATTTTATGCCTGGTAATGGAATATATGCTGGAAATTCTATAGACGGGAGCTTGTTTTTTGCCCTTTTATTATGTCAGCTCTTCCTAAAAATACACCTCTTTGAACTCAAACTTTTTGGATGAGGGCTGGTACTCGACGTAGTTTAACTTCCTTGACGTTCCTATCAATGACCCTACATTAACCACTTTGCAACCATTGTAGGTGACCTCAAAGGCTCCGCATGTGGAATCGTTCATCACAAGGATCGTGGGCAATGGTTCAATTCTAAGTGTATGCTCATAGTATGGTCTCACTGCCTTCAAGTCCATCTTGAACGGCTGCAAGTTCCCTTGATCGAGAATAGTCTTCACCAATTTTCTGGCTTGTTCGATTTTAGTTGGCACGTATGAATCCGATTTCTGCTCGTGTCCGTTTGCGCTTGTCTTCAGTCTCACCTCATTTATAGCCAAAATGTCCTCAACGTCGATATCTCCACTTCTGCCTTCTCTTTCCTTTTCCTTCTCCCTCTCCAAAATTTCCTGCTCCATATCCAAGTCGCTTTGGAAGATAATGTCGTTTCTCTTCAATTTTTGGCATATGTCATCTCTCATAATGGCAATTTCTTGCGAAAGGTAGTTCAAACGTATTGGATTCCATCCAATTACAAGATTTCCCTTGGGTAATATTCTGGCTAGTCTGTTTGTGAAAATCGACGGTATTGGAGACTGTGGCCATAATGTTGTGGCAGAACCTCCTAAGGCGAAAGATGATTGCCATGGGTCATTTGCTCCAGGAAGGAATACAAATTTTACTGATGCGACAATGCTTGGATACTTTGATACCAAGTTGGCCAATGAATCGAAATAATTCTTGTAGGAAGCAGAGTTTGGAATTGCGGTTGAGGATGTATTTGTGGCAATCAATGGGGAAGATGTGTAGGAACCAGTGAAGACTATGGCCAACGGCGTTACGGCAGTCACATCCCGCGATTCTGCATCTTCCTCTAGTTTGAGTTCTAACTTGGTAAAGAACTTCGCCAATCCTTCCATTGTCTTTGGTTGATCTAAGAAACAATCGGAACCCAATATGATGAGCCTGTGATCAGTTAGTTCCCTTTCAAGGTGCGTGAGTTTCTTTTTGAATTGCCTGTCTATCCTCACAATGTGGTTGGATTCGCCCGCGCCACTAAGCGAGGCGTTAGTGTTTGTGCCTGATATGTCGTGGATACCCATGAAATCCAAATTACCATAACTTTCCAAGCTTCGTTCCCTTTTTTCCGCTGGTGGGTGTCCTATGTTACTGACATGGAAGCAACCACCGATGATGTTGGCAGCAGAAGAAGTGGTTCCTCCAGTGGCAGAATAAATTCCCTCGCATACCAAGAACATGCCCGGCGAGTAGTATGAACCTCTGGTTTTGTATGCTTGAGTGATATTGAGTTCTATTGAATCTGTGGAATCTTCTAATGTGTAGTCTCCGTTGGAGTTTTTAGAGAGCAATCCGAAAAGTATGAACTTTTTCCCGTCTCTACCCAAAAGGTTCTTGATAAGGGTAATTTCGTGGCTCATGTTGTCGCCATTCTTCATACTGCTTCTGCCATGGAATGAAGTAATGCTCGAAAAGGACGGCTTTTGAAAGTTCTCGTTTCGAGAGAGTCTGTCGCTAACAAGACTGTATCTGTTGAGAAAGAAGTTTACTTTGGCAGCAAGACTAGACTTCAATTCTAAGGAGCTCGATGCATGTATGCTGGGGACTAGGAAGAATTGCTTTCTGGATTTGTCAAACTGGTATTTGGGTTGGTTGTCCGCCGTGATAACCTTGAAGTAGTCCTTCCAATTCAAGGTATCCTCTTCGACTATATTTTCGTCTCCTCCTGCTTGTGCACCCGAATCGGCGATGGTGTCAGATCTTCCAGCAATAGCGGCGCCTTCACTCTCCGACACAGACAGCGACTTCGATTTGACAACGCTTGAGGTGGACCATTGCGTGGACTTCGTTAACTCGTTGATCACCTGGCTCAACCCCGTGCCATCGATAAAAAGCCCTCTATCCTGCACCTTCCATATCCTTGCTATGTCTTCGAGGAACAACTGAGACTGGGCGCCTTTCCACTCTGATCCAAATCTATGCCCTATCGTCTCCGTAAGTAACTTTAACGCGTCTGTTTGCACATTGAGACCGTGCTTCTTGGAGAGAATTCTATAGGCGATGGGCCGCAAGTTCGAAGCCTGAAGCTTAATTGGTAGTACGAGAGGTGTATCCATTGTCGGTTTGACTTCTATACTTGTATTGGCGTCTTTGGCTTGGTTGTAAAAGCTGGATTGATTTGAGAAGATGTGATTACATTTGACGCGTATTTGGCGGTTTGTATAGTAGTTTGGCGTATTATTGTTTTTGTCACGTGATTCATTGATTTTTCAAATCAGTGCTGCAGCTTACATGAAGTTAGATTGGGGGACACTATAAACACAATACCCAACGGTACAATACAGATGATTGAGCTCCGAAAGCAAGTTCATTGCTTTCTTATAATTACTATGTGGGAACTTCATCCTTTTTGGTTGATTGTATGGAGATTTGAGTGACTTTCACCAACTGCCCGTACCACCTGCAAGAAAATACCTCATAGTCTGGCTGCAGCATACGTTTGGCCACTCCTATGCTTCGCCTTCTATTCCCTCTCCTTTGTATTTGAAGGCCGTTCACTTGCCCTTAACTCCTTGAAGCAAAGTGAGGTTTTAAGCTTTGACAGGTACAACATAACTGCACTTCTACATCACCTTCCACTGGATTAATGTCTGCGAAAATCTCTAAAGTCTAATTCTATGGCGATTAACGATGGCTAAAACTCAACCTGAAATTTTCATCTTCTGGCCAGGATGTTTGGTGTCCTAGCTGCACAGTACAACTCTCTGAATTTTCAAGACTTGGCCAATTGCTAGAACCGTTATCGTTTCACGATCTGTAGCGATTCACTTCCTATCACATGCGCATTGCAACCATCGAAATGCTTGTAATAAGTCCCAATTAGTGTACACCTCTACGATTCTAGCCAAATTCATTCAATTATTTTATTGAGTAGATCTATACATTCCATCCCCTTCCAATCAAAATATTAGATAACCGTGCGTCTTTCCCATTCTGTATTACTTCCATTACCTTTCCGACTTCATCCTGTAAGTGAAGGCAGCTTTGAGTTGATAGATTCTTCCCTGATATCTATCTGGTTCGATCTACCAGCCTGTCAAGTTCAGCAATATATGAACTAATGTTTATTGGGGATAAGGAAAAATCGTTGTCGCTCAAGATATCTCTTTCCTTTTTTTCCCTATCTCCGTCCCTGAATCTTGGAGTAGACGTAACGATTTCCAAATCTTTGTGCCTTCCATTGAAATGCTTCACCTGGTGGTGATCCTGGACTAAATTCGTTAGATAGTTCAATTTCAATAGCAATTCGTTTAAAGTTAACATTTCTCCTAACAATGTACCCTTTCTTTCAAAAAACCGCAGATACTTGAAATAGCTCACTGATTTAGAACTCAGGCTCAAAACTCTTGTGATTGTGTCTGGGTCTGCAAGCATCAAGTTGATCTTGAAAATTTCATGGTCGAATTGTCTAACAGCACGTCTTCTTCTTTCAAGAGAAACGGAGAGGTTATTCTTCAATTTGTCAAATAGATGAAGAAGATCAGTACTTTTAGAAGGGGGCAAAGACGTGATCTCCTTTACGGATTTCAAGTAATCATTGATTTTGTCTTTAAGCTGTGATATCTTTTCATCTCTTTTTTGGTGTGAGGGGCTATTTCTTTCATGATTAGTCGAGCCTCCCACATTGACAAGCTGCTCAAGGTCTTCTAGTAACTCCGTCTTATTAAGAAATGGTTGTGTAGATATGGAATCTGATATATTCACAAGGGTTTCGAAGAATCGGAGTTGTTGGCTATCATTTTCTTTGGTTTCTGATTGAATTTGGCTTCGTTGTTGTTCAAGGAACGATCTATCACCCAAGTACTTTGAGTCTATGCTTGCGGACTTGAGATTCCCGTTTCTAGTGGACGCAGTAGGAAGTGGAGTAGATGGCTTCATATTCTTTGACGGAACATCTTTTTGTAAGTCATACCTTCTGGTTTTCTGTTGTTCCCTTATCCCGTCAATGACTTGTTGTTTCTTTGCCTCTAACTCCTCGTATCGTTTTCTCTTTTCTTCAATCTCTTTTGCCTCATCAACAAGCAATTTGCGCTCTAGCTCCATTTGGTATTGTTGGTTTTTGAGTCTCTCTTTTTCATCTTTAATGCTTTCCTCTAATTCTTCAAGGCGTTGCTTTTCCTTATAGTACTGATCTTCATCTGCCTTCCTCTCTGCCAAAAGACTCTCTTGAAACGAGTTCTCCAACTCTTGTAACCTTTCACTAGATTCGATTTCTCGGAGTTTAAGAGCCTCTTTTGTTGAATTTATCTCCTGATCCTTATAGTCTAGCTCATCTTCAAGTCTACGCATCGCTTCCTCGTACGATTTCTTGATCCGTTCATTTTTCTCTTGTTCTTGCTTGAGTATAGCATATAGCTGTGGTGATGAAGATAGCGTATCAGCCGCTTTGGGAGGTTCATACAATGGCATTGGTTCTAGCGAGCTCCTTTTTGTACTTTCGTCATCAAATAGGACGTGTTTTTTCTTTCTTGGAGTGCTGGCATTGGCATCGATGTTGCCAAAGTTGGAGTTCTCGGTGCCTGCAAGTCTGTTGTAGAAGTACAGTCCAAGTCTCAGCAAGACGCCTTTCTTTTGGCTACTCAATTTAGATACTCGATGGATCGGTCTTGGTTTATATACGCGTGAGGCGGAACTTCTGTTCAAGAAGTCTTTCCCATTATCACTCACTATTTTAGTGCCAGGCGTGGAGTTTGAAGATACTCCAGATTTGAATAGACTACTGGGTGAGAAGTATCTCGAGGTCGATGCAAACGGTATTGAACGAATGGGCGAATAATCATTCACAGAAGAGCTTTCGGTTGCATATCTGTTTGAGCTTGAGCCATCTCTGTTGAAATGCTCGGTGTTTGTGCTTCCGATCGATCTGATTGGGCTGTAGTTCCTCTTCGGTACGGACGACGATGGCCTGACTCTGGGGTAGAAGTCTGAGCTTGATCTGGCCCTTGGTTCCTCATTGCTTCTGGGAATATAAGCACTTCTTTTTGAAGCCTCGTATTTGGCTCGAAGAGACGACATAGCTCGAAGTTCTGCTGTGAAGGGTGTGAGGGTTGGCTCTGTGGTCCAAATTGAAGAATGTTTACGAGTCTTTTTGTTTACCTTTCAAAAAAAAAAAATTTGTGGTCGCGACAGAGACGTTGGCTCAATATTTTTGGCTGCACAGCAAAATTAAATTAGTCGCGCCTACTGGAATTTTTGCACCCATTCATTCAAACAAAGAATCAAATATGTATTACTCTATATAAATCACAAACTAAAGGGCACAACTATCTAAATAAACCGATAACAAACAATAATAATAAAGAAACGAGAAACGGTACGAATTCAAAATAATATGGGAAGAACTGAAATTTATCACGACAACACATGGGGCTCTAACGAGATTGTTCAATATTTGACTCGATATCAGTAGTGTAGTCAGTTCTCGATGTTCTGGTAGAGATTACTTCTTCTCTATCACCCTTTCCTTGAAGCGCAGGTACTTCGTCAATGCACTGCAATCCTCTATCTTTAACAAACGCAGACCCGATCAAGCAAATTCCAATGAATGGAATCAATAAGTAGAAGTAGTTCTTCATTGCCTTCATATACATATGCCTGATAACTGTAGCCTGTTCAATAGTCAAATCCTTCAAATCAATTTTACGATAAATCAGCTGTTCTAATTCCTTCAAATAAGATGCAGGGATGTGTTGCGGGTTATTTCCATGAAGAAGTAGATTTATATCGCTCACTAGCGAGTTACTGATAACAGTGGATGCTACAGCTATTCCTGCTGCTCCTCCAAATGATCTTATCACATTCCTAGTCGAAATAACAACTGCACGATCTGCCTTCTTTGCTTGAGCTTGGGCTGCTATCATAGTAGGTTGGAATGTAGCTCCAATCCCTATTCCAATAACTATCAAGATCAAAACCAATACTCCATAGCTTGTCAGTTCACTCCAAAGCAAAAGCAAACCACATCCAATGGTCCATAATGTGTATCCAAAGAGGACTGTGTGGATATACCGACCAGTGAAGGAAATAAAATTTCCCAGAATTGTTGACATTAATGCTTGAGTCAAAACAATTGGCAATAAAAAAACAGACGATTCAATTTCATTTCTCCCTCTTATGATCTGGAAATAGTATGGTAAGTAGAACAACAATGAATAGTACGTCATTCCAAAAAAAAAATTTGAGCCCAAAATTATACAGAGCAGGGGGTTCTTAAACAACCTCAAAGGAATCATTGGCAATTCAGGTATTTTCCACTCGATAAGGACAAAGGCAATGAACAACACCCCGCCAATTGAAAACATCGAAATCACCAAAGGGCTGTTCCAGGCGTATGTTGATCCACCTCCACTTAAGGGAACGAGAATCAATGTTAACGACGCAGCAGACGTGAGGACTCCAAGGTAATCGATCTTCTTCAATTTTTCAGTCTTGGTCAACACGTTACCACTATTTGATGAATCTTTCTTTGGCACCAAGAAATATATTGCAACAGCAATACAGAATACGAGAGGCGCAAATAAGTGATAGAAATCCCTCCATCCTTCTTTCTTCCTGGAGATGAATGCAGCCATAATGAAGGGACCTACCGCATTACCTAACCCAACGCTAGCACCAAGTATTCCCTGATATTTTCCCCTTTGCTTCAAGGTGACTACGTCACTCATGATTACCATGGACAAAGAAGACACACCACCGTTACCTATTCCTGCGAATGCTCTGAATATGAAATATTGTACTCCAGTTTGAGCAAATCCGCAAGCCAAGTCAGCGAATCCCAAAATGCATAAGCAAGACAAAAATATAGTTTTCCTACCAAATATGTCAGACAACCTTCCGAATAAGACCTGGCAGACAGTATTAGCTAACAAGGAAGCAGTTCCAGCCCAGTTGATAGTGCTTTGTGAATGCAAATCTTTCCCAATTTCATTCATCGACACTGTAACCGCCGTTTGGTCAGCGAACGCTATGAACATTCCCATGGATACCGAGAGTAGCACGATGAGGAGTTGCTTTCTAGGCAACAAATTCATATGGCTATCTCCTAGTTTCTCCGCAAGCTCTTCCCCTCCATTCTTTCTGTTGTTTGATCTTGACATATCATTATAAGGTTTTACCCCTCCCTGTTTTTCCGAGACAACTACGGTTACTGCAAAACTTTTTGCAGCTTTAACTTCAGACATACTTTGTGCTTTAGAATACGATAAGTTAAATAAAGAAATGAGATTTACCTTTTTACGATTTACAACAAAGAGTTTCTACTTATAGAAGTATCAGGATATGAATATATATATACAAATTATTGAGCCAAAAACTCATAAATTGGTTCACAGAAGCTTAAAATTATGAGCGGGATTTCTTCTCTCCTTACCCTGTGGTACTCCCATCTGAGATTTCAAAATGCATGTACCTTAAGAGCACTGCATGCTGAATCTGAAGCTTAATAGTTGCAATCCTTATCTGATTGTCTCTCAGCATAGACGTTAGTGCCTTATAAAAACCACTTGGAATATGGCCCCCAGGTGTGGTCTACTAATCCGACTTCTTCCGAAATAGCCCACACCTTTCAGATCCACATTCTGTACGTACAATTTCAGGTGAACCTGAAACCTTTAATTATATGGGGGGGGTTTGGAACGCTCCTTCCGATTTTTCTTAAACAAAGGGCAGAACCGTTAGAGAGGGTATGCGGCTATGTGAATAAGGGAGTCGTTTCATCTCTAATTCTAGTTCTTTCCTTTCTTCATGAAATAAGAGAAGCCGCACAGCAAAATAAGGTTTGCAATTTGCTAAGAAAATCATAAGTGCTGCAAATTTCAATGTACCGCGGAACAATCAGCAGCTACACAGCAGTAACTACCATCGTGCTCGGACGAGTTGACGATCACTTTCAATATGTAGTATTAGACTAAACAAGTATCACCACAGCCTCTTCGTGATATGGCACTATAACAAAATAATAGCAAAAAAAAAAAAAAAAGGCAGCACAAGAAAAGCAAGGTTAAGCAAATCAAGCATTAGAGATCAGTAAAAAGAAAGAAAAATTAATTTGTGCTGAATCGGCCATATTCCACTCTAAATCTAAATATTATTTTTTACGCACTGCCTTAGCACCCGATATCGATTTCCCCTGTAAGTTCGATCTTTCTACTTGAACTGGCGATGAAGACGTTATAGGTACCCGTTTGGATAATCCATTGCTGCGACGCTGTATCCCATATACTCAAGTCCCGATGTAAGATTTCAAAGGTAACCCTCTTGCTTTCTCCAGGCTCAAGGAACACCTTATCGAAACCTCTCAAAATTTTCGGTGGTGATGGTAGCAAGGTACTTGGCAATTCAATGTACAATTGTGCAACATAGCCACCCCTATATTTTCCGTCGTTTTTAACTTCAGCACTAACTTCGTAGAGAACATCCCACAAGGCTGGATTTCCCCCTAATCCACCACCAGCTAAGGGCGGGCAACTCTTTTGATCTGGATTATATCCTTTAGGGTATTCAAAGCATTCATCGTCATCGATAGAGCGGATATTCTCATTGTAAAGGTACGGATAAATGAAGCCAGGAACGGGGCACATTTCGTCATGAGGAAAGAGAGCATCTTCCGGGTCACAAACGTCGTCTTCACATGTCGTGTATGCCGGTAAATATTCTTCTGGGTATGGCAAATACTCCGAAGGTGAGTTAATTTCGATAATTTTCAAATCACAAAGAATGAAATTCGTGTACGACAAGCCATACCCAAATTCATATCTCGGCCGTATGTTATGCTTGTCGAAAAATCTATAGTCCAAATAGATATCTCTATCAAAATTATCCTGCGGATCTTCGCAATCTGCCAAATCGGTTATTACAGGAACGTAATGCAGTTTCTTTTTGGCAATCGTGAATGGTAATTTACCCAGAGGATTGAATTCCCCGAAGAGAACTTGAGCAATCGCTTCGCCCACGAATTGACCCAAGGGTGCAGCGTAAAGTACCCCAACAACGTTTTCATTGTCAATCCATTTCTCCATATTAACTGGACCAACTGAATTGACAACAACAACGGTTTTTTTGGATCTTTCCGCTATGTGACAGATCAATTCGTCTCCGTTATTCCACAAGGTCAAATTGTTCCGGTCTCCAAAATTACCATCTACTTCAATGTAACCTTCACCAGAAGACGCACCTACCACAACTATCGCCATGTCTGCATAATCTGAAAGCTCGTCAACGTTGTCAAGTTCCCAAACGTCAGAAGTGTAATCAACAACAATTCCTTGCTGGATGCATCTTTCTTGTATAGTTTGGTATGGCAAAGTCACATAAGGATTATTCACTGCAGCAGAACCCCAACCAGAGGTGAAAACACCTGCTACGCATCGTTGGTCCTTGCAATTGTATCCTTTGGGATCAGGTCCTGCCTCAGCTCCAGCAATCAAGATTCTTCGAATTCCATCCTCTTTCGCAATAGGTAAGTTGTGGCCATCATTCTTAAGCAATACTACTGCCTCTTTTGCAACACTCAATGCAATTTCGTCGCTGAATTTACTGCGGGCATCAACATGCCAATTTTGTTGCATAATAGGTCCATAATGCTGGTATGGATACTGCTGGCCAAAGGTATGATGTGTCCACGAAGAAAAATTTGGAGGGCATTCTTCCAGAGGTAAATTACAAGCTTCAATAGCAAAAAAGGGAGCTAAGATCCTGATAGCCATATCGTTTAATCTCAGCTGGGGTAAAGTTTGGTTATAGACGGCTCTAGTAAGCAAGGGTCCCCAATAGGATTTTCCCAGTAGCCAATCATCAAATGTTTCACCAGGCATCAGCATATCTAAGCCAGCAAGTGCCGAATACACTCCAGTGTGTTGAGCACCCCAGTCAGAAACCACAAAACCTTGGAAACCTAATTCTTCTTTGAGTAGATTATTGAGTAGGTATGAATTCTCACAAGCGTAGGTATTGTTGACTTTGTTGAAAGAGCACATTATACTTCCTGCTCCAGCTCTCACAGTATCAGCAAATGGCCAAAGATACACCTCATGCATGGCTCTATCACCAATATTTGAAGATAAAGATGACTCAAGTTTCTTCCATGCACCGCTTTCCTCATTCCATTCTCCAACTTGACGGAAATGCTCTTGCTCATTTCCGATAAAGTGACGAACACTGGCAATGAGACCCTCATCTTGTATTCCTTCCACTGTAGCTGCTCCACAAACACCTTGTAAATAGGGATCAGCTCCAAAGCTTTCCCAATTTCTACCCCCTTCCGCTTTCAAACCTATTGGTCCCACAGTGGGTCCTAAAACGACATTTACACCCTTTGCCTTATGCTCTCTTCCTAAAGCTTTTCCTCTCAAATAGATAAGCTCTTTGTTGAAAGTACTCCCTGTCGCCAACCCCGAGGGGAAATGAGTAATAAAATCAGTTAACCTAACTCCATTTGGGCCATCTTGGAGGCATAAATTAGGAATACCCAACCTTGGCACACTACCAGTATTTCCAATACAAGGGCCAGATCCCCAACCTGTTCCAGTAGTTAAGTTGACTTTTTCTACTATTGACATCTTTTCGACCAATTTTCTTGCCTTGTCATACGCCTTTTGCCAAATTCTGTCCATTCTACCGCCGAGTGCTGTGAATAAAGTTAGTATGATAGGAAATTTCCGCAACAAGAAAGTGGTGTCACTTACGAGAAGGATAGTAAGGAGGGGAGCAATAACCGTCTTTATGGCTGTTTTCAAAAAGTCGAAGTAATGGGGCCTCTTCGTGAAGGCTTCTCTTTTGCAACTCAACGCGAGACTCATTATGAGTAAACTGAATTTGTCTTCTTATGTCTCCCAATTCCAGCGTTTGAACTGCTGCAAATAGTAAGGAGCACAACACTAATAATCCCAATTTCATGATCATTACTTAGTTTGTAATAATTTATTATGTTGAATGAATACAAATCAAGTTGGTGGCGTTAATATTTACCTAGATAATTTTTTTTCTTTGTTTTGGTAGTTTGCTCCTCACTTAAGTGCACAAATACAAAATGGTTGCAAATCCGGCATATAAAATGCTGCAGTTCTTAACTCCTATCTGAAAGTACAGCCGTACCTGCTACAAGACACAACATTAACTGCTATTCAAAACAATAGAATTCAAGCCTGATCTCACACGCTCCCTCCCTCCTATAATCGACACTACAAACTCGGACTGATTTATTAGATTATGCATAAATTACAAGATTAAATTATATAGATACAAAATGCTATTAAGAGAAGGAAAATGCTGGTTAGATTAAAGAGCCCTGGACCATAGAAAAAGGATGGGGTTTGTTTGTTCATGTACTCATTCTGGTTGTTACCTGTATGGGAGTTATCACACCAGGAGCTACACTATTAGCTGTGGCTTCGATATCTAGTTGTGATAATGTTGGGGACTTCTTCATTCCACCGCTACCAGTATGCAAAAATGCGGCAGCTGGTGCGGATATTTGTGAAAGACTACTTGTAGTTGAAGATGCAGTTGGAGCTGGTGCTTGCAGTGGAGGAGGCGGCGTTCCTGATTGCTTGTTAATAATACTCGCCTCGTTGTTCAAGTACATGTTGGTTAAGTTTTGATTGGTACTCAACGGAGAAATTGTCTTGAATGTAGTCGTGACAACGTTAGCATTCGTGGCAGTGGTGGCTCCAGAATGAACACTGTTGTTGTCTAAATCTAATCCCTTTAGGGGTGATAATATGCCACTGATTTCATCATTGGCTAATGCAATTGAAGCAGTGTGTTTGTGTTGCTTGGGGGTACCGCTATCTGCAGGTTTGAGGCCAAAGAACCTCTCGAATGCCTTGAAGGCGGATTCTGCGTCTAATAATAATGCACTTTCAAAGTAGCCTGGTCTCGAGTCATCAATCTTCATGAGGTTCTTGTACTTGATCCCATTGAATAAATTGAACAATTCTATGCGGAAATTCTTTGGAAGTAAGTTGTTGGCCAAGTAAACATTGTTGAATTTATCTGGGTTCTTGATAAATTGGAGTACAATCGGTTTTAAAGCAGATAACTCTTTCAACTTGTTTTTCCTCAAATCAACCTTTTCCAAGCTGGAAAGATTGTTGAACCCTTCCAATGATACAAGTTTGTTGTTGTTCAAGTTCAACGTTGACAAATTGTGAAGGTTAGATGGAAGGTTAGTCAAATCAGTCAATAAGTTATCTGCTAAGTTGAGGTATTTCAAATTCTTCAATTGCTCCAACCCTTCAGGGATGGATTCCATCAAGTTGTTGCTTAGATTCAATTTGACCAAATTGCTGAGTGGTTTGAAAATGTATGAAGGTATTTCTGTGATGGATGCTTCAGCAACTGTCAATTGCTTGAGGAACGACCACTTGGCATCCGAGAGATTCTGATAGTCTTTGGCGCTGGTACCAGTACCGGCGCCGTAATTTCCGTGCGAATTTGAGTTGCCATGGGTGTTTATTGGTGGTAAGAGTCCAGGGTATGACGAGTAGGTGGATGCACGTTCACGTTTTTGATATTTAAATATGTTGTCGTCGTTGTTGTTATTGGTATTGTTATTGTTATTGTTATTGTTAATGTTGTTGTTGTTGTCGTGGTCATAGAATGCTGACGTGGATTCTGTCTTTCTGTGTCCGTGATGCTGCAGGAACGCTGCCACCAAGTTCGGGGACAGCGATTGGAAGTGCAAATCGCTGCCGGCTGGCGCCAGAATTGGAGTAGCTGCCTGTTGCTGTCTGTGGTCTCTGAAGCTCAGCCTTCCGCTTTCGTCATCGATGACCAAATTGAAGATAACTTCACCCAAGTCACTTATCTTACTATTTTTGATGATCAATATCCTCAATTGTTCACTCAAAATGTGCCAGCCGAACACTTCGTTGGGCTCGTAGTCTACAACTTCTAAGACTTGCAAGTTTTTGAACATCACCAAGGGCACAGACGTGTCGCAGGGGTACTCTTCGTAGCCACTGATGCTATTCATTTTGGTTTTGGGGCTCAATATCAAGCACGGGATCTTGGTGAATGACGAGTATAAGTATTTCAAGTCCTTGTTTATCACTTTTGGGTCTTTGCTGAATCCCACCGATCTCCAGTAGGTAGAAGCACTGCTTACAATACTCTTCATGGAGTTGATGGACGAGATCGAGCGAGTATCACTTTCGAAATGTCTAGACGATCTGGCGTTATTAGCCATGAACGATATGAAGGTGGGCTCGTGGTTTGGGTTGTCGAGCTTGATGTTCAAGGGGCCGACATCAACACCAAGTGGGGAGGACTCAATTCGCTCCAGGATGTAGTAAAGGTGGTGTATGGTGAAACTCAAGCGCAAGGGCTTGATTTGTTTCCCCGTCGTTGCGGAAACGGGGAGTTTCGACTTGGAGAAACACACAAGTCCGTTGGCGAGTGACTCCTCGTTACGTCGAACGTACGTGGACAATCTTTGGATGAAGATTTCTCCTTCGATGGAGTTTTCATTAGAGAAGGCGCCCATATCAGGAGGGGCAGGCAGGGAGTGGAGTCGATATGAGCGAGAAACTGGGGGCGGGAGTAGTGTTTTAAGGAGTTGTGGAGTGTCAAACGGAGCTGACGGGAGTTGGTAGAGGATGGGGGCAAGTGGGTCTGCGGAGCCGTGTAGAGGACTTGTAGGGAATGCAGCTACTCAACGAAGTATAGGATGGGCTCTACCAAACAACAAAAATAAATAACGGATGAGTTTCGATGGAGTTATTAAAGTTTTTTTTTTTTTTTTTGGTAGTTATTGTTTTGTTTTGTTTTGATTGGAATCACTAGCGACTGCACAATGCGAACCTTAAAATAGCCCACTAATCAAGTCAATAGTAAGGGGAAGCAGCAGCAGAAAAAAACCGCAAAATACCGAGATGAGGTGAGTGCGAGTATGCTGACGCGGCGGTTGTTGGGGAAACACTGGGAAGGAGTCGTAGGTAGGTATGTGAGCAACAGGTTGTTACAAGGTTGAAAGTTGAAGGTTGGAAGCCGAAGGCTACGAAAATGAGATCGGACAATGCAAAATATATGGACATTCCGGAGTGTTTTCATTTACCAGATAAAGCCCGCCGATTGTGGTACACCATCCCCTCCGTCTTGCAACTAGGGGCCCACTTACACTCAAGAGTGGAGAGAATTTCAGCATATGACCAAGTTAAGCTTAACGCATTCTTCCGCATACAATCAAAGACGTTGGTGACGTATTCTTTTCCTATTCCAGCAACTTCCACCGCCTGTTGTCCTTCTCTGCCTGCTTTCTTGACACAGATTAAAGTTATGCTTATATTTTATTTTTTAGGCCAATGTTTGTATTGCAGCTCAGAAAGGAAGGAGGTTCAAAAGTGGTCTGCACGGCTGTGTGCAGGCCCCTCGGTGTTATGCAACCCACAGTAGCCGAGCTTGGGTGCGACCAGCTTAGCTATGAGTAGCACTAGGAGCACACACTACAGGAGCCATCGGAGTGTTCAGAAACCCCGCTGGTCAGTCAACAATGCTAGTAGAAACGCTAAAGGTACTTTCTCCAAACTAAAAGACCCCTGGAAACCAAAAAAAAAAAAAAAACATATAATAATAAATAATAAATATGAAACAACAACTAGTGTAAAAATAATAATCATAACTCATTCAATTGACATAACTAACAAAAACCTATTGAGTGCTAACTATGGTAGCGCCAGCTATACGGTGCCATTTTTGTTTTGAAGCACCAAGCATTTTTTCAGCCTCCTTCTTTTCAGCCGAGTACCAGAGAACATGCCGTCAGTGGTGGCGGATCCATGCTATGAATCTGGGACAGGCTGCACACTCCTATGACCGTTGCGTTGCTTGGGACGCAAACCGAGTCTTGACTTCACAGACCGCATATACGGTATCGCCAAAAGCAAAGTGTCGTTTTTCTTGTGGCCGGCCTGAGGTATCTTCCTCGTTTTTTTTCTTCTCTTTTGATTTGGAATAGCTAGTGGCAGTAAGGACGAATCGAGGGAGGTACTGTAATTCAGCTGAGTCCCATACCTGCTTCACAATCTCCTGATCTCTTGGCTTACTGCTCACTAGTCTGGTCCGTGGACACTATATCATTCACACTCCCTCTGTCGTTATTGTAAACACTGCCTCTGTCATTGTTGTAGACACTTCCTCTATCGTTGTTATACACGCTTCCCCTGTCATTCATGCTCACAGCATACGTGCTATTTGCAGCAGTGGGGTTCACAGATAGCCTTTCCATGATACTGGCCGGTGGAATCCCCGCGGTGCTGCAATTTGTGTCTAGCGACCTTCTTCTAACTCGTCTAGAGCTGCTGGCAAGAGTCACTATGGATTCGCTGTCTCTGTCTGCAGGTAGACCAGTTGCTGTTCCCTGGCCCGGGGTATTAGGAGCAGTGATGCCTGCACTTGAGGTACCGGTTCCGGCACCCAAACCAGCGCCGACGCCAATGCTGCCGCCATAACTCAGTCGGTCGTGACCGCCGCCGCCGCCGTTTGTGAGGTAGCTTAACTGGCTACTGGGGTAGCTTAGATGATGGCTATGCAGCTGGTGGTTTAAATGCAGTTGTAGTTGGTTTGTTACGGTAGGAGTGATGGAAGTCTCTGCGGTGGAGGCTGCCAACGATACACCATCCTGGTGGCTGTCGCTCAAAACAGATGGAGAGTTGGTCGAGGGCGTCAGTCCTATCGACTTCAAGGGCGTGGTACTCACGTTGTCCATGTACGACCCCGTGGTTATGTTGTCTGAGTTGAAGCTCACGTGAGTCTCTGTGTCCTCATTTGTGGTGACGCTTACGTCCTCGTCGTCATCGTATACTCTGCCGTTCCCGTTCCTGGCGCTGCCGCCCTTGTGGTGTTCGTCAGCGAACCTCAAGTCTCTTCTGGCTGTCGACCTCGGTTGTCTGGAGGAAGCTCCCCCAGGTCCTTCGGGGCCGCCTGCTGGCGAATTTGGCTTCGGGCCCTGCCCCTGCATGAGTCGCTTCACCCATCCGAATCTATTCTTCACCCTTTTGTCGTCTAAAGTGGTAACTCGTTAGTATTTGGCGGATCTTCAGTATTGAGGCCCATCAGAACCCTGTGTAGCCCCATGTCTCCATATGGGGGGTCCCCATTTTAGCCCTGGGGTGACTCTTCCTGAGTCTCGTTTTGGGCAGTCACGCCTCCTCTTCCCTCTACATACCTTCTGGTATACTCATTGTGGTCCTCTTCTGGAGTATTTTGTCTGTGATAGGTGGGTAACAAGATAGTATAGGAGTAATCACGCGGTTCCTATATAAGAAAATAATTATCGCCCTTTACTTCCCTTCGCACTATTTATTTTTTTTTTTTTTTTTTCGTATGCTTACTTGGTGGTAGCCCCCTCTATGACGTGGACTGCATACAATGCAGATAACGAAGTTTGGGGTTGGTTGCACTTTCTCGCTGGGGGAAGAGCCATCAAGAGAGTAGAGAAAGCTTGGCACTTCTTCCTGCCTTGGTCGCTAATTTCGTGCTACGCGTTGATTGTAGCTTTCAGTACTCGTTTCTCTCCCGACTCCGCTTTGATGGTTCGTCGATGCTGCCCTGTCTTTTCTGTGGTGGATCTTCCTCCAACCCTTTTCTCAAACTCTTTTCCTGTACACAGATCTTCCCACTAAATTTATTATGAGTACCGCTAATGTCTAAATTCGCCCTGGCCAAATTGAGTAGGAATTGCAATCTGAAACATGTCCAAACCCAGATATGGAGCTAATTTGTAGTGCGGCAGGCGATAGTGTAGGCAAAAGAGGAACTGCCGAGCGGCGAAACCCAAACGCTGCAAGCGGTGTTTCGTCATTCATCTACACTCTTAAACCAAAATTAGTGTAACATTCCTGGGGCAGAAACAGCAAAAAAAATGCGCAAACCCGGAATCGAACCGGGGGCCCAACGATGGCAACGTTGGATTTTACCACTAAACCATTTGCGCAGTAAGAAAGAGACTCCGCGACGGGGAATTGAACCCCGGTCTACCACGCGACAAGCGGTAATTCTAGCCACTAAACTATCACGGATGATTTCTTGTGTGGTGTTGGGTGGTGAATTTGTAGCTCAAGTAGCTGCAAAGTGTCTTGATCCGGCCAGTAGAGCCTCCCCACGCGGACCATTTTCACCGAATACGGTACAAGACACGTCCCTTTTTCTCCCAAATTCAGCCCAAGAATACCCTGAAGTCCTCCAGAACCACCATACCACTCGGCTTTGCCATATCACTAATTATTTTAACTTCGTCTGTTGCCCTTCTCCCTCCCGAAATCACCCTAATGGCCTGCCTCGTCTCGCCCACACTCAAATTTCACCCTCCCATGCGACACGAAAAAGTCACACAAAATTAGCTTTTGATATTGTTGTCCTTTATTTTATTTTTTCACGCCATGGAGAGCACACCGAACAAACACGATCGAGAATTCACAAAAAAAAAAATTAAGCTCCAAGAATTTCCACATCAGCACCGCCCTCCAATCCTCACACTTGTCTACCGCAAACCAAAGATATACGCAAGCATGGACTTCGACGAAGCTGAAGAAATCAATGGCGTTCGTTTCGCCTGGAACACGCTCCCCTCAACCAAGGTGGAGGCCAACAAAGTCGTCGTGCCCACCGGTGCTCTCTACACCCCATTAAAGGCCAGAAGTGATTTGCCAGTGGCATCATACGACCCAATTTTCTGTCAACTGCAGACTTGTAAGTCCATTTTGAACCCTTACTGTAGAGTTGACCCCAACGGGTTTTGGATCTGTCCCTTGTGTCAAACCAGAAACGGTTTGCCCACCCACTACCAGGGAATCTCCCAGGAAAACTTACCCATCGAACTCGACCCTGGCTCGTCCACCATCGAGTATATCACCGCCAGACCTGTTCAAAACAACCCTGTCTTCTTTTTCGTTATCGATTTGTGCCAGGATGAAGACAGTTTGAAGGCATTGAAGGAAACCTTGGTCATCAGTTTGAGTTTGTTACCACCTAACGCCTTGATTGGTCTTATCACTTACGGTACCATGGTTCAAGTCCACGACTTGGGCAGCGAAAACATCAGCAGACTGTACATCTTCAGAGGTGACAAGGAGTACACTGAAGCGCAAATCGTCGAAATGTTAGGCAAGCCGCAATTAAACCAAATGCACGCCAACGCTCAACAGCCACACGGCGGGTTCCCTGGCGCCAACGGAATTCCAAACGGATTCAACTCGCTCCAGAGATTCTTCCTCCCTGTGGAAGACGTGGAATTCCAATTGACCAACATCTTGGAAAACTTGTCTCCAGATCCTTGGTCTGTTGCACACGGTGACAGACCATTAAGATCTACCGGATCTGCATTGAACGTTGCTGCCAATCTTTTGGGCTCCACTTTCTCCGGCTTTGGTGCCAGAATCATGCTTTTCTCTGCTGGTCCATGTACTTTGAACCCAGGTCTTATCGTTGGTCAAAAGTTGAAGGAACCCATCAGATCCCACAGTGACATTGACAAGGATAACGCCGTTGCCAAGCACTACAAGAAGGCCATCAAATTCTACGACGCCTTAACCCAAAAGATCGTGAAAAACTCACATACCGTTGACATCTTCGCTGGATGTTTGGATCAAATCGGGTTGTCAGAAATGAAAAACTTGTGTAACTTCACTGGTGGTACATTAGTGTTGACCGATTCCTTCACCACCTCCATTTTCAAGCAATCCTTCTTGAGACTTTTCGCAAAGGACGCAGAGGGCTACTTAACCATGGGATTCAACGGTATTTTAGACATTAAGACATCCAGAGAATTAAAGATCTCTGGTTTGATCGGCCATGCCTCTTCATTACAATCTAAAACTTCAGGTAACGTTTCAGAAAATGAAGTTGGTATTGGCGGTACATCTCAATATAGATTATGTTCCATTCTGCCGCAACACAGTTATGCCGTTTTCTTCGATGTCGTGAATACTCAGCCATTACCACCAAACGCACAATCCTACATCCAATTTATCACCCACTACCAACACTCCTCGGGTACTTACCGTTTGAGAGTCACCACTGTCTCTAACATATTGACTGGTGACGAGCTGATCTTGACCCAACTGTTTGACCAAGAAGCAGCAGCTGTATTAATGGCCAGAGTCACTCTCTTCAAGTCTGAACAAGACGATGGCGCAGATGTCTTGAGATGGATAGACAGAATGTTGATTAGGTTATGTCAAAAGTTTGCCGACTACAGAAAGGATGTGGACGAGCTGTTCAGGTTAGCACAACAATTCAGTTTGTACCCTCAATTCGTCTACTACTTGAGAAGATCTCAATTCTTGCAAGTTTTCAACAACTCTCCAGATGAAACTGCCTTCTACAGACACGTTTTGTTGACTGAAGATACCAACAACTCGCTCATCATGATCCAACCAACATTGACATCGTTCTCCTTGGATGGCGAACCAGAAGCTGTCTTGTTAGATTCCGTTTCCATTAAGGACGATAAGATCTTATTGCTTGATACCTTCTTCCATATTCTTATCTTCCACGGTAAAACAATTGCCGAATGGAGAAAAGCAGGTTACCAAAACAACGAGGACTACGCCAATTTCAAGCAATTGTTAGAGGAGCCAAAGCATGAAGCTGCAGAATTACTTGTTGATCGTTTCCCACTTCCAAGATTTATCGACACTGAGGAGGGTGGATCGCAAGCCAGATTCTTGTACTCTAAGTTGAATCCAAGTACCACCTACAACAACCAAAATGAAATCGGAAGCAGAGGTGCTATCGTTTTGACCGATGATGTGTCGTTGCAAGTGTTCATGAGTCACTTGCAAAAGCTCGTTGTTTCCGGGTCTAGTTAACCCAGTCGATACATCAGGAGTGTATATCTCTAGAAGAAAAAAGTCGTAGAAAGTATATTGAATACATAATAAAAGTCAATTTAAACATCAAATCGAAGTAGCAAGACATGCCAGTGATCTGGAAGCGTAAGTAGCAGCAATACCTCACTGGAGGGCTCCAGTATGGATTTTCCGATTTTCGCGCCCATAGTGAAAAACTCGCTGTGGAACTCAAAATGAAAACACTCCATTTGTTCGAGAAAGCAACCAATAGACCGATAATCGAAGTAAATAGAGATGCTGAATGGTGTACTAAAGGAGCAAGAGACGCTCACAGCTGGTATGTATGAGAGTGTTTGAACGCATATGCGTTCATGAGAGCTAAACTTTTCCTTCGAGAAGTAATCGAGATTCACAAGTAGAAGAGGCGGGATTCAACCACATTTGCCGGACGGACACAAGGCCGTTAGTGCTGAGCTCGGGAATCTCATGAGTTCCACCGGCTATCTTGGCTGATACGTGGAGCACAGCGGCCGGAACGCTTCACTGGGATGCTCTTAGCGATGGAGTTTATCTCATCTTTCAGCTTGCTAGATTACTAACAGTTCCATTGTAGACGAAATTGCATTGTATGATAGGCAAATCAGACTATGGGGAATGGCAACTCAGCTTCGCCTCAGATCGGCAAAAGTCCTTGTGGTTAATCTTGGAGCAGTCGGAACTGAAGTGGTGAAGAACTTAGTCCTTGGAGGGTTGAATTCATTGGAAATATTAGACAGCTCTGCGGTGAAAGAGGAGGACTTTCTGGCCCAGTTCTTCTTGCCCAATGACGGGAGTATAGTTGGACAGTTGAAGCTACCACATGCCTTGCCTCAAATCCGTGAATTGAACAACAGAGTGACCGTTGGCTCGAGAACAACTCCTCTCAAAGACGTCGAAAAAGAGTACTTTCAAAAGTTTGATCTCATAATTGCTACAGAGCTTGCATCCAAGCTGGAAATAATATACTTGAACAAGATCACCCGAGATCTTAACATTCCATTATACGTCGCTGGCGAACATGGCATGTTTGGGTATATTTTCAGTGATTTGCTCACACACGAATCGGAAATGGAGAGAGATATAGGCAATCAGCCAAGAGTTGTGGGAACGAAGTTGGGAGACTATCCGAACAAGACCATCACCAAGAGTGAGTACAACAAGCAAACCAACAAGGAGCTAGTTACTGTAGTCGATGAGTTTGTCCCATTGTCAAACATTTTCGCGTCTAGGAAGTTGCCTAGTCAGCTAAACAAGAGGCAAATGAAAAGATTATCCGCAGCCTTGCCCTTGATATTCACCCTTCTCAACTGGGAGCGCCCTCTGCCATCAGAACTCGAAGAAAAGGATTTGGATGTGGAAAGACTTCGTTTGGATGCAATAGAAACATGCACTGCCCTTCAGATACCACCTACAGTTATCAACCCAGAATACTTGGAGATGTTTTCAAGGCAGGCATTCACAGAGTTCAGTCCCGTGGCTGCGATAATAGGTGGGTGTTTGGCTCAGGATGTCATTCAATTTTTGAGCAAAAAGGAATCGCCCATAAATAACTGCTTGATTCTTGACGGAGTAAAGTCGGATATGTCAATCTACAATTTATAGAAGGGCGATCCGACAGGTTCCACGGTGCTTTCTACGGATATATAGCAAATAGTCTAAAATGTAACATTATTGTACAGTTAAAGGTGACCAAAAATAAAGAAAAAAAAATTGAAAAAAAAAAAATTGATCTATACACTTGCAATCAAGGAAATGCTAACGCCCTGGAGTAACACCTCTACCTTTTCTCTTCTTCAAGTGCGATGTATGTCTCAAGAATTTCCAAGACTTTCCAAGCTTGACTCTTAAAGCTTCACTCTTTTCCTTTTCTGGCCCAATGGCATCGATAAGCAGTTTCTTTTGCTTTTTGAAGTTTTCTATTTCTTCTTCTTGTTGCACTTCGACTTCATGTACACGTTTCTTGGCAGTTTCGTTTTCTTTCGTTAACTTTTCGATGTTTTCGTGTATGTCCTTGATCGAATTCTGAGCATTTTGGTACTCCGATTGCATGTATGATTTTTCCTCCAGCTTCAGGGTTATCTTGTCCAAACTTTCCTGGATTTCGGCCTGTATGGACCATATCTTTAGCTGGTTCTCGTAGTAGGTTTTAAGTTTCGGAGAGACAACTTGAAATTCCTCAATAAAGTTCGACAAGAGAGTCTCCACTTCCTTTATGTTCTCCTTAACGCGGTCTATTTCAGACGACTTGCGCTGAAATCTCTTCTCTGCAGATGAGATTCTTGTTTTGGAATGGTTGACATCATCGATGATCGAAGAGAGTGTCTTCTTCGTATCGGAGAGTCGTCTACCGATTCTCCCCAGGTCCAAGTCCATCCTATCCACATCTTGTGGAGCGCTCTCTTCTCTATCCAGTTGGCTCAAGTACCACTTGTGTTCTTGCTCGATCAACTTCCATTGCAAATAAGTCGAGTTCATTCTCATTATAAGCTTATGTGTCAAGGCGACCTCCACTGAAGCTCTGGTTAGAGGGAAAATTCCACTCAATGTATTCATATCGTTCTTGAGTGGGTTGGTAACATAGTTCTGTTCTATCCGCTTGGTTTCGTAATATGACTGCTTGCTACTATTACCGCCACGTCCACCGCTAAACTGACCGGGGGAGTCACCATATGTGTTACTTTCCTGAGTGGAAGAGTCGTACGGCGTGTAGTGGTACTGGACTTCTGTCAAAAGCGACCTTTCAACATCCGCCGCATTGAAATACGGAATACGAGGTAAGTCGGGCAAGGGCCACGAGGGAAATAGCTCTTCGCTGGAGAGGGAGTCAGCTTTGGCTTCACCAAACACATGCTCAAAGAATGTATGGCCCAAGTATGTTAAGTTTTGGTTGTAAATAGGGACTAAATCGGGTGGAAGAATTCCAATTTGGTCTCTTAGGCAAACAATAGAGGAAATGAGATTGTAAAGGTGTGCCTTGCTGGATTGCTGGTCTTCCAGTTTCACTATGCCCTTCTCTGGTTTACGCTCGCTGTAATGTAGTTGAACATGCTCTATGGTTTTCATAGGCACTAGCCTCACAATGACGCTGTTAGAGGTGCTGTTCTGCGATCTCAAATTACGTACAAACTCAGAGTTTGTGTCCACATAGCTGTCGAAAACTACTAGCAAGTCGAACTGTACAGAGTCAAGAATCTCCTGGTCTTTTGTGATCTGCCCATCGTGTGGAATGAGGTGGATAGACGTCGTAGTGTTGGCTGCATTGGCGTTATTCTTGGATGAGTTCCTGCCTCTACCTGTAGGAGTAGTCACACCAGATGCGGTGGAGCTGGCACCTCCTGCAGCAGCAGCAGCGGCAGCGGCAGCAGCTGCTGCCCTGCCCTTTGTCTCCTTCTTCACACTATTGCCAACATATCTCTTGATGGACTTGCTGCCCTTGCAGCCCAAAATTAACGCCTCCACCAAGTCGAAGAATTTGGGGTTGTTGTTCATTATGACCCCGATATTCTTATCTTTCCCACTCTTGCATCCAATCACAACGTTCATGAGGTCCTTGAGCACATTGAATTTTCCGCTGGTCTCGGCCAACTTGCTCAGAATATCTTTCAGGGTTAAGTTCTTGGGCATGTAGTGGTTGATCAACAAGTACGGGTGCACACTAACCAATATGCAGTTCTTGTAGCAGATTTCCAACGACTTGAAGATCAGGTCATTTGTGGAGTCCGTCTCGCAGAATTTCAATATGTCTGGATAGTGCAAGGAGACGATTTGGTCAGTGAGTTCTTTTTGGAACTCGTACATCGGAGTTGGAAGGCTGTAGTCTCCACTACAATTAAGGTCCTGAAGATGAAGGTCAATAATTGGGGGCTCTGGAGTTCCATCTAATATCCTTAGGAGATCCATTTTGCAGTATGGCTATCGTTTATGTGGATTTCAGGTTCCGCTGTGAACTATAAAGACTATGCCAGAAGTAAACGTAAACAGGTTTTTTTTTTGGTGTAGCTGTTTTCATTCACGCTTGGGGTTTATCACAAGAGCGGATTTTATGCAGGATCTGTGTTCGAAAACCTTAAATGGCTGCAAAAGATTTCGGGTCAAAAAAAATTACGAGTAGTTTCTTATATACAGATATCGGTTAGTTGATGTAAATGAATGTATAGCATTCACCTTAGCTATTCATATCTATATATAGGTACGCATGTGAATGTGACTCCGTAAAAGCAATGGAAACTTACTGGCTCAACCAACTTGTTTATGTATTAAAGGTCGTTAGTACTTCCAAAGCTTTACCGTTCTATCCCATCCACAGGTTGCAATGCTCCCATCCTGGGAAATATCACAACTCATGACTTTATCGTTGTGTCCTGCTAATGTTTTGATCTTTATCCAGCTATCGGCGCTCCATAAATTGACTTCTCCGTCGTACGAGCTGGTCACTAATACGGACCCTCCGTCACTGTGCGCCTCGTTCCACAATCTCTCTGGGTTTTCTCCATTCTCGTCACTCACTGGCCCTACCCCTTTGACAATAGAGCCCGAACTCAAGAACTTGACATCGCTGACCAACTTTTTGTGCGCTGGGATCGAGAATAGCTCTAACTTAGTTTGTCTCATGTCCCAGATTTTGACGGAGCAGTCTCCGCTTGCAGTTGCCAATTGGACACCGTTTGGCGACCAGTCCATTCCGTAAATCCCCTTGATGTGGCCCTCAAGTACAGATATGGATCTTCCAGAGCGCAAGTCCCATACTCTCCCTATAGCATCCAAACCGGCCGTAGCAAATAATCCTCCATCTGGGTGGAATGAACTGCAATATACCTCTTTCGAGTGGCCCTCTTGTTGGTATATAGCCGTCAACTTGGCCGTGTCCCATAGCTTCCAAGTCTGATCGAATGAGGTAGATGCAAAGTACTTACCAGACTGGTGGAAGCGTGTATCGGTAATTCTGAAGCCAGCGTGCGCGCTCTCGATGCTTTCATTAGTGTTTTTCTCTATGTTCCACAAATTTATGGATCCCTCTCCACCGCCTGAGATGAGGGCCAGGTTATCCACGCTCCAATCCAACGCACTCACTTTCTCCATGTGTTTACCGAGATTTTTGTGCTTGATCAGCAAGTCTTCTCCGTTCAATATATGCACTGAGCCATCCCAAGACCCCACAGCTATGTCTTGGCCGCCATTTTCACTGGCAGCAGTCGTAGATTTGGCATATCGAACTCTAGAGAGTGCTCTGGTGGCAAGTGATTGCGAGCCATATAATTCGAGCCCTGCCAATTTCGAGTTGATAGATCTGCGGTACTTTAACGTCTTCACGAAATTCTGGCCCTTGGCAATCTCCTTTTGGTTAGATATCCTCTTTTGTGCCCTTACGAGCGAGTACGCAAGTATATCCTTCCGCACTTCGAGAAGTTCGTCTGTGCCTGGAGTGTAGAACTCTTCGTTGTCCGACTCTGAGTCTTCTGTACCCGAATTGTCAGAATCAAGGTCCATATTCTCCACTGTTTCAGCAGCGAAGACGTCTGGTTCGCGACTCCCGTTCAATAAGTCTATGAGTCTTGCTCTTCTATCGGCTTTATCCTCGCCAAAATAGGTGACTGGCTCCCCCATATTGCGAAGCGCCTTGCGGACTTCATCGTCGGTGGTTGGAGCATCCGTGGGCCCTGCTTTTTGCTTTTCATTTATGATTCGGAGTTCGCCAATGTCCATGCCAGGCTGTATTTCGAAAGAATGTTGATAAAGTTGGTTGTGCCTGTTGTGATGAAGCTTCTTTGTGGCAGCAGAGGTTTTTGGTTTTTTTTAACTGCTCTGATGCTTTCTATGCTTTTGATGATACTGCATATAGTAATTGGTTGCAACTAAGTGGGAAGATTGCACAGCAGTGTTAGCACTACAATTTTGATAGACCATCACTACAAGAGAGTTTATCAGAGCTGTTTATGGTATTAGTGTCTGTATTTACTTCTATATGATTTTAATGTACACACTGTCTCTAAAATATGCTAGTGGTTTTCGTTCAAGATTCTGTCTGCGTACTCTGCAAAATTCTCTGTGTCGTTAACCTTCTCGTCCAAGTCTGGCTGGCAGAAGACAGCAATGGTGTTTCTTGCGATGTTTGGCATCTCTGTACCCTTAACGTAATGTGGAACAGCTTTGAAGCCACCCCTGGAAACTTCCTGCAATGCTGATCCGGATTGGAAGGCCAAACAGTCCTTAGGAATGTTGACCTTCACGACATCGCCTGCTCTGTTACGAATGTATAAGCCAGCCTCGCTGTCAGGAGATTTGTCTAACGGATGTGTCAATCCCTTGGACTCATCGATAAAGAGCGCAGAGGTGAGACCAGTGAGACACGAGTGGTCCAAGTGCTCGCCGCACCAGGAGTCTGGCAGGTCTTCTTCGTTTGCCTCGCTCTGGACCTTTGGATAGTAGTGCAATAATCTTGCCTTGGTACTGGTGGAGTTTTTCACGATTCTTTCCAAATACTTTGGTTCGTATCCCTCCACAGTCTTCAGGATGAATGTGTCGCAGTTGGAAGCAACCACCTGAGCAACATCGATAATGAGGTTGCAGAGCTCCTTCGAGTTTTTCTGGAAATCCTTCAAGGACACGTGCTTGCTTTCGTCTGGCCAGATGTTTGGGGTGGTGTATGTCTTGAATTTGTCGCCAAACTTGTTGACTAACTCGTCAGTAGGGCCCTCCAACTTGGGGTCTCTGTGGAAAGCACAGTTGATGTAGTATGAGCCCTTCAACGTATCTGGCAACCCGGTGTTTGCTAGCTTTTCCTTACCTCTGGACCATCCAGTGAGCCACATAGACTCTTCAGACTCCAACTCGGAAAGCTGCTCTTCTGACAAGTTGGCAAGGACCGAAGCACTGGAGAGCACAGCAGTACGCAAGGCATGGAACTTGGATGGTAAGTCCTTCACCACGATTATACCCAAGGAGTTAGGACCGAAAGCTCTCTGCAAAGTTTCGTCGTCAACGCCATTGGTGAGTTCGTTCAAGGAGACAACTACAGGATCGTCAAAAGTCATTATGGTCATAGTACTAAGCTGCTTAGTCGGAGTTGATTTGCCTAAGAAAAATTTTCCTTTTATTTTTAAGATCGAGTTGGAGCCGCGTCAAAAAAAAAAAAAAATATTGAAAAGTATAAGACCCTGTCTGATCTTACGATGGTTTTTGCAGAAATGCGTGCAAACTGTTACGCTTATGTATTGGAGGTCGCTATATCGATAGAGCAAGTATAGAGCCGCATCAGGTTATGGCCGATAGGTGTACACGCCGATTTTGGGTAAAAAGACACGGCAAATGTTGGTGGGTGTACGTGCCCGAGATGCATTCAATGTGGGGTAAAACGGCTCTAACTATTGTCTATGCAGTGAGTAATTTTCAACGTTCGAAATTGCAACCGGTGCCCAGAGCACGAAACTGTAACACTACTATCCAATGACTTGGCTAGTGCGGTCAAGGAGTAAATTGAAAGGGATGTTACTCTAGGCTTCTGGTGGTATCACTGCTGTCAGGTTAACGAAGAAAGGCACCTCTCCATGGAAGAGTTTCAACAAACATTTGATCTTAAGCTTAAGAAAGCCGATGGGTGTACTTTCTTCAAGCTTGTCTGCAAAATCCAGGTCCTAAAGTATTCCTCAGAGGCGAAGTTGCGTAGTCAAGAAATCAAAGTGCATCCAGACTAAGTGTAGCCCGGAAGTCTTCCATCACATATTCACCATTCCGAGGTTTTATACTTTCAAGAAATTACTCCGATATAGTGTAACGGCTAGCACGGTTCGCTTTCATGAAAAATTCATAAAGTTCCGAGCAGACCCGGGTTCGACTCCCGGTATCGGAAGATTTTTTTTTGCTTCCACTGTATGATGTTTCGTGGTCTATCCACCCTTGCCTCCTGAGCTCCTCAAAATCTCTCTGTTTGTACCGAAGGAAGAAATCACATTGTGTGTGTGGTATGAATTATAGCGCAATTTTTTTGCAACCAAAAAAATTTTATTGTCAGGACGCATTAGGAAATTTCTGATACACCACTGAAACTCAAGCAACACACACTGGATTCAATAAAGAGACACTAGTGCCGCACTAATAATGCCTCGAAGAGCGATTTCTCTTCTGCTGCAACGCAGATTTTGCGATGGCATCGTATTTAAGCACAAAGGTGATTCCTTCTGAATTCCGAATACCGCTATCGTGTGCCCATAGAAACCACCGCTTGGTTGAGCTCCCGAATGGACTAACTTGCCTCTTAGTCTCTGATGCGAGTACTGAATCGGCATCAGCATCGATGTGTGTCGGCTCAGGATCTTTCAAAGACCCCGATTCAATCCCTGGCCTCGCGCACTTGTGCGAGCATATGCTTTTCATGGGCACCAAAGACTTTCCCGGCGCTGCAACTTACTTTGAGTTGGTGATGAAATTCGGAGGAACTTGTAACGCATATACCACTGGATTCAGGACAGTTTTCCAGTTTGAAGTTCCCTTGAAGGATGGATATCTGGGGAACTCAACGTCCTTCAATGAAGTTCTCGAAATTTTTGCTAGTGTGTTTCGTAACCCTTTGTTTGATGCTAAGTACATCACCAAGGAAATAAACAATATTGACAGCGAACATCAGTCGAACAGGACTGATCTTGCTAAAATACTACTTTATGGTGTGAAAATGATGGCAGGGACTGATAACCCTATAAGCAAATTTAGTACGGGTAATCTTGAGACCTTGAAATCCTCCCTCACCAAACCAAAGCTGCAACTTAGCAAACTATTAAAGAAATACTATGAAGAGAATTTCGGACTAGGTAACATGAGGTTGGTGATTGCCGGACCGCAGTCGGTAAATCAGTTACAAAAATTAGCATATCAATACTTTAACGGGATAGAAAGAGTCCTGGGACCTAAGGCTGCACCCAAACGTAAATCCTTCAGCAGTTTCAGAATGAGTGACAGCCATAGGTCTATTTCAACATATTCAAGTGATGGTGCAAGCAAGACTACTGAATGTCAGGGATCCAAGAGTTCAAGAAACAGCCTTCTTAGTGAAAGTGGGTTTCATTTCGAAGTTGGTCGAGTTCTTTTGATAAAGACCGGCGATTTTGAATCAAAGCTACGACTCGTCTTCCCCATAGAAGGTTCTTCACAAACGCTAAGAATTTATCAAAAACTTTGGTGCAACATTCTTGGTGACGAATCTACTGGTTCTCTATTTAAGCATCTTGAGGATTCCAACATGATAACTTCGATTTTTGCTTACAGTCTGAGGTTATCTAAACATACAGATACGTTTATCCTAGATTTCGGTTTGACAAAAAGAGCTCGAAATAATATAAGCAGCATAGTTGTGGCAACGTTTTGTTACATCAAAATGATCCTAGACAGTTCATTTGAAGAATTGCAAAGATACTTAAATGAATTCAAGACGATTGACACTTTGAATTACCACTTCAAGGAAATGAATCCATCCCAAATGGATGAAGTTGGAGATTTGTCTGAGGCAATGTACGACATGGACGAAATCGGAGTCAATAATGTCTTTAGAGGACATGAGTGGTCAGAAATCACTCCGCTGATGGTGGCTAATTTTAGGGATGCGACAAGTAGCGTTTTGTCATTGCGGAACTTCAATATCATTCTCGTTAGCTCAGATGATGCATGCTTGAGATCCACGTGTGCGTCTCTGGATATCTTAGTCGACAAGTACTACGGGTTTGAATATGTCTTGAACCCGATCAAGAATCTGTGGTTACACTCAATTGGTGATGATGTCATGGAGGGCAATCGATCACCTTCTCAAACACATATTCACTTACCTGCCGCAAATCAGTTTTTGGAATATACCTTTGATGAGATACAGGAGGCAGTAAAGCATGTTGCTAAGTCTTCTTCAGATCCAGACCCTTCATTTGCTAAATATACAGTCAAAGATATTTCATCCACAGTCGATCCTATCTTATTAACTCTAGCCGATAATTGTTCAAGTATCAATGGTAGTTGTGATAATTATGAGATCTGGTACAAGCACGAGCCATTACTTCACTCTCAGACAATGATTACTTTCAATTACTCACTTGGAAGTTCTTCATTCCCTCCAAGTGCTAGAACTACGATTGGTATTGAACTTTTATTCACAATTTTGGGCTCTAGTATCAACAGTCTAATGTATCCATCTGAGTTACTTGGTTATTCTTGGGCAATGTCTCCCAACTTGAACGGTAGTAACTCGATATCGATAACTGTAACGGGGTTAACCAAGGGAATTCAGAGAGTCCTCGGTGTAATATTGAACCAAATTGAAAAGATCGAGACCTTACTCCGAGCTTTAAACTACAAAGAATTCATGAAGAGTAGAATTGGCATAAGAAAGAAGTACGAAACTTTAATCACGAAGGGAAGTAGTGTTGAACTATTACTATCTGGAACACAATATCTTTTGGAGGAAAAGATCTGGACTATTGAAGAAAGACTAGAAGCATTGGAAGAATTGGATATACAGGACTTGATACTGATTGCTCGAGGCTTTTTGACAGATCACGAGAGATATACGAGTGTGTTGGTGCAAGGAGAGATAAGTCAACCAATTGCATTGGATATATCAGATCAGATTATCAACCTCTTTTGTAACCTGAGCCATTACGAAGAAAAAAAAAGAAATGAAAAGTATGCGCCGCTGGCTGCACTTGCGTCCTATGTAATCCCATCTTCTCGATACAACATTTCCATGAACGCCTCTTCGGCTACACAGACGAATACTACATGCACTTATATTCAAGTTGGAGATCGGAACTCTGAATTCAATCGATCCTTTTCAAAGTTATTGTCAATCTTGCTACAGGTTTTAGCGCCAATAGAACTACGCATCAAGAGGAACTTAGGATATAATATTTATGTTGGTCAAAGAATCAATAGATCCACAATTGGTATCTATATCACCATAATAAGTCGACAGTATACTTGTGAGTACTTGGCGGAGCAAATCGAAGATTTCCTCGATACGTGGCTAGCAGAGATGAGAACAAGGCTTTACAAAAGCGATGGGGATATATTCTTTGACAATGAAATTTTGCAACCATTATTAGACAATTATAGCAACCCTGATCTGGGAGGCATTGGGAGTCCAAATATTAACTACGGTTTGGATGCAGCTATCAAAAGTGGTACACAACCATCAGGACCATACCACCAGCAACACCGGAATCTATGGTGTCAGATCATAGATAGAACGTACCGATTCAGTTCTGTCTGTGGAGAAGAGGAATACGTACTTTCGCCCATCCTTGACCTATCACCAAGTCAGTTTTGGGAAGCGCTACAGAGAACACTTTCCCCCAATTCGGAGAAACGAGCGTCTCTCACTATCATGCTCCACAGTAGAAACCAATTGCAAAATGTTGTTCAAGAGATATCTTACTTTCTAGAGTCTAAAGGTCTACTAGGTGAGTTTTCTGAAAAAGAATTGATATCTATTGCAAAGCACCCTGATCCGTTCAATACATTGTATCAGGTATTCAAGGAAAGGGGAGACAAGTACAAATTTATTAGAAAACCTACAAAAGAAGTCATTGGACTACGTATACTTGCAAGAAAAAAGGGAACGAAGCACAACTCGTCGGGGAGCGAACCGCGGCAAGCACTTGTAACCAGTGAGCAGTTTCACCACGAATGTGTTTCCAGAATGAAAAGGTAGAAACGGGTATAGGAGCAAAAAAAAAAGGCCATTGGAACTGGTAACCAAGTGCTTGCCCTTCGCACATTCCAGTTGCAACCTCGATTTGCAGCACAACTTGCGTATTTTTCTGTGCGTCTTAAGGTTTCGCTCCGCGAATCGTTTGGATCAAAAAAGGCTGTTCCGCTATCTTTTTTTTTTTTTTTTTTGGCTTTTTGTAGACTTTGAAACCAAACCTGGAGAAAGCTGATGGGGGAGGACGACGGGAAAAGCAACCTTGCATTCCCCAATTTCTTGCACACCATTAGAGAAATCTATTTTTATCTCACCACCCAATGGCATTGGCTCGCTGGCCATCGGCCCCCAGCTGGGAATACAATGGCTGCTGTGATTCCCAGAGCAATAAAATATCAAGCGTACCCAATCACGGCGAACCCATGCACTCGAACAATCAATTGTGGCCGAGCCGTGAATTTCGTTTGCTTGCAGCTCCGAATCCTTCTATGCTGGCCCGCCTTCCTAAACGCATTTTGCAAGAAATTCCGTGACTAAAAAAAGAAATGGTCAGGAAAAAAAAGAAATTTTCTTAGGGGGGGTGTCATGATTAGGTGCTAGTGTGTGGTTATTAGATTACGTAATTGATAATGTAATATTCCTATTTTCCTGGCTTTACCACTCGCATTTTTTTATTTTAACGTAAATTTTTGGAATTGATCCCTTATCTGAGCACACTTGCATATTCTTCTTCATCACTTACACACACCTCAAGAACGGATTTTTGACATTTTACACTGCTCGACAAGATATATGAAGGTAGACGATAGGATAGACTTCAATTACAAAGCTGAAAAGTAAATCAAACAACTGATTTATTGCCTCCTTCGATTCAAGACTTTCCCCCGACAAGCTACTCCCGCACACTTAAATGACAATATAAGCCCAACACACCTAAGTACAAAGAATAGACATAAAACGCAGAAAATACTATGGCCAATCAATACAACTTTGGATATCAGCAGTATACACCACCATCCAATAACACAGTCATACCAGTTGGTGCCGGTAATGGGGCCAGCAACGGTAGTGCCAACAACAACAACATCAACGGAAATGTATTACCATCAAGCTACAGCCCAACATTCAGCAACAGCTATTTCCCAGCCAACGCCTCGGACACTTCCAGCACCACCAGTTCCATAAGCTCTTCGTTGGGACTGTCGTACTCGTCCAACTCGTCGTACTATGCATTCCAGAACCCAAGACTCCGCTACTACTTGTCCAAGTCTTTCGACATTGAGGACGACTTGGAGTTTTGTCCAGATATCCCTGAAAACTACGAGAACAGTCCACCGGCAAAGAAGTTCAACCCATACACAGCTTCCGTCTTCCTGCCCACCACCATCCAGGAAATCTACGCTGCTGGGGGCAACAACTCCCCAAGCAACGTTGCAGCTCCTCAATCTCCAAGACTGCGCACTCCACGTATAAAGAAGCCGCTAGAGATTGTTAACCCTCAGACCAAAATGAGAGTATCGTCTTCTACATTGAACAAGTGAACATGAAAGAGAGAAACAGGAACACTCAAATGACATGATATTAATAAACCTTAAAGATAATAATGAAATAGTAAACTCAAAATCGAAAAATAAAAAAAAGAGAAGGAAATGAAGTGCCACAGAAACAAGAACAAATCAGGTATCTCCAGATCCCTAATGACCACTTTAAAGAAACACTATGACGAAAACAAACTTAACGGAACAAAGTATATTAAACAACCTGCTAGATAGGTTGTTACATATGTAAAGTAGTATATACGGGTGTATATTATATAAAATAAGATAAGCTTTATTACTAAAGAATACTCACGGCATAGTAAGTTTGAACAATAGCGTAAGCATTTGGCTGCTTTCTCATCTTTTGTCGAAATGTATGGGTGTATGGGTGTTGCGAAAAAGTTCTGGGTTCGGAGTGGGAGCTTGGGTCGATTTGAAGCTTCAGAGTCACAGTGTTGGTGGGAAGGAGAGGCAGTCCAAGAGAATCAGGAGGATTCCCATCCTGGTCCGTAAGGGATCAAGTCTGGGATGTATGAATTGTCCTTATAGTGTAAAGAGATGGTAGAAATCTTTCTAATGGACTTTGGCAAGAGAGTCAGTTGCGAAATTGAAAAGTTATATTCCCTCTTGAAATGTAAAATACGTGAAACAAATCGAGCTGAGATGAAGAGAAAATAGAATTTAGTAATGCAAATTGTAAGATTGCCCGTGTTAACACTCAGTGGATCAACTTACCAAACCAAGGATTTAATTATTGGAGTTATTTTGTATTTGGAGCCCTCAGGTATAGCAGACCCCGAAACGACAACAGGTAATCTTGAATGCGCTTTCCCCCCCAAAAAAGAAACAATCTGATAACGCACCCTGGAGATAGCGTCTAAATGAACCTAAAAGGGCTACAATAGGGTTTCATATCGCATAAACGGCTACGATTAGTTTATTGCAGTGGTACGCAGGTGTTTTCAACGGATGCGATCCGATGCGACACCGGTAGTATTACTCATACATCCCGATATCTAGATTTCTTTTCCCCCCCAATAGTAAGCGTGGGATAGTTAGACTGCTGCTAATTTTCGCAGAAACGGTTTTGTTCCTCCAACAATTTTACGATTCCATTTTACGATAACCGCAGGCATCGGCTCGTCTTACCAAACTCTAATAGAGTACCCTGTGTAAGCGAGGGTTGCCGCGAATGTTAAACTCTTAGCATAGTCTTTAGTAAAGTTCCACGACTCTTCAACGGGCGGGACGGAAAACTTCTCCTCACGGTGGAATAGTTAGTGCCTATGCCGTAAGATCACCCGCTGGCAGGTAGTCGCCAGCGCCCAGCGCCCAGCGCCCATGCTCGATTTCGCAATACTCGGATTCCCGCTAATGGCGCCGTTTTTTCTTAGCGACGTTACTCATGTTCGCAAAACTTTTTTTTGGCAGTGAGCCTGTACCGCTTAGATGTTCCCAATTAGGATAGACTAGGCGGCTGGGCCAGATTCGGAACCCATATTTATTGGGCCATTCCCAATCGGGAAGGTAGAACAGATGCCCGACCCACAGCTTATTACCATGGCCCTATAAGCGAAGCGACACTCTGATCTTATCAAAGCGATTTTGAACCCGCTAATCTCTGCGTATCTGATTTGAAAAATTATTTATAAGGTTTCTGAATCTTCACATCTCTGGGATTTTGTTGTACTGTCTTTCCTTTTTTTTCACTTATTCATATAAAGATTAATAAATATATACAAACACAAGCATCAGAGATGTCTGTCCACCCTTTTGATACCGTTAAGGACTACGAAGTTAGATTAGCATCCAAGTTGGTCAAGGATGCTTATCCAGCTTCCGCCGATGTCCACTTTGTCCAAATCGACAAGGTCGACCCACCAAAGAAGTCCATGATCAAGTACTTGGAAGCTGAAAAGCACGGTTTACCATTACCACAAATCCCAAGAGTGTTGTACTGCTACTACTACACCAACACCTTGGACTTCAACAAGGCTCTTGTTAACGTTACTGTCGGTCACGTCATCACCAAGTCCCAGTTACCAAACGGAACTGTTGGTCCATTCTTGCCCGATGACATGATGGACTGGGAAGAACAATGTATGGCCCACCCTCTCATCAAGGCTGAGATCGAAAAGTTGAAGTTACCAAAGGGTTACACCGTCAGAACCGATCCATGGATTTACGCTACTGACAACGCCAACGAAAAGAGACCTTTGTGTCAGTTTTTCATGTACGTGTTGGCTGGTAACGGACACACCGAATCCAACCACTACTCTTTACCATTGAAGTTCTCCCCAGTTTTCGAATGTTTCACCAGAAAGTTCATCAGAATGGACTACTTGCCAGGTGGATTCGACGAAACCACCGTTCCAACCCAACCATGGCAACAAGTTGACTGTGTGGAATACCACCCAGACTTGAACAACGAAGACATCAACGGTAGAAACATCAAGCCATTATTGATCAACCAACCTGAAGGTCCATCTTTCACCACTGAGGGCAGCAAGGTTAAATGGCAAGGTTGGGAATTCAGAGTCTCCTTCTCCTCCAGAGAAGGTTTTGTCGTTTACGACGTCCACTTCAAGGGTAGACAAGTATTCTACAGAATCTCCTTATCTGAAATGACCGTCCCATACGGTGACCCAAGAGCTCCATACCACAGAAAGCAAGCCTTCGATTTGGGTGACTGTGGTTTCGGTGCCAACGGTAACCACTTGAACTTGGGTTGTGACTGTTTGGGTGTCATCAAGTACCTTGACGGTGTTGGAATCAACGCCAGCGGTGAACCACACGTTATTCCAAACGTCATCTGTATGCACGAACAAGATAACGGTTTATTGTACAAGCACGTTAACTACAGAACTAACAACGCCGTTGTCGCCAGAAAGAGAGAATTCGTTGTTCAAACCATCGCTACTGTTGCCAACTACGAATACATCATTAACTTGAAGTTTGTTACTGACGGTTCCATCGACATTGAAACCAGAGCCACTGGTATCTTATCCACCATGCCAATCGACGAAAACGTCAAGGTCCCATGGGGTACCATTGTCGGACCAAACGTCATGGCTGCTTACCATCAACACATCTTATCCTTCAGAATTGACCCAGCCATCGACGGTCACAAGAACTCTGTTGTCTTCGATGACGTTGTCAAGTTACCAAGACACGAAAGGACCAACCCATACGGTATTGGTTTCGTCACCAAGCGTAACTTCGTCGAAAAGGCGGGCCATATCGAGCAATCTCCATTCACCAACAGAACTTACAAGATTATTAACGAGAACATCATTAACCCAATCTCTAAGAACCCAGTTGGTTACAAGGTTGAGGTTCCTCCAAGACAAATGATTCTTGCTGACGCCGACTCTTTCAACGTCAAGAGAGCCAAGTTCGCCACCGAAGCCGTTTGGGTCACCAAGTACCAAGACGACCAATTATTCGCTGCTGGTGAATTCACCAACCAGTCTCAACGTGACACTGGTCTCGGTGAATGGGCCAACGGTGTTGACGCCGTTAGAAACGAAGATTTAGTCGTTTGGGCCACTTTAGGATTTACTCACATTCCAAGAGTTGAAGATTTCCCAGTTATGCCTGTTGAAACCCACAACATCCACTTACAACCTCACGATTTCTTCACCAAGAACCCTGCATTAGACTTACCTCAAGCTAACAACAACTTCAACAAGTCTCAATTAGTCGAAGGTAACCCAACTAAGGCATGTTGCAAGACCAACTTGTAAACAAATTTGGTTGCAAAAGCATAGAGTGAGTGGTGATGGGGTAGAAGGTTTAGAAATCGGATAATCAAGAGTTACGGAAATAGAAATTAGTAAAAGAGGAATACTCCCTAGACGGGAATACGCTTACTTTATCAATATTCCGTTTCATATGTTATATGTATATGTGTCAATAATTAATAGAAACTATATTAGATAGATGTCTTTCAATTGTAGTGGGTGCGAAGAAGCGTATGCAGGAGCCTGAAATTTTTCAGATTTTTCAGTTCTTTTTGCTAACAGATGAATTATGGAACAAAAAGAGGAAGAGCACCTTCAGGCGACAATATCTCGATCCTTCAATGAATGAGCATCGAATGTAGTACCGAATGCAGGTCTATATAGATGAGTAGTACTTATCACCGTTGATTTTATTTTTGCTCATTTTTAAATCCAAGGTCTATGGACACACATGAGCCGATGTACCGCCCCATACAGAAATCTGTGGCTGGGATCGATAGAGTGGGTTATTTTATTCGAGGCAACAGAGAAAAAGCTTGCACCTACATCAAAATAAAGACGGGACTGGAGGGGTCACAAGAGGCTTCTTCTGTCTCAAGTGCCTCGACAGGCTTTAACGAAACAGACAGAATAAGTGGTTACCGTGGTGACACGAGAAGAAAAAAGGGAAACTTTAAAGTTCCCCCCACATAAATCGGAAAAATCAAAATGTAACACTAGCAGAATGGGCTTAAAATCTTCCCCACAAAAAGTTAAATTTCAAAAGGTAACATCACCCGAATAAAAAGAAATAAAAAGGTTTCGGCAGTGGACTGATGGAAGCTGAAACCATACACACACACACACACACACGAAGAGAAAAAAAAAATCACCCTGTTTCTCTAATTGTTGGTTCTGCTGAATTGGCCCCACAGTGACAGTACTTCTCAATTCAACATTTAAGTTTCTTGGTTGTCCAAGTAGAGTATAGAGGGCTCCGCTGCCTTCCACCCCACACAAACTTAAAATTTGTAATTCCTCTACGGCCCTAAGCTTTTCATTCTCGTCAGACAGGCATGTCAAGGCGTGTTCCTGTCTGGCAGGCTGTGAGTGTGACTCGAGCAACGTGTTTTTCAGGCGACACGAAATTGTAATTCTTGACGGGTTTATATATATCTCTTCTGAATTGAGTGAAAAAAAAACCCTTGGAGTGAAAAACTTGGCGAAAATCAGCCACTGCTGGACTTGGTCTCCGGACCTTGGCGTACCACGTCAGTTTTCCGTGCCCAATTCGGGTTTATTACCATCCAACGCCACTTTGCTCTCTCACTCTAGTTGACTTGTAGGCAGCCGAGTGTGAGGCGATGTATGCAAATTGTAGCTATACGGCTCTAAAGTGTTTTTGTTTGGCAATTTTTTTTTTTTTTTTGGGCTTATGGCGTCGGTTAGTGGACTTACATTTCCTACGTGCTGAAATAAGCGTCAGCTCAAGACCGCCTAGCTATTGAGGCCAAAATAATATTTTATTTTTACGGCGCGACGAAGGCTTCAGCCCAAAAATATCAATGAATTGAGCAGACAAGTTTTCAGTGCCGTTCGTACTCGATTGCGAGCGCAGCGTATTGACCAGCCGCTAATATTCCGATAACGAAGAAGAATTGTGACCAAAAGGAAGACCACACAGCCAATGCGTTACTCTGCTGAGTGTGGTAAAAAAAGAAATAGAAAGGTGCCAAAATAGAAAAAAAAGAAAAGAACTATTATCCGGAGCCTCCTCTCCACCGCCCTCCCCTCATCAGAAACGTGTGGTGGTGGTGTAATGGAATGCTAATGGGTATTAGGCATCAAGAATCGTGAAATACGTTTCTCTATTATTCTATTTTATTTTATTTCTTTCTTTTTTTATTTTCTTTTTATTTTATTTTTTTTCCATTTGGTATTAGCTTTTCTGTTACCTTCTGACCCTATGGGTCCTCAAATTCGTCTCAATTAGGCTTTGGGGACTTTTTTAGGTAAGATTATTTCCTGCATGTGTGCGCACTTGGCTGCAAAACGTATGTAATCACTGTACTCCCCACTTCTCGAGAGAATTTTTGTATGCACATCGTCTCAATGTCATAAAAAATATTTCTTAACTTTTCAAGTTACTCCTCACTTTACTTTTCATAACAGCCGACGGTAACTGGAGGGATAATTGTTCGCCGCCACAAGAGCAAAGATGACCCTTAAAACACGATTGTGATACTGTCGTATTCATTCTTTTCAGCACGGATATTTCCTTTTTCTTTTTTTCTTTTTTCCTCTTTCATCAGCAAAAAAGCTTTTTTTTTTTTTTTTTTTTTTTTTTGTACTTTTGCAATTTTACCGTATTATTATTTTTTTTTTTTTTGTGTGGTGGGTGGATTTTTCACCCATATGCCCCTTTCAATGTCGTCTTAAGGCACTATGCCAAAAAAATTCGTAGTATAAATACAACACGTCCCCTCGTGGGTATTGTAAATGGAGAGGCTTTCAGTTTCTTTCTTTTCCTCTTCTTCTTTTTGCTTTTTACTTTGTTATTTATTTCAAATCAATTAATACCAAACCTATATATACCATACAAAAATGAAGACTTCTCAAATTGTCCCAGTCGTTGCCCTCGCTGCCTCCGTTGCCGCCGCTGACGTCCCACAAAGTGAAATTAACTTCGTTACCGCTTTAGTTGGTGACTTACAAGCCAACCAGCCACAATACTTGGGTTACGTTGCCACTGCCAAGAACGTCCCAGCAGCTGTCACTCAATTGGCTTTACAAGTCCAAACTTACACTGACACTTCATACACCACCTTATTAGAAGGCGGTAACATTGACGTTGGTCAAATCCAAAGTTTCGCTACCCAACTCCCATGGTTCTCCAGAATTGAAGCTGCTGTTGCTGCTGGTGGTTCCGGTTCCGGTTCCGCTGCTGCCACTGACTCAGGTTCCGCTTCTGCTTCCGCTACTGGATCTGGTTCCGTTTCTGCTTCCGCTACTGGTTCCGCTTCCTCTGCTGCTGCTTCTGACGCTTCCGCAGCCTCCTCCGCAGTTTCTTCTGCCGCTTCCGCAGTCTCCTCAGCTATCTCCTCCATCAGTGGCGATGCTTCTTCTGCTGCTTCATCGGCTGCTGCTTCTGCTTCATCTGCCAGCAAGGATGTCTCCTCCGCTGCTTCTTCAGCTTCCTCCGCTGCTGTTTCCTCCGCTGCTACCGCCGCCGTTGGTGGCCACAACTCCACTTCCTCTGCCGGTAACTCCACTTCCTCCGGTAACTCCACCTCTTCCACCTCCAAGAAGAACGGTGCAGGTGCCGTTCTCTTGAACTCTAACTTAATCACCTTAGGTTCTTTATTAGCTTGTTTATTATAAGCGTGATCTTGTAATATTTAGTACTAATATAGACATTAAGATCTTAATGCAATAAAAAAGAAAAGTTTCCCATCATTCATCAGAGTCTGTAGCTTCTCCACAATTAACTTCTCGCGGTCCGATTAACTCTAAGTTTGACTAAAATGACGATCTGAAACCGTAAACTCAATCTCGAAGGAATGTGTGAGGTTTTTGGTGTGCTTAACCTTAAAAGAGTTCATACTGATAAGATATCTGTGTAGCTGGTGAGCTTACGCACCCTAGAGGATACACACACACACACACAGAAGCCTCAGCAATGGTGAAAGGGCCATGCTATCAAGAAGCAAATTAGTGCACGCGTTGTTAGAGTTAGCCCATGCAACCTTAATTTTGTAAGCCATTTTTCGCGAGCCACATAAATTATTTAGGTGGCTCTGCAGTGTAACAATAATCACCGCTTCTATCCAATGACGAACAGGCACTTCGGAGGTATCCGGTGACATCTAGGTCTTTCAGGTATAGGAGAGGGGGAGGGGTGATGCTACAGTTACGTTTCCCGCTTTCTCCGCTACATGTTTTCCCGGATTAAAGGGACTCTAAGCTTCACTGGAACGCAAGAGATGCCTGAAAAAAATATTTCGGTGCAAAAATTACTCACAACAACCACCACTACCACCGTTAGGGTATAAACAAAAACACAACGGGAAACAGTAGCGGGCTATTTTTATCAGGATGAAATATCCCACCGTTGCTCGCGATGCGAGGACTACAAGCTTTTTCTTAGCTACGCTTGTCGCTATAGTTTATGTCCTGTGGATGAAACTCTTAGTTAGTTTCATTTCAAGTGCAAGACCACTACAAGATGCACCACAACCATCTAGCAAAAAAACACGAAACAACATGAGTAGAAACAGGTGAAATGTAAACAGTAAACAAAAGTACCCATATGGTCATCTCACCACACCATTAGGGCATCTTAAACGTCAAAAATATTGTGTTTTCTCTGTATGATAATATTTTCGTCTCCTATATCTCCTATTCTCAAGGGCCCTACCATATTTCGCTAGCGTGAAAATTGTATGCGGACTCTCGGGAAAATCTGGGTGTTCAGTTTGTCTTCGCAATTTATACGAGATGATGAATACATCTAATGTCTCCACTTATCGTACAAAATATCTCATCAAAACCACCCTAAATAGCATTATTATTACTCGTTTGCTCGAGGCTTTGCCCATAGCATGTGTCATCTCTTAAAAATTGACGCTGCCTACGCTAAGCAGCGCTGCCGACAATGCTAATTTTGCTCCCATCTTACGAGTGGGCCCCTACCTTTTATTTTCTCAAAGATGTGGGGAACAAGATGAGCCACTCAACGAAAGAAGCAGCGCCTTTTATTTTTTTTTTTGCTCGTTCCCACATTTGCTGCAGTGCTTGCCTACAAAAAATTATAGGTGCGGCACTCAGCAGCGATGGAATTTTCAATGCCCTTTTGGGGGGTCATTCATAACAATTAGGCAAATAAGACGTTCCACATCATGTCCCATCAAAACGGTTTGTAGGAAGATGAAGAAGCAAATTTCATTTATGAAGTCGTACAGAGAAAAAAAAAACAACTTGTGGAGAACGGTTGCAAAAACATAAAAGAGAATCCACCATCTGATGGACACTTCGTTATGGTAGACGACTAACAACCTTAATCTGTAGCCGATCGAAAATCGACCCTTCAACTCCTCATCTCATGTCTCTAATTAAGCAAGCTTGTACATAAAAATAAAACCGGGGGGGCCAAATGGCGTGGAAAATTGAGCGAAAAGTTGACGAATTCAGTCATCCACACCATCTGTAACACACTGGAAGGCGTCCCATTTTCTGGATTTTCATCTTCTTGCATTAGCTAAATTCATAATTTTGTATTATTTTTTGGCTCCCACTAGCTTATTTTCTTCTATTTTATTTTGAATCGGTCTGGTTCTGGACTCGTTTTGCCTAGCTTCCGAAATAGTGGGGCAAGAAGAAGGAGTATAGAGGATGTGTGTGGCTTAAAGCGGGTTTCGGCTCAAATGAGTTGCAGTGTGTTCCAGTCTGTGCCGCTACTTCTCCAATGTTTATTCTCGTCCCTTTTGCAATATAAAAGGAGACCAATTTGCAGTTAATTCTGGAATTGAAAAGTGTAACATTTTGTTTCTTTAAGTAACTCTTACATACTTACCCCACAAAAAAAGACACACTCGTTCCACTCGAAAATGAAGACCACTCAATTAATCCCAGCCCTTGCCCTCGCCTCCGTTGCCGTTGCAGCTGATGCCCAAGAAATCGAATTCGTTACCGTCTTAGTTAACGACTTGAAGGCTAACCAAGCCGAATACTTGGGTTACGTTGCCACTGCTAAGAACGTCCCAGCAGCTGTCACCCAATTGGCCTTGAAGGTTCAAACCTACACCGACACTTCTTACACCACCTTATTGGACGGTGGTAACATTGACGTCGGTCAAGTCCAACAATTCGCCCAAAACCTCCCATGGTTCACCAGAATTGAAGCTGCCATCACCCCATTAGGTGGCGACTCTTCCTCTGCTGCTCCAAGCTCCACTGAAGCTCCATCTTCTGCTGCCCCAACCTCCTCCTCCGAAGCTCCAGCTTCCTCCACCGAAGAAGCCTCCTCTTCTGTTGCTCCACCAACCTCTTCTTCTGCCCCAGTGGTAACCAGCGCTGAAAACGGTTCCGCCAAGATCTTAGGTTCCACCTTATTGGCTTTCGGTTCTTTAGTTGCTTGTTTATTCTAAGTTAAAAACTAACAAAGTTATGAATCAAAAGAAATTTATTTTATCGTTCAATTCCTCCGTTGCACTCTGCTGCATTTTTTCGTTCTTTCCTTTTTTTAGTATTTAGTTAGAATAAAGGATACCTTTTAGCTTTACTAGAAGAAATTGTGTAAAACTTGTAGTTTGCTAGTAGTTCTAGGTGGTCCCAAACCTAAAAAAAAAAGCTTCTGGATGCACGCAATTAGCGATATACGAGATTAAAGTGTAAGGTTTTCCAAAACGGTTTGATTAAGTGCGTTGAACCCTATTGTTTGAAAGTTAGGCGCGACTTGCTACATGCAGGGACTAGACCACACACTTTATCGTGTGGGTGTTGCAATGAAGGTGTCTACTGGGGCTACCTACAAATATATATTGTTTCATGAATAGTATTGAGTAATTAGGTACATGGAGTTGGGGGAAGGTTGATACCTCTTATCTTATTTTGCTTTTTCGTTCTTTTTTTTCCTTTCTTTCTAAATGAGATTCTTCTTCTTGAGCCCGTTGTAAGAGGCCATTACAGCCTCCTCAGCAGAAATAGGAGTCCAGTCGAAAACCCGTAAAGCCCTCGAGTTATCCATTTCTAAATTCTTTTCTAGGAATGGGACGACATTGCGCAACTCTGCAACGAACATGGATGCAAACTTGACCAAAAAGCTTGGAAGTTCCCTGGTTGGCAAGTTCTTCAAGTTCGTATCTTCTGGCCCAAGATTCTTTCTGATAAGATTTGCAACATGCAACAATCGGACCTCTCTGTCGTTACTGACCAAGATAAATCTCTTTCCGTCTGACTCAGGGTTGGTGAGAGCCTCGACCTCAAGCTTGGCCACATCCCTCACGTCAACGACGCCAAGACCTAGCTTTGGGCACCCTTGCTTTGTTTCTCCACTGACTAAAAGTTTCACAAGATCTAGGGTAGCGGTGTCTGTGGTACTTTCTTCAACGAGTGGCCCTAAAATTGCGGCAGGGTTGAGTACAGTGAAGGCATAATCTGGTGTGTACTTCTTTACATAGTCCCACGCAGCCTTCTCTGCGATTGTCTTTGACCTGAAGTAAGGGTCTTTGAAGTTGTTGATATTGGACCAACACAGTTCGTCCACCTTGGAGCCACTGGGGAGGCCAAATCCAACTGCCCCAAAGGATGAAGTAAGAACCAACTTTTTGACCCCGCCAACCTTATTTGCAACCTTCAAGACCCTGAGTGTACCTTCCTTTGCTGGAATAATGACTTCGTTTTCGTCCTTTGGAGCTGTTGAAGGAAGTGGCGAAGCAACATGCAAGATGTAATCACTGCCCTTGATTGCCTCTTCCCACCCATTATCAGAGGTCAAATCGGCTGCAAAAAACGTTAACCTTGAGTGGATATCTTCCTTTTTGAGTTTTTTCGAAGTTTTCAAAACAGAATTCTTCACTACACTGCTCTTGGAAAGGTTCCTGATGGTGGTTCTCACTGAGTAGCCCTTTTCAAGTGCGGCGATAATACAGTAGGTAGCAACGTACCCGGTACCACCTGTGATGAGTACGGTGGACATTTTTGAAGGCAGTGGAGTGGTTTTTGAGTGCTTCAGCAGATCATTAGATGAAACCTTCCCAGCGCTTGTTTTTGCCTTATATACTAAACTTACTTACATAAGCAAGCACATAATCATCAAGTAGTACGTGCCAGTATGAAGCCTCATTGAAGGAAGCTCGGAAGTTAATTTTTGGTTGCAAAATCGCTAAGTCCGTAACTGCTACCTACAAAATTTTTTCCTGTCTATGCAAGATCGTGTGTGCGGCGATAACGGTTTCTCGGAAGTTAAAGCTTCGGCCGCAGGCATACAGCTAACTCGTGCACCGCTACCAACGACGAGTATACCCGTGGAAGGCCATGGAATTGGTTTACATAATTGGTTCTTCAGAAGAAAATCGGAATCGGACACCCAATACAGATATTAGTAAAAATATGTAATTAGTGACTTATGCGAAAATTTGCAGTACATCAACAACGCAGGGTGCTAAACACAAGGTTCAAGGTTCCAGGTTCCAGCATACACTGTACGTAAAATCCCTTTTTTTTTTATTCCATTAACTACATAAACAAAGTATAAATAAATCGACAGCTTCAGTTAAAAGCACCGAAACCTCAGACCTGGCCGGTCTTCTTGAGATCGTTGTATGTTGCCATGATGGCCTCTTCAGCTGAGATTGGGGTCCAGTTGAAAACCTTTTGCGCTTTGGCACTGCTGACATCGGTGTACATGCCAAGGTATGGGATTGCTCCACGAATCGAGGAGTCGAAGATTCCGGCAAGCTTGATCAAGAAGTTAGGGAGCTCTCTCGTTGGCAAGTTCCTGAGATTCTTGTCTTGAGCTGTGATGTTCTTCTTGATGAAGTGACCCATTTGAAGCATGGAGACTTCTTGGTCCTGACTGAGCAATAAGAATCTTTCACCGTCCGACGCCTTGTTTGTGAGCGCTTCAACGTGAATCTTGGCCACGTCTCTGATGTCAATGATACCAAAAGAGAGCTTGGGGCATCCCATCTTACCGACACCGCTAACCAAGGTTTTTATAATGTCTGTGGAGGAGGAAACACTTGACGAATCAACGACAAGTGGACCCAAAATGGCAGTTGGGTTGACTGTGGTTAAGGCAAACTTGGAGTTGTTGGCCTTAACATAGTCCCACGCTGCCTTTTCAGCAATGGCCTTGGACTTGACGTACGCTCCGCTCACGTTGTTGACGTTTGTCCACCACAGCTCGTCCACCTTGGAGTGGTTGGGGTGGCCGTAGCCCACTGCCGCGAACGACGAAGTCAACACAATCTTCTTGACGCCTCCAACCTTGTCTGCGGCCTTCAACACCTTCAAGGTACCTTCTCTGGCTGGTATGATCAATTCGTCTTCGTGCTTGGGCTCGCCCAATGGGAAGGGCGAGGCAACGTGTAAGATGTACTCCACGCCGGAAACGGCCTCGTCCCAGCCCTTTTCGGCGGTCAAGTCGGCCTCGACAAAGGTCAATTTGGAGTCGACGTCCTCCTTGGAGAGCTTGGATGATGTCTTGACGATGGAGTTCTTCAATGCTTCAGACTTGGCGAGACTTCTGACGGTAGTTCTGACTTTGTAGCCCTTTTCGAGCGCCTCGATGATACAGAAAGTACCAACGTAACCAGTTCCACCGGTGACTAAGACTACAGACATTTTCTATGTTTTTGGGATATGTACTTGGGGTTCACTATTAAATTCAAGAATGTATGGCGACTCGAGAACAAAAAAAAAAAGAGAGAGATATGCTGAACCTTTTATCTTAAAGCGCCCCCTTATTGTTCAAAACATATCAATGGTGGTGAGGGCAGCAATTTGGCCCTGGTGCATATATAGTTTAAGATTTTTCGGAACATAAGCACATGCCGAGCTTCCATACACGCCAGCGTTGCTCCATTTCAAAATCAGCAGCACGCAGGGTGGGGGTTCCGGACGATAGCCATGTAGCTAAGTTCCAGCAAGTTCGACGGGTAGATCGTGCCCACAGATCCCCACGGGGTTGTGGAGCCGTTATCTATCAATCTCAACGTTGATGAGGCGATACATTGAACGGCTGATATTCTTTTCTGGCTTTTGGGGTGATATTCTCACATGACATTGTTTTTCAGGTGGCTTATAGGCTGCTATGAATTTCGAACTTTATTTTTTTTTTCAGGCTGGTTATTTTTTATGGATTTAGATTTTAGATTTAAGGACTGTTTGGGTTACAGATTACCATTCCCCTGGGTTGTTTCTAGTGACAATTCCGTTTAGTATCATCTTGTATTCTTGTATTACACGTTCAAATGCAGGGCTCGTGCCTCCTGCAACCTTAAAAATAAAATTATGTATGTGTGTGTGTGTGTGTGGGGAGGGACCCTTAAATTATATGCTCTTCTTTTAGTCCTCTGTAGGTTGCCAAAATGGTTTCCTCTGCAGTGTATGGTTCCCAGTTGAAAACCTTCTGTGCCTTCGTACTCTCGACCTCTGTGCTCTTACCTAGATAAGGAATTGCACCCCGCAACGAGGTCAACACTAGGGCCATGAGCTTGATCACAAAACTGGGGAGTTCTCTGTTGGGCAAGATACTCAAGATTTTGCCGTCTGTCTTGTCCTCCCTATCGAGATGATTCTTAAGTATGATGGACATGTCAAGGATGCTCAACTCCTGCTCCTTGCCAAGGACCAAAAACCGCTCGTTATCGGAGTCTGGGTTGGAGAGCGACTCCACGTGAAGCCTGGCCACGTCTCTGATATCGGCAATACCAAAACTGAGCTTGGGACACCCCATTCTGGCAATGCCCGAGACCAAAGTCTTCAAGATATCAATGGAGGTGGAGATATGCGTGCTGCCTTTCACCAAGGGTCCCATAATCAAAAACGGGTTGATGGCAGTTAGCGTGTACAGAGGCTTGTTGTCTTGCATGTACTCCCAAGCGGCGCTTTCAGCGATGGTTTTCGACTTGACGTAGGCGCCGCCAACGTTCTCCAATTGCGTCCAGTGCAGCTCGTCGACTTTGGTGTTATTGGGGTAGCCGTATCCGATGGCTGCGTACGACGAGGTCATGACGACTTTTTTCACGCCGCCAACTTTGGTCGCGGTCCGCAACACTCTGAGGACTCCCTCCTTGGCGGGGCCAATCACATCGTTAGGGTTCTTGGGCTCGCTTATAGGGAAAGGAGATGCAACATGCAAAATATAGTCACAGCCAGTGACTGCTTCTTCCCAACCCTTATCGGAGGTCAAGTCAGTCGAGAAGAAGGCTAACTTGGTCTCGAGAGTCTCCTCGCTTATATTACTGCTGGTTCTGAGAATGCTTTCTCTGAGTGCAACAGATCTCTCGAGGTCTCGTATTGTTGTCCTCACGGTATAACCCTTCTCGAGGGCTTCGATGATACAGAAGGTGCCAACATAACCGGTACCTCCCGTGACTAACACTATAGGCATGCTAAGTAACTCTGGAGTAGAAAAATTAACTAGAGGAAAGGTATTAAAAAAAAAACAGAGAAAAATATACAAATAACTAAAAAAAAAAACAACAAAAGTCAACAAAAGTTATCTAGAAAGTAACCCTGGTGATATCAGAGAAAATCATCGATTAAAGTACAGCGTCAATTCATCATCAATAGAAACTCGCTAGGCTAGCGTCGTCTGCATCGCACTCAAAAGGGTTTAATTACGAGAGCCTGCAGTCGCAAATGCGGTGTAGAATTTTTCAGTCGAAGCTGTGCATTAAAAAATAATGCTTTTGGGGGAGGGATGGATAATATTTCTGCCACTGGGTGATGCAAAACGGTGCACTTTTTCCTGAATGGGAAGTGAGAGCAGGATATCTAGCAAGCACGTACTGGCGATGAAACTTTGGTTACTGGCGATCGCGATTCCAGTGAGGGGAGTGCTGGTAAATGATAGTTAACGGAATAAGCTTTCGACTATGGCGGATAGACTAAATAAATTAAGAACAATATACCAAGGGTTTAGACGCTGGAGATTTTGAGTTTTTAGGTCATAAAAAAAAAAATAAAAAAGAAAACAAACATTCAATTCAAAATAGAGGAAACTTATTGCGAATGGCTACGACGGGCATATCGCAGGGATCGAATTTTTATGGTGACGCCGCAGAGTCTAGCTTCCCCATATGAGCGCTACCCTGCAACAATATGATGACTAGGTGGACATTCTTTTTCTGTAAAGTCTGCATTAGTGACAACTTGGATGTTGCATCCCAACAGGGTGTCGCCACGAAGGTATGTGCTCAGTATGAGCTAGCTAGGTAGGCTCTGAGCGTTCAGCGATGCTCTCGATGGCTCGTTCTTTTTTTTTTTTTCACTTTTTGTATTTCCTCTCAGTGTACTGATGACTAGCGGTAGTTCCCGAATTGCGCAGAAATTATGCACGAAGCAAGACTTCCAGGCATCGGTTTGCGCTAGTGATTGCGAAGTTGATCACTGCACCCGCAGATTCAAAAGTGCCCCATTATTCAGTAGTGTTTCCATCATTTCTTTTGAATCCCATTCTTGTACAAGGCACGGACAAGCGTCTCACGAATCTAGGAAGCAGATATTCAGGGTTCTACTTGCCATTTGTTCTTTTTTTCTTTTTTTCTTTCTTTGCTCGTAACGCCTCATGTGAATTGCAGTTGTTGCGTTATCGGAATCTTTCTGATGTTTCCAATATGTAGACTGATGTGGAGACAAAAAAAAACGTTTCCGGCGTAAAACCGTTAGATTTCAGCTCGCCTCACACTTAGAGTTACCCTGAGGAACTGTTGCATCATAATGCCTTCCTCAGGCTAACTTACGTAACGTTCTTTCTACAGTATCGAACCTTAGCGACTGGTGTGAAATGTATATGTATGTGGGTCCTGCACAGTCTTAAGTCCGGCCAAGGGCTTCTTCGATTGGCCCTAGCGCCCTAATCAACTCGTAAAAATAAAAAAAACAGTCCCCCAGAAAAAGAAGAAAGTCACACTGAAAAAAAAAAAATTTATACGACGACACATAAACCCCGAGCAGACAAACGGCGTACCTCACAGAACTAATGTATGGTGTGTAATATGATCGACTCAAACAATATTGGACGCTGGTAGCGAAAGTGTAAGCTATGAAGGCACGCGCAACTAAGGCGAGATATTGAGGTGTCAGGCGTAATTTTTGTTGAACCAGATGTGACGTGAAACTCAATGTGACGGTAGATCCTTACTTGATTATTATTAGTGAAACGCGGGGTTTAGAAGCTTTTTTTGATCAAATTTCTTGAAATTATTTTTTTTTTTGGTTCTTTTCTTTTTTCAACAGAGGAAGTGCAGTAATAGGGGCGCATAAAAAATGATGGAGTGGAATGCCACATGAGAGCAGACGAGCCAGGGATCGGAGAAGGAGCAGGGAAAGCATGTCATCAACGATAGGTGTGGATATGATATCTTCTATCAAAAAAGATTAGGCAAATGGGCCCCAAAAGACGACTCGCCAAAGGAGTCCAATTTCTGACAAGCCTTAATTCATCTACAACTCCGACGCCGCCTGTACACTTTATCGGGCTCCTATGCCGTCCGAGATTGCTACAAACCCCGAATCTGGAAATCAGAAAAATAAAATAATAAAAAAAAGAAAACGCCCCGCCATGGAAAGTATCGGCCACCGCCTATTGTGAGAGTGAATAATGGCTGACCTAGCTACATTACAGTATAAGCAACTGGGACACACTGCAATGCAACTGTCGTCAGGGAGAGAGCAAGTTTCACCTTTGTGTGTGTGTTTGTGTGTGTGTAAGTGTCACTTGCTAGTAGGTCAGAATATTTTATTGGCGTGTGGTACAAGATATTTTTGAAAAATTATCCCCACAAAAAAAAATCGTTAAGCCTAATTGTATGGCCATTAGAATATCGGAGCTAGTGGACAAACAAGGCAGAAAATCACAAGCAAGTGGGCTTTCGGCTAGTGCACCGAAGAAAAAGCAAGTCTTACAGTTGAAAAAAGGAAAGTATCAAAATGTTGGAAACGCAGGGAAGCTCAATACCCTAAGCTTTGTAGTATTGCTAATCCCCTTCCCAGCCTCTAACGGGGTCCCTAAAGCGCTATCAAAGCTTAAATCTTCCTTCTGGATCTTATTGCCGTATCGAGGGAAGTCACCACCATAGTAACTCTCTCTCGAGCACATTCCCTCTGGGCCAACAAAGTCTGTGTCCGCAGCTACTTGGCCGTGCTGTCTCTGCTACCAATGGTACTGTTAGTGAATATTTTGTAGCGGATATTTTGTAGTTCCTCAGCCATTTCCCATGATTATTTTTTCTGGTAATCCTTTTTTTTTTTTTTTTTTTTTTTTTTTTTTTTAAGTGTGTCTTAAACTCCGCTTCAAAATCTTCCCTAAGATACGTCCTGTTATTTTTTATTGGTAGATCTGAATTTGTAGTATTTTCTTTTCTTCTCCAGATTTCAAACCGATTTCTTGGAACTACCCCATTACTTTCCAAGAGGTACCTGAAATCGACAGATAATCAGACGTAATTTTACTTTTCACCCCATCAACACTCACTGAACACGAATCGCCGATCAGTTAATTTAGTGGTCAGTATTCAGTCACACTCTTAAATCCATTCTTCCAAAAAAGAAAGAAGGAAAAAAAAAAAGGCACAGAAAGAAGTCAAAGTACCTAGGAATAGCTAGTATCCTCGAAGATCCATAATCCCCATCACCGAAGTCACGATATTACTTCTCTGTCTTTAGGAAGAAGCCCTCACGCATATACCAGACTGCACTCTCCCAACAAAGTAAATCACACCACAGTCAGAGTCACGCACACACAAACTTGACACACACACCTACAACAAGCAAAACTCACAAAAACTTGCACGCAACACTCCACCTCTCCCATACTGGCAATAACTGGATAAACTTGATAGCAGTCGAACGAGACCACTACCAAATTTTTGTATTACTCATTTGTCCCTCCCAAATCACCTAACCGTTTATGCTCGCTTTCCAACTTTCTCCTATCTCCGATATGCAATTTGAAGATACTATAACGCCAGCCAAAGCTGCTCATGTGAAGTACTTGGCAGACGGAAAGGTCATGAAAGTACAAAAGACAAGACAGAGAAAGATATTGAGTTGCATATACTGCCATTCCAAAAAGATTAAGTGCTCCAGAGTTCAGCCCGTGTGTAATAATTGTGACAAGCTAGGTATACCTTGTCAATATTTTGCCAACAAGAGAGTGTCAAGAGGTGGTAAGAAGAAGGATGAAGACAGCAACCAGCACCTGGGCCAGAACCAGTACCAAAAGATGCAAAGATCTTCATCTGAAGCTGAGCGTCGCCAGGAGTCCATCTCCTCGCTTAGCGAGGACGACGACGTCAGCTCTCCCAGGTCGCCGGATTTCAAGGACTCAGACCCCCTTGTGAAAGATTCAGATGACACACATTTTCGTACTTCCAACGGTGACAACAGACGCCATTCTCAAGCACCTTCGTCCACCACATCACAGAGCTCTGCCTCGGAACGCAACAACGGGACCGACTCTGGTGTTCCAGGCACCGGGAACGGCCATGACTCCAACGCAAACGATTCGCCTAATCACGCAAATTCAGTGATCATTGGTGTAGATGGCGTCTCAGTTGATAATACGCCAACAATCAACAACTCTGGTAAGAACAACCTTAATAACGCATCTGATATCAACTTCAGCTACATGCTCGATCTTTCCATGAAGAAACAGGGCGGCCAGCAGCAACAAGTGCAGCAACCCACCATCAACTCACTACTCCAAACTCCCGTGATGAATACATTTAGCAACAATATTACCAACAACTTTTTCAACACAAACTACTCGAACCAGAGCAATACCAACACACATGCCACGCAGACGCCGCTGGATAATATTGATCCATACAACTTCAACATCAACTCCTTTGCATTCCAGTCCAATGATTTAACTCAGGCGAATATAAATTCGCAGCAGAACGCATTGATGAACATTCCTCAAAGTGTTACCAATTTTATTGATCAAAATGCCCACCATGTGGCCAATGGTGGATACCAAGCTCAAAATCAACAATCTCCAGAGAACCAGACTTCCCCCGATGCATTCAACTTTCAGCAGTCTTCATCTGTTGTGAAGGCTCCAAAACCACCTCACCAACCAAACAACCCAGGTCTTCACAACTCGCTAAATGCTTACCCATCCAATCCTGAGACCACCATGAATTACCTCTATGGTACAAACACAAACTACAACAACGAGCAGCTTCTCGAAGAACTTCTCAAGCATCTTCCAGCAAGCAGAGAAAGATCCAACGAGCTCGTTGATAGATATGTCAACTCTGTGCACATCTTACTTCCCGTTATGTGCAACAAGATGGGTGACTTTTGTGCTGAGCACGAGAAGTTTTGGGATTACTATGATCATGTTTTGAGAAAGAAGAATACTCCAAGTCCTTCGAATAGTAGCACAAGCTCGAGTGGAAATCTGCCTGATATTGATGTGCTTCAGTTCTATACCTTATACTTCCCTGTATTATACGCTGCCACCATCTCTGAGTTTGAAGAGTACGATAATCTTCTTTTGAATCAAGATATCAACCTCTACCTTAAGGCTTTCAACAAGATCTGTCAGTACCATAACTATCCACATGGCTTAAAGACTATTCCTTTACTTTTGGGTAACGTTATCATTCAATCCACATCGCCTAATCCATCTACGATGGAGATGTCACAAATCATAAGGTACGCCAAGTTTCTTCACATGCATAAAGATCCAACTTTAACGTTGAGAATCACGGACTGGAAAGCAGTCAAATTTAGAAGAATGCTTTGGTGGTGTATTTTTGGATTGGATGCGTTGACAAGTCACAATTTCTGCTTACCTCCAGTTTGCAAGTTTGACGATTTCAATGTCTTGATGCCCCTGGAAGATGAACCTATTGAAGATGGTATTGATGGTAGCGGAAGCGGTGGTCACAAGCTCAATGTCGGAGTATTGAGTCTTAAGATAAAGTTTAAGTACGACAGAATTTTGAGTGAGTTGGTGTATAGATTACACGGATTGACCACCGATATAACCCCTGAAGACACTGAATTGATCAAGAATATGATTGTTGGATTATTCGAGTACATTCAAGAATGCATGGAAAAGATTGCCAACCACTACAGAATGAACCCACCATCGACAGTTCAGGAGATGAATTTGATCAACTTCATCAAGAACCATTCATGGAGTTATGTTGATAGAGCATTGATGTTGTTGCACAAGAAGATATTGTTGGGTCAACCAAGTCATGCGAAATCTAACCGCGGTGGTCATTCTGTCTATTCCAATGGTATGAACGGAGCTTCAGGCAGAAACGTTGGAGTGAACAATGGGGCAGAGGAAACTTCTAATCATGGAAGTGGTAATAGTAATAACGGTTCAGGAAATGGTGTGAAATCAGAGAATGCAGACGATGATGACACGTCTGGTTCTAGACCAAGATATAACTCCTCTGCTAGCTCGCAAGGCGGTCAAATTAGTGCTACTGGCCCTGGCGGCCTTATCAAGTCCACTCCTATGCGTCATGGATTGTCACTTGGTGAATATGAAGATACTTTCGGCTTCATTCAAGAAGCTAACATAGTATCCAATTTTGACCACTCTACTATCTCTCAACTCAAGTTCAACCAGTATGAGGATTTCAGTTACGAAAACCTTCACAATAACCTTATACCTTCTATTCTCCACAACTTGAACGATTTCCTCAAGTACAACGATTTCATCAAGTTTGGTAAATACAATTGGTACGTGAAGCGTACGATTCCATTGGACCTGATTATCTTGATGTTCATTATCATTACGGTGAAATTCAAGTACGAGTTTATGACTATCAACGAGCTCGGAGTCTACGTCAAACTTATCAACAAGGCTCTCTTCATCTTGAACAGAAAGTGGTTCAAGAATGAGAAGTATAAGAGAATGTTGTCGCTTGCAAATTTGACATGGGAATTCATGCTCAAGAAGTACAATATCATCAACATTATCAACCAGCACAGCCAACAGCTTGAGGCTGCCAATGGCGGTAGTAAAGGAGGTGAAGTTGGTTTGAGCGGTAATGGTGAGCGCAAGGCCACGGGCCGGATTGAATTCTTTGATTACCAAGTCACCGGCTACCTTAACATGAGTGAGCTTTTCAATGTGATGGATGTCCCTCAACCATGTCACCTTTCAAGAAAGGGCCAACGTGCCCTTGGTAACGGTCAAAATCAAAACCAGAATAATCGTGGTCGGGAAAACAGCAGTAGCAACGCTAGTGGCTCCAAAACTTCCAGTACGAATTACCCAGCCTCATTCTTTGCCAACACTATTATCTCGAGTCAACAAATCCATGAGAATAATCAAATAAGAGAGTCAGAATTGATGCAATTGAACGAAAAGATTTACTACGACTTGAGAAACAATTTTGTTGATATCAATGACTATTGTGCATTTTACTCATCCTTGGAGAATATTCTCCGTGAGTTGATGGATTACATTAACCGCTAGTTTATGTCTAAAAACCCCCAGCCTTTTGTAAATTATTTTATGTATTAATAAAAGTACCTATTTTATGAATTTCAAGCGCACACCTAGAAAGTGACTGATTAATATACAATATGCTCCAGTTACCGGAACATTTTCCCATCACCATCGCCCTGGTTCCTCCAAGGAGCCTTCAAATCTCCGCTATTCTCCAACTTGTACAATCTCCATGCTTCCCGAATATGGTCCGGGTGCAATGAAGCCTGTTTGTCGCCAAGATACTCCAACTTTTTATCCTCCACTTCAACTTCTTTGCCATTCTCCAAGCTTTTCAATATTTTGAGTTTCTGCTTCTTCTTATTCTCTATGTCGATGATTAATCTTGCCTTGAAGTCTCTCTCTTGTATATCCATAGCTCTCGAGATAATCTCGCCTAGAAACAGCTTCGATAAACCTGCAAGCACCACTGCAATATTCTGCGCTATGGAGTGGCCCAATACACCGTTGCACACTTTCTTTACTCCTGCCTTGTTTACAGTCATTCTACGATATGCTTCAAAGCGGTCCATTTGTTCGTCCGTGAAGGAGCTTATGATGAGACGCTTCTTTTCCTCCTCGTTCAAGACTGGTAAACGGAAGGGCGATTGCCTCTGTGACGGATTTTCGGATTTTTTCCTCTTCTGGAGGCCTTTGAGCTCTTCGTATCTTGTGACCAAATCGAGGTCATCGATATCCGATATGTCGCTCACTTCATCATTTATGCTGACGTAGGATGCATCTCGCTTTCTTTTCCTTCTCTCGGGTTTCGATTTGCTTTCTGCGGAGACGTCGTTGCTTCCTTCGTCAGTATTTGCCGTAGGTTGCCCCGTTAACGTATTTCCATCACTTCCTGGTAGCTTATCACCTTCCGCCAGGGTAGAGGTCTTTGCCCCTCCCTCTGATGGCTTGGTAGATTCAGCACCAGTGGCAACTGCAGTTGCAGAGCTTGCTATGTGGTTTTCGCTTTCACTGTCCTCCTCGCTGTACTCATCGCTATCTTCGTCTTCTTCGTCGTCAGACGGATAAGCTGAGTTGTTGCTTGAGCTCATTTTCTTCTCGTAGTCTCCGTAGAACACCCTCCATATCAATTCTTCGTCTTCTTCGTCCAAACTTATATCACTCAAGTTCTCTTCGCTGTCGGATGACATTGTGTGGTGGATATGTTACTTTGCTTCGATGCAGTGTTTTGGGCACGTCCTTTGATACCTCCTATCTCGTGATTACGGCCAACGTATGTAGACCTCCTTATGACGATCACTCTGTGGTGTATTCTCAATAATACCGGCGCCTAAACTGTTGGTATCGTAAGGTTCCGCTTTTCATCGATTACTTGAAGTTTTGATGTGCGCGCTTATCAAACTCGTTTTACGTGCAAACATGCTGCCTTACAAAAAAAAAATTATAGAATCTCAAAATGACTGTGCTCTCCAGTATTTCTCCTGTAAATATCGTCATGAAGATATGCTTCGTAGCCTATAGAGCCCTTTCTGAAGTGAGAATTGCCTTGTGATTGTACAAATGTCACTCTTGCTGCCCAATGCCTCGGTTCTCACAATATTGCCTCTGTTGCTAGTAGGGTTGTTCTACTACGAAGACCAGTTGACGATCTTGCAGAAGTATGTGCAATCGAATATAGTAGAAGATGAAGCCTTAGATACCTATTCTGCGAGCTCCAATACGAAGTGGGTGAAGTTGAGGGATCGCATTGATATGATCACACGGACTTCGTCCGCGGCTTCATCGCTTCGGCGCCTGTTAACTGTAGATGACGATAAATCTACCATGCTATTCTTCATGCTAGGGTCGATGTTTGCAGAGGCCCTTAATATTTTAGTTGATAGAAGCATTTCATTTGAAATATATAGTGCTGCAGTGCTTTCGGAAGATGAGAAACTTCAGCTTGTTAGAAAATACCTAGAGGGAGACTTTAGGCGGGACGTGCCAATTATAGTAACGGTGAATCAGCGAGGTCAACGAAGCGGGAGGTCTGCCGTTCCAGGGAAGAAGTTGTCAGATGAAAACGAAAATATACTGCTAAAATTGGTACTTAAGGAGCTCAACGCCTTTCTTCAAGAGAGTGTGGGCTTTGAAGGGTCAGCTGCGTCAGAGGAGAGTGCGGAATTGAAGGAGCAGATTAGAGAAGTAGGCAAGGAGATGTGCCAAATCGACGAAACTATTGGACTGTTATTGGATCGCAAGGGTCTGGTTGGGGAACACGAAACGGACACCAGTACCATACTAAATGTAGGAAAGGAAGAGAATGGGGGTGGTGGAGACAGGGCTGGACCCGACTACAACTTAACAGAGACTTCGTTTGCATCAAACTCTGATCTGTTTTACGACGAATCCTTCCTGGTAGACTTGAAGTCTTGGTACTGCAATTGCAGCGAATACCAGAATCAAATGGCTGACGATTCTCTCAATCATCCCGAAGCAGAAAATGAAGCATATGTTAAGCGAGCTTTCGAACTTCATTCTGTGGATTCAATCTTGAAGGGCTTTGAAAGTCCGGAAAACACCTTTGGAGTGATTCCCACGATTTTGAGGTCAGCAGCAATACCAACCAAGCATAAGACGCCATTGCCGCTATGCAGCCATTTATTGTGCTTGCTCGTCTGTGCACACAACAAGGAAATGCGGCTATATAAGGTGCAATGAGAGAGAAATCATGGATATATACAATGCAATGGCCTTCGCCTATCGATTGGTGTAAACTCCGGGACCATTCAACAGGAAACCTAGTCATGGTTGCAAAAACGGAGCAATCTACGGAAAAGAGTAAGCACAAGGGTAGACTACCCCTCAGTACCAGTCTAACCATCTATAGTTTCCCTTCGAGTTTGCAATACATAAAGCTACTACAACGTTTGGCCCTACACTTTCCTACAATTACCCTTAGCAATGGCCAGATACCCTCAGCAGCAGTGGATTGCTAATTGCAACCACCAAAACGCAGCGAGAATTATCCATCATCACGTGCAAATTTTGGAACTCACCACCGAAAACGAAAGATAAAACTTTAATTTGATCTTATGTCATCATAGGGAGCAAAAAGTGATCCCCGAATACAAAAGTACCCCTTCAATGTCAATGTAGCGCTTCTCCTTCCCTCTACACTCCTAAACGCCTCCCTATCCCATACATTTTGTAGTCACTTGCTAATCTGACTAACGTAATTGGTCGTGCACACACCTCCGCCATATTTTCTACCAACCTTCTATCAAATCGTTCATTCTCGAAAAAAAATCGAAGTTCGGCGACAACCAGTGCAAATGACACAAAGCCAATCTCAAGAATTCTTCAAAAAATTTTCCAAAAAAAATTTACACCTAGAGAGGATCGTCCAAAGGTTTTAATCTACTTCTCCTGCCCTACACCCACCATTATCTTATCATACATAGATCTATACATAATCTGTATACATATACATATATATATATTTGCTTATATATATATTCAACCATATTTCATTGTGCCTTGAGCAGGTGCTACCATCCTAATATTAATCATTTGCATATCTACAACTAAATTACAATAGGTAGATTTCAAACCTGCTGTATCCCAAAAAAAACCCTACATAGTCATAGCAGGCAAATTTCAACCACTAAAATTTCCGTTTTTTTTTTGGCAAGCACTTTCATTCTATACTACATTGGATAGACAGTCATACTACTATATACTCCGTATATTCCACCGCTGTGTTAGACGTACCGATATTACTGCTGTCACACTTATCTAGCCTTATTTATTAACGCAAAGGGGGGTCATCAAATCATTTCATTCATGTTAGTTTTCCCATAGTTATTTGAGACTGCATATAGAACACCCAACCCAATTTTTTTTATACTCATTCAAAGTTAGTTAATTAATCATCATATTCAGCATGTCACCATCTTCCACGTCCAATTCAACCACAACTGCAGCATCTTCCACATCTTCCAGCTCTGCGGCAGCCGTGGCGCCTACTACAGCAGCAACTGGACCACACAGGTTCCGTTCCAGTGCGGCCAGTTTCTCTCCCAGCCAACCATCCAATATCCAGCTTCACCAGCAGCAGCAGCAGCAACAACAACATCAGCACCAGTACCAACCCCATGCTGGAGCTGGTCAGTCACATCCTCACCCACTTCAACTGCCACAACTGCCCCATCTCATCCATCAACAGCAGGCTGCCGCAGTTGCTGCACAACAGCAAATGTACCAGCAATACATGTACGCCGGTGTACCGCCACCAATGTCCGTCAACCCCTACTTCCCACAATACATACCGCAAAACCCATACATGCCTATCCCAGCAGCATACAACCAGTTTGTCAATCCATATAATCAACCATACTCGTTTGGGCAGCCACCAACAAATGCATACAACGGAGGTTATTCGGGAGGAATGCACAACAAAAACGGAGGAGGTTATAATGGATACAATAAATACCACAAGGGAGGAAGAAGAGACAGAGTTGACAATAACAACAACAATAACAACAACAACAACTACTCTGGTAACCACTCAGCTGCCCATAATAGCACTACCACTAATACCAATATCGGTAGTAAGGGCGATAAGGATCAAATTGTTCCAGAAACTCCAGAAACTACTCCTGCCTCTTCCACTCCGCCTGCTTCCACAACTGCAGACTCCTCCATTTCGACTTCGTCGTCATCTTCATCTGCATCAACTCCAGCACCACAATTCAACTCCGCTGAACAATCGAAGACAGATGATGAGAAAGAAAGCACACAGAAAGAGGCATCAACAGTATCGCCTGCGCAAACAACCACAACTGCAAGCGCCGAGACGGATGCCATTGACACTCAAGCAGTTCCACCTACAACAAAGACTCCTGAAAAGAAGCCGCAATCATCTCTTCTGACCCTCCCTCTGGAAGATTATTCCAATGCACACTTAACATACCCAATCTACTTCAATGTCAAGCCTACCGATTTTGCGACAGAGTTCAAGTCTGGGTTTGAAGACAGAGCCAACTCGCAAAAACTGAAGAGTGAGAAGTTATCAAAGGAAACTGACGGCGTCGTTATCATAAGGAGAGGTGCAAATGAAGGTACTGAAGAGGTGATTGAGTATAAAGGAGAGGACTCGAAGAAAGCTTCTGCTAATGTTGCTGCTGGACAACATAATTGGGCAGATGTCTTACAAAAAAGAGCTGCGGCTGCAAAGAAAGTCGAAAAAGCCAGCTCCACCCAACAACAACCACGAGCCGCTGCCTCTGCAGTTGCTGCTACTTCTGCATCTACGTTATCTAAGGATACTTCCTTAGAAAGTGACTCTGCAGTGACGGCAGATAAGCCAGGATCGCCATCAACATTCCCATTGGGCGTTGTTCTTCTCAAGCTTATGTTTGTGCCATCATATTCCCCATTTTCACACGAATTCCCAATCTTCAAGATCAAGCCAAGAGGATTGACAAACACAGGTAACATTTGTTATATGAATGCTGTCTTGCAAGCCTTACTCTATTGTGAGCCATTCAATCGCTTGTTGAAGTTAGTTGAATTAAAGGCTGTTGGATCATTATCAACCACTTCTCCTACTCCCTTACTAGACATGACCATTGGGTTCTTCAGAGAATTCTCAAGTAAGCAGCCACTGCAATCCGCTATGTCCTCGAGCGGGAAGGCGTTAAGCCCAGAAAAATTCTACTTCCAATTGATAAAGTTGCTGAAATTCCTGCACCTCAAATGGGGCCAGCAAGAGGACGCTGAAGAGTTCTTGGGCTACTTCTTGGACGGAATCCATGAAGAGTTTGTCACTGCATTAAAAGCCTTGACTAAGGAGCAAGTGGAAGCTGTTATACAGGAAAACAACAGTGTCAGCAATTTCAAGCTTAACGTTAAGAATACTTTGAAGGTTATCCAAAAGACCGACAGTACAGAGGGAGATGAGTCTGATTCAGACTCTGACTCGACTTCATGGAATGAAGTTGCCGGAGGTGGAAAGAAGGCGGTTACTGCCGCAAAGAGAACAGTTGAAATTGAGCCAACCCCAATAACATCACTTTTTGGAGGTCAATTCAGATCTGTTCTTACTATTCCGAAATCCAAGGAATCACAATCCATCACCTTGGATCCATTCCAATGTATCCAATTAGATATAAGTGATTCCAGAATAAGTACTATAGAGGATGCTTTCAAGATCTTCAACGAACTGGAAAATATCCCCTACAAGACATCTACTTCATCGAATGTTATTGCCAAGAAGCAAACATTTATCGATCAGCTTCCTAATGTTATGACCATCCACTTAAAGAGATTTTCATACGACTCTCTGGCATACAACGGAAGCTTAGGAGTAGGAAAAAGTAATACTAGTGGTCCAAATGGATCATTAAGTAATGATAATGAGTTAAATGACAACAATGGCAATAATTTCAGCTTTGCCAATGCTAATAATAATACTAATAACAAAAACTATAACAACAACAACAACAACAATAACAACAACGTTGGCAGCAATGCTTCCAACAGTAATACTAATAACAATACTAATGATGACATGATAAATGGAAGTGGATTGAATAGTCCACAAAACGGAGCTATCGGTGGTGTTGGTAAGTTGCTCAAGAAGGTGAAGTACTCGCACACATTCACTATTCCTTCAGAATGTATATCGAGCATAATCAAGAAGCAGCAGCTGAACATCTCCAAGACATACAGATTAATTGGAGTCGTTTACCATCACGGTAATAGCACCGATGGCGGTCATTATACATGCGATGTATTAAGAAGATCATCAGTATTTGATGAGGAAGACGAATTGGCTGGTAAGAAGTTTGACAATGAGTGGATTAGAATTGATGACACTCAAGTGCAGCAAATAGATAAGCTCGACGTCTTGAACGGGGAAGAAGGCTCCAAGACTGCATATATTTTGATTTACCAGAAGATTTGAAGGTGGTAGCAGGAAGAAAGAGACAGTAGAGGAGAGTAGCCAAGACTGGGGGGGCAGTGAGGAGCCACCCATTGCAAGTTTTGGTGGATTGTGTACATTATTTATGATAAGCTGAGACAAGGTTTCTAAGGTATATAGTTTTATATAGAAATAAGAAATTGCATTATTATCATAGACCCCGGGTAAATGTTGGTGGAGTCATTATTTTAGGTGGATGTGGGAGAGGGCGTGGGAGTCGGGATAAACCGAGTGTGTCTAGGGTCCCGCCGCTTATATATACCTCTGGGAAAAGCAAAGCGTTTTAGTTTCCTGTAGAGACACGGGATTGTGCCCTTTTGCAGATTTCACCACTCGCCAGTTAGTCACTGATACATTGGGGGGAGGATATGATACGATCACTCACATAAGAAAGCAAGCCGTGCAGCGAAACACGCTCTATCGCTGGGATTCCGAGAGATACGCATCCACCACCATCACCTGAAATTTGCGCCCGTTTTTAGGTCGCAATAGTAAAAATTAGAAGAGTATTAATAATAGAACTACACCTAAAGTTGCCCATTTAGGAGCTTGTGCGTCTTGTCCCACGCTGATAGCTGGCACAAAAGTGGTGATTGCTACCTACATGGCCCCCCCCCCCCCGAAATTGACTACAGTTTGTGCTTCTAAAGATAAACCGGCAGTGAAAATAATTGCCAACCTGAGCACCTGGTTACGATGTAACTTTAGATAAGCGCTCTTCTTAAAGGTTAAAAAACATGATCAAAAACCTAAAACACAACAATAGCCAGGCATTGTAGCAAGCATGAAAAGGCTAAACCCACAAGTTACACACCACGAATACTCCAATAGGAAGGCCAATCCTATTTACTCTTTGAATGTTAATTGTATGGACCAATTACGCAGACTGAAAAATAAAAATAATAATAATAAAAATAAAAAATTTTCTTTTTACAGCCTTTTCTTAGCGGTAATCACTCACTCACACAGTTAAGGCATTCAGGCATTGGCTTATTGTTGCGTGGGCATCTGCACGCCGCGTTTTGTTACAAAATTATTTCACCTGGTCTTCCTAAATAGTTTGTTTTGGTTTTTCCCTTGCAAGGCGCTCGACTTTTTTGCACACCCGGAAAGAAAAAAAATAATGGCAAAAAATTAGCCGACGGTTACCGTCAGGTGCCCCCAAGCCCCAAGCCACCTTGCCCGAGGTAGGAATAGCAGGGGACCTCTGAGAAACAGCTACATGGAAACTACAGTAAATGGGAATGAATTATTAACCATTATTACTAAATTTATTATTATTATATAATGCTACCCTTTGTAGCATAAAGAAGTAGCGGAATATTATATATTAACTTAGAATAAAGCAGCGGCAACAGCGGCGACACCGGCAACGGCACCAGCGGCGACCTTACCAGCACCGTTAACGGTGGTGACCTTTGGAGCTTCAGTGGATGGAGCTTCAGTGGTGACGTAGGTGGTTGGGATGGTGCATGGACCGGTGATGGTTAAAGTGGTGGCTTCAGTGACGGTGATGGTCTTGTTGTTGACAACTAAGGTAGTTGATTCAGGACAGTAGGTGGTGAAGTCAGTAACAACGACGTCAGTGGTGACGGTGACGTTGGAAGCAGCGACGTAAGAAGCTAAAGCTAATGGAGCGGCGATCTTGGAGAATTGCATTGTGTATATGTAATTTAAAGCGAGAGACTAAAGGTAGAGAAGAAAAAAGTAAAATAAAAATTCTTCCCAAATGGTCCGGGAAAGTGTTCCTTTTATAATTTAGAGGAGGGTAGAAACGACGGCAATGAGTCGAAAGAAAAAAAATTTTACAAAATTTTTACAAAAAAAGAAAACAATAGAAAAAAAATAATAGAAAAAAAAAAAACGCAATCAAAGTGGGCCGAAATATGCACGTAAGTGGCGTAAACTATTCAGCAAAAAAAAAAATAAAAAAAAAATAAAGAGAAAAAAAAAAAGCAATAACTCGAGATTTCCTGTCCCAGAATGGTAGAGAACTTACTTTTTGGCTTTCTTGATTGACATGGTAGTGCCCCTCAGGCAGCAAGCATCCCTAACCAGATGTCACCGTCTAATTTTTGTAGTACAATTAAGCTTCCACAGAGTGGGACAGGCGAAAAAGGAAAGAGAAAAAAAAAAGGCTAATTCTATGGGACAGATGTCACAGAATAACTAAAAAAACAAACAATTTTATGAGTCAAAAACGTAAAATTTCTCGAGCCATGCCGCCAAAAACCTAACTCTAATCGAGTTTTTCTGCGGTGCTGCTGTTATCGCAAATAGTGGAACACACAACCCACGCTGGGCACCACGCTAGAAATGGCGCCGTCTTGAGCCTAATGATAAATATAGCAGCCACTCCGAATTCGTAGCGATTGTTTTGGTCCTCGCTACCAGTGTTTGTATTGAGTTTTTCCTGTGCCCACGCACAAAGTCCCCTTATCGTACTTGACAACATGCGATTGACAGCATAAAATTTGCCATTTTCCGTTTCGTTCGCATGTACCCTCCACCGGCAAAATGCATTGAATTCCCTCATGCCCGCCCCCTTCATGCCACCGCCATTACCACCACTGTTATCGCCTCTTCCCTCCTCACAATTGCCTGAACTAATGAAAATAATAATAATGAAAAAATACAGATACACTAATAATACAACCAAAATTGATTGTGATTATCCGCATGTTACATGGAATTGATACGAATTACTCCAGCTGAGAAATAGGGGGTTATGCGGCACCGAGATTTTGCCAAGCGTTAACAATGTCTCAGAATAGCATCTCTCGTGCGGCGCTTCCCAGAATGGCTACTCTTTTTCTAAGTTTGGTTTCTTCACCCGCAAGTACATATGCGCGCTCATCGCTCGAGAATCTAAATTTAGCACACTCGTGTGAGAGCGGCCGTGACGAAAAATACACTACCTAACCAGTAGAGTCAAAAATTGTAAGGGTGCAGTAGATAAGCGGCATATGTATGAGAAAAAACCCCGTGACAAATAAAAGAACGAAAAATAAAAAAAAAAAAAAAAAAAAAAGAAAAAAAAAAGAAAAAAAAAAAAAAAGAAATTCTTGCCATATACTAACCCGTTGATGAGTATGGAAGATGAGTCGGGTACCTTCTGGAGTTGTTGCACTGGTGAGTATAACAATAGACTAAGGCTAGTAAATTGGATTCGATGATCCTTCTTGGATCGTAACTACATGACCGGATTGCGCCGTTTGCATTGATTTCGTCCCCTGTCCCCCCTGTTTTCCCCCTGTTCGCCTGGGTATTTTTTTCTTTCTCTAAGCTGTGAGGGAAGGCTACATCCACAGTTAGCCAGCACCGAAAATGCAACAAAAAAAATCTGCTGCAAGCCCACACCAGATACCACTCACACCAATCTCTTAACCATGCCCGTCTACACGAGTTCGCGTATTTTGCAATTGCAAGCTCAGGGACCGCCTCATGGCCCTTAGAAAAAGATTGGCGAATCTGAAATTGTCTGACGCAATGAAGCACCCCAATGTAGGCAAAGGAAGATTCAACAAAACGCATCACGATTTTCTTCAATGTAGTGGGTTTTAGGTATTCCGTGGGGGACTTACATTGGTGGATGTAACTTGGTCGTAGATTTTTTTTCTACGCTATTCTTTTGGTACATTTTTACCGTATGGGGGGGTTTCGAGCCTCGATTTTTACCTAAAGTGATTACGAATTTGCTACTCTCGCTATTGTTACATTTCCCGTCTCTACAACTTGCAATTCCTTGTTTAGAGGAAAATGAAAATAGAACAGAATGCAAGGCTATCTTTTGCAAAGTGAGAACAATAAAGCGAACATCTGATAATTATTGTAATAATTTATTAGATTGCCGTAAAGCACATGCTTGTGGACCTAAATGAAACGAATTATTACAAAAAAAAAAATAAAAAATTAATTAAGCTGCCATTTTTAAAAATATTGCTATAGGCTGCTTGACAAATCCGTGATTGGAATTGGGACCAGCGCCAAAAATTTGGTGGTGGTGGTTAGTTCCATCCACCGTCTAGCGAGTGGGCACCCGCGGGAAACTGATTTAGGGCGGCAGCGGGTGCGGAATCAGACACCAAAAGCGCGGAAACGCTGGCGCTGGATATGATTATTTTTTTTTCACAACTTTTTCTCGTCTCTAGTAGCAATCAACACCGGGGTTATCGAAACTGTATCCAAGTCCCAGACACCTTCCTTCGCGTATACATCCTTTTTCAAAAAGTCAATCACCTCGCTTTCCTTCTCGAATTTCAAATTGAAATGAGATCCGATCAATTTCCCGTCTTCACCGAGGATTGCTCCAGCGTTTCCAATCGTATTACCAACATACTTGGGAATTCCCTGTAAGTGTATTTCTCTAAACTTCAACCGATTTCCGGTTGGCTTATCGTAGACAGTTACAAGGAACTCTTTGGCGGCAGCCAAAAGTCTGGAAGATGACTTCATTTAGGGTAAAGTGTCGCTGATTGCAGACTGTAGAAGGAAAGAGAGGCCAAGGGAAATTCTCACCGATTTTATATCAGATCCACTAGCAGCGAAAAAAATGTATGGCATATTCGGTTAGAGGAGTCTGGGCATGCCTAGGACAAGCGCTAAGAAACAGTCTTCGACTCCACACAAACTTACCAGTTCAAATAGTGTGTAGAAATCAGGCTTACTAACTAAATCAAGTCACCAGGATGCCGTTACTGCTCCTGTAGAGCCCTGTGTATCCAATTGTAGTCTCCTTTACAGTGTCTGGATTCTTCTGCCATCTACACAGGACCAAGTCTCCTACACTTCGCTAGTCCTACGCCGTCGCAGGATCGGAAGTGGCGCATCTTGACTTCCTCGCTTACAACAAGTAGTTGCAACTTTGTCCAATTCCTATTGATCGAGTCACTCTACTAGCGCTTATTGTCTCAAATCTAAAATATCATTTTTTAGCACAAGTTTAGCTAAACGAAAATTTAACTTAAAAGCCTATAGTTTCTTACAATTGCTTTTTCTAATAGTATCTTCCCACTTCTCCTTTGCACACTCACTCTCCCCCGCTATTCCTCTTGATCAACTTGATCGTCTGACTAAATTAACCAAAAGAAATAATGAATTTTGATAAAAAAATTCATTAAAAAAGAAAGTGAAATCAAAAATTAAAAGACCCACACTTCTCCATGAGGAAAAGTTGGCAATTTCTCTCGCAGCGCTGTGCAATGCAAACGAAAGATATTGGCTAAAAGACTACTTGATCTCCAAAAGCATCTCAAGGTAAGTATGAAGAGGAAAAGATTAAAAAAAAACTTCCAGAAGTTTTACGTCTGCAACTTTCCTTATATAGTAAGCGCCAGTGTCCGGGTAATGCTTAAAAATCGAAAATTTTCAGATCAAGATTCGAGCCAGTTGTGCGGGTGTAAGGGTGCATATGGCTGCAAAACACACCAGCAATACGGCTTCCCTACGTATGAGGATTGTTATGCCCTAAATCGCAGTAGATGTCACCAATTACCACCCTTGAGTAGCCTAATACCCACTTTACATGGTATTACTGAGTATTTTCTGCTGAAGAACCACAAGTTCAAGTAACATCCTTACACCATTCAGCTACTTTCTTGTCTCTGGTAGTATTTCATCATCTATATGTAATTTACATGATTGAAATATCTTGTGTTCTACAAATATCGAAGTAGTACTATAATTCGTAAGGTACGTTTCTATATCATCTCTATATATAATTCCATTTTGCTAGTCTCGGAACACTACACCCTATATTCTTTACGAGAACTAGTTTTTCGATTTCGTTTGCTTTGGCGTAGTACGCGTTGACGCAACCTATCCCGGTACCCTTTCCTAAATTCAAGTTGAATGTAGCGCTGGTAAGGAAACCAACTAATGACTCCATAGGACAAGCGTGGTCCTTGTTTTCCTTGCTTGTCGAATAAATCCTTGCATTCGGATCGGGGTTCCCCTTCCCAATAAATGAAATACTGATTTGTACTACTGGAAGTGGGGGGAAAGTCATAGTTGGAGTTAGGCTCGGGATGCTTGCATGCTGTGTCTTCTCATACAATGTGATTGGAAGGGGAAGTAGTTTACCTCCTGCTTTTTTCTCTTCATCTATCAGTTTTGCCCGTTTAATGAGTTGCGCAAGATCAGTCAAGGAATTGAGTTCTACGTTGGATTTATCGAACGTTCCAAATGCAGAACTCGTAGCTGGGATTAACCCCTTGGCTGCCCTATCTCTGAGAATCTCTCTCCCGTACGAAACCAATTGTAAATATCTCCAATCGCTGCCGTGGAAATTACCGTGTTCTATGTTTTCTAAATCAATTTTGTGACTCGATGGTTTTGCGTTGTACTTCTTGGTCTTTTCCTTGACATTGAACTCATTCTCCAAGAAACCATCTCTGAGGAAGGGAAAATCAGTGGGGAATGTGGGTTTTCCATTCTCAAAGTTGACTTGGTGCATCTGGGAGATTCCCCCGAACTTTAATTCGGTGACTTTAACCAACTCAATCCATATGGGCAATATCCAATACCAAGGTACAATGATTGACCAATTACCGGAAGATTGGAGCTTGGTCAAGAGAATAGGTATGGACAGCTGGGACGAACCAACCGATTTCGAGTCTGATTTTAACTTGGATAATTCCTTGATGGTCATTTGGTCCTTGTATGATTCATACCTCAGGGCTGTGTCTAGTATCTGAGAGTATGATTGTGGGTTTATAATGTCTCTGCTACCATCAGTGATGCTGATCATAAAATCATTGAAACTAACCGTGTCACCTAAGACTCGTTTAGGCGGGTTGGTAGGTTTAGACCACAATCTTGGGTCTTGAACGCTGAAGCTGAAAGTCGTGCCACTTGGAATGGAATTGTTGGAGTCGAATTTAGACGCCAACTGGAGCCAGTTTGCACCTTCATCGCCTGACTCACCTGTTCTGTGCAAATGGAAGATTTTGGAGATGCTGTGTAATGCCTTTGGCCCAGAAAGCTCCAAACTTCCAAGCGAGTATCTACAGTCGTGGATGTCTCCGTTTTTTCCTAATAATTCCTTCACGTACTCGAAGTAGTCCTTGTAGAGAGAAGGATGCAATCTTATCAAGATTTTCCCTGCAGAATCAGCATCGCCACCCTCATAGCTGAGCACCATCCCCTTTCCGACAACCTTGCCCTTCATGTATAGCCAATCGTCGTAGGTTCTTCCCCTCAATGCAAAATGCTTGGGATATTCTTTGCCCAGCACACCAAACTTTGTGATTTCTCGCAAGATATGGCTCCGTTGTTCCGCAGAAACAGTCCTGACTACCATGATATCGTAGTACGACGTGTCGTAACAAATAGCGTCCTGCTTAGATGCTCTATTTATTGACTTGAAGCTCTTTTGGGTCGGGCTGTAGGGGATCTGGTACCCATGCTTTTTGATCATGTGGGCTCTCTTTGCGTGCCACACGTGAGTGGGCAACCAGACGTATTCTCGCTGACGCTTGGTATACTTGAGGTTACCTTTAGGCAACGGCGCGAACTCATTTACACCTGTATTATCGTAGGAGCCCATCTTGTTGTTGAAAAGAGGGTATTTTGAGGTAGCATCAGGTTTCTGCAATGCCTTCCTCTGCTTGTTTAATAACTTCAACCTCAGTCTTAGTTTCAAGCCCTCGTTCAATTGAAGCGGCTGGCTCCTCAATTCTTTTATCTTGCTGGCAAGCTTCAACAACTTGGTCGCCATTTTCAACTTGTATAGAGCTTTCCCTCTCGGTAACTTTGGCTTTGGCGGTACTCCATTGACAGAGTTCTGCATTTCGTTTATAGCTCTATTCCTCAATCGTTTGGGGATTCTCTTGACATTGTGCGAGGCAGTACGTCTTCTCAAAGTCCTAGGCAAGCTTTGGAAGCATCTGTTGGAAGAGGCATACTTTGCCTTCAATTTGGCCTTCTCTAGGGAGTTGATTTCAAACTCTCTGGCAGACAAGAAGTCAGGCACCGATAGCTTCCCTTCTTTGAACGATGGGTCTCTTAGATCAGTACGAATTGTCCTGGAGTTGTAGAGCTTGGCCTTCTTGGCACTCGGTTCTCCTTTGGGAGGCATTTCAGGGGGGAAACCAAGCAGTAAAGGGGAAGATTCGATAGCACTTAGACTGCAAAAGCGGTGGTTTGTGTATCAAGTTGATTTGAGCTGAGATGGTTTTGTATGTGACTTTTTTTTCTCATCGCGATTTTCAGCGCACCCATAGACTACGCTGGGAGAGAGATGGAATAGTGAGACTACGAGTACTTACAAGTAAGCGGTTAGGCTCGAATAAACAATAATGGGACCTTATCCAATATAGGTATTAAAGTGTGAAATGTTACATTAAAACTAGCCTATGTACGAATATTTCAGAGTTTCCAAGGTATTCAGCAGTACTGCTGCGATGGGCTCCGTTTGCAGCCAAACAGATATGAATATGGGATAGCTCAGAGGGGCAACAGCAGCAGGCTCATGGAAGTTGACAGGCAACGAATCTAGATCTACTCCCCTTTGTATGGCTCGTGTCTTCGTATCTTTTATTAGTCTATCTATATGCAAAAATTTCCTTTCTTTTTAGTAGTAGGAAACACTGTACAACGTAGGCAAATGAGTGTGCTCTTGTTGCCAGTCGGCCAATATTTTCATCATCTTATCTTCTAAAATGATATCTTTCTGTCCGACAACCTTATCACCTCCTTCTTCCTTCAATTTCTTTTGCTCTTCCCTTCTGAATTCGTGTATCATGTTGACCAACTTTAGTATCCCTCTGCCTCCAATGATAGCATTTTCGTTATCATCCTTGATATCAACGTTGATGACATGCACTGTACGTCTGACCTCGTTGTCACTTATTGGGTTGTTCACCAAACGTACCATCAAATCATCTAGAACAGAGTCGAAACACCTCTCTTCACAAGTAATCACCAAGTCAAACTTACCGGCGTACACATTCTCGTGCCACTTTTCTGGCGCCTTCTTAATATGTCTATTTCTGTCGATCATATGGATCAATCCATTGGACTCATACATCCTACGACTCTCCTGGGTGGTCAAGTCCTGGTATATATCTTCGTATGGAGTGCCAAACTCGTACACGTTTGGCTTATCCACCAGAGGACCAGGCAATCTAACAGCCGATCCAGTTCCGAAGGATTTGACGTCGTATCCAGCATCACGAAGCTGCTTGTGTGACTCCATCGAACGGTTGTTGTTTGATGCACATACCGTACATATTTTCAAGCTATCCGCTATCATAGTTCAGTGATTATTTTATCGAGTTTGAGTAGTGTGAAATGACCTTTAATTGGTAAAGAATGAATCCTTAGAGAAAAGGCGCAAAAAGTTAAGATGGAAGCGTTAGCTCGTTTAATATAAGTACAGGAAAAGAAGGTCTAGTGAGATCCCTTGGCTAAGTTGATGATTTGTAATTGCTTTGCAGTTGACACTTTAAAGTTGATGAAAGGCAAATCCAAACTTGAAAATGTGAATTCCATATTGGCGTGCGCACGACCAAAAAAGCATGAGTGCATGGTTGCAAAGTATGATAACCTGCGGTATTGGATATCTACAGATATGGTAGAGACATCTATGAGGAAGGAAGTCCGGTCATAGTGACGATACTTACGAGCCTCTACATTAATAATTGACGTAATAATGGAAATTTAATTAAAGAGATTTACATTCTAATGAGCAGGCGACCAGCAGCTCGTCAAAGAAAAAAGATCATCAAGGTTAGTTCCACTTGAACTTCTTCAATTGGAAACTGGCGTGCCTGGTTCACAAATCTTTGGTGAACTCTTCATCCTTTGCTTCTATTCCTTCCTCCCTCTCAATGTTAACCGGCTCATCAATATGCTCGACGAGTATCTCGCTCTCATCTCTACTGACGGTGACGCCTTCTTCTCCCTCAACCTCCTCACCTTCAACCTCTCCGAGGTCTATAAAACCGTTTTCAGTATCCTCTCCAATTTGTACAAAGTCTTCATCTTCGTCCTGCGAATTGATGTCTTGTTGAACGTATGCATCTACATTGCCTTGATGCGAGATTGAGGTAGATCTCTCCTTGGATGTGTCCTTCTGCTTGTGGAAGTGGATAATCTTGTTTTTGGAGTCAAGTAGCGACTTGGTGAACCCTTTGTAGTCTTCAGAATCCTTTATTACGAAGCCCACTAACATGGAAGGGTCCATTTGGCTAATATCAAGCGTCAGGTATCTTGTTGTGTGGTAGGACGTGTAGTCAATAACTGGCAGGTTATTAGTAGTGTGTTGAGTCGATCCGTTGTTCTTGTCATTGTTATTATTATTATTATTATTATTATTGGCATCATTGGATTGGAATGGCGATGTTTGGGGGTAGTGTGGGTCAAGGTAGAGGAACTTTGATTCTTGGAATCCAAAAAAGTAGTACGACGACGAAGGCTTCCCTCCTGCTATACCGACGGATTGCTTTAATGTGAGGAGATTGAAGAGCGAGTCGTAGTAGTATGGACTCACGTTCTCGATCCCCAATCTGATGGGCAATAGAATCAAAAGCGGTGGAGCTGGTTTTGCAAAGTGGGCGAGGATTTGATCGTCATATATGTCAGAAGATTCGCTTATGAGAACCTGCAATGGAACCAGTCCATTCCAATCTTCGCTAGTGATGTTGTTGCAGAGTCTTTTGATCGAGAGAGATGCTGCGCTGGCGCCAAACCACTCACCAGGCTTCACTTGAAGTGGCAGCTCTCCAGCTACCTTGATGAAATTGTGAAGCGAAAATGGTGCCGATGTGTGGTCGAGGAACTTGTCGATCAACTTGGAGAGAATCTCAGTAGACTGATCGTCCGAGCCTTCACCATTTTGGGTGTAGTTATAGTCTCGTCCAAGAAGAACCGTCTGGAGTGCGTTCGCGAGTAAGGACTGACTGGTTCTGATCATGCAGCCCCAGCCCACATCGGTGGTAAAGTTCTCGTTGTCGGTGAGGCTGTGCAAATTGGAGAAAGTAGAGGCTAGATTCCTGTTGAAGATCATAGACTGGATGAAGGCGAGCGGTTTCGGACCATCTTGGGCCCTTGGGATTGGCTCAAACCCAGTACGATAGGTGAGCCAGATCCTCGAGTTTATGTCCGCAAGCACTTCTTCTTTAGTGGGTGAGTCCGTGGGTGTGAATGAGTACACCTTCCCCAAAATAGTGATGTCTGGTTGGCTAGGGGCAGCTAACGCCGGAGTTTGTGCCGGAGATGGAACCACAGCGGGAGTTGGCGAAGCGGTGCCACCGGCCTCGGAGGCAGGCGTTCCCAGATGAGAAATACTGGAGAAGGTGGAGGTTGCCTTCTCTGTGAGATTGGCCCAGAACTGCGAGAGTATAGGAGTTACAGTGTGCGGGATCAGCAGTGCTGGTTGTTGGGTCGTATCCAGTGGCGTCAGGAGGGGGTCAGCTCCCGCAGCAGTCGCAATGGAACCCATTGGGGAAATGAGAGAGGCAGTTGACGCAGTAGATGTCGATTCGGCTACCAATTTTCCCGAGTCAGGTGTTGGTTTGAGGTTGGAATCATCTGTGTGAGAGGGGGCGGTGGTGGCGGCAGCGGCAGCGGTCGATACTTGGTTTGCAGCTACAGCCATTCTAAACAACCACAGAGCCAAGAAATGAAATTGAAATGAGTAGCCTGTCAAGTAGGAGCTCAGGGGTTGGTAACACGGATGTGTATGATAGTGAGTTTCTGTTTTTGGGCGTATCAGTTAGAGCTAAATATAAGGAGGGAGAGAGAGGCAGAAGAAACTCCTACTGTGTTTGCGTTGTGCACAGAAACTCGCTATCGTACTGTGCGTGCCCTACAAAATAAAATTGATAACGCGGGCGGATAGTGCGATAGAAAAAATTCCCCTGCTGCCAGCCAAAAGGAAAACGCAACCAAAAATTGTAGGCCCCCACTCCACGCACAGTGGTGTGGAAATTTTAATAACCGCCTATACACGGCCTGCATACACCCAGTATCATTGGATGCACAATCTGCAATCCAATTTCCTTTGGTTAGGTATGTGTAAGTATATAAGTTTCATAATTATTCTTTGCTATGCTATATAGTGATATAATAGAGTAATAGTAATAATAGAGATAGATGTAACTGAGTATATAAGAATTTGGGCTTTTTACTATAAGTATTGTTAATATAGGATATGATTTCTAAAAGAGATGGCTCTCTTCATAGTAAAACTTAGGAGGTATAATTAGTCCTTTATCTATAACCCTATTTCGCCATCACACTAGTTGAGAGACCGATGAGCTTGTGGAGAGTTGAGGGGATGGTGAGGAGATGGAGTGGAGAATTTGAAGAGAAGGTAGTTCTCCTTCTTGGTTTTGCCTTTTGCAACCATCTTTGCATAAGAAATTACCCACTTCCATTATACACAGGAAATGGTTACCTGTATGTAGGTATTGGATACAGGATCCAATAGTATCAAAACCACACGATGGCGACTCCGATGATCTAAGAGTCATAGATCAAATGGTACTAATGTATTCATTAACAACTTAGCAAAGTGTACTAGAACTTACACATAAATTCTATAGACTAATTCCACAAGATGCCGAAAAAAAGGGGAGCCCCCAAGGGATCGTTTGGACGATTTCCCAACAAGAATAGCAGCCGAGGTGGTCGAGGTGGTGGCAGAGGTGGCCGAGGAGGTCGTGGAGGACGCGGTAGGGGAGGTGGCCGTGGAGGCGGCCGTGGAGGACGTGGTGGATACGGAAACGATATGACAGAACTCTACGACCTACAGTTTGGCAGCTTGCCCGATGTGGGCGACGAAACTGCCCCGAGCATGAAGTCCCTCTCAAGACGGCCAGGGCAAAGGCATTCCCTCATGGAAGAGGCGGTGTATACTGACAAGCACCTGGAGAGGACGTTCAACAAAGCATTAAGAAACAAGCCAATCGAGTTTGTAAAGGCGAAGGAAGTTTACGATCCGAACAAAGAGTTACGCAAGGAGGAGACACAACCCGAAGAGACACAACCAGAGGAGCCCATCGAGCCCACTGTCAATGCTGTGCCCAAGGAACATCAAGATTTGCTCGATTTCTTCCAATCTGCCTCCTTGGAAGAGGATGATAGTGAAATGAGAGACAGAGTTGATATTAGCAGCTTCATTGACGAAGACGACGAAGACGAAGACGAAGACGAAGACGACGAGGAAGTCGAGTCAGAAGTGGAAGGCGAAGATATAGAAGAGGATGAAGACGTCGAAGAGGTCAAGGAAGACGTGGTACCCGATGTTGAAGAGGTCCTTCCCAAGGAGCTCTCTGCGGAGCTCTCTGAGCTGAAAGAGGCAGAAGCACCTGCTTCCGAAGACGAACTACCTGCCATAATTATCGACGAGCAAGGTGATCCTTCACTCGCCATAGGTGTCAAACCACAAACTTCACTCATAACAGACTCAATCAAGAAACCTCTGATTACCACTTATCCAGTCGAAGGCTCGAACCTAGAACATGACCCTATATTGACTATCGGAAAGGTATCATTACAAACGAAAACTTCCCACCATGGTACAACTACCGAGTTAATGTCCGTGAGCCAGCTCAACAAGGCCACCACCAAAGGCTTTGTAGACGAAGACTCCTTGTACGACCAGGAATTCTCAGACGAGGAGTCTGAGTCGGACAACGACAGAGCTGCGTACAAGGACTACATCTCTCAGGTGATGAACAGCATCGACGACGACGACAGCGACGAATATGAAAGCGAGACTAACTTCGATATCATGGCTGAAAGTTCCGAAGACGAAGCCTCAGAAAACGAAGGAGGAGACTCAAGCGATGAAAATTCTGAAGATTCTAAAGACCCAGAGTATGGGTTCTTACCTGAAGACTTTGAATTCGATGTTTCTCAAATAGCCATAACCAACGTCCGTTTCGGTATACAAAACCAGTACTACACCAAGTGCTTAGAATTAACAGGCTCTGACACCGATCCAATGTGGATAGACGAAGACCTTTTGTACGACTTTGTGATCCTGAAGGGTGTAAAAGAGCATCGGTTGGAAAGTTTCATGAAATACATGACAAAGGGACTCATCGACGAAGAGGAGTTCGAACAACCAAACTACTCTGATGTTTACATATCTGAGACTTCAGAAGAGGAAGAAGAGCCAGCAGAAAATGCTGACTCTGACGACAACCTTGGAGATATGATCTCCTTTTCCAAGTCACAAATGTTGGCTGCAAACCGCGATCATATTCCGCACACCACTACGCTTCGCACTAAGGGTAAGGGAAAGGGCAAAACCTTGGATCTTTCTCGAATCGAGCTCACTACCGAGATGTACGAGTCACTTCAAGAGCTGTATCAGGTACACCGCCAGGCTAAAAGAGATAAGAAATCAAAGAAAGATGGCGATAAGTATCAACGTGCCCTTACGAAACGTGACCTTCTTGTAATCTATCCCTCCTCAATCCACATAAAGGAGATTTGCACAGAATTTGAAATATTTCTTCACGACGAGTCCAGAGAATCTATGAGCTTCCCACCCTTGGACAGCCATGGTAACAAGACTGTTAGAAGAGTCGCTGATTGCTACAACATGAGATCAACAAAACACGGAGTAGGACTTAAGCAATTCACAAAAGTATCAAAGAACAAGAAGACGTTCAGATACGAACCTCGATATCACGAGATCAATGCCGTGCAAAGACAAAGACCAATTTTCTTTAGATCAGACCGTCCTAGAACAAATGAGGAAATATTGGCTCTGGACGGAAGCAAGAAGAAGGACCGTGAACGTGGTAGAGGTAAGACCTCCTCTAATGCTCATGTTCAGGAAGGTGATATCGTTGGTAGCAAGGCCCCTGAAATTGGCTACGATAATATCGGAAGACAATTGTTAGAAAAGCTTGGCTGGGTCAAAGGTGAAGGTCTTGGTGTCCATGGTAACAAGGGTATCAGTGAACCAGTTGTAGCAATCGTTAAGAAGACCAAGGAAGGGTTGAGGACTAATACGAGCGACAACAAAGATGAGCAAGGGAAACGTCCTAAGCATTTTCAAGGAACATAGATTCCATATACCCCCCTATACACATATGATAGACATAGAACTTATAAAAAAAGTTATGGATCAGCGCTTTATAATCGATTAGGCTCCTGGCGAATTTATAGACATTATAGAGGTATCTACTGAAATACATCCTTTTCTTTCTACCCCACTATTAAAACGAAAGCGTCGTATTAATGTACAACATGAAAATCTATAAAACTAATCAAGTGAACCCTTTCTCATCTAAAAAAATTCAAAAAAAAAAAAAAAAAAATGCAATGTAAAAGTCCGTGAGTCTACTTCTTACCTTTTGACTTCTTCTTGACCTTGGTGGGTGGAGCAGCATGGCCCGTTGTCTTCATGTGCTGAAAGAGTTTATTCCTCGAAGTGAACAACTCTTCGCAAACCGCACATATTTCTGAACCATTCGGTATCTTCTCCTTCTTACCCTTCTCCTTCTTGTTTGCCTTTTTGGAGTTGGGTGGTGCAGTTGTTTCACGACTCTCCGAATTATTAGTGTCAGAATCTGGGGATAAAATGGATGGAGTCGACGAGGCTCCAGGCACAGGCGTAGATGCCTTCTTCTTCTTTTTCTTTGCTTTCTTGTTTCCAACTTCCCAGTCATCATCATCATCGGATACGTCAAGCTTGACACCAGCAGCCAACTTCAAAAGTTCATCGTCTACTTCGTCATTGGTTTCTACAGGCACCACTGGCGGCTGCTTTTTGCTATTCTTGTTCTTCTTCAGTTTCTTTGATGTGGGGAGTGGAATGGTGAATGAAGAATCCGAAAGGGAAACGTCGTCGCTGTCGACATAGTCATCAACCTCGAACTGAGAATACTTCAACTCCTCCTTACCGACAACGGGTTCTGGTTCCTCTTCATCAACGTCGTCACCCTCATCCTCATCCACTCCCAGCTCCTTGCCATCAGGTCCCGCCTCAACTTCTGCGACATCATCGACCCCGCTGCTAAAGTCACTCTCTGCGGTGTCGAAGTCATCCAAATCAATATCATCCTTATCGATACCCAATTCTATACCCTCTTGCTTCATCTCCCACTTCAACTTATTGAGAATCTTTCTATGCTTATTAGACAGTTCGTGAGCTTCGAACTGTTTCTCAGACTTGAAAAACTTATTGCACACCACGCATTCGTACAAGTTCTCCTCCGCGTCACTGTCGTAGTCATCCTTCCCGTCATCGCTGTATTCGCTGTCAGATTTCACCTCATACTCCTCCTTGAGCATCTCTTCCAACTCTTTCAACTCGACTTCGGAAAGCTTTTGCCAGTCTTGGACTTTATTTGCACTCTTCAATTGGGCCAAGTTTTGCAATCTCGCCACCCGAGCTGCTTCGATCTGTTCTTCCAACTCGAGCTGCTCCTTTCTCTTCTTCTCCAACTCGAACTTTTTCATACCTTGTTTGATTCTGGGATCTCTTTTCTTTATAAAAGTGACGTAGTTCCTTATTGCTTCATTGTACTCTCTCTTTGCGATGTCTCTCAACTTTTTGTTTTCCTTCTCCATCAATCTACGAGTTTTACGATCGGGGGCTTGTGAATACCTGTACTCGTCCTTCCAGTGGAACTGCTTGACAGTTTGGAATGATGACCAAGTGCTGTAGAATCGTCTCACTTCTTCGGCATAGTCACTCTTACTGTTACCGAATCTCTCGTATAGCAAGGAGGATGCATCCACGGCGTTTGCCTGGGGGGTGTCATCAAAATACTTATCGAAACCCTTCAATCCTTGCTGCTTCCCGTGAGAAACTTCTTCGGATGCCAACTTCTCGAACAATCTGCCTATTAATATGTAGAATCCCGATATGCTATCGTCAACTTTGACGTATAATGATGGGTCGAAATATCTCATGATTTCTTCCACTGATGTGCCGGCAACAGCAGGGTCGTAGTAATCCTCTGACGTATCGCCGCCAACTCCGGCTTCATCTTCTCTCAAGATCTGCAGCTTATGCGAGTCGTACCAAGCTCTCTCCTGAGGATCTGATAACACTTCGTACGCTGCTCTGACCAAACCAAACTTGGCGGTGGCGCCTTCGATGTCATCTCTATTCTTATCAGGATGCAACTGAAGGGCTTTCTTTCTGTAAGCTTTTTTCAACTCTGCCTCTGTGGCTGTGCTCTCGACGTCCAAGAGAACATAGTAATCAGTCTTCATACTGTCTAAGATCTGAGGGAGTGGCTCACTTAGCTACGATGCATAGGAATATGGCCACCTTTACCCTGTGCAAATTTCAAAAATTTTCACAGATCTGTATTTGATAATGTACAGGAGTTGGGCATATATCTAACGATAAGACAAGAGGGCTGCCAACTACGGCAATTCGCCTAAGAGGGATTGTTTGGCGGTAAAATCGGCGACTAGTTGGCCATGCTGAGGTATCTCAATAATTCTACGTATTGAACAAGCCTTTTGCGGCTACGTAATTGTAAGTTACTATGGGGTTTCTATGTATCTAAAAATTCGCAGCCAATTTTTTTTTTTTTTCTTTTTGATTCCAGTTTCTCCCTCCAACTCTCTAGTCCTACAATTCTATCTACAGTTTTTCCAGTTCGTTATTGTAAATTTCGTATTATTTTGTAAAAACTTTTACTTTTGGATGGCCCTGTCCTTTAATAACCAAGGTTTCTTGCCTTATGGTCAAGCCGTACATTCGTATCACCAGGGCCAAAATGAAACGAACTAAAGTTTCGCTTGTTTTTCAAGCTCTACCTGAGAATTCCCTTTTTACCATCCCTTGGAATGATAATCGTCTGCATTATCATCTTCTGCGATAGGTTTTTCTATTAATGTATTCTCGATTACCTTTTGCGGTAATGCAATCTTGCCAAGCTTGTAGTCAATGATTATTGAATCTTTCAAAGATTCACTAAGCTCAGCAGATAGGTTTGACTTTATTTTCAGATAATTGGCAGTATACTTTGGTTCAACAACACCATGACTATTTACAGTTCCAGAATTGGTGTTTTCTCTGCCACCATTAGCATTCTCGGTGCCATCTATCTTACTGCCCTTATTATTATTATAAGTGTAATGAGTTCCCTTATTTCTAATGTACTCGTTCACATTGTTTTTGTAGGTTTCGTCAACACTAGTGTTGCTTGTCTTGTTAGCCTTTGTATAGGCTGCATTTTCGGTTGAGAATCCTGATTCTGCACCGTTTGACAAGGTTTCTGCAGTGTCGCTTTTCACATTCTCGTTGTTGCCAGAATGCTCTGCGGCATTCTTGGATGACTTTTGCTCATCCTTCTTCTTGAATAACCCATTCATAATCAAGCTTCTTCTCGTTGGTATTTCATTTTCAGCACCGTGGCCGGTCTTTGCGCTAGAGTGTGAGGCAGAACCATTACTGCTGTTACTAGCAGCGGACATGACCCTGCTACTATTGCCCCCGCTAAACAATCCCGAAAGATTCATGGAACTTTTCAGGAGAATACCATTTATGCTCAACGAAGAACCGCTTCGTTTGACCGAATATTTATTCAAACTCGAAGAAAGCGTCTCCACATCGTGATTTGAAGCAGGTGAGCTGAGACCTTCTTCTTCAATGATGTTTACTGTAGAGCTTGAATTGTTGGAGAGAGATCTCGCGGTGGCTTGTGTAACCACATTGAAATCACTGATCAGTACAACCGAACTCTTCTTTGCCAACGGTAATGTTTCATTCGTGACATTAACTTCACTTGAATACGAGTGTCTTTTTTGTGCAATATCCACTAATGAGTTATGCTTCTTGTTGAAAAGAATAGATGGTCGGTTATTTTCTCCTCTATGTTCCACCAACAGGTTACCCAATAAGGAGATACTGGGCACTTGCGCGGACCCCTTGTTGAACACGTCAGTGGTGGAAGATCTCTTGAGACTAGGCTTATTGTTATCAGCCATTCTGTTTAAAAAGAGCCCAGACAACAATGAACGGGGTTGATACGAGGATGAGGTTAATGAGCCGTTGGCACTGTTCCCAACTGCACTGCTATTGATGTTATTATGCTCAATATTAATGTTTTCAGAAGGCTGAGAACTGTTATACTTCGACACCAGCATGGTTGGATCGGTCAGAGCCCTGGCTGGAAAGTTTATTGAGCGCTTATTGAAGACCAATTCTTCCTTCATTTCGTTCTTCAAGTTCTCCACCTCATCGTGTTCTTCGTCAGAAGACACCGACTGCCATGCGCTGTCGTTATCGTTCTCGTTCTCTGAGATGTCAGTGGACGAACAAGATTGGTGGGATATCGACTTGGTAAGGCGACCGATGGCTTCCTTGGGTGGAGACTTGAAAAGTGAATCTGATCTCGATCTATCCGTTGCGGTAGCAGTCGCGCCGCCCGTAGTTGCAGTAGCATCATCAGCGTCGTCAGTTGGGGAAGGTGAGTTGGCTATGTAGAATATATTCTGCGAATCTTGAGGAGTACGCTTCAAGAGGTTGTTACTATTGGTATTTATATCCTTTGCAGATTCAGTAGTTTTGGGGGTTTGAATAGGTTGCGAGTTGGGGTTGAAGGAAATCGATACATTGCTGGGTGAAAAACCTCTCACAAACGACGTTGTGGATCTCTTGAGGGGAGGAGGAGGCGTGGGCAGTTTAGGCAAGTGGGAGGCAGGAGCCTCCAAGTGACTTTTTCCGCCTACCGCCAATGCATGTGTTGCGTCTTGTGTAGGTTTTCGTACCACATCCTCTTTGTGGTTATGCAGCTTTTCATCTTCTTCGTCCTCCTCTTCGCTTTCACTATCGTAAAAGTCGTCTTCATCTTCGTCGATTTCTATGTCATCATCGTCATCGTCATCTTCATCGTCATCGTCGTCGTCTTCATCGTCTTCGTCTACTTCGCCTTCTTCTACTTCACTTATATCGCTAATGTCACTCTCTTCCAATAGCTTATCCATCGTGGACCTGTTGCTCTGGTGCGAGAATAGCGTGGTCTTGGTACTGGAGTCGGATGTGGAGTCCAGAAACAAGGACAGCTTCTGAGACAAAAACTGCTTATCCAGAGGATTAAAGTTGCTGAGATCCTCGTCCTTGCCCACTTTCAATACGCTTACAATATTGTGGGTCACGTCCTCTCGTGGCTGTCTCCCGGTCTGTAGTAACCTCCAACTTCTATAGTTTAGCCTGCGTAAACTTTCACTTTGCTGCTTTGCATGCACAGCGTCTGCTGTGTCCTTCCGCACTGAGAGCGATACGTTCGGGTTGTTGGTCACTTTCCATATCTGGAAGAGCGTTTGGTTTATCGTTGAGTCTCGCCCCGGCGCAGTATCCAATGAGTATTCGAATTTTAGTTCCATGGCTGGAGGCACATATGCGTTGCGATGCTAGTGTTGGTTTGTGATGGTTCTCTGGATGAGAACTGTGTGTTGTGGTGCTGGTGCTGGTGTCGTTGGTGTTGTTGGTGGTGTTTGCGCTTCCTCGGAGGGGGGCTCGGTACCGGCTTTAATGGCTGGGATCAGGGAAGCAACGGTACGCTATGGGGGTGTATACGTAGAGCCTACTTGCACGTGCGCAGATGAAACGTCAGCCCTCTACTGTGGTGCAGTATGTGGGTCTGTAGGAGTGAAAAGAGTCGTCGAGCCGAAAGGAGTGGGTGTTACAAAGAGACCTTGCCCTCAAAAAAAAAAAAAACGGCTTATGCCTAAAGAGTGGTCTCGTAATTTTTTTTTTTTTTTGACTGAGATCAGAAATGATAATAGTAATTAAAAAAAAATAATGACCCTCTGAAAAAAGAGCCATAAAAAAAAAAAAAAAAAAAAAAAGAAAAAAACTGAGTATCCGGTGACATCTAGCAAGATTGGCTCGATTAGGAGGTGGGGGAAGAGCGCAGCGGTGGAGCTGAAACATGGGAAATGTACGAAGCAACCGGAGTTTGAGGAGCCCGCCAAGGGGGTAAGTACAAGGGGCCCAGGGCTCTATCAAGGGGAGCATAGTCAGCCAAGTAGTAATTAGCAGGACGTACCGATAAGTCAGACGCTACTCGTTTAGATTTTCCGTAGAGAATTTCGGACGATCCGATTTCCAGTGAGCTGCAGCTAACAATGCGGCCTGCAATTTGCAGCGGCCCACCCGCCCACGCGAGCACTCAACGGCCGCCAGGACTTGCGGTGGGTTGCCATCAGAGTGTTGGCGTGTGTTTAGGTGGCTAAATACATTCTTGGGGGGACATGTGGATGGACACTACGTATATATTTAGCAACTTGGCAATACTCTGGGCGTCGTTGTATCGGGGCGAAGCGTCTTTGGCGAGTACGTTTCGGGCGAGGTTCCGGTAGCGAAAATTTCCTGAATTTTTTTTTTTTACTGCAGCCCTTGCAACCAACCTTCACTGCCTCAACAGCCTCTAAATTTCTTGGTGCCTGGGGTGCTGTAATAGCTTATCGGTCTTTTCTTCTGGCGCTTTTGGGGTCTTTGTAACATCACTCTGTTGTGATGCTTTTTTCTTGTAGAGCACTCATTGTACAGGGGCATCGCCTATTGTCTGGTGTGGGTGGATAGTGTGTGCAATTTTTTCCTCAAGGCGTGCATCAAAATTTAAGGTTTAGGGTAGTTTTGCTGCTTACCATCTCATTTTTGACTTCGATCTGATAAAGCAAGGTAAAAGTATATACTGAAAATGAAAATTAGCAATCAGGGTCACAAGGCAAGAACATGGAGGTATATTCACAACAAGGGAACCACTCTAGAGTCCGTATTTCAACGCTTTGGTGAGTCTTCGTTGCCCCCAGTGTGTCTTGCATACTACCACATCTATGCACACATTGTTTATTATTTTTCGCTATCGTGAATGTCATTCTGTCAAAGGTGCATAGTAACTGTCGAGGCGTGACACCATCCATTCAATGACCACGGCTAGATGCAGGCCACAACAAACCACGAATTTGCGGAATCCGAGGTTGTCCTGCAGAAAAGCCGTCCCGTAAATCTGCTGGTTGCAACCGCCCATTTACAGGGGAGGCAAGTGGTGATTCGCTTGTAGGACCCTTTCCACTCCAGCAGAGTTAGGGTAGAATTGAATGTTAGTGCTAGATACCCGTTGGTAGTGGAATAGCGTCTTCAACAGCTGCCTTAGACTACATCCATCCCAACTACACCCAGACCTCAACGAGAAAGGCTGCAAAATATCACGAAAGATGTGCATTCATAATAAGAGCACCAATATGTACATAGATATATTAAAATAATGACCAAGAAAGAAAATGATTCATGTCCATGATTTCACAAGTCCTTTGCAAGCTTTACCAATTCCTTAGGTCCTATCAATAAAACCTCCTTCTCACCGTTGGCTGGAAGCGGCTTAGTTGCTAATGAAACTGCAACCTTTCCCATTTCTTCGGCGTAAACCAGACGGAATATGCCATCTAGTATCGTGCCCCTAAAGTATGCACCCAATTTAGCCCCGAGACTATTGAAAGTAGGAAATGGCTTGTTTCTTTCCCCTAAGATGACGCCTGGCCTCAAAATAATTACACGTTGAAACCCTAATTTTTTCACCTCGTCTTCGAGTTCTCCCGTTATCTTAAGGAACGGAACAAATGAACTGCTTGAAGCACCCATGGTTGTTACCAATACGTAGCATTTGATATTTGCTTCTCTGGCAGCTTTGGCACTATTCAAGTTGATCTCGTACTGTATTTTCCTGAGATTTTCAATACTTCCGGCTTGGGTAATAGTGGTGCCAAAGGCAGAAAAGAAAATATCAAAGTTCTTTTGCTTAGCTATTTCAGGGTACCATTCATCGGTATTCAGGTTGATAACAGAATTTACCTTGGAAGACCCATTAACGGCAGATCTTGAAAGAGTCGTGATTTTGGCGATGGCGTTTGATTGTTCCGCGTACTTCAAAATTTGGCCACCGGTAAGCCCAGTTGCGCCGAGGATGATTGAATTCATGCTTGAGTGTTGATAGAATAGCTTGATAGCTTGAATAGTATCATAAAGAGTCTGGAGAAAAACACAGGATTTGCGGCAATTATATAGCTGCAAAAATGATAGGATGGTTTTCTGAAATCTAAGTTCCGTGATATTCGGAACTTAAAATTGAGAAGCCGTTCCGAAAAATATTGTTCACTTACTGGGAGAGCCATAACAGTGAGGAAGTAACACTTTATTCAAGCGGATACCAATGACCCTTGGACATTGAATCTGCCCTTGAGAGGATTTCAAAGCTATTGGGGCGGTGCTCAATGAATGCCCTGACCTGAGTTTCGTGTAAAAACTATCTTCATATGTGGAAGAAGGCTAGCGAAACTATATGCAAGTTTAAAGATTTGACACAAATTTCAAAATCCCACCAAAATGATACTTATCAAAATGGCGGTGGTGCTGAAGGTACGACGGAGGAAATGACTTCTACAGCCATTCTAGTGCTACTCAAAACAAGTGATTCAACTGGACCAGCAGGTTACCATAGATGAGTGTCTTCAAGAGGCACCATCTCCAACATACACCCGTAGCGACGCTTAGTGAATCACATCGGGGATCTTGATAATCTCTCAAAACTTTATTTGAGTGTACTTCACCCAACTTACCCATTCTCACCTTCTCCTTTCTCTTTCCTTCCTTTGCCACACAGAAGTTCAAATTCATCCACCGCAAGTAAAGCCATCGTCTAGCACTCTGCATAATGTTGCAACCTTTCGCTCTTGATCATCAAGGAGATCCTGCATAATGATCAATAGATCACATGCTCTACATCACCACCTTTGAGCCTAAAGGCAACTAGTTCGTCAAACACAGCAATTGCACCCCAGTTGTAAAGCCAATCGGCTACAGCACAGTAGCTGCCCCAATTGACCCTACCACTCCCAGGAATATGGTTGCAAAAAGCTGCAGAAGGTGCAAAAAGTGGTATCAAAACGCTGTCCATTGGGTGTTTCGCTCCTATATCGGGCAAGGACGGAATTCATCGCTTGCCCTACATTCTTGAAAAATTAAAGTCTGCCTGCACAGGGCCCTGAAAATGCCACCTTCCTGCAGCCTTCTTATGCAGCACATAATATTTTTTGGCACTCTATTATTGCTATAGCAATCAAGTGACCCTTACAATTCCAACCCGCCACACGAAATAGGCATGGAAAGTAGCCAAAATTTTTCACTTTGCTGAACCGAAATAGAGTCTGATACCATCTTGACACCTTGCCTCCCCCCCTCTAACTGTGTAGAAAGAAATAGGGTTTCAATTGGGGCCATCAGCTGTTCCCGTTTCGGCCAACTCTATTATGATGTTTTAACGAGATCCAGCGTAGTTCGTTGGAGGGTGCTAGGGCGTAACCCCTCAAGTGTCTCACATTTTAGCCACCCATGAAAATCTGGCAACCCACACAACGAATGCTACGGCAATGCAAAATGACCCGCTACCTTACGCCCGCCTGCTTACAGCCCTATTTCTCTTGCTGTACACTATTCTTAGCGCATATTATTTTCTTGCTGCCTAGCATATCGTGCTCTATTGTCCACCCCCATTGGCCCTCCCCTACCCAACTCTGGCTGCTTCCATGTAGCTTCTTCGCATTTCGTAATTTCGCAGCCCATTAAGCTTTCTCCACGTTTAGGTTTTAATTGCTACCCAAACGGACGATTTGTATTTAAGGGGCCACCACCGCAATTTAATAAAGATTTATATAATTAGAGTCTTCTTTCCTTTCCTTTTTTTTTTCTTTCTTCTCTCTACTCTTTATTGTCACTCTTCCTTATTTATAGTAACAGTGAATAATATTTATCATACCATGTCTAGATCTACAAAGTACATTCTCGGTGGTTTAACCGTCATTGGTGCCTCCCTCTACATTTACGAACAACAAGTCAAGCAAGTTGCTGACAAGAGAAAGGTTCAACATGACGGTATCTTATCATCTTTCCAAAACAACAAGTCCAATGACAGGGATTTGAGAGCAGTTGGCGCTGAAAAGGGCTACAAGGTTGGTGAATCGTTGGAAAGCTTGAAATCCAAGGCCAACAAGCAATTGAACGAATTGGACGTCCCTGAAAAGTTCAACGGCGCAATCTCTGACATTGAGAGAAAGAGATCCGAATTGGCCAACGCCGTCTCTAGCAAGGCCCAAGAATTGTCTGATTACGCCTCAGATCACGCCGACAAACACGGCAAGCAAAGCAAGTACCTTTACGACGAAGCTCACAAGAACGATCCAGGTTTCTTCACCAAGCTCGTGAACAAGTCCGGTGACAAGATCGATGAAGTTTCCAACAGAGTCGTCAACGATGTTGACCAAACAATTGACAGCAGTAAGAGTTACGCCACTCAATTGGCCGACAAGTACATTGACAACGTCAACAAGGTTGGCATCTCCACTGAAAATGCTGTTTTCGGCACCAAGAAGTCAATTGAAGACGCTGCTTACGACGCCAAGAACGATATCAAGGCCAAGGGCAGAGAATTGGAAGCTGAGGGTAAGTCCTGGTTCAACTGGGGTGCCGCCAAGAAGGATGAAGCCAAGGACGAAGTTAGCAGAAAGTACAACGAAGCTACCAACAAGGCTGCTTCCGATGCCGGATGGTTCTCCTCCTGGGGTAGATCATCCTCCGAAAAGGCCAAGGATGACGCTATCAAGCAATACAAGAAGGCTAAGCAAGAATTAGCCCAAGCTAAGGATGAAGCCGTCTCTGGTGGTAAGTCTTGGTTGAAGTGGGGTGAAAAGCAATCCCAACAAGCCAGCAACGATGCCCAAAGAAAGCTCCAACAAGCTGAAGCAAGTGCAAATGAAGCTCTTGCCAACTTGAAGCAATACGGTCAAGAAACCATTGACTCCATCAACCGCTCCTTGCCCCAAGACCGTCACGGAATTTCAGAAGAAGAATTAGCACAACGTTCCTTCACCGCTCTCAGAGGATGGGGTGACTCTGCTGCTGAATTCGCCGAAGATGAATTAAGAACAATTGACAGTTATAACCTTAAGCACCCAAGAGGTGACAACTGGGCCGATGACTTATGGAACAGATCCGAAAACTTATCCAGATACGCCTACGAAAACGCCAGACAAAAGTACCACAAGTTAACCAACGAAGCCGAAAAGTCCAAGAACAAGACCCAAGGATGGTTCTCCTCCCAGAGTAAGGACTTAGATAAGAAGTCTGACCATTTACAGAACGATTTGAACAGGCAATTGGATGAAGCTAAGGTTCAATTGGACAAGGCCCAAGATAACTTCAACTCCTGGTTAAGCAAGAGTGGTAAGACTTTAGCTGACTACACTGACGACGCCATAGATGGTGTCAAGAAGGGATTGAAGGTTGGCCACGACGAAGCTCAAAAGGGCTTAACTGAAGGTAAAGATTGGGTCAACAGCAAGAAATAAGCTCGTGTGTCTGACTAGTTGACATTGAACTTGATAAAACAGCGAATCATTTAACTTGCTTTGAGTTTTCTTCATTTTTATTTCTTAGTATATGAGATATGTAAATAAACATATATATTTAGTTAGCAAAGATATATAACTGCAAACGAAAAGTGCCACAATATGTAGAAGCAGGCAGTAAATAGAAAAGGGCCAAAGAGAGATTTAGGGCAGTGGAAAGTTTTGCACCCAATGTTGCAGCGTTCAGAAATCGCTTGCCGTGAAAATTCCTGCACACAACTAGACTACATAAGCGTGATTTGAAACTACCCAGATGATCCTGGCACCGGTAGACACAAGACTACATACTTTGTGTGGTAGCCTTCTTGAGTATATCTGGGTATCGAAGCAATTATTTCCAGTGGGTGCTACCTGTGCTACAAACAAAATATGTTAAAACTATACGACAAGACTGTCACGCGGAGCTGTAAGTTGCCAATTGTGGCAGCAAGGCTCTCACACCTGCTGGCGAAGGATACCGCCGCTACCGTCACAGCAAAGCCAATCCCCACTCTCTCGATCAACTCTGAGTTGCCCAAAGATCTCACCTCTATCCCCACGCACGAGTTGTTCGTAAAGTCGGGATTTTTTGTGCACCCCAGGCCGGGTCTTGTGCATTGGCTCCCCATAGGGTACGAGATACTTACAAAGGTGGAGAGCATCATTCGGTCCCGAATGGTCGAGATCCAGGGAGAAGAGGTTAGTATGCTGTCACTCTCCTCACTGCACTTGTGGCTCAAGACCGGCAGGTGGTCCAACACAGAATTGTACAAACTAAAGGACAGTAGTGACGATGAGTACTGTCTCGCGGCTACCTGCGAGGAAGAGATAACGTCCATGGTGAAGGGCACTTTAAAGTCGTACAAGGAGTTGCCACAGCTCTATTTCCAGATCAACAAGAAGTACAGAGACGAAAAGAGGCCCAGACTGGGGCTCTTGAGGGGCAGAGAGTTTGTGATGAAGGACGCGTACCTGTTTGACATAAACGAGGCACTGGCGCTTGATACGTACGAGAAGGTTGTCGGCGCCTACTACAAGATCTTCGAGGACTTGAAGATTCCATTTGTGAAAGCGGATGCAGATACGGGAGACATTGGAGGGTCGTTATCGCACGAGTGGCACTATCTCCACAAGAGTGCTGGCGAGGATACGTTGTTCACGTGTGACAGCTGTGGCAATAGCTCCAACATTGAGAAGACGCTTTCGTATCCTGAAGATGTCCAGAAGAACGAAGAGGTCAGCGTAGAGTACTTCGTCACCAAGGATGAGTCCACACTTGTGTGTGCCTACTACCCACAGAACCGGACGCTTGAGGCCAACTTGTTGAAAGTGCACGTTCCTGACATCAACTTAACCACTAGGGGGAAGGTATCCGAGGAGGAGCTTCTTGCGCCTTTCCGTGACGATGAGGAAGCCTTAATGACGAAGAAAGTTATTCGGATTATGGACTCGAGACTCGATCAGACGTCTAGGCTACCAGACTTCCCGGTGCCGTTCATCAATCGCTCGTTCATCAGCACCATGTTTGACACCCCAATAGTCGATGCCGTGGAAGGAGAAATCTGCGGTGTTTGCGAGGACGGGAAATTGTCAAAGCACAAGTCCATAGAGGTGGGCCACACTTTCTATTTGGGCGATAAGTACTCCAAGCCGCTCGAATTGGAGATTGACTTGCCCGTTGAAACTACCGTCAACGGTAAGAAGAAGACTGTGCAGCAAAGGCTGCCCGTGGTGATGGGATGTTACGGTATCGGTGTGAGCAGAATAATCGCTGCTGTTGGGGAAATCACCCGTGACGCCAGCGGGTTCAGGTGGCCCGCAGCCATTGCTCCCTGGTCAGTTACAGTGATTGGAGCCGGAAAGAAGGACGGTAACTCTGATAACTTGAGTGTCGTTTTTGATGCCCTTACTCAATCTGGCGCCAGTTTCCGTTTTGACGATAGGGCCAGCGTTGGGTTGGGGAAGAAGGTGCGTGATTCCAACTTAGTTGGGATCCCACTCTCGATAATCGTGGGGAAGAAGTTCCCGCAAGTGGAAATCGAAGTCAGGGGACAGCGGTACGGAGCCGAGGAGGAAGCATGGAGACAATTATGGCTGCAGAAGAAGGACGAATACCAGTGGGAGGTCTCTGAGAAGCATGGGGCCGATACGCCAGAGAAGCATACGGTTCACGTCGATGGTTTTTCAGAGGTTGTTCGCGTCCTATTGGAGGACATGTAACAAGCAAGATTACCTTACGAAGCCACGACCGAGCCCATGCTCATTGTAAATAGCAGAAATTGAGTACATAATAGATAGCAAAGAAGAGCATTCTGGCGGACTTCTCTAGCAAAAGAAGACCACGTCAGGAGATAAGCCGGTATGTAGAAAGACTATAGGTGTCTATACCACCGCCTTGACTTGCTACATCTGGGGCTCTGCTACGTCTCTACACCACACTGAGTACTTGTTTTACTTTTTATTACGTAAATAGCATTATACTATACAAACCACAACACACCATGTCCTTTCGATACACCGGTCCTTTAAGAAGAGAACTTACCAGTTATCTTAGCAAAGACGTGTAAGATAATAACGGAGAAGATGAAACCAACAGCGAGGAAGAGAACAACCAATGGGTCGACTCTTAAACCTTGAGCTTCATCGGTGAACAACTTCATCATGGTGGCGGAAGAGCCACCGGCACCAGCAGCTCTGGTGGATAATGGCAAGGAGTTGGCGGATTGGGCCTTCTTGTCGGCGGTGGCCTTTCTCTTGGCAGCGTTTCTTAATCCACCTGGGGCTTGTACGGATGATGAAGACTGGAGTAGGTTAGTAAAAGTTGGAGGGGAAGGGAAGAGGAAGGGATGAAGAGGGATGAATGAGAATAGCGCAAGTGAGCTGCAACAGAAAGGCAAGCTATGGCAACGAAGCGCCATAGTGGAAAATTGCTGGAGCGCTCGTGTGAGATCGCCAGGGGTCCAGTGTCCCAACATATAGCTCACATGTAGCTCCCCTATGAGTTCTGCACCCAGTGAAGCCTGTGCAGCTGATTTGAGCAGCGGTAGTGCCCACTAGCTGCTAACACTCACTCCGTTTGTGTCTTTTGTGGCCAGCTCGCTACACGAAAGCCGTACGGTTAAAGGGACCCCAGCACACGGTAGATAGGCCTTTCAAAGCGCCGTTTTCACATCACCCAGCACTCGGGCTCTTCTGTCACGTCGTATCTACAACGTTTCAGGACTAAACATACCATATTTGATAATTATCTGATTGTAAGATTGGGTACTTCCTCTCTATCTGATACGTACACCGTATTTTTTTTGAACGTGAATGGGCGTTGAAATATTTTGTGATTTTGGGGTGCGGAGACTGCACACAGGCTGGCGATTCAGAGATGAAAATTTGACGCACTACGTGTCGAAGTTGCACAATGTAAAGGCAGATTAGGCAGTTCAAGAGTGGTAGGGATAACAGGGACGCACATGTCCCTAATATGAGGCTCTGGGCCCCAAAGTGAACTTGAAGAGCTCAGTATAGTATTCGAATATCGGGTCTCTTCTCTACCTCAGTCTCTTTTGTCTTATGTTTTGTCTTTTCTGGAGTGCTTGTGCTCACTCTTCGCAGTTGCAGCGCAGTTCGCAGCATTTTGCGGCCTTTTGCGAGCGCTGCCACAACTCTCGCAGAACGAGAAAATACAAATCGCTATTGATAAAGGCCAGTACTGCACAAACTCACATCACACTATCTACGTCCTTACTGGTTGACAAGACTTCCCCCCAAAGTACCTTTGTTCTAGGTAGATGTGCTAGAGATATTCCAACGGTAGCAAGGAACGTGTAGGGGGATGCGTAGATGTGCAAACTCTTCCTTTTTTTCATTTCTTTGCATCAAATACTGGACTTCACACTATTCTCCGTCTTCCTGGTGGATGAGCTGACCAAATAGCGACTGTAGCGCACTACGCATGCAAATTTGAATCGCAGAGCCCGCTAATCTTTTGTTCTTTGCGCGCTAGAGCCCACCGACTTAGCGCCCTAACCACCCAGGTCGCGCTAGCGTCCCGAAACTTTTTTCCGCCAACCACTCTCTTTCTCTTTCCATTTCTCTATCTCTCGCGGTGTCGCTCACTCTAATTTTGTGCTCACTCTTCTTTCTTTTTGTATTATTATTTATTTTTCCCAGAGAAAAAGATTTTGAAACCACTCTGTATTTTCCCCCCTTTATACTCTTTCCATCTGTTTCACCCCCATCATCGACACACTTCCACTAGGCAATACCCTGCCATATAGATAAATCAAGACCATCAACCGCTTCACGTTCACCCCCTCGTTAATTCTGAGATTTTAGCTTCAGTTTTCACTAATTGTTTCCTGTTCTTTCTTTTTTTTTTGTTGTTGAAAGCTCAAGAAAACACACCATCTTTTTGGAGTGCCCACGTGAATACGATTTCATTGGCCACACACGATTACAACCCTCCCATCCCCCCTCGAACTAGACGCAAGTAGGTGAAATAGAGCACATAATGGATTTGAGAAATCTATCTTCGACTCCGAATCAATTGGACCAGATTCAACGTCGCCCGTCGATCTCGTCGTTGTCTTCCGCATCTGGCTACGCATCTTCCACATATGGCAATACAACTCCACAATTGTCCAACCAGAGGATAAATCAAGCACGGAACCAGGGCAAGTCGCAGGCCCAGTCCGGTCCAGGAGGTGGTCCGGCTGGGAACTCCGGCACTCAAGGCGGTTCTTCCAGTTCGAACTTGCAGGCATCATGGCACCATCTCAGTCACCAGCAAATGAACAACGTAGCGCCATGGGTAGAACAGCAGGCACAACAGGCTAAAGAGACTGTTGCTGCAGGTGCAGACAGACAGGGCCCCGTAGTGGGTGGTCTTGTTGGTGGAAACCCTAACTCCGCCATCAAGTCGTCCTCCAACTCCCACCCTGGCAACAACAACAATAACAATAACTCCAATAACAGCAGCAAGAGTTCTGAGCTCAATAAGAATGCCAACGCCTCATCGACTTCAATCGCCGGCGCTGGATCTGTTAACGGCGGCAACAACTCCACCTTGGGAGGCGGAAACGGCGGCTCCGGCGGAGGTGCAGGTTCTGGGCCTGGTGACGATTCAGACTCAGAACACTCAGACGACGAACTAATCCCCACTGCCATAGTCATAAAAAACATCCCCTTTGCGATTAAGAAGGAACAATTGCTCGATGTCATGACAAAGTTGAACCTCCCACTCCCATACGCCTTTAACTATCACTTTGATAACGGCGTATTCAGAGGTTTAGCATTCGCCAACTTCACCCTGACCAATGAGACTTCGCAGGTTGTCAACTTGTTGAACGGCAGAGAAATCGGCGGTAGAAAATTGAGAGTCGAGTACAAAAAGATGTTACCATTGCAAGAACGCGAGAGAATTGAGAGGGAAAAGAGAGAGAAACGCGGCCAGTTAGAAGAACAGCATAGATCTACATCCAATGCATCCTTAGCATCATTATTATCCACTGCGTCCACCACGGCAGCTACGAAAAACCTCTCTGTCAATGGCACCGGCAACTTACCGCCACAACAAACTGAGAGACTCTTCCTTCAGTTTCCCCAGAATACAACATTGGTACCTCCATCTGAAATCAACTTCAATGATCCCGACAACTTGGACCTCTACACACAACTTGTTATCTACAGGGATGATATTGCCAAGTCTGTATTCGAGCTTGCATTCCTGTCCGGTTTGACCATTCACCAAAGAAAAGTATTAAGTCTCATGGTTCAGTACCTCAATCTCTTAGAATTTTACGACAATGGCATGATTGTAATTAGGAGAAAGCCAGGTCAAATACCAATCTCGAGGGCTAACTTATCACTTACGCAACAACAGGGCTCCACACAAACTCAGCAGCAAGTTGTGGTCACCCAACCTCCTTCACACTCATCCAGCATGATGAATTTAAACCAATTCAATTTGGGTTTACCACCGGTGACTGCTAATTCAACTTCAAATGGAGCTGGTGGTGTTAGTACACACCCAGTCCCTCCAGAACTTTTGAGATCTCACTCGCAATCAGCTATCCCATTAGGTGGGGTCGCATCATCCAATAGACCGGGACCAAGTTCCACGCCTATCCAACTGCAATTCCCCCAGTATTCCCAGAATACTGGTGGTTCAAGAGGAGGTATGTACCAAAGTAGTAACACTGCATCTGGAGCACCCCAAGGACAGTATGGCTGGCAGCATCACTCGCCGCAGCCACAAACATCTCAGTTGCATACACAACATGGTCACCACTCTCATCAAGCCGGCAGTGGTCAACCCACCTCGGGTCCATCCGTGAATGTTGCTGCAGCACCGCAAGCTTCCACGCCCACTTCGGCAGCTGCACTTCTTCGTTCTTCAAACAATCGTTCGTTTGTTGACGTTCGTGCAACACCTCCATTTAATGCCGAGTCCCCTACTCCTCAGCATCATCATTATTTCAACTCCTCAGGGATTCAGCTCCTGAGCATGGGTACTCAAATTTCCCAGCCAGGTACTCCTTTGCCAGGAAGTAACGACATTAACTCCAGATTTGCACCATTTGGCCAGCATAACCAATTGACAGGAAGTTTCACCTCACTTCATCAGCAGGCGCAAGCTTCACAGCAACAACAGCAATCGCAGCCCCACCCTCAACACCTGCAACAGCAGCAGCAACAACAGCAACATCATCACCATCAAGGTGGAACTGAGGAATATGACGGCATACACCAAAAGTTCAATGGTTTGAAGTTGGGTCAGAATTACGATTCCAATTCAGGTACAACCAGCAACTCGCCAGTTTCATCCAATAGCGGTGTGGGCAATGGAAATGCAGGAGGAGCCGCAAACACTTCTGGATCTAACAATGGAATTTGGGGACCAAAATAAAGATTTTTAAAGTAACGAATATTACGACGACGTTTTCAATGTGACGTCAAAGATATAAAAACGAATAGCGAGATGCAGTATCGGAAGTGTATTCTTTAGTGTGGATAAACCATCTTGCACTATATTGCACCCTTGCTAATGATTACGTGTTTATGATTATGATATATATTTTTATGATATCCGAAAAGCAAAAAAAAAAAAACTAATACGAGTGACATTACCAGAACCCCAAACAAAAGACCTGCAAACTACAAAAAACAACAAATGAAGAGCGTATGAATAGACAAGTTCAACCTCAAGGTCTGGGATGAAGGCTGATGTTCAAAAAGACGAAAGTATGAAACCATCAAAATGAGAGACTTGAGTATCAGAGTGAATGAAAGAAGAAATACTGGCTACGAAGAGCGCTAATATTTTATATAGACTAAATTTTAATGTTAACTGTTTACAAGAGTCGTAGTTAGGAGGTTTTCGAGTATTTAGATACAGCCTCGGTACGCATACCAGCCAAGAAACAAACAGTTATATTACGGCTTCCTGATGCGTTTCCTAATATACCTTCAGCGTGGAACTTGAAGAAGCGCTATATTTGGACGAATTGGTGCTGCTGTGATGATAAAAAAGGTAGAGTAACTTGCGCCCTTTCCCATGGTTCATAACGACAAAATTAGGGCCTAATGATCAGGTGTTCCAAATTAAGGTTTAGAGTAGAAAAAGTCGTGATACTTCAATCTCGTTTGGATACCAAGCATTCACGCATGGGCCAATGGTACGCAGTAAGCACTTGAAGAAATAGCCATTTATGACGTCATGTCGGGTCAATAAGGCATTATCATTTCGCTCTGGTGGTCGTGGTTATTGTCATGTGGTGCAGGGGTGCGCTATCACTCAATCGAGATTTGGTTGCAATATAGCGATTTCCTTTATGGAAATCTAGATCATCCAGAAATATATGTTTAGTTTATGAGGTATGCTATAAGCGCCCAAGATTGGCATATATAAGAAAGGCTTCCCCGATATCTTGGGAGAGTCCTTCATTATGAAACCATCAAAAAGCTAACAACCAAGGACCGAATCATGAAATTAACCTCGCTTATTCTAGTATCTGCATTATTGGCATCCATCAGTGCTGCAACCGTTCCGATTGAGATTGGATATGAAATATCAAAGAAAGAAACAACTTCAGAGATGGAGCAAGATCTCGAGAGTTACCGCGTTGACAGGGAAGTAAAGGAGCAGGAAGAGGAAGAAGAAATTGATGATAACGAAACCACTGCATTGCATCCATTGCCAAATGAGAAAAGAAAGGAAGTTGAACAGTTGAATATCGCTTTGAGTGGCAGAGAGGAGAATGATTTCGAGCAATTCGAGATCATGCGCCCTGGAGGTGGTGGCGGCGGAGGAGGAGGCAGCAGTGGAGGAGGGGCTCGTGGAGGCTCGAGTGGATCTTCAGGATCCTCGGGAGGTTCCAGTGGAGGTTCTTCAGGTGGCTCCAGTTCATCCAGCGGGTCTTCAGGAGCCTCAGGAGGTGGCGTATCTTCTTCAGGAGGAAGTTCTGGTGGCTCCAGTGGAAGCTCCAGTGGATCAAGTGGAAGCTCCAGTGGATCAGGGGGAAGAACAGGATCAGGATCCTCAGGATCCTCCTCCGGATCCTCCTCGGGATCTGCTGGAGGGGCTGCTGTTGGTGCCGGAGCCGGTGCTGGACTTGCTGCTGGAGCCGCTGGTGCAGGCAATGGAAGTGCAAGATCCAACAGCTCCAGACTGTCAGACAGTTCAGCCTCAAGTGCGTCCTGGCCAGGAACCAAATTATTTATTCTTCTTCTCACTGTTTATTTAGTCTTATTTTGAGACTCATTCGCCACTATTTACTTATGTAACGTAAATATATGATTTTTGCACGAAGATGCCTCACAATTGTCTCTGTCGTAAACTCATTGGTTGCAAATAATTTCTGCAGCATCTTTTGCGTACATGTAAAATAATCTCGTAGTTACCAGTGCTTGGTTGAGTACACACCTCCCAAGATAGCAGTAGAAAAAATATTAACCAGGCAGCTACCAACTACAATGCCTCGCCAGGCAATCAAGTATCTCGTTGAGAACAGTCGCATTCCGCATATTATGTGCAAATTGGATGGTGTTACTGAAGAACCAGCTCATATATACTCATATTCTTAGACTCATTCACCTTAACCAACTCACCTTTCTGAATAGTCAATTATCCTACAGCAGCCAAACTTGAAATAAGCGAGCCAAAATAAAAAAGAAACTCTCGAGAAGCGAGACAATGCACCCAGAAAAAAAGAAACTACTATATAATTTGGCTGTAGCTGCTGCTATCGCAGGCGAACGCAGCGTGGCTTTAGCTGACCATTTTGTAGACGCAAATAACTCTGGATGCGTAGTACGTGAGGGCGGGGGGTTCTACCAGGTAGAGATGTGAGAGTGGGGAAAAAGCAGTCAGTCAGCTGTTATCCCCAGAGCATCGCTCCTAGTTACTGGGTTGCTAGGGATGATTTCTTCACGTGTTCCTGATGGAAGTTTAGTTTCAGGAACGCAGGCAATCTATGGCGATTGATTGATCTGCCTTATCGCTATATACAGGTCAACGAAGTTAAAGCAAAAGGAAAAAGAAAACAACACAAAATTCGCCCGCCGCGGGCGCCCTACACCCTACGAATAGCGTGAGTTGATTTGAATTGGTGACTTGACAGCACAAGAGTGCGCCGAAAAATCAAAAAGAAAAAAAGAAAGTGCCTCCGGAAAAAAGGAAAGACTAGAACAAATAGTCAACACTAAACTCGCTACAACGTCTCAATTGTGCCCGTCGCCCGACAAAATCAACCGAGTAACCTGTCACCACCACCTTGATCCCGGCTAAATATCGCTGCAACAAGGTATACGAAGACTGGCCAATTGGTGCATTCACATCCCTCGCACTGCTGCCTGGTCCCCCACCTCCCCACCACCAAATCAAAGCTGATTCATCCATTTATAGAATCGCTAGGTGCAGGCAAAACCCGAACCAAAAAAAAGAGCTCAAGTCGAAAAAAATCCAACACCGACATCAAAAAAGAAAAAAACTTCCGTTAGCTACACAAACAAAGCCAAGAAGTGTAAGGGTAGAAGTAGATCAGGTCGACCACACGCACCATCACGTACACTGCAGACACAAGAAGCAAAAGTTACGGTCACCACCAGTAAAATTGGAGCTTTTTACTTGTTTTTTTTAGAGCAGTTTGTACCCGAAACTCCCCCCCATTTCCAATACCCCCTCGCCCCCACGCATTCTTGCCATCCTTTTAGCCTGTTGTTTGCCAAACACATTACCTAAAACCAACCCCGTTGTAACCTTTCATACCACAACGTGCGACCTCCTAATATCTTAGGACTCCCAATTTACGAGAAATAATAAAACAAACACCACCATGGGTCAAATCCTTTCCCAACCTGTCACCGAGAAACATTCTGAAGAAGGTGGAGATGCTCGTTTAGCATACGGTCTTTCTTGTATGCAAGGCTGGCGTATCAATATGGAAGATGCCCATGCTACCATTTTGAAGTTGGCCGACGAAAAGTTGAAACTCGGCTACGGCGACGATGACGACCAAGAAGAGACGGACGCTGCCGCCGACGACACTAAGACAAAGGGTAAAGCAGTTGTGAACGACGAAAAGTGCGCCTTTTTCGGTGTCTACGATGGACACGGAGGAGAGAAGGCTGCCATCTTCAGTGGAAAGAAACTTCACGGTATCATCCGTTCTACCAGCGCCTACCAACGTAAGGACTACGTCCAGGCACTCAAAGACGGTTTCCTCTCGTGTGACCAAGCCATCTTACGTGACTTTGACATGAGAGACGACGACTCTGGATGTGCTGCCACTTCTTGTATAATCTCCCCAACTTCCATATATTGTGGTAACGCAGGTGACCTGAGAACTATTATGTCTATTGACGGTTTTGCCAAGGCATTGAGTTACGACCATAAACCTTCCAACGAAGGGGAAAAGGCTAGAATTTGTTCCGCTGGCGGTTATGTTGATATGGGCCGTGTGAATGGTAACTTGGCCTTATCAAGAGGTATCGGTGATTTCGAATTCAAGAAGAACAACCACTTGCCTGCCGAAGAGCAAATCGTCACCTGTTACCCTGATGTCATCAAGCACGACATTGACTTGAATAGAGATGAATTTATTGTCTTAGCTTGTGACGGTATCTGGGATTGTTTAACCTCTCAACAATGTGTTGAATGTGTGAGAAGAGGTATCAAAGAAAGAAAGAACTTGACCACCATCTGTGAAGAAATAATGGAATTATGTTGTGCACCAACCAGCGACGGTTCTGGAATCGGTTGCGATAACATGTCCATTGTTATTGTTGCTCTTTTGGACGAAGCCAAGGGTGAAACCTTGGACCAATGGTACGACAAGATCAACGACAAGATCGCCAAAGCGGAACAAGACAGCTCCGTCAAGAATCTTGGACCTGTCAGTCCACCATACAATACCATATATAAAGATTTGTACGGTGAACACTACCTGATTGGCCAGCAATCCGACGACAGTGGCTTCACTCCAAGATACGGAGCTGCTTCGTCTTCCTCTGGCATCCAATCCAGAAGCATCGACGAAGAAGATGAAGACAAGGATGAGGCTGCCAATGGAGACAAGAAACTTGCAAACGATGGAGCTATATCTCTCCAAAAACTTCTTGCCAGTAACGCTATAACGAATGAAAACGGTGTCATATACTTAGATACTTCATCCGCTCAATCATTATTAGCACATTTCGGAATGTCTGGTGAAGGTGGTGCTGAAGAGGAAGAAGAGGATGACGAAGACGCCCAAGAAGATGGTCATATCGAAGAAGTCGATGACAAGGAAGACGCAACAAAGGAAGACAAATAATAAGAAAGAATTTTCGACCATCATACACTACAGGTATTTATTATTAGTTGCCAGGGAAGTTGAAAGAGACAGTAATACAATCACTTTTCTGTTATCATAAAATAAAAAAAACATGAATAAAAAAAGAAAGGGCTTTCCCTCTTTCCCACACTGGCATTTTGTTTGAACGTCCTTTTTACTTTGTACGATCACGTTACGAGTTAATTTAATGTCACTATTATTGAACCGGTTTATGAAATTTTGTTGTCTTTTTTCTTTTATTATTAATTTCCCTCTATTAGTTTTTAGGGCGACTGTATGGATGAAAAATTCCATATTATTCCCCCTTGCTTAGCATACACTGTCACTCCTTATCAATTATGACCCATCTGTTGGTTTTTAAATGAATTTGTTTTTTATTATGGTTCAGGCTATATTTTCCATAGATATATGCATTGAACTGTATTTTTGTTATCATTGAACCATCTGGGGCCATGACTATGTTTATTTTATACTACTATTACCATATATAATCTATATAAATAGATCTCTAGAGATATCTGGCTGTAGACAACAATGGCAGGAGAACGGCTACAGTACCATGGGAGGGTGCCACAAAGATTTTTCTAGCCTTGCAAGTACTCAGGCTAAAGCTTGAAAAAATGATTATGAGTTATACTTCTATTCAATAGCAATATGAATAACGTGAGCAGTTGGTTCTCTATCATTACCATGCGTGTTCTATACCGTCGAAGTGGAAAAACTTGCTGCTGGATTCTGGAGTCAAACCATTGAAACACACCTAGCGCCGCAGAATTGCCCCCAACCGAAACTGCTCTGTCGTTCTTCTGACATACCCTCTCGGGTTGAAATACAACAACTCTGTTTTCAATTGTGGAAAATAAAAACCGTATTATCTATCATTGAAAGAAAAACCTAATCTGAGTCCATGTTCTCTACGCAACATTAGTGGGTTCGTTTCTGTATATGTAACATACCAAAACTGTATTTCATTCAACAGTTTGCAGCCAGATTGGGATTCATACCTCATGTCCCTCCAACACCACCTTGAAGTTAATTTAATCGTATTTATTCATGCTTGCAGTAGCATAATCTTGCACATTCCTGTCTCCTTCTTCTACACCTTTTTCATCGCCAAGTTCTTCTTTTTCTTCGAAAAGCTTCTATTTTTTACCATACTTTTTTTTTTTTTACATTTTCTTTGCAAACCTCACTATCTTCAAGTGCACACACTTCGTAGTTGTGGTAACTTCATTTTGCAGCCTTTTGCTAGCGATGATAGATTTTTCGTATATATCAAGCACCTGCATACAACCCCTCGAAATCAATGAATATACCAGAAATGTTTTTTTTTTTTAATACACACTACGTAGAGATAGCGAGACACGAACAAAAACACAACGTACAGCGATACAGCGAGCCTGAACATTGAAATAGGGCGTGTTTGCTCTTGCTACCCATTCAATTTTTCTCTAGAACGTCCAACCAGCGCTCCCTATTACACACGTTTTCCTCTGCAATACAGCGCCCCCAATTCAACTACGAGGGAAGCAGTTTCGTTATTTATTTTTTTAGATCTACATGGCTTTGTGCAGTACCCTCCACTACGAGTTCTCCGAATCACATCTTGGATAGACTACACCATGAAGAAGCTATTAGAGCAATTGCGGATACCGGATAACAAGATCTTCTCAGATATAGTTGCTGGTATCAGCAATGGCGGTTTTGGGAATGGTAAGGACGATGTAGAGACGCACACAGGGCAGAATGGAGACGCCAGTCAGCAGATCCATGGGGCGGTGCCAGATGCCGATGCAAGTGGTACCAATCCCGCTGTTCCCAGCGGTGCACCCGCCAATCCCTCCAGATCATTGCGGAAAAGAAACTCGGCTATACCGACGTACTCGCTAAAGGAGCTTTTCCGAGAGCAGCAGTTCAAACAAAGCGAAGAGGTGGTGGAGCCACCACCCCACAAAAAGAGGAGCATCTACCAATCAGGGAGCACAACTTCCTCTTCTCGAGTGGTAGTCTTGGAGAATACATCACGCCATTATACGGTATTGATCCGGTACCGCAGGAAAGAAGTGCCGAGCGCCGTCGTGATACCGGCAGATCTCGACGATCTCGGCTCCCTACCACTCCAAATTGACCCACAGTCGCCGCTTCTAACCGGAACAATTAACGGCATAAGGAAACGTGGACGCCCCCGAAAACTCAACCAACCATTATCTAAGTACTTGCGACGGAAGTTGGAGGAGGAGATGCGAGAATTGGAGCGCAGGGGCATCAACGTGCGCAACAGCGCAGGAGTTCTAGATGTCGAGCGCTACTCCCGAAGCACGCAGCAGCCAAAGCCAGTCATCCGAGCACCCAAATCCCCGCCACCACCACGAGTGAAATTGCAAGAAAAGGAGAAGCCCAAAGACCCGTTTGCTGAGCTTCCATACAAGGGAATATTAAACTTCCCCGATTGTATAATAAACGAAACTGACCCCACAAAAGAGGACAGAGAGAATTTCCAATCTCTCTTGCTTAAGGGAGAAGCCTTGAGACAGCAGAAAATTTCCCATGACACAGAGCAAAAGGATACGCAGAACCCCGAGGGCACACCTGCGCCAACTTCTTCCCTTCGAAGCAAAATTGAAAAGATTCAATTCAGAGAATTCGAGATCGATACGTGGTATACTGCCCCATACCCAGAAGAATACTCACAGTCTCCTGTACTATACATATGTGAGTTCTGCTTGAAGTACATGAACTCACCTACTTCATATGAGAGACATTCACTCAAGAACTGTAATTTGTCGAACCACCATCCGCCTGGTATCGAAATCTACCGGGATCCAAAGCAAAGACTAAGTGTATGGGAAGTAGATGGTAGAAAAAACATACACTACTGCCAAAACCTTTGTTTGCTAGCTAAGCTCTTTTTGAATCTGAAGACATTGTACTATGATGTGGAACCTTTTATTTTTTACGTGCTCACAGAAATAGATCCCTTGGACCTGTCAAAATATCATTTTGTGGGGTACTTTTCCAAGGAGAAGCTCAATAATAGTGACTACAATGTTTCGTGTATTTTGACGCTCCCTATATACCAAAGAAAGGGTTACGGTAACTTCTTGATTAGTTTCAGTTACTTGCTCAGTCAAAGAGAATTCAAATTTGGAACTCCTGAGAAGCCCTTGAGTGACTTGGGATTGGTCAGTTACAGAAATTATTGGAAAGTGGCCATGGCGCAAACTTTAAAGAAGTTGTATATAAGATATCAGGCTAAGGTGCGCAGGGCAAAAGCGGAAAATAGTGCCATTCCAGCCCTTGCTCTCTCTATTGAGGTGCTTTCCAAGCTAACAGGCATGATTCCCTCAGATGTAATTGTGGGGCTCGAACAAATCAAGTCGCTAGTCAGAAGACCAAATGAAGATCCAAACCAGTCAAACCAGACAGGGCATATGTCAGAATACGGTATCGTTATCAACTTACCCATTATCGACGAGATAATCAACAAGTGGGAGGCGAAGGGATATGTTACTGTTGACGCGAGCAAATTATTATGGAAACCCATGCTATTTGGTCCATCTGGGGGTATCAATAGTGCTCCGGCAGTACCAGCGGTTCCTCCTCCTATTGTTTCGCTGTCAAGTAGCACCGACCAAGTACACCAGCCTCATATCGATAACAGCATTTCAAATATTGTTAACTTTTTGCGAGATGACATAAACAACCCATACACCTTCGAAGAGGAAGCCTTTGCCGAAATAGATGAAGGTATGGAAGACATAAAGAACGAATCTGAAGAGGTTAACTTGGATACATTCACAATATGCCACCCAGATATGTTACACAACGCACCAAAGGAAAGAGCATATAAAGAAGTGAATGGATTAGATACGCCTAGTTTGAGAGAACAACAAGACAAGGTCTTTATGGATGTGATCGATGACGGAGAAGAAGACGAAGATGAAGAGGATGATGATGATGATGATAATGCAGAGGATTCCGAGTTTGAAGAGTACTCTGATTTCGAAGGTGCTGAAATTGATGATTACGAGGATGGTGCAGAAAATTTAGAGATTGCACGCAAGGTGATAGAGGGACGCAATTCCAAGAAGATGGAACGCGAAACTAATAGTGAAGAAAGCGATGAGAAGGCATCTTTAGATGAGGAGGATGAGGGGGATGAAGATGAAATCGACCAAGATGATGATGTTGAAGACTTCGAAGACGAAGCAGATTCCGACGGGGCCTAGGTGAAGCCACAAGCGACTACCAATCTTGGTGTCACATCAATCTGCTGCTTTTACATCCACGATTGTATATAGAAGCCAAATGGAGGCCGGTAATTGTTCATGTTATCAAGCGAAAAGTATGAGACTTGAATCAAAAAAGTTAGGAGAAAAAGCTGCGAAGGAGATGTATATTAGTTGCTAATTGTCACACCAGTGGACGATCTAGAAAGTAACGCATTAATTGTATATTACATAATAATAAGAATACTAATAAATATAAATCAATTCTAGTTTTCTATCTCTATAGTATGTACTGTGTTATCGTCTAAATTGGCGGAATGGGCTTTATAGCAAACATTTCACATGAATTATTGTACACCAAGTCTAAGAAATTTTCAATTTCAGCATCTTCCTTGATTCCATGAAGAGAGCATAAGATCTCAGCAACATGCCCCACAAAAACCGGCTCGTTTCTAGATTGCATAAATGGCCAGGCGAGTGGTCCCGTGGAGGCAGAGAAGAGGGCTTCCTCCAGGTTCGACAGTTTAGCATGGTTTGAAGCAATTGTCTCATGCTTAGCAAAGTTTCCGTTCTTGATAGTTGGGAAAGGAAGGAAGTTATGGTACTTTATGCCCTGAGGAGCTGGTGTGTTCTTGGTGGCTGAGTCTTCACTTTGATCGTCGCCTGTTGTGAGAGGAGGGTAGAACTTGTTTGGGTACGGTGTGAGAAGTTTATAGCCAGGATGGCTCTTCCTAATCTCACACCAAGGTGCATCTGTCTCTATCATGAGCTTCTCGATTGGAATCTTGGACGCCACTTGCAAGTTTTCTTCTGTCTTGAGAGAGCATCCATTCACACTTACAAAGAAGCCCAAGTCTAGCATTTTCCGTAGCTCTTCTTCAGAGCCTGTGAACGAGTGCACGACACCACGGATTCCAAACTTCTCTATGAAAGGCTTGATAATTTCTACAAAATCATCGCCAGCTGCTCTTTGGTGTAAAAAGTAGGGCAAATCGAGCTTCAAGGAAGTGAAGAGTTCCAACTGTTTTTGGAACATTTCCTTTTGTCTTTCCTTCGACGAGTAGTGTAAGCGGTCATAGTCCAACCCTATTTCTCCAAAGGCCTTTATGTGGCCCAAATTGTAGCCCTCAATAGCTATTTCTCCCAATTCTTTCAACTTGGGCCCAGAAACGTCCTCAAAGGTGGCATCCTCCTCGTCCCCATGCTTGTGGTAAAACTCCTGCTGCACTGAACATGGATGTACACCCACTGTGGAGTGGAAATTCTCATGTGTCTCACACAACTTGAAATGCTCCTTGCTTTCTTTGATGGAGGAAGCGGTGATAAGCATGTTATTCACGTTGAAGAGTTTGGCTCTCTCCACCACTCTGTCGAGATCAGCTGGGTGCTTTTTGGTGCTGGACCCATGGTAGTTCCCTTGGAACATGGAGTCAGAGAAGTTCACACCTATATCAAAGTAACGAGGTTTCCACATTCTGCGTATTATACTCCTACTCATATACGCTCAAGTAGTGGGTACCTTTGCGTGTTCTTAGCTGAGATGGGCAGGTAGCTAGTTTCAGAAATGTGCTGCGATTCCATATCGATGCGCCTCTGTACTGCCCATAGAAATTGCAAAACAGAAAAATAGTGCGGTGCAAAAGAGAGACTCCAAACTTTTTGCAGTCTCCTACCCCAAGATATCAAGAAGACTACTGTTCCACGCCGAAATATGTCTGTAGATAGCATCCTTAACGCAGAGCAACTGGCGTTGAACAAGGACCAGGAAATTGGCAGAATCTTGAGCACCAGTAGATGGGACTACTTTGCCATTCTTGAGATTAATCCATTGGCTATTGACAAGGAAGCGGAGAACGATTTGAGCAATAAAGTTAAGAGATCCTATAGAAAGAAGACGTTATCGGTACATCCTGATAAGGTGAGCAATCCCAAAGCTCCAGAGGCGTTTGATAGACTCAAGAAGGCGGAGCTAGTGCTATCAGCGGTTGCCCCGTCTGCGGCAACGTCCACATCCTCTGTAACCGAGATCACCCTGGAAGTGCAAGCGCTAATCAACGAGAGAGAACGGCTAGTTGCCATATATGAAGATGCCAAAACGAGAATAAAGGGAGCCGATAATACGCCACAGCTTCAAGCACTTGTGGCCAAAATACTCGAGGATGAGATACGGCTGGATAACATAGACAAAGAATTCGAGCAGCGGCAGGAAGCACAAAAGTTGAAGGAACTCACCAGAATAAGGAACGAGCGGGAGTTAAAGAAGAAGATGCAGGCTAAGTGGGAAGACGACCGAGACTCCAGAGTTAAGAACTGGCGTAATTACTCGGCCAAGGTGGAGAAGAAGACAAAGGGCAAGAAGAAGGGCAGTAGTAAGCCAAAGGTATTGGCATGATAGATACGACACTAATGTAACTTGTAAACAAGTTGCTGCAAAAATGCAGGCGAGAAATAAATACTTGAATGGATTGAAAGCAATTGCAAAACTAGCCTTCTGTAGCTGCTTGGAGTTTCAGGCAGAGCCTAGCAAGACCAAAGGACTACATTTGTAGGAGTCCGCTACACACCACGCAAATGGTCGCGGTGGTTTCACTGCTGCTACCGATCCATCGCGCAATGATTCACACGAAAATTGTAAAGCCTGAAATGGCAACCAATTCTTGCTCTTTTCTATTGATCTCTCAAGTTGAACCGTAAGGATGTCAGTGTCTGTGTCCATGACATCGAACACCCACTACTACTCGGTGGGTTTGGCCTCGCTAGTTACGGGGATTTTGATCGGGAAATACCTCGCAAGTGGCGCCCCGCAAACGAGATTGAAGAAAAGGCGCCCCAGCGCTGCTGTCACACCGTCAGCAACCTCCAGCACCAGCACCAGCACCAGTGCTACCACCTCATCTGAGGGTGACGAAGATGAGTACACGACCGAGGAAGACGACGAGGAAGACGAAGACGAAGGAATTGATGTCAATTCCACGCCTTTGAACGAAATCCCTGGAGAAGTCAGAATGACTCTCATTGTCCGCCAGGATTTGAAGATGGGCAAGGGTAAGGCCGCTGCTCAATGTCTGCATGCCACGTTGGCTCTCTACAAGAAGATCACCAACCCAGCCTCAGAAGCTTTCAACCCTGAGATGGTGCAAAGGTGGGAGTACGGTAACGGCCAAGCAAAGATTACCTTGCAAGTGCCCAACCAGGAGGAGATGGATATACTATTCGCACAGGCCATCTCATTGGGTGTCAACTCATACATCGTCCATGACGCAGGCAGAACCCAGATTGCTGCTGGAAGTGCCACCGTATTAGGATTAGGTCCAGCTCCCAAGGCTGTGCTCGACCAAATAACGGGCTCGTTAAAGTTGTACTAGTTACGGGTACTGACAAGAGCAAAAAGAAGTTTACATAGTGTTACAATAGCGTGCAATAGCGTGCCCTGCTGTCTTATAGTTAAATAATTAATTCATCCATTACATATGTTACACGATTTCTTCCTCAAAGGATCTCCTCTCTTGCGAGTTTTCATTTTTTTTTTTTGCACCTCCGCTTCCACAATCTTCTTTCATCTGGCAGCATTTAGTCTCGTTGAAAGCAGCGTGTATCTATACATTGACAAGGTATCTTCTTTTTGCTGGTTTTTTCATTCTCACCTGAGCCTTCTTCTGTCAACACTCAAGGGGTTCACAGCGGAACTGGCTCTTCTCTTCTTTCTTCTGACGCTGTTGGCGGACCCCAACGTATCGTCCACGTCCAATAGCACATCGTCGTCGTCGTCGTCCTCATCATCGCTATCTATCATCACATCCTCAACGTCGTAGAAGTCGTCCACATCGTCCAAGCCAATCAGAGACTGCCTTCTTCTGTTGTCTCTGGATGCACGATGCCCGTTGCGGAGCTTCTCCAAGTGGTCTATTCTGGACCAGATCTCCCCCTCGGTTCTCTGAGGGAGCAATATCGAAAGCTCTGCGAACGAAAGCTCTCGGTTACGACGGTTTATTAAGAGCTCGTCTTCTTCCATGGACCAAGGAATCTTGAAAACCGTCCCGTTTGGCTTGGAGTTGCTTGACTTTGCCGGTTGCCTTTTGCTGGGTTTATTTTGATGGTTCTGCAAGTGCTTGGTTGTGGCCGCCACGGCTGCGGCAGCTATGGCCAGGTTGGATTTGGTGGCGGATTTGTCAACTTTATACTCCTCACGTTTCTCGGCGTTGTATGGGATAACCACAGACCCAGAACGCGAGTAGTACCCGCTGCCCGTGCCAGTGTTGGACGATTGCCCCGAAGTGCCGCCAACGCTCCCGTTACGCAAAGACGTCACCGTCTGCTGCGACACACTTCCATGCGTGCTTGGGCCACTGATACTGGGGGTGGGCGAAGGGCCCGATATGCTTCCTCCAGCACCGAAAAGGACCGGGAGGTGCGCCAAGGCATTGTTGTTCAGCTGATGGTGGGGTATGTTCATCGACTTGGAGGGAAGAGAAGAAACTGAAGCACGTGTGGACGACGAAATCGAAGTACGTTCATCCTTGACGATTTGGATAATCGAGTTGTTGTGGTAGGGACCGCCAACTGTGACATTGGCACCACCAACGCTTCCGTTTCTGTTGGAGTGCGAGTTGGATGCAGCTGCGCTTCCACTTACACCACTGACACTGCCGCCGGTGCTGGCCGAGTGCCCAGTGTTGCCTGAGCCGGCTGTTGAGCCTGTCGATGGCATGGAGTTTCTCCTGCTGCCACCGGAGCTTCGGGATACAGTTTGCGCGTGAGGATGGGGCTGGTTATGGGGCAAATTCATGGTTGGGTCGATCAGGATATCGGCATAGTACCCACCTCCTGCGGACGCGGCCGCGTGCGGCTGTGGGTCGAGCGACACGGGCAGGCCATAACTGTTGTGCCTCCCGTTGCTTGTCGTTGTAGTTGCACCGGTAGTCGATCCAGTAGGAGTCAACGCGCTAGGTATGGGCGAAGGTTGGTAGCTGCCGGGCGTGGATATGTTGCTCGGAGTGTTCAGGAGCGCATTGAGACCTGCTAATGCACTGCTGACATTGTTGTCGTAGCCCGTGAAGGTGACGCCGGGCGAAAGTCCAAACAGGTTCCCGCCGGCACCACCAGCACCGGCACCACCGATTCTGGAGGGTGTTCCTATCGAGGGAGAAGATGCCTTCTTCTTGCCCAGCGCAGCCAGAGGCAGAGGCGCGGACCCCAGCTTGCCGGCGTCGCCAGCCAAGGACTTCGGAGGATTCTTCAAGTTCCCCAGCTTGAGACGCCGCCAACGGAACTGGCAGGCGTTGGGCGTTCTGTTGGTGAAATGGCTTGCGATTTCCTTCCAGCCGAGTTTCTGCAGGTCCTTCAAGTGCATGAGAAGAATGTCATCTTCAGCGTCCCAGGACGTTGGTGTTCGGGAGAAGTTTTTAGAGGCGGCATCCATTATGGCGGTGGAGAGTGTGGATGAAAAAACAAAAAAAGAAAGTCAACACTCGAGGGTGAGCGAATATCCAAACCAAGTGTGTGACCCCAGTGTGTTGTGTGTATCCACTTCAAAAGAAGGTTGCACGATCCGTTCAGTAGTGACAAGGGAATGGAGGCCGGGTTGTGGGTTGTACACGAGTAAGCTCTCTTACTTTTTCGGTGTACGAGGAGGGGGGAGTTGAAAATTGGTGGACTCGGCAGGGGGAGTTGAAGGTTGAGGGAGAGAGAGACCTTTCAAAGCCGCGTGAAATATGACTAGTAAAGAAAAGATAAGATACCGGGAAGTACTATCCTACCTTACTAACTTCTCAAGTTTTGTGGTGGTGTTTTGGTGGTGGAGGGAGAGCCAGAGCGGGCCGTTTCACACTCCCAAAGGTTTGAGGCATTGAATGTCGAATCGATGATCTTCGACGAATTCGGGTCATGTGACGGCAACCATGTGATCAAATTCGCGAGCCAGCGTCCGATGATGGGGTGAGCGGTGCCATACAAAGTTGACGAAAAATTATGCAGGGTTCCACCATTTTCGGCGTGCGAGTCGTTGGGATGTCTTGATTAGGATAAATTGGTGATGGCCAGAGTATAGACATAGAGTCAAGGAAGGTTGTGGAGGGAGCCGGGAAAATTTGAGTTATGGGGTCCCAGAGGCAGCTGTGGGGACGCGCATCGCTAAATACTCGCTTTGTCTCGGAGTCTCGCTCGAGGTGTGGGCGCAGCGGTTGTCGTTGTTGGGTGGAGGCGGCATCCAACGCTCTCGTGCGGTGGACTTTTCGCTACGTTTTCCGGCCTCGACAATGCATGGGCCATCATTTTTCAGCGTCGGCTGGAGCGTCCATTTCAGCGTTCGTTTTCATTTTTTTCGCCAAATGGGGAAGTGCTGCCTTTTTGCAATATTGTGCCTTTTTGCAATAATTGTAACTCGCCCGCAAGACACACCTGAGCACACACAGAGCTAGCAGAGTAAACAAAATATGCAGAAATGTGATACCTCACAAGACCGACCCTCGGGTCACACTACGTGCTTAGCTTCTCTACTCCAATCGCTAGTGATTTTCTTTTATTGTCTATTCATTTATATCACCATTACAACCCCACTCAATCTTCGGTTGTTCCAACTTTCTCTATCCAAACCTTTTCTGCTTGAACGATAGTGTTGTTGTTTGCCTTCATCTTGTTCATCGTTTCGATGTACTCGTCGTACTCGTCACTGTCGAAAACAATACCTCCGCCAGCTTGCAAGTACGCAACGCCGTCCTTGTACACCATGGTTCTCAAGGCAATACAGGTGTCCATAGTCTTACCGTCGTACGACCAGTTTCCCACAGCACCGGCGTACACCCCTCTCTTTTCCCTCTCGAGTTCGCCAATCAACTCCATGGCTCTCACCTTGGGAGCTCCACTGACGGTCCCGGCAGGGAAAATGGATCTAAACGCATCGAATCTGGTCTTGTCTGGTCTCAAAGTTCCAGAAACCTCACTGACCAAATGCATAACGTGCGAGAATCTCTCAATGGTCAACAACCTGTCGACACTGTTGGAAGTTGGCTCACAAACACGGTTGACGTCATTTCTGGCCAAGTCGACCAACATGATGTGCTCAGCACGGTCCTTCAACGAGGATCTCAATATCTCGGCGTTCTTCTCGTCTTCTTCGTAGGTCTTTCCTCTCTCTATAGTCCCCGCGATTGGGTGAGTTATAATCTTGCCCTTGGCGTCACTCTTGACCAACAATTCAGGGGAAGCCCCAATAATTTGGAAATCAACCAAGTCAATGTAAAACAAGTATGGCGATGGGTTCACGGTTCTCAAATGGCTATATATGTTGAAAGGGTGCAAGGAGGTTGGTCTGGCGACTCTCTGCGAGGGCACGGCCTGGATGATGTCTCCCTTCAAGATGTGTTCTTTCAAGTTCTTGACGTGAGATTCGTAGCCCTCTTGTCCAATGTTGGAGATGAAGGTCTGGTTTGGTTTGATTGGGGGTTGGACTGGGTTGTAAGAGGCTGGGTCAACATTAGACTTGAGCACTTCTTCGACGTCGAGAATCTGCTTCTCAGCAGCAGCGAACTTCTCGCGGAGTGCCTCGGCGGAGACACTGGACCCGTTTTCTATAAAGTCGCTCACGTCTATGTTGTTGATGATCTGAATTCTTTGGTAGACGTTGTCGAAAGCGATAATCAAATCACACATCATCAACACAGCCTCTGGAACTTGCAAAGTGTCCTTCAATTCCCTTCTCGTTTTTGGCTCGAAGTACTTGATACAGTCGTAGGAAACGTATCCCACAGCACCACCACTGAGCTTGGGGATACCTGGCAATTGCGCCTGGTTGTACTTGCTCATCTCCTTCTCCAAGATGGCGATAGGGTCGACGTTTGTGTACTCCTTGGCATATTTTTCTGGGTCGTCACCGGTCTTGATGATCTTCTTAGGGTTGATACCGATGAAGTTGTATCTATCGACTGTGTCACCGTTGTGCGCGGACTCTAAAAGGAACGATGGAGTACGCTTGGGGTCGTTGACGTGGGCCAACTTCAAGTAAGCCTGACGAACATTCAAATCGTCGGCGGGGACGTACTTGTAGATAGGATACAAGTTAGGCTGCTCCTTGACTGGGAGGGAAGCAGTGTTCAGCTCGATGATGGAGCTCAATGCTTCCAAGGATGGTTGAATCTCCAACTATAGGACGCCGTTAGTATATAGATTGCAGAAGAATTACAGAGAATGGCAGTCAAAACTTGCTGAAAACAAGAGACAGTATAGCAATATAGACAAGTTAGCCCTCAGTCATACATACAAACATATTTGCGGTTGGAGGAGTAGAGGGTCGCTGGTACGCTGCTAGGGCTGTGGTTGTAAAATTTTCAGTGCCATAAGCGAGCAGTTCACCAGAACACAGATTGATGAGTCAAATGCGCGATTGAAAATTGACTGGAGAATGCGGCACAAAATAAACTATGGTGAGGATCTACAATAGCGCTGCAAATCTAATTGAAAAGTCTCTTATTTGACGTATATCTCAAATATGAATGTCTATATAGTATATCTGTAATCTATGTACATGAATGCTCTTGAATATGTATAGTATGTATAGTTTATGGGAGGTTTCTGCCAGCCTACACAGTGCCGGCATGTATCAGCGATAAACTAGCAGGCATTTGCCCTTGAAAGATCGTTGGAGCTTGCAGTAGTGTAACGCCTAGTCGTCTCTTTGGGTCTTACCACCTCTTGTCCTTCCTTCGCCTTACGATTTTCTTTGGTTCTCGACTCAAATTGTCTCTTCTTCCCTCAATACGCACCGGCCGCCAATGGAATCTAGATACACAATCTGGTCACAGTTGATGAGATTACCAACAGTGATTTGTCTATCGAGATTGACCAAAAGCTCGAGTTCGATTCCGAGTTCAATACAGAAGCCAGTAGCAAGTTTCCTTGTTGGCTCTGCATCAAACAACGTATTGCTTATTCCAGTCACCACACAAGAAAACCGACCAATGTCTAAGATGCGACTCGTATCGGTTTCCACGAGAGTCCTTTCCAATTCTTGTAGTTTCCAGAATCTCTTATGGGCCGCCTTGAAGTAGTTTTGAAACTCAGCTTCTTTCTCTAGCTTGAAAATGTCGTACTCCAAAACTTCCCACAGCAATGGCCCGTCACCAGGGTAACCGAGTCTCTGAAGGTAACTGAACCGTTCCACCAACTGCAAGTAGTTGACGTTTCCGAAATACTTCTGCTTGGATGTGGAATGAACATGTGACAAAATCTGGTACTGATTCATAAGCGATGCAAATGAGGAAGCTGCAGCGTGAACGTTGACAGATCCAAGCAAGAGCCCTTCTTGAATGAGTGGATCTATAAAATCCAAGGAGTCCTCACCCACGTCCTTGGCAGATAAAGCGGACTCGTCGGCAACCATCACTTCTATAACTTTTCGGTCAAGGAAATTCAGCCCACTTATCTTTGCTGAAGGTGAAACATTCCCATATGAGTCCTTACTGAGAAGAGTCTGGAAATACGACGAGGCATAGAATTCTGGCAACATAATGTTATTGTGAGATAATAGCACCTCATCAGGTGGCAATTCATCAATCTTCACTGTTTCCTTGTGTTTGAACATTGTCTCCATGTCAATTGGTTCCTCTTCTTGTGTTTCAAGGGTTTTCTGCTCGAAGAGTCCTTGTCTTGACGCATAGACGGGGATTCCACGATGATAACAGTAATTGGCACTGAGGTCATCACTCAACAGCTGCAACTCTCGAAGGAAGTAGCCACTCAAGGGGCTATTCATAGCATCATCCCTGTCTATATTCTCAGTAGTATTCTCTGTGGAGGGGTCAAGAAGAGAAGCATTGCGAGAATTTCGAACTTTTGAGTAAGTTTTCGTCATGTTGTAAATGAATCTCAAATCATGTACATCTTTATTGTTAAGCAAGGATTCCGTTTCCTGGTGTTCACGAGCTTGTGAAGTCACTAATCTTCTCTTGAAAAGCTTGAATCCACCACTCTCTGACGACTCGGCTTTTCCCAGTAACACTTTCTCGAGTTCTTCTACTGAAGGTATGGCCTTTATTTGGAGCTCCTTGATATCATCAAAAGTGACCTTTACCTTCTCAGAGAGATTTTTGAATGGGTCATTTGAGTACGGGTAATAGGCAAAGGAAATAGTCATACATGTCTTTTTGAAGTTTTGTGGGAAAGATACAGGACTGATGGCTCCTAGTAACTCACCACCATTGTTGTAATCTAAGTCACCCACAGATACGAAGCTGGTTTCTTTAATATTTTGTGTTTTGAATGCAAATTGTTCGAGAAATCTCTTATCGAACAACTCTAGCGACTGTCCATTGAAGAGATTCTTTGTTGAAGTCCTTGAGCTAGAACTAGCGACGGATTCGAAAAGCTTACTCGTGGGTGGAATTCTTGTAGCGGGATCTTGCACATGGATGTTGAACCAGAATTTCCTCACGTTAGACTTTTCAATGGAAATACCTATAGTGCTGCCGGACGATCCCAGATCGGTGGGGAGCCCATAGATGGTCAAATCCTTGTAAAATCGATTCAGGTCTCTTAAATGGGGGAAGTGATCCAGGCTTTCCTGAACCTGCTCATCATCCTCTATTCCGTTAACTTCATCCTCTACTCTAGTCAGTAGGAGTTGTGTTTCAGTGGCCGTCAAATCCGTAGCCGTTCTCACTGCCAACTGGTTCAACGAGGGCTTCCCGTAAACATTGGCAGAAAAATGTATATCTGAGGTGCCACCATTTGAGTCATATATTCCCAATCGTTTCAAAAACCGATGGACACTGCTTGGTGCAACCTTCAGATCTGATTCGAGAAGTGCGGAGATCCCCAAACTATTAATGCTTTGAGAGATTGCCGGGTGTGGGTACAAAACAAACAACTTCATAGCGTCCACTATCCACTTGTACTTCGCACCATCCCATATTGTGAAGTACAAAGTTAAGTCGATGAAGGATTTTCTAGTGGAGGGCTCAGTCTGAGTCTGGAGTAGCTTTGCCATAAAGGGCAACAAAGCTGCTGATTCCTGGCTACTAGAGCGCTGTGCTGTTTCAGCTGTCGTGAGAAGCTCTCCTATAGCATCATGATTTTCCATTGAATTTGTGAGGTATACCGTTGGAGGGGTCAAGTTGTTTGAGCAGCCACCAGCACCGGAAACAACATTGCTAGTCCTGTTGATTTTATACATTGTAGGCACTATCCACTTTTGCGGATCGTTCAGCATTTCCATGTGGCATGCCATGAGGAGCGTACACTTCAGAAATATGTTGCTATCGATCTCGTCTGCCCGCCAAATTGGGTTCAATTTCATCGAGTTGAGGAAGTCCTCCAAACTCACGGGGGCAGAGCTGAAAGGCTGCTTGAAATGGGAGTACACGAGCTCAAACTGATTTTCTCTACTCAAGCGTTCTTGAACGGACTGAGACGCAACAATGAAGCTTCTTAAAAAGTGAACTAGTTGCATGCGGATCTCTGTGGTGGAATTCTCTCTGTGCAGCAAGATCTCCGAAGATGCGGTCTTTTGTATCCAGCTCCAGCTCACGATGGATGGGAAATGCAAGGTGACATCCTGAGGCGATACCCGTAAGAGCTCGTTCTCGGTGGTTAAGATGGTGAGTTTGTTGAAGTTTTCATTGAACTTGGTGGTACATCCTTCGAGAACCACCCCGAATGCCGTAGTCAGATGGGCCAGTGAATCACTGGCAATGGAGTCAGGGAGAAACTCCACCAAGGAGCCTGGAGTGGGCTCGATAGCTCGGCCATAGTATAGTATCTCTCTGTACTCCAGTATGTCCGTGCTCAAGGGAATGCTCTGTACCTTGGAAACGCCATCTGAACTGCGCTCTTTGGCCCAGGCATGGCTCGGGTACTTGCTCTCTATAAACATGGGTAATTTCTCGAGGCTCCTCTTGAGTCTCACCTGCACTTCATCTATATCTTGCCTCTCAAGTTCATCGGCTGGAGAGGCAGCATTGGTTTCGTTAAATTTCTCATTATCATGATCATCGTTGTGTGGTGTGGTGGTGGTGGTTTCTGTGGGTTTGAAAAAATTGTTGTGGTAGGGTCGCCAGTGCACCATGACCCGCGGCGATATTGTGACAGCACGACTGCTAGGTCGTATACTATGCCGTATCACTCTTAGCATTGGCGGCAAGTATGCATCGAAGATCAAGTAGAGGTGGTATACTACAAGTAGTAGTTCGTGAGTAGCGGTAGTGATTGGAAATCTCATCGATTATATCGATTTCCATATCGCAGCCATCAGAAAAAAAAAGTTTGTGTCGCACAGAAAGCAGCATATACGTTAGTTGAGCGTACGACTGTCAGACACGCCTAGACGTGTCTAACAAGGAGGATGCTTTCTATACCTGGGCTGAAGATTCTCACCACACTCATGCTGCCTCTATATAGTAACCTGCGCATTTCATGCCTCTTGCTTCAAGTGGAGCCTACAATAATACTACACTATCTGTCGTCTGAAATAGTTTTACTTATTCTACCCTACTCTATCCAATGCAAGTCAGAAACGGTGCCTGGGCCGTGCTGGACACTCTAGGCTCCGCCTGTCTCTCTAACTCTCTCCTTGCTCAAGCCGTGTCCCAAAACTGGACAATCACCGCATTCTTCAATTTAGCTTCAGCAACAGTTATATCGCTGCTGTTTTCAATTGGCTTCTTGGGGAAGGCATGTGACAATATGAACTTTCTGCTGCTGGACTCAGTAGGAGCATCAGGGTGTGATTTCACAAACTCGTAAACCACCGAAAGCGGGTCGTCTGAGTTGAACTTGTGGGAAGTTCTCTTTCCGTTAGCAAAACGGATTTGCACAAGCGAGTCTCCATCGCCTTCGCTGGGCTTCTTGGTGGCTTCAGGAGCAGCAGCAGCAGCAGCAGCTGGCGCTTCCTCTTCCTTAGGAGTGGACACTAAGCTTCCTTCTCCTGGAACCGGAGATCCCAATCTTTGGCCCTGGCCATGGAATCCACCAATCTTCCTCTTTGGTGGAGTCCAGTCTTCGTCTGTTTTCTTGTAGACGCTCACGTCCACATCTTGGCCGAATTCGACATCCAAGAGGGCCATAGGAACTCTTCCTCTGTTCAATTCTTGCATCACGGCTGCGTTCTCAGGATCATCGTATCTGTGTAATGGGCCGTCTGCCACGGTGAACCCTTGCTTCCAGAAGATAATCTCCCTGGTGACCTTGGTGGGAACTCGTCTCAGGCCAGGGCCCTGTTCTCCCTCAGGTTTTATCTCTGTAGAGGGTTCAGTGCCGTCTCCCAATTTGAATCCAGATCCACTGAACTTGGGCTTTGCGTCCACTTCTTCATCGTCGTCGTCAACTTGAGCAGAAGGACGGTCATCCGGCTGGTCCATCTGTTCCTTGGCTCTTTGGAAAATCTGGTCAATCAAGGAACGTTCTTGGTCGGCGCTGTCTGCGCCGCCCCTGCCTCTGCCCTTCTTGTTTGGGTCTTCCACTTGTAAGCCTGACTTCTCACCTCCAGTAAAGAAGTTTGTATTGGTCTTGTCATCTTCTTCTCCCTCGTCCTGGTTGAGGTCTCTGAATGTTCTGATCCCACCTGCTGGTCTACACGGTATTGAGTTAGTAAAGCTGTCAAAATGGGTAATTGGATTCGGAAATTGGCTGCGATGAAGGAATTAGAGTATGGGGTAAGGGGGGGAAGGGGAGTGTCAAAGGAGCGGACCGAATCTAGGGACACAATAAAATTAGAGCACCCTGGCCCCTGGTGCCAACAAAACCTCTTGCAGGTGTAGATACTGATCGAAACGTGACCATTATCAAAACATACTGCTTTGTTGCTGCCTCTGTGCACGAGACTCAGTGCCTCCCATTTACTGTACCCCTCGCTACTTCTAGCTTCACCACTCTCCAGCCCTAGTGGGGATCATCGCCGTGTCCTCACCTATCCTCCCTGATTTGTGCACTCTCCTCCAATTGCTTCTCTTTAGTCTATACATACCTTCTCGGCGTGGAACTCCTGGCACTGCCTTCGCTTATGCCCGTGGACTGACTCGAAAAGTAGTCCTCAATGGAATCAATCAAGTTGTTGTCGTTTCTTGCGAGGTACTGCTCAGCAAGGTGTCTTGGTGCGTTCGTTGCAGAGACGAATTGATCTACAAGTTCTTCTCCTGCCATTGTGCGTTGTTGGTCTTCGATATGGTGTATGCGTTGTGGATCAATCTACGATTGCCGTTTTATTTGCACGTTGTACGTAGGCCGTTTTTCATAGAGGCAAATTTGTGCAGTCCACTAAGTTTGCGAGCAGCCAACTGAGAAGTTCTGGAAATTGCGAAGACAGCAGCACTGCGAATTGAGCGCTGCGATTTGAAACCGGTTGCAACACTCGCTACAAATCTGCCCCAAGTATCCAGAGCCTTTATTATTTTGGAAGGCATAGCCCATATCATGTCTTTCTAGATGGCCGCTTGAACAAAGTTAGGCCCTTGGGTTTCTTAGGTGCCTTTCACTCTATATCGCTTTTTACATGCCTCTTTGAAGTTTAATGTGTGTATATATATATATAATATAGTAGCTAGTCTAAAAAGATACTTCTTCTCTTACATAAGGATGAAACCAGCACCGAAAACACCACAAGCAAGAACTAATAAACCTCTGGAAACAGTGTCCAAGCTGACCTGCTTGATGGAACCGTTCTTCTTGGAAGTGGAGGTGGAGGAAGAAGAAGACTTAGAACCGGAACCGGAGGCGGAACCAGAAGAACCAGAACCGGAACCAGAACCAGAACCGCCAGTGGCAGTAGCAATGTTGTGGGAAGTGGCAACAACAGAGCCAGACACAGTTCCTAAACCGGAAACACCAGCAGACTTGATGATGGCGGAACAAGAAGAAGCGGTGGTGGCCTTTTGGGTAGTGGCAGAACCAGAGAAGTCACAAGCACTTGGGTTGGAGTTTTGTTCTTCGTAGTACAAGTTCAAGACAAAGTTGATTCTTTCGGTGGCGTTACATGGAGAGTATGAACCGTAGTCACCGGTGGTACCGTTACCACTGACACCGTTACAGGAGACTTGGTCACAAACAAAGTCGTACAAGTCTTGGTAGTCAGATGGGTCAACAGATGGAGAGACGATACAAGTCAAGGAGTCTTGCATACATCCACAGATTCCGTCATCTGGAGTTGGTGGTAAGGCGGTGGCAGCAGCCCAGCTAGCGTCTTCAGCAGGACAAGCAACGGTGGCACCAGCAGAAGCAGTGGCGGAGGCAACGGAGGCTAAAGATGGAGAAATGGATTGTAATTGACTCTTCAAGTTGGAGAAATCGGCTAAAGTGGAGACGGAACCACTGCTGTCAATGCTGACCAAACCGTAGTCGTTAGCTTCTTGGAAGTACATGTAGACAATACCACCGGACCAGACGTCCAACATGTCTGGACCGTAGATGGTGCCGACTTCTTGGAAAGTTCTTGGAGAGACTCTGTTACAACCGTATTCGGAGAAGAATAATGGGATGGTCAAGTTTTGGTAGTCTTGGGTGATGGTGGAGTAACCGGACTTGGTGAAGGAGGAGGTACCACACCATTCGTACATGTTAATACCGAAGAAATCAGCTCTTTCGTCGACGGAACCACAAGAGAAGTAGTCAGCGAGTGGGACTCTGATGGCAGTGTCATCGTTGGAAGAGTAACCGACTGGGATTTGTCTGTAGTTTTGAGCCTTAATGTAGGCCTTGGTGTCTCTAATGGCAGCCTTGACGTAAGCAGAAGCACCGGTGTTGTCAACTTCGTTACTGACTTCGTTACCGGCGAAGAAACCTAACACGTTGGTGTAGTTGTGGAAGAGATCAACGACACCGGTGTATCTGTTGAATAATTCCAAGTCCCAGGTTGGGGTGTCTCTGTTGATGGATAAGTCTGGTTCCGAAAGATCGGCAATCACGTAGATACCAGCGTCTTGCAACATTTGCATACACTCGGTGTGATCCTGAGTGACGTTCAAGGCGTAGACACGGATAACGTTGGTGTTCAACTCTTGCAAGAAAGGAATGTCTCTCTTACAGGCAGCAGCATCAGCCAAGGGATCGGAGAAGGTGGATGTGGTGTTACTGGTGTCCTGTTGGTAGGCGACACCCTTCATGAGGAACTGAGAACCATTGTTGGAGTAGAAGAACTTGTTACCAATGATTTCAATAGGAGGAAGGTCAGCAGCAGCAAGAGAGGCGAGCGAGACCAAAGTAGCGATAGACTTGAAAAGCATCTTTTTTTGGTGATGGTTTGTGTGGAGTGAGCGAGTGGTGCTATGAGCCTTTGAGAACTGGTTTGTATGGACAATGAATGTGTCAAAAACTTTAAAGTAACCAAGAAAAAAAAAAAATCTAACGATCTGGTGGGATTTTCCTTGTCTTTGCTCCTAACGGGGGATCTGTCAGATTGTCTTTAGTGTGGTTAGCGTCTAGGACTCCCTACTGTAAACAAAAGTTTGATGAAGAAGAAAAAAAAAAGGGAAAAGGAAAAGGAAAAGAAAAGGTGTGTCAAAAAAAATTATCGGAATCCAGACGGATTAAAAAAGAAAATCTACAGACACTGACGAAGCTAGCGGGAGGGAGGTCAAAAAAAGAAATAAATTTAGCCTCTTTTGATTCTACTGGTTGGGCTATAAATTAAGCCTTAGTGAAAAATGGAAGGAAAAAAAAAAAAAAAAAAGAAAAAAAAGGCTAAAAAAAACCGAAATCACAACACTTTACGGCACTCCATCACCAGGAAACAACGGAGGTGACGCCCCCAAGAGCGTGTAGAGAGAAACCCTTACGGTGAAACATGGCTCACAAAGCCAAATATTATTTACATCAGCGCTTTGTTTCAGCTGCCTGTTTAGGAATTAGATAAACAAACACCCTAAAATATTTCAACGATCTTGACGGGGGGTAAGCAGACGTGCATGAAAAATTTGCGCTTAGCCAATAGCGGTGGATATTAGCTGCGGTATCTAGCCAAAACTAATCCGTATTTACGAGTTTGATAGGTATTCACGAGCACCCGCGATTCAGCGAGTTGGACCCGTAGGTTTACACGAAGGTGTTAGCCAGCAGCATACTACTAGGGTTTTTTGACAGCTTTTAGGGGACGCGCGCGTAGAGTCGGCTCTTGTAGATGCTGCAGCAGTTGGTTTGGTTGTATTTTTGGAGAGATGGGTGGGTCGGTTAGGCAAGGCAGATTTTTGGTGATGCGGGCGTGCTCTGATGAGCAAGATTTTTTTTCATTTTTCATGTTTAGACGCTATCTAAAAATAACCCTAGCACACACACCTGTCAGAGGAGAAGAGAAGGTTTCGCAGTTGCGGAGACATGTGGAGGGAAGCGACAGTAAATGGTAACCCAGAGAGGCTTCTTCCGTGACTGTCTTCTATTATGGCAGCTAATTTTGGGGGTGGTTTGATGTAAAAATAGCATTCCATCTCCATGCCAAACAAGGCTTGGGGCTAAAAATAATCACGTCTAGCATCGAGCGAACAAAATGGCTCAAGAAATAGGTGTTGGGCGTCAGGCTCGTCTAGCGTGTCGAAGATCAGTATGTATATATATATATATAGAAGTAAATAAGTGTACAAATAACCTTCTACACGGCTTTTAGGTCGTATGAGAGGATACCAAGGTGGAATACCAAGGAGATCTGCTACCAAATCATGGTACGACCCAGTTGTGCAGGACGCCTGCTCTTGATTTCACTACTGCAGATGAGCCTTGCATCAGCAGACCACTGTAGTGAAAGCGAAAGGTAATGGCTACCGCGGTGGGCTCTTATGGTGGGTTTGGTGTACCCTGTTTTCGTTGTGCTTGCGTCCTTCCTCATTGCTCCACTCCCGTTTTTTTGCAGGTCCCCACACCCCTCACTCTGTGGAGTACTCGTCAAGTGGTAGTTCTTCCGAACTCGCGCAGAAATACTCACAGTAATCAAAAAATTGAATTACTGTGCGCCCACGCATACTGGTGTAATCAAGCATAATAGACAGCGAGCTGTATAAGCCCGCTACATCTCCGATTTGTTCGGTAATAAGGCTCGCTCATCCCCAGCCCGTACGAGTTTAGGCGCTATCTTTATTTTTTCTTCTTCTTTTATTGCCGTGTTGGGTTAAGCTTTTCAAATGTAGTTTCTTTGGCCCCATCCAACCAAGCCTACTGCTTGCCTGCCTTCAACGTTTCTGATAGAGAAGCTTAAAGAAAAACGTAGAAAAAAGAAAAAAAAAAAAAAAAAAAAAAAGAAAGAAAAAAAATAAAACGGCACTCTTCATGGTCTGCCTCACACCACCAAAAAATCGGACTTCTCAGTGCTCTGTTCCACGGGACCCCCACCGCACCAACGTCTCACGATAACGAGCTGAACGCACCTATCACACACGCAACGAGCAGCCATGCACGGTTAGCGGCGATATATGGCCCGCAAATGGTCCACCAAACTCACGCAGTCGCTCCAGCTCACTGCACCCGGCTGTACGCACTTCCTGATTGCAGCACTTCCCCACCAACTCGACAATACTCCGATCTTCTTCGCGCACTTTTTGGCTCGCCCTTGGCCCTGCCCCGCAGTAATTAAGCAATAATTTTTTTCTGGAGGAAAATTTTTCCAGCGGCAGCGTAATTTTACCGTAGAACCATCCATTTTGCTAGCTGGGGCTAACCGAAGGGACGCCGAAAAATATTTGTGTAGCAGACAGCAAAAAAAAAAAAAAAAATAACGATTAAAGTAATAAAACTCCCACTGCTTGGCTGAATTTTTTTGGAATCTCTTTTTTTATTTTTTTATTGATAGTTTCTTTTCTCCACTGGCGTTCTCTTTAACATTACTAAAGGAACTCTAATCAAAAACACACACAGAACCACCACAACCATGTCCGACGAAAAGCTCATGGACGACGTTACCGAGTCCGAAACTGGCTACTTAGAAGTATACGTCAGATTCAACGATGATTTCGACAAGGACTACTGCTTCCAAGTCAAGTCTACAGACACTTTCCAAGACTTGAATAAGATCTTCCAAGACTTACCGATAGCCTTGAGACCATCTCTTTTCTACCACTCCGTCCCAAAGGGATACCAAGTGTGTACTTCTCCAGGTTACTTGACTGAAGATGGCTGCATATTGTTTGACTGGGACACCGACAAGAAGAAGTTCCTCAAGCCGGTGGCCAACTCCACCAAGATTTCCGAAGTCGCATGGCCCGGACAATTGATTGTTCCAAAGTGGGAGTTGAAGCCTTTCCTTTACTACAGTGTTGTCTCTGCCTTGTTGGTCTGGTTATACACCGATTTGCCAGACTTCATTTCCCCAACTCCAGGTATTTGCTTGACCAACCAAGTGAGTGGAGTTTTGGTTGAATTTGCTAACTGGTTTGGCCAGAAAAAGATTGCCTCTGCCGTCATGAGAGACTTGATGGAACCAGTTGGTGTTCCAGTGCAGTGTCTTTTCTTCTTTTTACATTTTGTCAAGGTTGCCATGATCTACTTCGCCTTATGGACCGGTGCCTTCAACCCCGTTGGAGTCCACATCCCATTCACCGAAAACTTGAAGACCTTGAAGGACATCACTCGTGAGGAATTGTTAGCCATTGGCTGGACTGGTTCTAGAAGAGCTAACCCTGAAGAATACAAGGATTACTACAGAGACTACAAGATCAAGCAACATGGTGGTCTTGTTCCTGCACACAAGGCGGGTGTCTTCGAGAAGTTGAAGAAGTTGGGTGTCTTCCTTGGCGAAGGTGAAGGTTACAACACCCCATTGGACCACAAGGGAACCACCAAGGACTTGTTGAAGGAGAATGCCAAGTTCACCCTCAGTTACGAGTACTTGGCCACTTTAGGTGAGTTCTTTGAGAAGTACTCCGAGACCGATGGCGTCAAGATCCAAGATTTGATCAAGCAGTACAGAAGATATGGTATTTTGCACAGTTCTGACACCATCAAGAAGATTGTTGACCAAAGAAAGGAGCGCGGTGACACTTTTTCCACCTAAATGTGGCGCTCACAAGCGACTGGCTGAGTGTTATGGGAGGGAGATCAAAGGAGAGCAGACGGGGGAGGGAGAGCTAATTTTTTGAACATGGACTGTTCTTAAAGTTGGAGGCTTATCTTTCATTGATCAATACCTCCATTGCTCTTCTCCATGAAGGTATGAAAAATGGAAGCGTGATTGCAGACATTGAAACGAACGATGCGAGGCAGAAAAAGATCGCTACGGCGATAGACACTGAGAAAGCACTCTGTAATAGTTGAAAGAAGGTGGTAATTTGGAAATGATACTGTATTATGTTAACATTTTTATAGATTGAGTTTATAGTTCTCTTTAATGTGCGTTGAAGCGTATTTCGAATAAAAGAAATACTACGAGAAGCGATGTAGAACGCGGCCAGCGACTGGGTAGCTGTGGCTAGAAGGTGCCTGCGAATGGAGAGCAATTGTTGCAAATCTGATCAATTCGTATCGAGTGTAGCAGAAGAGAAAACTCCCCAAAAACCACCCAAGAAGGAGAAATAGAAAAAACGTGCACAATGCTCTCCCACTGCTCGTCCCCAGGTATCAGATCATTGGCATCGCTAATACTATCGTCTACAGGCTATTGTTTTAGAGCCATACTTGGGCATGTGAGCAGGGTCCCAGCTCGCCATTATATGCAGTGTGTAACGAAGAGCCAACATTTTTCAGAGCATGTGAAAGTGGGAGAGGCTATAGAAAAAAAGAATGTCAAGACAAGTCAATGGTGCCGTCTACATTGACCGGCTGCTGCTTCCCTGCGCTCATTGGACGTGATAAGAGATGAGCGTGCTGAGCAGTTGTATGGCTCTTTTGCTCCCCTCCAGAACCATGAAAGGTGAGTTCCAGGATATCCACCACCGATTCCACCCTCACTTGAGTTCCCTATCCCCTTCTTGTGCCTACGTTGTTGCCTACGTTTGCAATTTTACTTACAAGTACAGCGGATGCGCTCACTACAGCCTGTGGCCGCTTTCGGGCAGCAGAAACCTTCTCGAATGAAAAATTTCAAGCCAGAGTCAGAAAAAAAAAAAAAAAAAAAAAAAAACCTGTAGTACATGAGTCATTACACGTGGAAAATCTGTCACGTGAGCTTGCGAGTAGAAGCCCATAATAATTGCATTTCATTTCCGACTCTCGTGTTGTGCAACGGTGGATCTACCTAAAACGGCCATGGAGCCATAAAGCTAAAATAGTAGGGCTTTTGAAGTTGCAATTGGCACTTAATAATACTAATTACTACTTACCGATTTGATCCTTGCTTTTTTTTTTATTGCAATTCCACCATGCTCAACTTCTCGATTTACCCCATAGTTAAGAACTTTTCAGTTTATCGGAATTTTTCAATTTGCTCGTATAGAGCCCCGAGTCGTCGTAGAAGACTGTAGGTACACCATGCATGAGTGTGAAGGCGATACCGCTCTCAGGCAATTGGATCTTCCTATCATCGTAGGAGACCCAATGCAACCTGGCATTTATTTTTTGTACTCATTCGGCACTTTAGACGCATTTTTCCCAATGCTTCATTCAACGTGAGATGTATGAGTAGCATATGGGCATCGCTATAGGTGGCTAAGCTAAACGATCAAAATCTCATACATTGAAATTTTTCACCAAAAAAAAAAAAAAAAAAAAAATAATATTAGGGGAAAATTTTTCGACGTTTGCCTTAAAAACGTGTGAATTATAAATACACCTCCATTTTCCACACTTTTCGGCCACCGTATAGAGCTGGAATTTTCTTCTTTTTTTCTTTTCCTTTTCTCTTCATTAGTACATTATACTAAAAACAAACCAAACAAACAAAACCATATCCTCAAAATGGTCGCTTCTTCTGTATTAGGGTTCCCACGTATCGGTGGTCAAAGAGAATTAAAGAAAACTACTGAATCATACTGGCAAGGTAAGGTTGATGTTGACGCTTTATTATCTCAAGGTAAGCAATTGCGTGAACACAACTGGAAGTTACAAAAGGCTGCTGGTGTTGAAATCATCCCATCTAACGATTTCTCCTTCTACGATCAAGTCTTAGATCTTTCCTTGTTATTCAATGTTATCCCAACCAGATACACCAAGTACAACTTGGCCCCAATTGACGTTCTCTTCGCCATGGGTAGAGGTTTACAAAGAAAGGCTACTGAAACCACCCCAGCTGTTGATGTCACTGCCTTGGAAATGGTTAAGTGGTTCGACTCTAACTACCATTACGTTAGACCAACCTTCTCCCACTCCACCGAATTCAAGTTGAACACTGAAGCCGGTTTAAAGCCAGTTGACGAATACTTGGAAGCCAAGGCTTTAGGAATTGAAACTAGACCAGTTATCTTAGGTCCAATCTCCTACTTATACTTGGGTAAGTCTGACAAGGACTCCCTTGACTTGGAACCAATCACCTTATTAGAAAAGATCTTACCAGTTTACGAAGAACTTTTATCTAAGTTGAAGGAAGCCGGTGCCACTCAAGTCCAAATTGATGAACCAATCTTAGTCTTGGACTTGCCAGAAGCTATCCAAGCTAAGTACAAGGCCACTTACGACCAATTAACTGCCAACAAGAATGTTCCAGAATTAGTCTTAACCACCTACTTCGGTGACGTTAGACCAAACTTATCTGCCATCAAGGATCTTAATGTTGCTGGTTACCATTTCGATTTCGTCAGAGTCCCAGAACAATTCGACGAAGTTGTCGCTATCTTAAACGACAAGCAAACTTTATCCGTTGGTATTGTTGACGGTAGAAACATCTGGAAGACCAACTTTGCCAAGGCTTCTGAATTCGTTGAAAAGGCTATCTCCAAGTTAGGTAAGGACAGAGTTGTTGTTTCCACTTCTTCTTCCTTATTACACACCCCAGTTGACTTAGCCAACGAAAAGAAGTTAGACGCCACCATCAAGGACTGGTTCTCTTTCGCTACCCAAAAGTTGGACGAAGTTGTCGTTATCTCTAAGAACGTTTCTGGTGCTGATGTTGCCAAGGAATTAGAAGCTAACGCTGCCTCTATCAAGTCTAGACAAGAATCTTCTATCACCACTGATCCAAAGGTTCAAGAAAGATTAGCTACTATCAACGAATCTTTATCTACCAGAAAGAACAACTTCGAAGCTAGATTACCATCTCAACAAGCTAAGTACAACTTGCCATTATTCCCAACCACTACCATCGGTTCTTTCCCTCAAACCAAGGACATCAGAATCAACAGAAACAAGTTCGCCAAGGGTGAATTATCTGCTGCTGACTACGAAGCCTTCATCAACAAGGAAATTGAAACCGTTGTTAGATTCCAAGAAGAAATCGGTTTAGATGTCTTAGTCCACGGTGAACCAGAAAGAAACGATATGGTTCAATACTTCGGTGAACAATTACAAGGTTTCGCCTTCACCACTAACGGTTGGGTTCAATCTTACGGTTCCAGATACGTTAGACCACCAATCGTTGTCGGTGATGTTGCTAGACCAAAGGCCATGACTGTTAAGGAATCCGTCTACGCTCAATCTATCACTTCTAAGCCAATGAAGGGTATGCTTACTGGTCCAGTCACCTGTTTAAGATGGTCTTTCCCAAGAGATGACGTTTCCCAAAGAGTCCAAGCTTTACAATTAGGTTTAGCTCTCAGAGACGAAGTCAACGACTTGGAAGCTGCTGGTATTACTGTCATCCAAGTTGATGAACCAGCTATCAGAGAAGGTTTACCATTAAGAGCTGGTAAGGAAAGATCTGACTACTTGAACTGGGCTGCTCAATCTTTCAGAGTTGCTACTTCTGGTGTTGAAGACACTACTCAAATCCACTCTCACTTCTGTTACTCCGACTTAGATCCTAACCACATCAAGGCTTTAGACGCTGATGTCGTTTCTATCGAATTCTCCAAGAAGGACGATCCAAACTACATCCAAGAATTCTCCAACTACCCTAACCACATTGGTTTAGGTTTATTCGATATCCACTCCCCAAGAATCCCATCTAAGGAAGAGTTTATCACTAGAATTGAAGAAATCTTAAAGGTCTACCCAGCCAACAAGTTCTGGGTCAACCCAGACTGTGGTTTAAAGACCAGAGGATGGCCAGAAGTTAAGGAATCCTTAACCAACATGGTTGATGCTGCCAAGCACTTCCGTGGTAAGTACTAAATCACTTCGTGATTTGGTGCTTTGCATTATTCAATTCTTTTGTTGATGCTTTGTTATCTATAGATTACATTATTCAACATTAATGTAATTTAAAAGAGGGATATTTATCCTTTCTTTCAAATTTTTTCTTTATATGTTTTTTTATTTGTTTGATGATTATTAATGATTATCTTTTTTTATTGTTTATTTTCTTTGATAAGGTTCAACATAGTGGGGATATCCTTCTCTCTGGTTGAATCGAATCAAAGAAATGGGGGTTTAAAAATGAGTTGTCTAGTTTTTTGGGATTTCAACATCGGTTATAATATAAAATTTTTTTATTTTAATATTTGAGAATTAGTAGAATTGTAGATTACACAATGCATTTTATGCAACGGCTGAATAAGTAAAGCTCTAATCGTATTTATTAGTATTTAGTTTTCGTCATCAGTAACCATTTTCCTGATTTCCCAAAAGTATTCTTTATTGTAAGGCTTTGCGTTCATAGAGAACGTTTCTCCTTCGCTAAACCAATGCTTAGTCTTCTTAGTCCATTTTACTTCTTCCTTGTAAAACTTCTCAAGTTGCTTCTCATCAAGGAAGAGTTCTTCCATTAAGGATTCTTGTTGAACCAGGGTATCATCGAATTGCTTGAATTCGTCGGAAGAACTTGAAGTAGAGGAGGTTGAAGACGCCGTTCGTTGGGTGAAGGCAGAAGCTGCGCTCACTCCTCTCATAGACGCAGACGCAGTCATATTCAGGGCAGGCTTTGCAGCTGCATTGAACTTTTTGGGAGAAGTTTTGAGAAGTGACATGATTGACTTGTTACTCCCACTCTTGGGGAATGATTGAATCGAGGGTTTACTAAAGTTGGAATGGCTCCTTGATTGCAGGAAATTACCAGAACTTCCTCTCAGAGGGCCCTTTGTTTTACCCCCATTTCTGATGGGTAAATCAGGTAAGTCATCAAAGATCTTGTCATCGTCTTCGTCAGACTCGCTCAATTTAATCCATCTCATCGCCTTTGGATCATATCTCATGTTTCCGACGATTTTTTCACCATTGCTATTACTTCCAGTTGATTTGGAAGGCCCAACAGCTTCACTTTTGTCTTTCGTGTAGTCCTTATTCGTGATAAGACGAGGTTTGGATGTAGGTAATGCTTTGATCGATTCGAATTTGTACAAATCTATATCATTTCCATCCCATCTTTGCTTCACAGGATTGTAATTCATTTTGACTTTGGAGTTGCCGCTTGTCAATGCTGCAATTGGAACAGAGTTGGTGCTCCCGTCATTGAGGTATCTAACGAGCCCAAGTGATGAGCCCAGCTTCTTCTTCCCGGGACTATCTTTCCTTTTGTTTTGCTCTCGTTTGTTTCTAAGCTGATGATTTGTAATTTCCATGTACTTCTCTAAAAGCTTTTTCTTCTTCTTCTCCATCTGCTTGTCTATTTCAGTGTTGTAAATTTCATTATTGGATTCTAATTCTTCAATGAGATCTAGTTGGACATTATCATGATTGGATGGTGGTTCTTTCCTGGAGTAGAATGAGGGTATGCGGTTCAACTTCCTTATTACATTATTCTTGTCATTGAAAATAGGATGCGTGTGAGATTCGTCTTCATCTTCTGATAATGTGTCAATATCGCCTTCTTTCAAGCTTTCTTTGACATCCATCATCGACTTGTACTTCTTCATTGTTGGTTTGGGCCCAGAGCTAGCAAATTCTTTGTCGAACTGGGGCATCGATAACTTACTTTTGATGGAACGCTGGCCATTTATGGTTGCCGACGTTGCAGCTCTTCCTCTCATTTTCGACGGTATCCTGATGGGTGAGTTCAATTCGAAGCCATCCTCAAAGTCATCATACTCGTCTCTAGTGTACTCATAATTTATGGTGCGTTCGTTTTCAAGTGCATCCATATCGAGTGGATAGTCGTCTTGGTGGGTATTATATGTAGTAAAATCTTTTAGTCTTAACGTGTTTAAGGCTCCTCCAGGTTCACCTCCTTTGCCAGCTCCTTGGCGTTGTAGCAATTCCCTTTCTTCCTGCTCGGCTTGTAACTCCAATTCCTTCTTCTTCAATTGAAGCAAAGCCTTTGCTTTGCTCTTTTTGGGGCTCATTTTGCCGCTTCCACTGACCCCTGCTGTACTGCTTCCAACTCCACCACTGCTGTATACTCCGCTCTCTTCAAATCCAAAGATGTCATCAACGTCCCTTATATCTGCATCGTTGAACTCAGACGTCACGTCCGTGTCGCTGGTGTCGACCTCTTCACTGTACTCAGATAATGATAGCCTTCTCCCTTCGTTACCCCTTCCCTTCATCCGAGGCTTGGGAGAAGATGTCGATAATGTGCCTGGGGATAAACCTTCAAAACCGTCCAAAAAATCGTCGTCCTCATCTTCACCAAGGTTTTTGCGGTGGTCATTCTCGCGTGGTCGCAATGTTGGCGTTGTGCTTCTATTCAAATTAAACGCATTACGTAATGACAAGGATCCTTCCTTATTTGCCCCACTGTTCTTGCCCAATACGCTAGCTCTTAACCTATTCAATTCGTCTCCCTTGAGAGTTATAGTCTTGAAGTTTTCATCCAAGTTGTACATATCATCATTCCCAAGCTTGACTGTTTCGATCCCTCCGTCGTTTTCTTCAAAGAAGTCATCACTCAAATCGTCATGATCTTGAAATCGCGTTAGCAAGTCATTCTTGTTGAATCTGCTTGGGTTAGCCATTCTACCCATAGGCGACGTGCTATTTGTCGTTAGCCTTAACCTTGTTTGGTTCTTGAGCTCCATGTTTTCATTTTTTTGATCTGGTAAACATAAACATTAAATCACGTGATCTGATTTAGACTCACCTACTTAAAATAACCTTTCAAAGGTTAGGTGTAACCGAAATCCAAGGGAGACAAGTCTACCATTCTTTTCATTTACGGGCAAGTTCCTTAAAGCTAGACTATCCATATATTGAGCTAAATACTAATTACTTGTACTTAATGTACAATTACTTTCTCCTTTCAATTTGAATAATCTCACACCTTGTAAAATGTGCTGCAATAATACTATATCCTTGGTTAGCTAAAATATTGTAGACAGAATTATCGGAGTTGCTCTCATAATATAAGACGGTGCATTTGCACCAGTATCATTGTTGTTTTGTGAGCCCGGCTGAATCAAAGACCTTATGATAGGATGCCTTGGTAGTACTGGCAACAAGTATCTATTCATATCAGCGGAATAGTGAGAAAATAAAATGCAACCACATATTATGGCTGCGAAAACGAACATCAAGCTAAAGAATAATATCGAATACAACCAAACAAGCTTCCTTCTCCTGATCGTATCCTTGCGTGACATGATTTTAGCCGGGAAGGAGAGCTTCAAGTTCCAAAACAACATACACGAGTGCCACTTATCAATATATGGGACTAAAAGAAATGGCGACATAGCGAACAACAACATGTGGCACAATAAAAAATCGTAACTGAAGCTTTGCATTTCGATTACTTTCACTGCATATTCTCTAATGAGTTGAGTGATAGTAAGCCAAAATCCCAACCCATTATTGCTAAACACTCGTCCTGACCACCACACTCTATTTGAAATTTCACTTTTCAACTCTCTCGATAAGACGAGAGTAGAAATGAAGAGCGAAATTGTCTTGTGCACCGAAAAGATGCAAATGATACCACATAAAGTTCTACTCAAGTTACCACTGTGCAAGAAAAGGAACACCAAGAATGTGAGTACTGAGATAAAAATCAGCATACAATGAGCAAACACTGCCATTATTCCAGCTAAATTCACTCCCGCAATAGAAAGTAGTCCACCGCATATGAGGGATACACCGAATACAAGAGCAATCACTGCACCATTCAATATGAGCGGTAGTAAACTCACCACAACAAGCCTAAGCAAAGTGTTGACTTTACTAGGAGTTTTCACGCCGTTTTGAGAATTTATGAATAAATAAGGAATTGTTAGAGCAAATGTGTTCAATAGTGACATTACACATTGATCTAGGAAAACATTCCAACGAGATGAACGATTTGCTGTTCTGGTTGTTGTTCCGTCTTCCTTTAAGCCTTTCCTTAATTTCAGTTTGTAGCCAGTAAACTTTGACCGATTTATTCTTGTGAAACCAATCCATGAGTTTCTATGCCACTTGATGTTTCCCCTACTTAACCAACGTAGTAAATCTCTATAGTCCAAGAAAAAGTCATTCCAGGAGAATTGATGTGGGTTGAAGAGGAATGGGGCAAAACACAATGAAGCCACCGTGATCCAAAACCAAAGTAATGAAGGTTGCCACATGGTACAAGTTCCAAAGAGTGCCTTCATGAATATGGCTGAGCCTGAATATATTGAAGTTGTTGCATATCTCGAATACAAAACCGAGAATGAGATCCGAGAAGTAGCAAAACCCCTCCCAGTGGCAATATATTTTGCTCCACCAAAAGTCAAGTTATCTCGTAGAGCCTTTGAATAAATTTGACAGACAAATACTTCAAATAAAGGTGAAAGAGACGCTAAATGGAGCAAAATGCGTTGAATCGCTTTTAGGGGTCCCTTTTCAGTAAGTTCTTGAAATAGTAAGGGAACAAAGGACAAAAAGAAGCATATTATGACAGATAAAACATATCTACGGACCCAATCTAGGACCGGGCGCAAATTATAGCAGCCTAGAGGTAGCTCAATATCTGTGAACTTTGATCCCAGCTTCATTTTATCACACAAGATGCTTTCGTGGATTAAAGCTCCCAAATTTACCAATAAAATCATAAACAATTCAACAGATAACATAATAAAGAAGTTGTTCAAATGGAACCCAGGATGGGCGTAGTAGAATGATAAGAATCTATCAAGTGGTAATTGACTTCCCAAGAAAAAATGCTCTCTTGATAAGATTTGCTCTCCCATACCAGCGCCGATTTTTGTCGTAAAGTTTAAGATGGTCCCAAATCCCAAGTCCCTACCTTTTCCACATTGATAATAGTCACAGTGCTTAATTCTACCTCCTCTAGAAATACATGTCATGCCAGCGTAAATATCTTCATTTAAATGCAAACCTTTTTGCCCTTTTGAAATGCCTCCTCTTGTTGTCATGAATATCCCATTCAAAAAGTCGGGATGCCCATAGTGTAACTTACCTCCTATCTCAGCCAAAGTTCTGGCAAACAAGGTTCCAAAAGTTTGCTCCTTGCTTGCTGCAATATCCCCAAGCACACCAGCACTCTCAGAAAAGATATACTCTCTTGCTCCCACAATACCGACAGGTTGAAACCCTTGATAAGGAATCCCCGGCAGATATTGGGAAGTAGTGGGATCATCATAATTGTATTCTTCGAATTCCGAAAGTACAGATTTGATTTTTAGACACTCTTCTAGATAGTTATCTTGATTGGAATCGATAACTTGAATATACTCTCCCCTGTAGAATATGATTGAATGGTTCTGATTATCAGATTTGCCATCACCTAAAATTGGATCCCCGGATAGTTTTATTCGATACTTTATCAAGTATTGACCATCTTTATCGAGTTGAGAAACATCCATTAAACAGGAGAAATATGATAAACTTCCATCTTCCTCATTCACTTTCTCTATGTATGAAACTAAAATTTCGGGATAGGCTGCAAAAAGTGCTGCAGCATTTTTTTTTTCCTCAATGGATAACTCCTGGTATCTTTGCATCGCTAGAATTAACTTGAACTTTCTACTCAGTAAATCTTCAAATTCCTGGTAAGAATCGTCATCAAATATCTCCTTTGCCAACTCGTACCTTTCATTTTCTTGTTTTTCTTCCGCCAAATGCAAAAGCTTGATAGCTCTTGAATAATTGCAAAACCCAGAAACTGTTCTGTATAAGGATTGAGTTCGAACACTGGCCCATATTCTGGTTCTAAAGACGTATTCCGGAGTTGAACTTTTAAATCCAACGCAGTAGAGTGGCAAGTCATCAACTTGATTTTTATAGTTCTTCTTCGATTTTTCGCTCAACGAAACAGCAGAACTTCCAGGCCGATCAGGTACTCCATCATTTAAAAGCACATCAAGTTCACCCGTATGTGCATCTGAAAAAGATGTCAATATCTTTGTATCCTTTACAAAGTTTTCCCAGTCGATTGGATGTAATAGCTTTAGGTATTCAAGAAGGGACACTTTCGAATTAAAATCTTCCTTTATGATTTCTTTCAAACTTAGAATGATTTTCTCTGAATAATGTGGGATCAACACAGTGAAAGATGGCATCGCTGTAATAGGAATTGGCTCAGGCATCAGTGAAGATAATGACTGAGCAAAAAAGGATATTCTTCTTCCTGATTCCTTACCGGGATTAAAGAAATCATGTATACGAGAGCCGCTGTTCGAATCATCCTGAAATACAAAGAATAATGGAGCTCTGTTTTCGTGAACGGAGAAAGACAGTCCTTCAAAATTAGTGACCTTGTGTTTTTGGTATACTAGCTTATTCACCTGATCAATAGAAAGGATATGCTCCCTGTACATAGATAGTATAATAGCATTCCACACGTCTGCAACCAGTCCACTATCAATAATTCTTCCACCACCTCCCCCATAAATGATTTTGGAGGATATTCTTTCCGGTAATCTAATGAAGATATTTCTCCAAGGAGAAAAAACCGAAACTCCCAGGTAGAATGATAATGACAAGGAAAAAATGCAATTGCATATAATATACCAAAGGTAAGTGTCAAGGAAAAAAAGAATCAAGTCGGCTAGGTACATCAAAAGTAAGACAAATCTGGCTTGTTGCTTGCAAAGAATATTCCCTAAATATATTGTATCATAGCAACGGGTCATTTGCATTATCGATAAAATCCTTATAGAGTCCCTAAGTGAGAGTGTCAAGAAGAAGTATGACTCCAAAAATTTGGCTGCAAATATACTTATCCAAAGTATGATTGAATACGCTCTGCTTGATGCTTTCAATTTTGGAAACGAGCTTGTGAACAGGTCAAGACTGATATCATCACTCCTATACAAGATCGATCTCGGCGGAATAAACGACAAATATACAACAGTTATCACAGAAATAACAAACTGTACAATTGCAATGATATATCCAGTCTTCGAGTACACATCCAAAGGAAGGAACCAAAGAATATACACCGATGGACCAGAATTAATGATAAGTAGAACAAGTACAAACAACAATTGGACAAATAAGTTTCCCCTCATTCTTTTACACCTGAAGAGGAACAAGTCGAAAAGAGTTGCAAATAGCTGCAATAGACAAGCGACACCTCCACCCAAGGAAACGACTGTCCATGCAACCTGTGTGGCAGGCTGATTATCTATTAATTGAACATAATTCTTAGTGTACAATGTTGGCGAATTGAACGAGGTGAAATACCAAAAAGTACTCAAATGAATTATCCAGATTCTGTTGTAGTTTGTAATAATATGGAGCCAAGAACGACGCTCTTTGAAAGCTTTTCTGAACACCTTTTCCCACTTAATATTAACAAACTGAGACCATCTTTCCTTGGCCGAAAGCTCCATGAAGCGAGTGCCATCTACTAGTTTTATTTTGTGAATAGTCTCGGCACGCCAAAAGTGCTGATTGATATCGTCATATCCGACAATAGATGAGTGATCCTTTTCTTGTTCCATCCCTTTAGCCTGAATGCTGATAAAATTGTATAAGGGAGTAACAATATTCAGAAGGAAATTAAGTTCCTCAAGAGAGGTCTCATTGCATGAACAATAGTAATCGTACGCACAAAAGTAGATGAAGCAAATTGTTTCTGGTAGGAATCTCAAATTGTTTGATTCACCCCAAATGAGCAAATATAAGCCCACCTGAGTAACATAGTCATGCACAGTAAGTAAAGATAGTTCTGTTTTCCAGTGATATTCCGCTTTGGAAAGAGTATCGATATCAGCATGCTTCAAGCTACTTTTTTGTCGGTTGTGTAGGTTGTACTGGGTAGCGAAGTACCATTTTCGATAGTTTGAGTTTTCGCCTCCAATATAGTCAGAATGTAAAGACAATAGAGCAACATCGCACAGCATTCGGCTAGATCGAGAATCTAGCTGACACATGAACAAGTCAAGCATGTTTCTAACATTATCAGTTTGGAATCCAAATACCTTCCCTAGCTGGTCAAACTTGGCTTGAATCACCTGCTGCAGTATTGGAGCTTCGTTAGCTGCACACCAGGCAGGATACGCAGAGTATTCCCCACTTCCCAGAGCCAGCATATCCAGTCTACTTTAAGGATGCCAATACTTTCTATAAGAAAACCTGTTGACTTTCGTTTCTTTGTAACGAGAGAAGTATTTTTTGTGGCCATTTGTGGCCAACCACATTCTATTTTCGCAGCCAAAAATTTCGCAGACAGTTTACTAAGCCATAATAAAGTGGAAAATTTACTGAAACGAGCTGCGACCTACCTACGACTTATTGGACGGAAACAGGAGAGGGTACGCTTTGCTATGAAGTCTGAGGTATAGAACGGGTCAAATAGAAGGCCCAGGAAGTAAAAAAAATGCCTTCAGCCAGATTCGAACTGACGATCTCCTCATTACTAGTGAGGTGCCTTACCAACTTGGCCATAAAGGCTATGGGAGTTAAACGTGTCGCGTTTTGAAGGCACTACATTGCATATTATTTTCAGCCAAGCGGACGGACGCCACGAGAGGAAATGGGCGATGGGCGCGTAGTTGGTTTTGTAGATGGCCCGCGAGATGTGGGTGATGGCAAGGTGAAAAACTAGTTCTGCTCAGTGTTAAAAATATTGCCTCGAGAACCGCAAGCTTACGTTCGCGAAGGTTCCACCATAAGCACGGAACAACGGACTTGGTCCCCGGCGCCAAGGGACCCCAGCTGTATCCATTCTCTTGCTCGTAGTGCCGCCATCACGTCTTTATTATGTTGCTACCTTTCTCGATATTTTTTCATGCAAAAGCTTATGCAAGTGATCAAAATTACATACAGGAAAGCAACAATAACGTACAGCCATTTCTTTTGCTTATGATAATCCTCATCTAATTTTACCAACAACAAATATAAATAAATAGCGACGTTTCTCTTCTGACTCTCGAGAAAGAAAATAGGCAAAAGCAATTGTATCTTTTACAAACCTGTTTCCTTAGTTTCACGTAATGTCTTCTTTTATCGTCAAATATTTCGCCAACAGGTTCCTCCGCGACAACCAATTGAACAAATTGGGGGTTGAGGACCCCTACTACGAGTTCATTCCCTTGGATGAATCTGGAAAGAGAACCAGAAAAATCAAGAGAAGAGTGCCCAAGGGATTGTCCACAAATGACACTTCTGTTTTGGAGCAGATTAGAAAGAAGGCTTATCGCTACGATATGTGGTTCAGTTTTGTTGGTGTCAAGTTCGGTTGGTCTAATATAGTCGGGTTAGTTCCAATTGCTGGTCAAATTGTTGCAACCTACTGGTCGTTGACAATCTTGATCGCTGCTAGAAAATTGGATGATGGCTTGCCGTTGGACATCCACTTTTTGTTTATCTTTAACATTTTGGTTGATTTCCTTTTGGGATTGATCCCTATCGTGGGTGACTTGATTGAAGTCGGTTACAAGGCCAATCTGAGAAATTTCTTGCTTCTCGAGAAGCACCTTGACAGGGTCGGGCAGAAAAACTTGGGAATCTTGAAGCCCGAAGAAGTTAGACCAAGTTTCATCAACGACAAGGTGCAGCCAGTTTTCGAGGAGACCATCTTACCCGGCACGGCCAAGGCAGGAGCACAAATCAAGAGTTTCGTGAACGACCAATACAACTCCATTCAGAAAAAGAAGAGGGTGACCCTGAACAGTCTGTTGAACCTGGTTCGTCCAGGGACGGCTGAAACTGCCAGTGCAACTACCCTGACTAGCCCTCAGGTAGTTTTGTCCAATGAAGATGCCAGTACATTGAACGATGACTCTAAGAGCATCAAAAGCGTCAAGAGCTTGAACAAGAGAGCCCAGGATTAGGGAGGCATCCTTTGATTCTTTCCAAATACAGTACATTACTTATCGAAAATGCATTTCTTTTTTTTTTTTTCTTCCTATAACATGTGGAAATAGTTTTTAATTCTCTTTTATTTCGGTTCTTTAATAAATATTTAGCAGATCTAGCCAGAGAGTAAAATTGTAGTGTCAAGCAGTACTGTAGGTGCCCTCCAATATCCAGGCATAAGTGTCGCTTAAAAGATATTTGGTTGCGAAAAGCTAGACAGAGAGGGCGGTACACCAAAACGGAAGTGTTGCAGGAAGTACATCTAAAATCGGCTATCCTCTCTGAAAACGGCGAAAGGCGCTCAGGGCCCTATAAAGAGCCCAAAGTGCATATTTCTTGTGGCGACTGTGTTTCTCTTCGTCACCCCTCGAGCTCCGTGCAGCAGATGCCCGATCGGTCTGGCTGCGTGCAAAAACCACCGTCAATCCGTTTTGGGCTACGAGGCGCTGCATACAAATGATCACTTTTTAGTGGAAATTGTTTTGGTGATCCGACTTTACAACGGTCTTTCTCCGATAGATCTCCCACCGTCATATCACTCTTTTTTTGGCTCAAGAAGCGAAGTGCTCGAGCTAATATCGAATAGGAATATCGTATTCTACCATGAGTGGGAAAACAGACAAAGATGGTAAGGGTATCGCGGGCGAAGCCGATGCAAACGACTTGATCCCAATGCAAACCATATCGGCACCAGACGTCCCCGAATCCGCGTCTATCAAGTCCACCGACGCTGTAATTGACACACACAAAGAAGACCTCAATGACCTTACAGGGGCTTCAACCGACCCGGATCAGCATAATTTGGGAGAGGGGGAAGTAGAGGCCAATGGCGTCTCAGGTGAAAGCGCTTTAGGCGAAATTGCCTTATCGCCTGAACAGTTGGCCAACCCTGACTTGACCAGCTTTTTCGACGCTTGCCAGAAGGGTAACCTTGCAATTGTCCAACAATTGATATCGTCGAAGACTGTTTCTGCGACGGACACGTTTTCGGACCAGGTCACAGGACTTCACTGGGCAGCTATCAACGACAACTTGGCAATCGTAAAGTACTTGTGCGAGAACGAGTATTCGCAAGCGGAGCCCAACCACAAGGGTGGGGACTTACAAGCGACCGCATTGCACTGGGCTTGTCGTAACGGATTGACGTATATAGTTGACTACTTCCTTTCCCACACCTCGGCAGATCCTACATTGAGGGACTCGCAATCCTACAACGCCTTGCATCTTGCAGTACACTCGCTGAACATCATGCTAGTGATATACATAGTATTGAAGTGCTGTGCCAATGTAAGTGACAGCACTTGCAAGCAAATTTACATTGACGAACCCGATGACAACAACCGTACCTCGTTGCACTGGGCTGCGTACCAAGGTGACATATTCACGGTGAATACGTTGTTGCGATTTGGGGCCGATGTTGGCAAGATTGACAACACATTGTTCATCCCATTGCATTGGGCCTTCATGAGGGGCAGCAAGGCCGTTCTCAAGTCGCTCGTAGAGGCAAAGTCAGATATTTTCATCAAGAACGACAAGGGCAAAGACTCGTTTGAGATCGCGAAGGATATGAATTGCTACGGTACCTGGGTTGCAGTTTTAAAGGAATGCAATATCTTGGAGTCGAATGGCTGGGTATACAAGGCAGCACCAATAGATGCTAAAACCGCGAAAATCATCACCTTCCTTTTCCCCTATATCCTCTTACCTCTGGCATTGGCTATTCTTTCATTTAGTGAAGGCTGGGCTATCCCGAAGCTTGCCTTGACTATTGTGATATTGGGTGCCGGTTTGTGGATTGTGAATCTGTTGGTCTTGCCAACTTATATAAGGGAAAGCAAGGCAATTGCAAAGTCCCCGTTCCTTGCGGGGATCTTCTCTGCCACGGCGTTCTGGTGTGTTATCACATGGTTGTACAATATTGTACCTGTATTGTGGTTAAAACTGTTCTTCACTAATGTGACGTTGGGACTTTCCATAGCTGTTGTGGGGAGAACATTTTTCAAAACTATGTTTATAAATCCCGGCTACGTGCCAACCCCAAGCGATAACACCGTAATCATGCACCAAATCGAAGATCTAATTGGCGTGAAGCAGTTTGACTCTAACAGCTTTTGCATAGAAGCACACGTTAGAAAACCATTACGATCAAGGTACTCGAGATCTTCCGGAAAATTGGTAGCTCGATTTGACCACTACTGTCCATGGGTTTACAATGAAATTGGAGTGAGAAATCACAAATTATTCATGACGTTTGTGTATACATTGAGCTTCGGAATCTTCCTTTACATCTATCTCAGTTTGAAGTTTTTCGACAAATTCGAAGGCGGTCCAAACAGTGGGTATGACAGTGATGACGAAACTCAAAAATGTTTTCTACTCTCCGAGGATTTGTGTATTGGATACAAGTACCACCCTTTCCATTTCAACATGGTGATTTGGACAAGTTTCCAGGCACTTTGGGTCTTGATTTTAGAGCTTACTCAAACATTCCAAATCGTCAAGGGAATCACCACTTGGGAATTCAGCATGTTAACAGAAAAGCCTAGCCACAACAACAAGCACTCACACGGCAACGATGGATTCAAAACATGCATGAAGTTGATTGGTTTGGACCAATTCTTCTTAACAATCAAGGTTTTCGTTCAATCGTTCTTCACCGCTGTTGAAAATCATACCGCCACCAGTTACAACCCCTTGGACGACTTTGAAGTCCCATCAGACTACGGTTGGAGGAAAAACTGGGCAGATTTCTGGTTCTTGGGCGAATATAAATGGAGAAACTTGTTCTTTTTACCTATCGAAGGAGAAAACAATCTAAACGGACAAGTAGTGGATTACTATAAACTTTATGAGTATCCAGCCAAGGCTTCATCTGAAGTTGTCTAGAGTGGAAAGTAGTTTAGAGAAGTATGTAATTTAAAATATTTATGCGTTGCAGCTCAGAGATGTGTGTAGCACCAAGCAGAGAACACGGATAATACTACAAATAGTTTTTCTACATGCAATTAAAAGCTGATTCTTTCCTGATTTTGTTTATTGTTGATTCCTATTACGTCGACGTCACAACTGGATATTGACTACAGTTACACTCAAGACAATACCGAAGTAAGGTTTTGAAGTAACTTGTCAGACAGCCACTTATACCCACCCTAATCTTTCACAACCGAAGAAGTAGAAAAAAAAGGGTAAAGATCATCGCTCCTTTTATAGAAAGAAAAACCGAAGTAGATCCATCGTGAAAAAAAGGCAAAATATTGATAGATGACTAGATCGCTAAGGATCACAGACAAGCTAAATAACATTCTCACTTTGAGGGTATAAGGGTATCATCTCATCAACCAAGTTGGATTCAGTGGCTCTTTTGAAGAGTCAAAGAGGGACGTAAACTATAGAAATGATCCTATGAAGTACGTCGACAAAGAAAAAAAACTGAAAACATCTAAAACTGAGAAAATTTGATGTCCTTTTATAGTGAAAAATTGTGGTTACGAGCGAAGGGCCACAGCATCGCTTTTGAAGTGAAAAAAATTTAGGGCTAAAAATTGTCCGGGTAAGCACACATTTGCGACCTCTTGATGCATTTACCTGGGGATCTTGATTGCCACTACTCAATCAGTTGGGGGCAGTAGTACCTAACAAAACTCAAACTATAACAAGTATTGCAAATCACTTGAAAAGTGATTTGCTCTAAGTATAATCGTATATTCGTGTTCGTTAACAGACATGGAAAAATGTTCATCGACAGCTCGTAGTTCCCTGAAGGGTGTGTAGGCGACCACTTTAGAGATTCAGGTTTGAAATTATTGTAGACATTTGGTGAATTAACAAGAGGAGTATGAAGTTTGCGAGACGACTCGGTACTGAGTCATACCATTTGAGTGACTTCGGATGATACGTGGTGCCCAAGCAGCCCCTATTTCCATTCAGTCCGTCAAAACTATACACCATCTGAGTGCATTCTAAATTTACAAAATACAAAGGTCTATGAAGCCACGCTTATCTTAAACCTCAAGAAGCAAGCATACCTTCAGAAAAAGCCTATCTTTTGATATAGGTAGCCACCAAGTAGGTGGATGGCAGCACCTCCCGGGTCTTTTGCAACCTTTTCAGATGCGCCTGAAACCATGCAGAATAGATCTCCTGCATACGCTAAAATAGAAAGTTACTTATCTAGTGAAAACTACTGAACTACCTTACCTCAACTACTGCCTCTTTCGTTGAATAAGTCGAATGTTCAGGGTCAATGATGCATATTTCTCAACTATCGAGTGTCCTAATATCAGGCAGAATAACAAATGCCAAATAACCAATTGCATTTTTAGCCATCCAATCAGTAAAAAGAGATCACACCCAGATGAAGAGACGGACGGCAGCAACAAGAAGGCGAAGGATATTTCCATGATCCTACCCAAATCCTTAGCCAATCTGAAGGTTTCAAGGACAACCAGGTCAACTGCCGCCAAAGAACTCGCTAAGTTTTTTCAACTGCAGAAGACGGTTGAAAACCCAAACAAAGAGGCAGTGGAGGAGGAATTCAAGATTTGCTCCGAAAGCACAAGCGAAGATGAGTACAGGCGAAGAATAAAGAGCATAACACAGCCGCAAGCGAAAATCAGTAATATAAGCAGCAGAGGTGTTAAGCTTGCCGATATAGACACGCTTAAAGATCCCCGCTTCATACTTCCAAGGGAAATACCTGGTGGTGCAGCTCCCGCATCCATCCAGGATAGAAAAAAGTTCATTCAGCTGATTGTAGATATTTACAAAGCGTCGGTTCCAGATTTCCAGACTCCAATTCTTCGGGCTACCGAGGATGAATTCAAAATTGCCACTTCGACTACAAGTAATACCTATTCACAAACCATAAAGAGGTTCGCATACGACTTGAAACGAAACCCTGATAAGATTTTGAGTCTGTCGACCCAAAAGAATGAAATGTCAGAAAAGGAGTTGATATCAAAGCTCAATGAACTTGTGATACCTAAAGAGAAGTTGGAAAAGTTCGGATATATCATGGATATTCCTCCACCAGCAAGCATATTTGAAGAGACCGAAGACGTTCGCCCATGCAAGAGATGTGGCAAGGAGTTCAAATTGTCAACCCAGCAGGAGCCGACAAAGTGCCTCTATCATTCTGGCAGAAACAGGAAGAAAGGTAGACTTGTGAGAGAATGGACATGCTGTGGAGGAACAGTGGGCGACTGCGATCCGTGCAGTGTAGCTGAGCACCATGTGTATCAATGGTCTACCCCAACAGAACTTGACACAGCCATCCCGTTCACACATACTGGAGATTTGCCTTTAAGCAAGAATGCCTTTGCTGCCTTAGGTTTGGATTGCGAAATGGGGTACACAACTATGGGTTTTGAACTTCTCAGAACCACGGTGATTGATTTTGTCACGGGTGAGGAAGTACTAGACATATTGGTGAAGCCGAAGGGAAAAGTCATCGACTTGAACACTAAATGGTCAGGAGTTGCAGAAATTAAGGGAGAGTCAGTAACTTTTGAGGATCATCTTTCGTTACTTAATGAAGTATTGGACAAAAATACAATACTAGTCGGACATGGGTTGGAAAATGATTTAAATGCAATGAGGATCATACATGATAAAATTGTCGACACTGCAATATTATACCCCAAGCACAAGGTAACCCCACAAATGAGATTTTCATTAAAGTACTTATGCTTTACATATTTGGGTAGGACAATTCAAACTGGTGAACATGATAGTAGTGAGGATTCCTTAGGAGCGATAGATGTGGTGAAGTATTTTATCAAGAAAGAACACGGGCATTAAATACATAAAAGGGCATTTACAAACAAGATTCTATTGTATATATGGATACTATTCGTGGTGATTCCCATCTACCTAGTCGTCCAAAATTCTGTAGTGGGCGTGGGATACTTGTGCAATTGATCGTTTACATGAAGGCGTTCTTCCATTGATGCAACGAAATGTCCCGTTCATGGGGATACGTAAAAATTCGATAGAAGTTAGCGAGCCGTTGAACTCAGGATCAGATATGTCGAAACCACAAGATGATGCTATCTTAATATTTTTCTCCAACTCAACCTCTAGAGATATTCGATCTAGTTTGACTTGTGCAATATCAAAGTATCCGATTGGACACTCCAAGTCATAATTCAAATTCTCGAAATCATAAAATGCTAGCTTGAACCCTGGGTGATTCTCGACCTTTTCTATAATATTTTCTTCAATTTCACTGAAGAGTGGATTTCTTTCTCTAGTGATGTCTTGTTGGATCTTCAAATGAATAGCTTCAGTGGGCTTCAATACTGCAACGTACCTGTCGTTTGTATTCAACCTGCACTCTGACGCTTCAAAATGCTCGTGAATCACTTGTAAACTCTTGGTATGGAACGTGATCGTTGTGTCTAGAACGCATTGACGATTAGTGGAATATGAGGATTGTGGAAAGAGAGAATCGTGAGCCAATGATAATTCCCTAGCCACTGCTGAATCATGATGTGATTTTGTCGTTACTCTGAGCACCTCGTAGTTTTTGAGGGATGTTCTGTATGAGCTGTAACTTGCAGAAACGGAAAAAATTCTCCATAGAAACTGAACGAAAAGGATCAAGATCTTCATAGTGACCTACGTCCTGGCCCATCCATCCAGTACAAATTTGTAGCTTCAGGTTCATTTGCAGAACATTGGGTTTGCATCTTTCGCGTGGGGTACAAAGAGTCACTAAAATTCGCAGCCAAAGTTTGCGCAAATTGAAATTTCACAGCGGCATAAACGTTTTTGAAGTTTCGTCATCACTCTTTACTGTTCTACTCCACGAATCATCTATTGTGGAGTACGTAGCAAGCGTTTCTTTTTTTCTTGGTAGTACAGACATTTTGGAAAGACATGGCTTGATGTTATGCGTTTCTTTCATATGCTTTGAAAAGAGGAGATAATACTTCTCAATCATTCGATTGAAAAGTAAGGTTTTATTTCTGAGTCTAAACTATGTAGAGCGTGTTCTTTTGATACCCCGTGCATCACGTATCCCTACTTCTACAGGAGGTGAAAACTTATTTTTACGATTTCCAACTTACGTTTAGGGGTAGTTTCGTCATAGCGTACTTGGAATTAATGAACGCTTCGCTCTTAATCTATATTTAGGGAAGCCGTTTGGAGTGTACGGGTTTTTGGCAGAATTTCCGCAAACTTAAAATTTCTTGGAGCTGCATTAAGTGTATGGTAATGCATCGTCAAGTAGATAGCTGCGATTAGTTCACTTAATGAATTTGATCTCCATAGCAGCAGCAAAAGTGTTAGGACATGGTGGAGCACAGGTATGCTTCTTATGGCCTAGTATTGTTTCAACGGTCCCCCATAACAGTACTGAGCGGCAGCAAAGGAGAGAGTCCACTTTGAATAGCTGCGAAACAAGCATTTCATAAACTCATTTCCGCTACATATGCGATCATGCGAAACGCAGGGACGCTTATTTGCTCCTAATTTTAGTATATTGTAGCAACAGAATACTACCGTTACCTTTATTTCTATTAATATCAACTCATTAAGAGGATACAGACTCAAACCACGACAACCTTCGGGGTATATAAGACGGCGACAATGACTCCCTAAGTCCCATTTTCCACTCACTTCTGCAACCAAAACACAAAAACCAAAATGCAGTTTTCCGCATCCGTATCTTTCTTGACCCTTTTAGCTGTTGTCACCGCAGCTAAGCAATTTAGCCTTATTACAATCCACTCTGGTTCTTCCTTCCAGTACCAAAGTATCGTTACTACAAGCTCTGGTGACCTTGGAGTTAGTTCTGCTGCCGATGGAAAGTTTACTTTGGAAGACGATGGAACCTTACTCGATTTTAACGGAAACCCAGTAGGAATCACTTCTGCTGGCGTTGTATCCTCAGGTAAAGACAAAACACTGGTCTCTAAATCTTTTGGTTTGAATAATGAAGAATTGACTTTCGGCGGAAAGCAAATCTTCAGAGCATGTCCAAATGCTAGTAAGAATGGGTATGTTCTTTCAGTGGAGGACTGCGCAGGTGCAACCGGAATTGTTGTCAGAGGAGTTGACATTGCTGATGTTCTGGTAAAGTCATCTGCAACTCCAACACATGCATCCCACACCTCAACTTCAACTCCAGCACCTGCTCCCTCTCGTGCACCAGCACCAGCACCCGCACCAGCACCAGCACCTGCAAAATCCTTCGGTGTTGTTACTATCCACTCAGGAACCAGTTTTCAATACGATGCTGTTAAGAAGGTCGATTCCCATCCCCATGTTTTCTCCGTAGGTGGAAGTGAGGGAAAAGATGTGACTTTTACCCTCAAGAGCGATGGTTCATTAGTTGATCAAGATGGTAGAGGCGTTAACGTCGATCCAAACACCGGCGAGGTTGGTAACGTTGATCCATGGGGCAAAGAAAAACCAACCACCGGATTTCTGATCCAAAACCAAGATTTAGTCCTCAACGGTAACAGTGGTTTCTTTGCTTGCCCATCTGGTGAGAACAGGTTCTCATTGTCCAAGAAGCAATGCATTGGTGGAACCGGTGTCTCATTGCATGTTGTGACATAAACTGTGTTCTCCTACAAATACGGCTTTTGATAGTTTACCTTCGAGAGCTTCCCAAAAACTAGTATAATAACAACTTTCTGCTCGTGATACTTTCCTTTTCGTTGCAATACACCATTGCTGCTCCTCCGTTTTAGGTACACGCAAATCAATTTTCAAATATTTGCAGCCACCTACATATAAGTCGTTGCACCATCATGTTTTGATTTCAGTGCGTTTAGACGCGAAACGCGTAACTCGTCTACACATTAATATTTTTATTATTAATTTTATTGTTTTTATTTTTTTGTCTGTAGTACCGTTTTATAGGCGTACCTTTCCTTGGTAGAGGGCTTTTTTACTGTGCCTACTGGATCTTATTCTCTTTTCACTTCCCTAGGTTACTTGAATATACAATTCTGGCCAATAAACCATTCAGGAAACCAAAACACCCCCAATGGCTGTAACTCCACTCAGAGACAAGGTGGCCAAGCCTGCTTCTAGCGGGAAGATGAAGCAGATGTCGCTCATGTCCTTCTTCAAACCACAAGCACAGAAGTCTTCGCCAGTGAAGACAGAGAGCGAGAAGGATGACGAGAGATCGGAAATCCACTCCACGCCACTGACTTCAGACACGGAACCCCCAGTCTCCCAAATCAAACACAAGATGCTCGATTCGTCTCCCTTGAAGAGAGTCAAGTCTCAAAACAAAGATAAGAAAAGAAATACTGAACAGGCAGAGGAGAAGAAGATAACTCAAGAAACTCCAAGTGCCACTGTCGATGTCAAGGCTTCAACTATACAATCATCTCCAGTTGCTGGGAACGGCAAGCGTAGAGCAGCCGCAGCTAGATCGATAAGCTACACTGAGACCGATTCTGAAGCTGAAGATGATGTCAAGTCAGGCAGAAAGAAGAGGAGAATCGTCGATAGCGATGATGAGGATGAGGATGAGTTCAAGCTTGATGACGCGGCCGAAGATGACGATGACGACGATATGAGTGATTTCATCGTCCCTGACGAAGACGAAGATGACGTTGCAGGTGCAGTAAGCGACGACGATGAAGATGAAATCGTGGTTAAATCTCTGAAGAAGAAGACAAGCTCGAACAAGAAGAGATCAAGCAGTCCTCAGGAGGTAACCCCAACAAAGAAATATACCCCAAGCAGCTCCTCAAACGGCGCCCTTGGTGAAAAGTTTAACTCAGGGTCTTCGTACTCAGCTTCCACCACCACTCCATCGAGTCTGAAAACAGCAAAGCAATCCATTGCTACCTCATCTCCAGCCTTTGGCAGGAAGAACTTCACGAAAGAAAACGAAGAGAGGTACCAATGGCTTGTCAACATCAAGGACGCCAACAAGAACCCGATCGATCACCCAGACTACGATTCAAGAACATTGTATGTTCCTCAGTCAGCCTGGTCCAAATTCACTAACTTTGAGAAGCAATATTGGGAAATCAAGTCCAAAATGTGGGACACTGTTGTATTCTTCAAGAAGGGGAAATTTTATGAATTGTACGAAAATGATGCCATGATTGCAAACTCCAAATTTGACCTAAAGATAGCAGGTGGTGGTAGGGCTAACATGAAGTTAGCAGGGGTACCAGAAATGTCTTTTGAATACTGGGCAAAGGAATTTGTAAGTAATGGATATAAGGTCGCTAAGGTTGACCAAGTCGAGACTCTACTTGCAAAGGAGATGAGAGGCAATGAAGGTGGAAAGGAAGAAAAGATCATCAAGAGAGAATTGACCTCAGTATTGACTGGAGGTACCTTAACCGACTTGAACATGATTACTGATGATATGGCTATTTACTGTTTGAGTATCAAACAGGAAGGCAAGAAGTTTGGAATTGCCTTTGTCGATACCTCAACTTCAGAATTGCAGCTTATCGAAATCGAGGAGGAGGATATTGATGAATGCAGTAAGTTGGATACTATCATCACCCAGATAAAGCCCAAGGAAATAATCTGTGAAAAGAACAATTTGTCAACTATTCCAATGAAAATCTTAAAGAGTTCTTCATCATCTGGTATTATTTGGAATTACTTAAACCCGGAATCCGAATTCTGGGACTACGATACAACTTTGGAAGAACTTGTCAAGAGCAGATACTATCCGGCTGATGATTTGGACGACTACAAAAGTTACCCAGAGGTCCTTATTAAGTTTAAGGACGAAAAAACAGTTGGGTTCACTGCCTTTGGTGGGTTATTGCATTACCTCAAGAACTTGAAGCTTGACGAAAGTATCATGACAATGAAGAACATTCATGAGTATGATATGCAGAAGTCTTCTTCAACAACAAACTTACTACTTGATGGTATCACTTTGTCAAATCTTGAAATTTTGACAAATACTTTCGATGGTACCGATAGAGGTACCTTATTCAAGCTCACCAATAGAGCTATTACATCATTCGGTAAGAGAATGTTGAAAAATTGGATCTTGAACCCATTATACAGAACTGAAGATATCAACAGAAGATACGATTCTGTTGAATACTTGATGAATAATGGTGAGTTTAGGGATGTTCTTGAGAGAGGTTTAGGGGATATTCCTGACTTAGAGAGATTAATCGCCAGGGTTCATGGTAAAACTTTGAGATTCAGAGACTTCTTAAGAGTTGTCGAAGGCTTTGAAAGGATTGAGAGACTCGTCATGCAATTGAAGGGCTATGATTTGGAAGGAACTGGCTCGTTAAAGAACTATGTTGACAAGTTCTCACATGACCTTTCCCAAGCCATTGGTGAATGGGGAGATGCATTTGATAGAGATAGTGCTATTAATGATACTATTGTTCCAGAGGCTGGTATTGATGCTGAATTTGACGACTCACAATTGAAAATGCAAAACTTGGAGAAAAAATTAGGAGAGTACTTGAGGACATACAAGAAGGAATACAAATCACATGAGATTTGTTTCAGAGATTCCGGAAAGGAAATATTCCTTATTGAAATGCCAATAAAGATCAAGAACATCCCAAAGGATTGGCAACAAATGGGATCAACTTCCAAAGTGAAAAGATTTTGGTCCCCAGAAGTTAAGAAATTGGTGAGAACCTTAATGGAGCAAAGAGAGACGCACAAAATGCTTTGTGAGGGATTACGTTTCAGAATGTACGAGAAGTTCGATAAGAACTACAACGTATGGATTCACACCATTAGGCAATTGGCCCAATTGGATTGTTTGGTCGCCTTGACCAAGACTTCAGAGTCTATTGGCTTCCCATCGTGCAGACCTGAATTTGTCGAATCAGAAACTAGTATGATTGACTTCAGAGAATTGAGACACCCTTGCTTTATTGGCGACAATTTCATTCCCAATGATGTGATTTTGGGAGGCGAAGAAGGTGCTAAAATTGGATTGTTGACAGGAGCAAATGCCGCCGGTAAATCTACATTGATGAGAACAACAGGTCTTGCAGTCATTTTGAGTCAACTTGGATGCTTAGTGCCTGCAGAGCTGGCCAAACTTACACCAGTTGACAAAATTATGACTAGATTGGGTGCAAACGACAACATTATGCAAGGTAAATCAACCTTCTTTGTTGAATTATCAGAAACCAAAAAGATCCTCGAGAATGCCACTCCAAATTCGTTGGTCATCCTTGATGAATTGGGACGTGGTGGGTCTTCAAGTGACGGTTATGCCATTGCTGAATCTGTGTTATACCACTTGGCCACGCACATTCAATCATTGGGATTCTTCGCTACACATTACGGTACTTTAGGTCTTTCGTTCAAGACCCATCCAAAGATAAGACCCATCAGAATGGCGATTGTCGTGGATGATGCCGAAGGCAGTAGAAATATCACCTTTTTGTATAAGCTTGAAGAAGGCTCCGCCTCGGGATCATTTGGTATGAATGTTGCATCCATGTGTGGCATACTGGAAGATATTGTCAGTAAGGCGGAAATTGCAGCTAAGGAGTACGAACATACTTCGAAGTTGAAGAAATTAACAGAAATGATGTTACATAGTGGACAAGATGGAAGCTCGATGAATCTCAGTCTTGGATTACAAAGTGACTTTAGTTGGTTTGTTAATGATTACAATGGGTTAAATACAAGTGTGGCAGTGTCGAACGAAAACGTTAAGAAATGCACATTGAAGAGTGTTTTCAAGATGATTGATTTACTTTGAGACATATAGGGTTATAGATTGCATAAATTAGATTTTCACATGGTACTAGCATGTAGGGAGTGAATGTGAGTTGTAGTGGAAGGTTCCATGGCACATCTTTATGGTATCGAATTAGCAGATGGCTGCAAAGAATATTCTACGAGAATCATAAACACGGAATATTAAGCTTATAGCTGATCTTCCATAGAAAACACTTGCAAGAGGTACCTGTACCCGTGATGTAGCTAAGAAGATTAGATATATCCACCACGATATTAGCCCCTACGCCTACTATCTAAAATTTCGGTGTCTGGTCATGTGGGCTGTTTTTGTCGTACTTCCTCAAATTCTAGCCATAGAGTCGCACCATACAAAATCATATGGGGAATCCAGGTAACTCCACACTCTTCTCTTCACACACACACACTCATCATTCCACAATGACTTTCATCGCCAAATTAGGTCTTAACAATATTGCCCCTTACCATGTCTTACTCTATTCATTTCTCTTTGGGGCCAGCACCTTCCACTCGTTCATTGCCTCCCCAATTGCCTTCAAGGTGTTGAAGAGAGAGCAATTCGCCGCCTTGCAGAACAAAATCTTCCCTTCGTACTTCATTGGACAAGCCGCTATTCCAATCCTTTTGGGACTTACCGCTCCATACAAGCTCTGTCCTTTCGGAATTGGCTTGTTATCGGTTTCGGCCATTGGCGGAGCCATCAACTACTTCTTCTTATTGCCATGGTGCCGTGGTATTAAGGAGGAGAGAACCAAGTTACAGCAAGAGATTGGTGGCGCCGACGCCAAGCCTACTCCAGAGTTGCTTGAGTTGAACAAAAGGTTTGGATTTGCCCATGGCATGTCGTCCTTGGCCAACTTGGTTTCCATCGTATCGTTAGGGGTCTACGGTCTCTACTTGACCAAAGGTTTGATACTTAGAGTGAATTAAAGGTGACAGCTTTTTATTGACTTTAGTAGATAGTTAGTTAGTTTGTTAATATACATGTATTTAGGTTTCATTTGTGTATCGGCAATGGGAGTCTAGTTGCTCTTCTTCTCAGCGGCCTTCTCAGCAGCTCTTTCCTCCGCGATCTCCACTCTGTAAATATATGGATAAAACTTGGCCAACAACCAGAAGATACTGCCCACCAAGTTGACGACAAACAACGACCCGTGCAAGACAACTTTGTGAGTTTCCAAATTTGGGTTCAATACAAGTTGCCTCATAATGTAGGCGTAGTGGAAGAGCAACTCACAGAGCACAAAGAAACTGACAGAACTGAATTGGATATCGTGGATCGCCTTTGGGGTGAAGAAAGGTTCCTGCTTCCCTGCCCTGGTGATCTTTGAAGCGGCCTTGGTGGTCTTTGGGGTGGCTTTGGCTGGCATTCTTGTGTACTTTACTTTGCCTAATAGTCTAAGCTACTGTGTAGCAAGAGAAACGTCCAAGGTGGGTCTTGTGCGGCATGCACCGCACGATGAGATTTTCTCCAGATTTTTTTTTCCGCTCCAACCACTCCTTACGCAAGAATGCTGCAAATTCACCTACAGCGAGTCTGGGTACTTTTCTTTTAATCATAACTTCATTATAACAACTATATAACAAAAAATAAATAAAATAAATAAATAGATCCATAACAAATAATAATAATAACAGCTGTTCAAGAACATGTACGTAAAATAAAACACGAAACAACTATTTCCCCAAATCGTCAGATAATAAATAAAATTGAACAAGTGCCAATTTGGTACCTCCTAAAACTTTTCACCTTCGACCATATGGTCCAGACTTCACTTTTTTTTTCTTTTGTTTTTCTTCATACTTCATTAAAAATTTCATTAGTATTGCTTTGGTCTAATTAGCTGTCATGCAAACCTATCTTTTCTGATCGTCGTTTTGCATTATGTATTTTTGTTTTTTATTTTCCTTTTATTTCGTTTTTGAACCCTCCTTTTACAAAAGGGCCGGGCGGCTGATAGACTCAAGAGAGAATTCTGCCTTCATTATCAATCATAAACTTTCGTAATTGCGATAAGCTACCGCTCAATTTCTGGAAAATGCACATCTTGACATTTGTATCGTATAAGTAACCAAGAATCAATTCACCAATCTTCAAAATGTATAAAGATTTTTCTAAACTATAGTTTGTGTTGGCGAACCCGCTTCCGTTGTTACTGTACAAATACAAGTTGGCAAAGTCATGTTCCAACTTCAAGTTTTCGTACTTTTCTTTCAAGAAAACTTCAATCTTACCCAAGATCTTTAAGACAATATCGAATCTCTGATTCAATTCCTGGTCAAATTCATTCATCAGCTCTCCTTGGAACTCATTGATGATATGGTTACCGCTGCTCTTAAAATGGTTCTTGCGAATCATAAACGTGGAAAAGAGTGAGAAAATTGTGAAAATGTGGAACAACATTTGCGAATGGATGGAAGCCTTCAGGTTATCAAATTCATCATAGACCTTCAAATTCATCAATCTCTCAAATTCGGAGGATGTATTTTTGATGTTGACACCCCTGGAATTGTCTCCATTGCCGTTGGCACCAGCGCCACTCATACTGTTAAGAGATTCATTCACCAAATCATGGAAACTGTCAGTGCGAATGAAATTGAAGTCAGTTCCATTAGTAGTCATAGAATCAGAACTTTGAAGTTGATGGTGGTGGTGGTGTTGACCATGTTCGCCAGGAGCAGCATCTTCAGTCTTGAACAAAATCAACTTCAAGATAACAATGCAGCAGTCAACGATCTTCAAATAATCAAAGTCGCTAATACTATTCATACTCATTAACAAATTATTGAAGTTCTTGGACAATTCATCGTAGTTTCTCAACCAACTTTGCTCTTTGACCAATTTGATATTGACCAACGAAGATATCTTTGTGAAGTTGGCTAATAAAGCATAATCCAACTTTTCGAAATCTTCCAGTGCCTTGTTCAACGAATCGAATTGACCATTGCTTTCTTTACCGATAAATCTAGTCAAGTTGTCGAGTATAACGAAAACATCCACGTTTCTCATTTCCTGGTACTGCTTAATTTCGAAGATACCATGGATAATAGATATGAACCCATAGAGTGACAAATTCTTCAACTTGTCGTTTAATGCCAAATTGGGTGCAGGCTGGTTCGTGTTGAAATTCTTAGTTATCAGTAACAATGCCTCTCTGAAAATAATCTTGTTGTTACTACATTCAGCGATAAGCTCACCGATGGAAATTCCGTTGTGCTGTTGTTTGTTATCCTGGAAGTGCTGGAAACTTCTGAAATTCCACAAGTATTCTTCCTTTTTGTTAGGTGCATCAAGCATACCCAAGTCGTTGATGCTCAAAGTGAGTGGCACGTTGTACATCATAAGAAGGAAATTGGTCAATCTATAAATCATGAAGACAATTCTCTTTTGTGATTGAATGTTGATGTTGTTCTTGAATTTGAGTTCGTCTTGCACGTCGTAGGAAAAGAGTGACTTTGAAGGACTGTGCCCGCTAGATTTTGAATCGCCAGATTCTCCCAGGCACTTTAAGAAAGTTTCGTAATCTTCACCGTAGATCGAAAACAATACAGTTCTATTACTTTTGATACTAGTCTTGACCAACGAGTTCAAGGCGTTGAGTTGCCTAATGACAATGTAGACATTGTTCTCGTTGTCCGAGAATAATCCGTAGATAACCGAAAGGGTAAGCGATTGAATGAGCCAGAGAGGATTAACCGATTGTGGAATCTTCTTGTCGTCTCCGACATTGCTGTTACCAGCACCACCTTGTGCTTCACTCTGTGGACCACCTGGAGCTGCTCCAGAAGCATTTTGATCATCAACCGAGTTCTTTCTACTTTCCAAGTAAATGTGGATCGTCCTCCTTGAGGCTTCATACAAGTGTTCACTATCATTCTTATTATTTGTTAACAAGGCACCGATAGTGGCCACCAATAAAGGTAAACACACTCTGGCACTTTCATTCGTTAACTCTTCATTGGACGTCATACTCATGATTTCATATTCGTTCAATTTCAGAATATGAATAAATGGGAAATGAGACAAGAATATGTTGACAAATGTGTTCAAGTAGAATTCCAACTTTTCGTTTGATGGAATGGATGGTGTCATTATTCCACTGATTGGGTACTTGCTCAAAGCCCTGTTTATCATGTATCTCATATTGTTTGTAAACAACTTGTTTTTGTTGTAGTTTCCAGGCTTGAAATGCGAAGCTCTCTTCTTACTGTGCGATGGAACAGCTTGGGGTGACATCGATGACTTGGCACCTTCCAAGTTTACTATCGGATTCTGGTTTAAGAATTCTCCCACTTGCAGTGGCTGCTGTTGCTGAGGCGTGCTCGAGTTGTGTGGTGAACTGGTCTCAACCCCTGATGACGAGACTGACGCATTGTCACCGTAGAAAGAGTAACCATTGGGCATGAACTTGGAATTCACATCGTACTCGTGGGTCAACTCGCCGATATCGTTAAGGAAGTTCAAGTCTAGGTTGGGGTTGCTGTGGTAGTTCTTCTTGTCACTTGCTCCTGGCGGCTGGCTGAAGTTTTGGGGGGAATGCGAGAACTGAGGGTGAGCGCCATCATGCTGGTCCTCCTCGTCTTCTTGCTTGATAGTACTCAAACCCATCGGTAACCTGAAGTTTTCAAACTTAGCAGCGCCAAGCATGGATTCGGGAATATCGTAGAAGGAGTAGCCGTAGTCGCCTCCAGATGTGTGTTCAGGCATTAACGAGCTCATGTTCGATCTCAAAGGGTTCGATGAACCGTTCCCGGGGCCATTGAGTTCAGGGTTACTGCCAGAATTACTGTTTCCTGCACTGCCTGGAGGATGGTTGAAATGTGAGTGGGGGTGTGGCTGGAGCTGGTGCAGTTCTGACATCATGTACCCTGGGGCAGCAGCACCTTCGAATGCGTTAAACGATTGAATACTGTTGAGACTGTCGCTGCGCACATGGGCAGGAATTGCACCTGAGAAGGAGCCGTGGTGGGACACGTTAGAAGGCATGTCGTCACCCAAGGAAAGTGAGGTGATGGATTGGTGCTTGCCATTGCGTGAGCCTGCACCACGTAACATGGGGGTTGACTGCTGCAGCAACCCACCTGGGTGCTCGTTTCCAGTCATGCCGGGAATGGTGGACAAGTTATTCAACCAGTTATTTTCGTCAGCGTGGGTGGTTGGCACCACCTGTGGGGTAGAAAACTCAATGTTATCGGTACCAGGGTACATATCGTTGAATTCCGAGATCCCCACCGAGTAGTTTGCACCGGACTGTGCTGAGAAGGAGGCACCACGGTTTCTGCTCAACTTCTTGCGGTCAAACATTTGTCTTTGAAGGGAGGAGGTGGCGTCCTTGATGGAGCCGCTGCGGCTCACCTTCAGCTGTGGAGTGGTAGGAGGAGCACCTGCGGCACTGCCGCCAGGGAATTTCTTCTGGTTGAACAAGTTCAAGTTGAACTGGACAGAGTCCATAGACGACGCCTGGGTGGAAAGACTGGCTCTCTTGGAGTTGGATACAGGCGATTTGTTGTCATCCGGGGTTGTTTCGTCCAAAAGCTCGTCATCCATGTCCATGTCGCCCATGCCGTCGTCCATGTCCATGTCGTGGGACTGAGATCCAGATCTCTTGATGGACTTCCTGCGGAGTCTGGTTATGGCGTCAGCACAGCCAGCGTGTAGCTTTTGGGCGTGACGCAACAACAAATCTCGCCTGGAGAACTTTCTCTGGCATACCCCACAACTGAAGGGCTTTTCTTTTGTGTGAGATCTTTCGTGACGTCTGAGATGCTCCAATCTGGCGAACGCTCGCGTACACACCTGGCAGACGAAGAGCCGGGGCTTACCAGACGGGGTTGTTCCGAAGGCTGTGAGTTCCACAGGTATGTTCTTTTGCTTTTTGGCGCTGGGGCTGCCGGTTCCCGAGGCTCCAGCTCCGTTGCCGCCATTGCTGCTATTGTTACTGTTTTCTGGGGCACTGGAGTTGTTGTCTCTGCCAGAGTTGCCCCCGTTGAGAAGCTGAGTATCGATTGGTTCTGCTTTTAAACCAAAATCCATACTTGCTTGTAGTTTTACCTGAGATATCATACTCAAGCCAAGTTGTAAATATAAGGGAAGCCAACCAAAAAAAAAAAATAAAAATAAAAATAAAATTCAACCAGAAAAACACAAAGCGCTAAAAAAAAAAATCCTTGCTGAGTTTCTCGCTGAAAAATATTAAAAAATGTAGTGACCCTGCGGTTTGTCAATTCTGGCACACTAGCGTAGTAGCGGTATGGGTTAGTTGGCGTGGTTTGCTCCGGCGGTTGGTAGTCACTCCGCTATTGTGTGTGGTGATGTTGTTTTGCAGACGAAATGAGTCGGATAATCTGAAACACAAAGTGGAAACGGATGTCGGGGGTAGTGTGTGTCTTTTTGCGTGGGGGTGTGTGAGCTGTTAGAGCCGGTTTATTGTGTAAAGTGCCCACTCTTCGGTTAAAATATGGGGTAAATTACGTATTAAGAGGAAAAAAAGTTTATACGAGGCCAAAAAATAATTATGACAATCAAATATCAAAAAAAAAATATTCTTGAATCTCTAAACGGAATCTGTTAGTAAAGCCGAGCCGAGGGTTTAGGTGGTCCAACAAAAGAAGCTAGCTCCAAGACACGAGTTGATCTCTTTCTCTGACGGTACTGGCGAGTGTGAGCGCGGTGAGGGTGAGGATGACCAAAAATTCCAGCAGCTACCTCCAGATAAGTGAGGCCTGAAATGAGGTACACCTCTGTTTTTTCTCAGCTGCGGTATTGTTTAAGCTCTCAGTCCAACAATTTCAACAATAAGAAATTCCAGGAGGACCGTACCGAAAAAAAGAAAAGTACCGAAAAAAAAAAAGCTAAAAAAAAAAATAAATAATTATTGAGCAAGGAGTGCAAAATCACTAGGAAAAGGAGTGGTATGGGCGAGCAATTTGCCAGACTGGGCGCAAATGACGGGTGGGACGATTCAGCTGGGGGCCAACAATGCGGATGCAACGTAGGAATTGCAGGTGATGTCAGGGAGGTCGGTGGGAGGTGTACGAGTTTTTGTATGGGGCGCTGAATGCTGGTGGAACTTACCGGTTTTGGGGGGAAAAAAAGGAGGGGGGACGATGAGTTTAGAGTTGGTTGATCTTTTCTAGCTGATCTGGTACTCTGGCTCACTTGTCGTCTGGTGGTGGTGGTGGTCGTAGGTAGGTGGTTTGTGTAGCTCTTTGTTGTCCTGGGTGCTGGGTCGCTGTCGCTGTCGCTGCCCCACAAAATAAAATTCTTTTTTTTTTTTTGAGCAAAAGGCGGGGGAAATCTTTAATTAGTGTGCTCTACGCTAATTTTCTTTTCTCGTTATGCTTGCACTTTTAGGCTTGGATTTTCGGGCTCAACCGTGTCGTATCTGACTTGATCTCGAGGTATAATCCGGGCAGACCAGTCTGGAGGCTTGAAGCTGTCTTTAGGTATCGATACGTGTATACTCACAATGTACAATTGTCTTCTCTCTCTAAAACCTCATTCAAAGTTTCAACAAATGGTATGGTTTTGCTGAAGAAGAGAATGAATAAATTTTAACTTTTTGTTTTTTTTTGTATTTTCGTTTTTTCTTATTTTCTGGGGAAGTAGATGGCTCCAGGGTTCCGCAAAGACCAATAAAAAAAGGTTATTTGAAAAGGTTGTATACAAAACTCGATTAAAGCGTGACAGATTTTGATATAAGTGGTTTGGGCAATGCCGTTTAAAATAGTGCAGCGGCAAAGTAGTGCCCGTACCGGATTCTCCATACAATAACCACACGAAAATTACAAAAAATCTGGGGTCATACTGCGAGCCCTGTGCTCGCGCAACACCGACGTAATCTTAAACTCCTTTTGCTTGCGAGATGCAACGGAATCTTGCCCAAATAAATCAGCACAAAAAAAGACTGAAAGCTTAAACCTGGACACTAATAGGGCAATACATGGCCATTAAGGTTTATTATTTGAGCAACGGCAGGCCCGAATAGAAGAATTCTGTGGAAAAAATAATGTGATACAATATATTTGCTTGTCATTCATTCATCGGAGTATGAGATAAGTCTAATGTATGAGAGGTGACAAAGAAATAATAAATAAAAAAAAAAAAAATAGGAGAATCTTGAAATTACGGAGGGGGCCAGAACTGGTAATCTGGCTTAACCGAAATCGCAAAAACCAGGGCAATATCTGGGGAAGTGAAAGGAGGGGGGGCGAGAGGGCATCTCGAGCATTTACTAGGCCACTACGAATATGTAATCTGGGGTATGTATTTTCTGAGTATTAAACGCTCTGCCCCACGACCGCCCCTCTGTCCCCCCCCTCCTCCACCACATTAAATATAGCATTCTGGGCCAGTTCTTATTTTAAAGTATTTTAATAGTCAGTGCATACAAGTAGAGGCGTAGACGCACTCGTACTCTGAGTTCGTAAGATGTAAAAAGCAAGTGACCTTTCCCCCAGGTTAGGTTCTTAGGAATACACCCGATAAAACCGGAGTAAACCTTAGCTTTGTTTGCTCCTGGCTAGTGACGCACTGTGTGCTAAATTTGGCTCATTTCAGGTCGGCCATCGCAGCCAAGGTGGGCCCAATCATGATGATTCTTTTATGAAAGCTACTCACTAAACACACACACTTGCGTGTTGACATAGCAATAAACGAAGAGAACGGGTTCTCGGTTCTCTGCATTGTAGCCATTTGGATAGCATCAATTGCCGCTCGTCCATTGTTGTTCCTGACGAAATAAACAGGAGAGAACAAATCCTGTAGCATATGCAATTGACACTGTGAGACTACTCGGCTAATTAGTCTTCTTGATGCCTGATAAAAATTTCAAGGGGTTACGATTACAGGCTTCAGATGTATGGTGGAAGGTGAACGTCGTTTTCTCTATGAAAGTTCCCTTGTCAACTCATTTAGTTATTTTTTTCCAATCCTGAGCCTGCAACAAACCTTAATTCAAACAATACAAAAATCGGCACAGAATAAGCTAATGTGTACTGTCGGACTGAACTGTGTGAACTGTTTAAGTAATATCTCCGTGTTTTCTAATGAGATAGGGCCGAATTTGGTCTGATTAGTCTTCTGCTGCCATCATATGCCTATTCCCGCTACAAATTGCGTCTGCTTTTCGCCCAACGAAACGTGAGTCTGGCCAGTGGGCACATGCACTTTTTTTATTTCCATATCGTTCATTCGTATCCTATTCTCGAAAATTCAACGTGCACTGCTGTATAGGTAGTTTCCACTTAGAATGTCAAATATGCTAGCGAGAGAGATTTTCTGGGGTAATCGAGAATGTGTGCTTTTCTACGGGTGGCCCACTGGTTCGCGTTATGCCTGGCTGGGAAATTTTCACTGAAACTCCCACCGAAGGGCTCCATTCTGGAACTTTGAGCTTTGCCAACAGCTACAAGAAGCGATTCAATCGGAAATCTCGCGCTTCTTACTGGTCCATCAGCATGAGCTTTAGAGATGCGCTTCAAACATACATAGATACACCGGAAAGGCATCCGTCCGCCGTACTATTCTCTGATGAAAATGTAGTCATAATCAAGGACATGTATCCTAAATCCATGAAACACTATCTCATCTTGCCCCGGTCTCACACACACGTCCATCCCTTAAAGGTGTTCGAGGAGTATCCCGAATTTTACAAAACAATCGCAAAGTATGTAAGTATGGCCAAGAATTTGCTATTAGAGAACTTGGTAAGGGAAGGCGTCGAGGGCATGGGCGACGACCACGAAAAATTCAAAAACACCTTCATCAAGGCGGGAGTCCATACAGTCCCGTCCTTGAGAAACCTACATGTACATATCATTACGAAGGACTTCCACTCGGCCAGGTTGAAGAACAAGAAGCACTACAACTCGTTCACGACGGACTTCTTTGTTGATTTCGCCGACCTTGATCCACAATACCGTGACTCCGCCGCTGCTGCTATCTCCAGCCAGCGCGAAGTGCGCAAGCAAAATCTCGATAAGGTTGCCAGTACGGAAAAACAAAATCACGTCAAGGTGGAGGCCCAAAAGGGCAAGATAAATCTCAAACTCGTCGACACTGAAGCCGACACGGACATAGAGTCCGTAAGCAGCGGGGACGACGAGAGTGCTGCAAAGACTCCACAAGAGCCAAGGACCCAAGACATCCAAGACAATCCTATCGAAGATAGCGAGACACCACTGGCTCTCCATAAATCTCGGAGAGAGCCTCATCTGGAACACGCTCGTAACCTGGACTTGAATCTGCCCTTGTTGTGCGTGTACTGTGGGAGAAATTTCGGCAACAAGTTCACAGCTTTGAAGGGACACCTTGAACTGGAGTTCAGGAAACGCTTCAAGGGAGGCCAGGTTTAGGTCTGCGGTGCTTGGGCCCAGTTGCTAGAGACGTGACTTCTGGTGTTCTACTAGGGTTGCTAGTGGCTTTTCCTCGAAAAATGATGTATTTATGGATCTGCTGCAACCGAGAAATAATCCGAATGCTGCAGCATTATTGAGAAAAAATAATCATTTTTTTTTGCAATTTTGGTTGCTTTGGGCTTGTTTGCAAGATTGCATCATCAGGGTTGCCCAACTGGACCTAAGGAATCAAGGTGAAATATGCAGCTAAGCGTGGAGGCATCCTTGCGATACGTTTCAGACAATAGTTAAGCTTTTGTTTGAAACCCTTGCCATATAAAGCAAGTGATTGCCAGAAAGTTTTCCATTCCAGCTCTTCACTTTTTTTTTTTTTTTTTTTTATTTATTATCATTGGGGGCGGCTTTCACTTGTTGGTTTTTTCATTTCATTTGTAAATTATCATTGCCAATTTCATCTTCTTCTTGCTGTTTTTCTTCTGGTTATACTGAAGAAGACGTCAAAATATTGCATTTCTAAATCATGACTTTGTTTGAAAAGGAGGATCAGTCCTCCAGTACTGGCACCTCTGTCAAAGATGTCAAGGAAGACAACTTCAGAAAGATCGACACGGCTGAAGTGGGCTTGAATTTTAATTTCAAGCAAGAATTTGCTGAAATCGAAGAGTTAGCAGCAAGATGCAAAAGAAACAAAACGTTCAAGGAAAAACTCTTAAGTTTTGAATTCGAACTTAACTTTGACAACAAACAGAAAATGGTCTACTTCTTGGGTGGTTTTGCCTGTTTTGCTGGTATTCTTTCGGGAATGGACCAGTCCATTATCTCTGGTGCTGGTGTTTTCCTTCCTGATGCTCTTAACTTGAACGACCACGAGTTTTCTTTGGTGAGTGCCCTTATGCCTTTGGGTGCAGTCACCGGTTCCATCATGATGACTCCATTAAACGAGTACTTCGGTAGAAAGTTATCCATTATCATTTCGTGTGTCTTTTACACTATTGGTGCTGCGTTGTGTGCTGGTTCCATGAACCGTGATATCATGTACGCTGGTAGATTCCTTTTGGGTATCGGTGTGGGTATAGAAGGTGGATGTGTCGGTATCTACGTTGCCGAGTCTGTTCCAGCTAATGTCAGAGGTAACATCGTCTCCTTGTACCAATTCAATATCGCTCTCGGTGAAGTTCTTGGTTTTGCCATTGCAGCAATCTTCTATGAAGTCAAGGGTGGCTGGAGATTCATGTTGGGATCCTCTTTGGTTTTCTCAACCATCTTATTCGTCGGTATGTTCTTCTTACCTGAATCCCCACGTTACTTAGTCCACAAGGGAAAGATTGGGGAAGCATACAATGTCTGGATTAGATTGAGAGATATCAACGACGATAGAAACAAGTTGGAATTCTTGGAGATGAGACAAGCTACATACCAAGAAGAAAAAGCAACGAAAGACAGTTACTTCCAAATCTGGTTGGACTTGTTCATGAATCCAAGAAATAGAAGAGCCTTGACGTACGCTGTGATCATGATTGCATTGGGCCAATTAACTGGTATTAACGCTATTATGTATTTCATGTCGAACTTGATGGGTAACATTGGTTTCAACCAAAAGGACTCTGTCATTATGTCTCTTGTTGGTGGAGGATCTTTATTGATCGGTACTATTCCTGCCATCTTATGGATGGACAGATTTGGTAGAAGAGTTTGGGGTTTAAACATCGTTGGTTTCTTCGTCGGTTTGTGTTTGGTCGGAGGTGGTTACTTGCTTGATCCTGTCAAGTACAGAACTGCTGCTGAGGGGCTTTACTTGACTGGTATCATATTATATATGGGCTTCTTCGGTTGTTATGCTTGTTTGACTTGGGTCTTACCTTCTGAAAGTTTCGACTTGCGCACAAGATCTATCGGTATGACCATTTGCTCCGCATTCTTGTACTTGTGGTCATTCACTGTGACTTACAACTTTTCCGACATGAAGAGAGCAATGACCTACACTGGCTTAACTTTGGGATTCTATGGTGGAATTGCATTCATTGGGTTCTTTTACCAACTTTTCTTTATGCCAGAAACTAAAGACAAGACTTTGGAAGAAATTGATGACATTTTCTCCATGAAGACGAGGGATTTGGTCAAGTTGAACATCCAAGGAATGAAGAAGTTCTGGAAAATGTCATAGAATAGAATAGTTAACCTTAGAGAATAGAAATTTGTAATAGGTATTTACTCGCATCAAGCACTGTAGCCACCCAAGTCTCAAAGGCGTCAGAATAATTGGCACCCCACTAGGGGGTAATGAACACTACATTTCGGTGTGATTAAATTGAATTATTGGCGTGTCTATTAATTTTTGAGCCCCTATGTGAATAAATACTATGGACTCACCTTCTGTCCATAATCGCTTCGGAGTTCGTTATTTCTCTCTGCTTCATCCCTTTGGCTTATACTTCCTCCTCTTCGTCATCTGTAAGGATGTACTCATTCAATATGTCTTCCTTCTCTTGTGCGGGGTTCCGAATGGGCCAAGAGAACCCATCGGTTGCCTTGATGCTGCTCAAAGTAACAATACATCCATAGCATATGTTTAGCGGAGTCGCTTCTGTGTGACCTGCAATTTTGCCTTCTTGTGACTCTGGAGTATCGAAAGCTTCCTTGTACAACTTGAAATACTCCCTGTCCTCGTCCGTCACCAAAGGTGCAGATTCATTCACTGTGATTCTCTGTAACCAGGCTTGTGGGTTCTGGTGAATCTCTATGCCACATATCTGACATGCGGCCAATTGTTTCCCGTCTGCATTCTGGAAATTTTTGGGGGGTCCAAGCTTCTCACCAGTCTTGACAACGGTGGATGCCGTGGATGCATATCCTGTGGCATCTAACTGGTTGAAGTAGTGCGTAGTGAGTTCCCTGATCGTCATGTTTCTGTTTATCTTAGACTTTGGTTTGGTCGACACCAACTCGAACTGGTCCAACTCCATCAAATTGGCGTACGCTTCAATCTCTGCTCTCAAAACTTCTTTGAGTGGGTAGAGCACTTGGAAGTCTTGCCCTTGGTACTTTACGGTGTGATCCAGCACCTTTTCGTGGATCGAGGAACCTCTGCCCTTCACTGTCAACGCTATGATTTCATTGGCTATTCTAGTCATGTTATGGCCGTATACGATGGTGTTGCACGACTCAAGGTACGCCGTGCGAACAACCAACTCGTCGTACACTATAGTCAAGAGATCCTCGGTCGATGACTTGTTGGGGCATGCAAGAATGAGGTCTTTCAACGTGGTTTCGGTACCGGCGTTGATGCTCTCCATTGTGGCGCTGAAGTCTGGATACAAGTTGATCTTCTTGATCAAGTCTGCGTCCAAGATGTACGAGTTTACACTTAGCACTTTGAATGTGAATGCGATGGTTGGCGTGAAGTAGGCTCTCAATGCGGGTATCACTTGCTTGATATTCTTGTTGAGACTCGAGAGCTCGTGCTCGTCAATGTTGAGAACCACAAGCTCGACCCCGGTTCTGCCCTTGTGCATATCCATTTGCTCGTGCACTAAGGATATTATGGTGTCGAGAAGCACTAGCGAGGAGATGCCCATCGACAAGGGGAGTAATATCTTTGTTGGCGCTGGCGCTGGTATGTCGCCCTTGGCGTACTTCACCTTGTACTTCTCGTCTTGCATTTGCTTTCTTTGCTTACCCCTGATGAATCTGATGAAGCAGTTCTTACAGAACTTTTCGTTTCTGGTGACTAGCACTGCCTTGAGCTCTTTGCATCTCAGGCATTGCGACTGATCGGAGTCGTCCAAGTACTCTATGGGAGAAGACGACGACATGGGCTGGTGTAAGGTGTGGACTGAAAACTCGTTGCTTCTACCAAGATTATCGGGAATGCTAAATGTAGAGAATCACTGTATCTTTTGCCAAGTGTATTGGTTGGATGGTTGGTTGGTTCGCCATCTACGGATTTTCGATGGATCTCATCGCACGCATTGATTTTCCACTATGCACCCACTAAAGCTAGAGATTCGCATGGGTCCTAATCTCGTGACACAAAAATTCTACTACAGACGATACAGAATCACTCATTGCTGTAACCACTCTTGAGAGATTGCCGCTTGATAACAGCTCAAGTATAGCACTTCAGGAGCCTACAAGTATTTTCAATATGTCAGAGAACTCTGATTCGGGCGAAAACCCTACACTGGTCTCCAGCACCGTCTTCAGCACCAACACCCCTGCAGCTACTACGGCCACCCCGCTGCTCGATTCAGACGAAGTGGTCAAGGAAAAGGGCAAGGTGAATTTCACAGAAGGGGGCGTGGAGAACTACAAGTTCTATCCAGACAAGCCGGAAAACCACCGCCATAAGTACCGTTGGTCCATGAAGGAGCCCTCCAAGTTCTACGATCCCTGCGAGGAAAGTAGGCAGGCTTCCATAAGCTGCATGCTACGCAACCCAGAGGACAAGCTTGTGTGTCAAGACTTCTTTGACGCCTACAGAGAGTGCAGGACCGACTTTTTCAACAAGAAGAAGAAGGACAAGAGAGAAGGCAGGAAGGGCTGGGGGATTTGGTGAGTGTTTGATACTGGCAGGATCAACCACTGGCCGCCCGCGGCATCCTATCATTGCTCCACTATTCTCACAGCTACGTCTACTTTTCTGTCGTGCACTTTGTATATAAAAAACTCCAAAAATGTATATTAATTTTCCCCATGTACTTCTAGTACATTCATTTTGTAAAACCCAAGATGAAATTTATGGCCAGTGCCCCCTTAAACAAATTGGCCCTTTGACGTGGCCTTGTTGCTACGTCTACACACAGATCCAACCAACGTAGTCTCGAAGTCTTGCAGCAGATACGGATCCGCAAAGCCACGGCGACGAGAGCACTCGGAATTGTAATGGCTATAGCTGTGGATGAGTTCTTCGTCGTCAGAGGAGGAGTCATAGGCAGGGGGGTGCGCGCGGCTTGCAAACCAATGTTCATTGGCACCTGGCCGGAACGAAGATCTGGATTGAGTTTCCAGACAAATGTTAGTATGCTCAAGAAAGCCCCTGGTGTTATGTACGGACAACTGCCCTGTCTTCCTGTTGATGGAACAAAGAAGAACAGCCTTGGTTGCCTCTGAAGTGGCCGCTGGGGTTGCAGCACGCTCTTCACTTTCCCCCCAGTCAGCAAAGCCATCTCCTGAAGGTGGTGGCATAGTAGGGGTGAAATACTGATCCGCATCAGCGCTAGGCGGCAGAGGTTGCGACATGGCTGCGAGGGAACTCTCGAAACTCACTGCTGGCGCAGCATTCTGACTTTCCCTCCTGGTTCCTGCCCTGTGGTGCAAGATTTGCTCAATCAAAGCACACAAATCAACCGTCAATGTGAAGCAGACGTAATTCAAGTGAATGTTCGCCAAGCAGTTGTCCACGCAGGTGAGACACTCGGTCAAGTGGTATACCATTTTGTCTCTAAACGAACCTTTGCAATGTTCAAAGCGACCTCTTTTACTGCTAATACGAACTTGCTTTCGGAGTTCTTGCACCTTTTTTATTTCCAGTGGCAGTCTCTGCCCCTTGTCCTTATCGTTTTGGGCTTTTGCAAGCTTCTTCAGAGTGTCCTTACCCCTAGCGGATAGAACAGATGTATTGAAATAATAGTTTACCCCTCTGGCTGTGTAAACTAATCTTTGTCTATACCATAACATCCTTCCATCCCTGTTACTCAAAGACATGCCACGTTCAATCTTTAGGTTCTCAGACTTGATATGATATTTCAAGTGCTTGTAGATGTCCCACGCTGTTTTGTAGAGATATGCTTCCTGAAATTGATTGAATGGCTCTATTTTAGTCCACTCTGAAACCTGGAGCACGGTTTTGCGTCCCGCCTTGATTTCACGCGGGTCAGGCTGCAAAAACCTCAAGTCTGTAGATAAAAAGTCAACTATTGAGCCCGAGACAGGTATATCAAAATTTCTCGAACAATCCGTAGCTGTCAAAGACATGATCGTGTCAAGGCTCTTGTTGATGAATGGATCTCTGGCCTCAGTGTTATTTCCAAAGAAGAACTTTAGAGCGTCAATGAGGGAAGTGGAACTGAAGGATCCAAGTATTTCCCCGGAATCGTAGTCAACGCTGGATAGCGACAAGTCGAGAGCTTGCTCTTGCTTCTTCAAGCCTCTCAACAGGTAATTGCACCCGGATGTAAAATATGAACTGTACGTGGGGCCTGCTATCTTCTGGACATGTTCAGGCGACAAAGAGTTGAGGTTGATCTTTGTTCCAAATTGGATTGAGATCGATTCAACAGACGCCAGAGTCTTTTGGCGCTTTCGCTCGCTGCCATTGTAAAGATTTCCGTGTGGTTTCCGCTTTCGAGCCCTCTTCAGCTCCTCTGGTGGCTGCGAACGTTCATTTGCAATTGACGTGGGTTCATAAGAACTGTATTGTGCCCTTGTAGGGTCCGTCTGAGGGTAGTATTGCGGGCCGGGTGAATGCCGCTTAGCCCTAAATCTTCGTTGCTTCAATTCATCTAGGGCTTCGTCGATATTCAAACGATGTATATCGCCATGCTTCGATTTTACGCCGCTGGTGTGTTTGTGTGATTTTGTATGGAACAAAGGAGAGACGCCATTCGCCAACTTGGTCGCTTGAAGGTCATTCACAATTGACTTCATTACTTTCAGGTACCATTCGAGGTCGGTTGTTTTCACAGTTTTAGGTAGCGTAGGCGCAAGTGTTCGGCGGCGGGGGTATGGGAGCCGCGTGCGCAGAGGCGGGTGTGGGTGAGGAGGATGAAGGTACAGCGCGGTGGGCTGTCCTAGGCGGCTGTCACTTGAAAGTAGACGCTCCGGTACCGTTAATCCCAAACGGACCTGGTCCCGGTGGACGTGGTCGGTTATAGCCTGTTGCATTGCATTAAGACGCCAGATTGGGGGTAAAGGAGGTTGCGAGGGTGCTGCTTCTGTTTCTGCTGTTGTTGCTTCCGCTGCTGCTGCTGTTGAGTCGGGTTCTGTGTTGGAGGTGTTCGTTCCAGAAGAGCCCCGAGACGTCTGCTGTGGTAGTGGAGGCATGGGTGGAAGGGGCAACGCCAACCGCCTATACAGGTTGTGCCTGCTTCTCTCGCTAGCTCTGGAGCTGTTCCGTATAGCATTACTTCTTCTCAAGGATACTCCGGAGTTCGAAATGAGGGTGTTCGTGTTTGTGGGGTTCAAACGTGCGGACGAGAGCAAAAGATGCTCGTTTGACTGGATGTCTGACCTCAAGTTGAACTCGGGGTCCAGCTGTATCATCTCGTCGAAGCGGAAGTCTTCGCTGTCTACGCTGATGTCGTCGCTCATATCGTTCGCCGATGCGTCATTGTCTAGTCGCAGGTCGTCCTCTTCGAAATGCACACGAGTCCCTGTGTTTCCCCGGAGAGTAGCGTTGTCGTCGCCATCGTCTCCCTCATCGTCGTCGTCGTCGAGGTCATCCTCGTCGTCCTCGTCGTCCTCGTCATCGTCAATGTCCACAATGTCTATGCTGTCGGAACTGCCATCTTCGCTCGCAAGGTGTCTGCGGAGATCGTTCAATGCAGAGGTGAGCGGGTACGCTACAGGGACTGGGCCCCCATCGTCGCCTGCGCGCCTGCTGTCACGCCCGCCGTCATTCGTGCCGGTTCCGTATATGTTTCGTAGTTGGTCTGGGATCGGGTTGGCGTTGATGCTGTATATTTCCGAGCCAATCACCGAGCTGTATCTGTTCAAGTTTCTTCTGTTGCCCTCCGAGCGCAAGATTACTTCTGATAAGAAATTTATGTGATTAAGGGGACTTCCTGTGGGGTTGGGTTCGTTACTGTCATCTTCCGAGTTCGCTGGTGGCGGCATACTGGAGAGTCACAGATAGCCCTATATGGTAGGAGGGGGGGGTGGTGGGTGTGTCTCGCTTTGCTCACAGTGGTGGAGGGAGGTGGCACAGGGGACTTTGATTTTGAGAGTGTCAAATGTCTCACAATGTAGCTGACTGTGTGTCGCAGGGAATGTGGCTAGTGCTGATAGGCCTGGGTTCCTAGAGGTACTCGATGGCAAAGTTACGTTGGTAGGGGTAGGGATATCCAGTAGTAGTGGTCATGAAGGGAGCCAGATGGAATGGAGGTAATTTTTTTTTCGTGTGTGTGTGCTTAATACATGCCAGGGCGTACTAGCTGATAATGTATGGGTGAATGGGTTTTTATATTTTTAATGGTATGCAGCATAAAGTGGTGATACTGTGATACTGCGAGTATCACGTTTTCTTCTGGCGGGAATAGCGTTTTATGACGTCCCAATGGGGAAGTATGCTACAAGATGAGCTGTGGCGGGATAGTTCAGGGAAGGAAGAGGCATAAAGAGCAGGGTGTTTTGGGGTAAGAATAGAGCGGTTGCAAGGGTTAGGAAAGCGCAGAGCTGCTCTGGCGTGATTTCGGTGAGCTGTTGGTGCGTGCTGTGAAGCAGCAGCCGTCTGGCCGCGACCGTTCCTGGTGCCTACATAAAAAATCTGCGAGGAAGGATTACGAGACGGAGTGGGTGCATGCAAATTTGCACCGGTCAAGTTGAGTTGGGCCATGGTGCTAGGCTGTAGGGGTTTCTTGGAAAGGCTGATGGTGTTTTCTAGCGGCGAAATGTTTGCTTCGTTGGCACGTTATTCGATGTAGGATGTTATTTGATGTAGCTAGTTAAATTGTTTGTGGTGGCTGCTGCAGCAGCAAAACTGCCAGTAGTGCCTGGAACAATGGTTTTATGAGTCAAGGGTGTGGATGCCCCGTATTCTAAGTCTGTGAATCCTCCAATTTGTACTGTGCCCTAGTGGACAATTGGTAACTACAATCCCAAAACTTGTGCATCAATGTCATGGTAAAGTGGCTACTATCTAGTGTGAAATTTAATCGCTCCAGTCAATCGAGGCGTTTCCGTTCACTTATACCTCCCACATACACTCTCTACTTGAACTTGCCACTTCCCATCGATAGCGACACGAATTGCGCCCATGGGTCCCCCCTTCTAGCGATGTTTCATGTTCAATCTGGAGCGGATTTATAGATAAAAGCCCTAGCAATTACTCCTGATTGAGCTGTTGCAGCAAAAAAAACAATCATTGCCCTGGCGTACATTGACGTACATATGCCATACATGAAAAGGTGGACTAGTTAGGAGATGAGCATCGCTGCTCAAATGGATCTGTCCAATAGTAGACGCGCAAGCAGCGCTTACCTTTGTTAAGTCCATTGTTTCTGGCTGTTTCATCTGTTGTATGTCTCGCAGGCCCTTGTTTCTCTGACAGGCTAAACCCGGTGAAAATAGTGCCTCCATTAAGCTTTAATTGCCGCGTTTGGGGCAATTTCCACCAAAAACAGCAAAAATGGAAAGTAGCACGGAATACACTACAACAACAGCGCAAAGACCCGCAAAACACGCCTCGAGTAGCTACAATCGAGGTAAACTGGGCCTTACAGGGCGACCACACCAGGATTCCGTTGCGCTTTCTCTCTCCTGCCCTCGTCAGGATTCCAAGTCCAAACCGTCCTGTAAAGAGTGCATATCGCACTTGCCTTAGTGGAAAATAAAAGTTAGACGTAAAAAATAAAAAATAAACAATGCAGAGATGGAAAAAAATATCCCCGACTCTCAGCAGCCAGAGCGCTGGCTCACCGGTTGATCTCCAGGCGAGCTACGGGCCAGACTGTCACGGAGAAGAAAGCACCGACTTCTTTTCGTTCTCGTGTCCAACTTCACGAACGACACATATCTTCCCCAAACCGTTGGCAAGTGCACCGTTATGCGGCATTCGAATGTTATGCTTCCACGTCACTGTATGCTACAGGGTGATCAAAAAAAAAAATTGACACCCCTACACCACGAATGTCCCCAAATGCTACAATCCAGGGCATCCCATTTTGCCAGCCTCCCACCCCAAGAGCTACCACTTTATCGCCCCCTGCTCACAGCCCCACTACTCACCAATCCATTCTCTCACTCTGCCAGACTTGCGTCACTCCACGACCCCTTGTACATGGCATCTGAAGTGCCTGACTCCCGTAAACCTGCTACCCTGTTATCATGTTCCCACCCCTCTCTCCCTCCGTACCAAATCTCATCTAGCGCACTAACCGCCCCAAAATGCTCGCAAAGTCCGCCCCATGCCCTTATTATTTTTTTTTATTATTGTTTTTCTATTTTTTTTTTTTTTTTTTTTTGGCCCGTTTGCACGACATTCCATGGATGGGCCTCTGTTGTGTTACAAGATACACGGCTATCTGCATTAGTAAGGACCCATACGTAAGCACCTATGCCACAACAAGCAACCCAAACAACCCTTGGAGTCGCCCAAACTTGCACTTAGCCCGGTACCACTCTCCCACACTCAACCTGCTCACGAAGGTCTTCCTCCTACCTACCGACTCGGTCTCTCGGGTTCCAACTCTAAACGGTGTAGTGCCGAAAAAAGAAAAGTGAAAAATATGGCAGCTATCATTTTTCTTTTTTTTTTTTTTTTTTTTTTTTTTGATATTTTGGTAGTGTGAATTTGTCTCTTTAACGCGCCATCATTTTTTTTTTTTTATTTTTTGGTGAGTATCATAACTAGTGAGGGCCAGACGATAAAACAAACTAAACACTTCACATTGTAGAGGGACACACAAGGCACACACACCGCACCCGAAGCTCGTTTTCCCCGCCCATCTATCCTTATTTGGTCTACAAGTAGCCTCGCCTAGTCTCGTGGTACACACCTACCGCCCCCCTAGCCCTATAATTGCCCGCTGTTACCACCTCTGTAGGCAGGGCCCTTTTATCAACAGCTTACTGTGTTACCAACTGTGAGCATCCCACGGTACACTCCAAGTACTCCCCCCTCCCACCCCAAACGAAATCACACCGCAGTGATTTCTCCCTGTCGTTCCTTCCTCCCTTCCTCCCTCCCTTCCTGAACTACGCCACCCACCACCCAGTATGACAGATAACCTCTCCGGCTCCATCTACCTCTGTGTCAAGCAATTCAACGCCCGTTTGGGCGACGAGTTGAACTTGAAAATCGGTGACAAGGTCGAAGTCTTGACTGACGACAGCGAGTACAACGACGGCTGGTACATGGGAAGAAACCTCTTGACCAACGACGTGGGCTTGTATCCGAAAACGTTCACCCAGCTCCTCCACACCCCAAAGAACCCAGACACCCTCTTGCGGTCTCGGTCGAGAAGATTGGCCACGCCTCCCAACTCAAACTCCACCACCAGCGTCAACAAAGTCACCGAAGCCATCAACAACTTGAGCGTGGACAAGAGCAACGCCTCCACCCACTCGGTGTCAACGTCTGCCTCCACATCCACCGGCATGACGGAAATAGATAGGGCCCTCAAGGAGCTCCAGAACAGCCCCAAGCAGCTGCTCAAAAACAGCATACTACCCAACCTGTCTCTCCGTAGCTTGCAGACAAACTCCGGCTCGCAGACCCCCTCGAATCAAGTCCAGTCCAGCGACAACGTCAGCTCGGCCGATACCTCTACCCACAACGGCTCCTCGTCCACTCACAACTTGTCTGGGCCTGCTCTCCCCAGCAAACCCAACGGCAATGGCAACCGTCTCTCAACGCAATCTTTGACCGAAGACCTCGACCCGCTCGATGCCTTGAACTGGACCCCGCAGCAGGTGTCCACGTACTTCGCCATCGTGCTCGGCTTCGACTTGAGCATCGCCGGAAAGTTTGCCAGACACAAGATCACAGGTCCAATCTTGTTCGAGTTGGATTTGGCGCATCTCAAGGAATTGGATATCGACTCCTTCGGAACCAGATTCGAAGTCCACAAGGAGATTGAGAAGTTGAAGAAGGCGGTGGATTCGGGCGTTGCCCCAGACTCGGCCTCGGCCATTCGTACACCTGGCCAGCCAGGAAATGGCAGCCACAGAAACGACTCCATCCTTGTCGACAATGAAAACGACCTCAACTCCAGGTTTGGTGGCCTGCCCCAAAAGTCTTTCCCCTATGGCCACAACAAGTCTTCCAATAACTCGAACTCCAACTTGCAACCTCCAAGCGAAGGAAACACATCCAACTATTCTGATGCAGACACCTCCTACAGCTCCAATAATACCACCAACGTCACTCCAAGTCACGCCAAGTCCGCATTGCTGTTGATGCCCTCTGCACCATTAACCTCCAGCCGTATGGACAGATCCAGCTCTCGTGGAAACGACGACTATCTCAAGGCGCACCAGAGAAAGAGATCGCAATCCATGGAAAACATCCCACAACAAGTGCAACCAAATGAGGATGACGAGATCTCCACTCCTGACAAGAGGAAAAGCATGGCATTCTTATCTCCAAGAAAGGCTCCAGTACCACCCACAGCACCAAGTCCATTGAACAAGACATACAAGTTTGGCGGTGCCACCCCTGATCCTGAAAATACCACGGGTCACATGTACATGACCAGAACAAACGCATCCAACGCAGGCTTGGGCATCACCAACGTGAACGGTCTCAGTCGTCCTGCGTCTTCGATCTACGACAACTCCCTTTTGAGCCACGGCAGAAAGGAATCACAAACCTCCAACGGCTACCAGTCCCACCATCGCAGAAACTCATCCACTCAAGGAAGCGCCAGCGGTCATCACAGGAGACACTCTTCGCTCTTCCTGTTCCTTTCCAATAATGAAGACTTGACCTTGAACGGTGAGAAGATGACTCCTAAACAACAAACCTCGGGTGCTGGCGGAACCACACCTACGCCCAACAATAGAAATTCTACATTCTTTGGCTCCGGTACTAGCGGCGGACTTGGAATAGGTGAAGACGGTGACTACTTCAAGTCCAAAAACACAACCAATAATGCATTAATATCCCCCGCCAACATCAAACCAGAAACCCCCGGCTCGTCGTCACGTAAAAGTAAGAACTTGACGGATATTGGATCTCCAGAGGAACCTATAGATATAGATAGGGCTACGTTATCACCCAAAAAGCTGAAATCAGTCTCTTATCGTGGTATTCAGAACAAATCCTCGTCAAAGCTTGGTGGTTCTGCTATTGCACCACCAGCTGCCGCCCTTGATGACGAAAAGCGTTCGGCCTCCGACTCAAATGCTATATCTAGGTTGAAGACTCTCCGTACTACCTCTACTCAAAACTTCAAGAACTTGACCACGCTGAAAAAGCTGAAGACTTCAGCATTCCAGGAAGGAATCAGACATATCACCCCAGACGACGCCATCAAATCTGCTAACTACAGTGGTTGGATGTCCAAGAAGTCTGGTAGTAACATAGGATGGAGGTCAAGATACTTCACCCTTCATGGTACTAGATTGCTGTACTTCACGTCATTGAAGGATAAGAGAGAAAGAGGATTGATTGATATCACCGCCCACAAGGTCATTCCAGTGAATACCGAGGACTCGGCCAATTCTAACGATAAATACATCGCCATGTATGCTTCCTCCACTGGATTCGGTAGGTACTGTTTCAAGATTGTTCCACCGGCTCCAGGATTCAAGAAGGGTTTGACTTTCACTCAACCTAAGACTCACTACTTTGCAGTTGAAAGTCAAGAAGACATGAGAGGTTGGTTGAAGGCATTAATGACCGCCACTATCGATATAGATGACACCGTTCCAGTTGTCAGTAGTTGTTCTACACCTACTGTCACCTTGGGCAAGGCTCAGGAATTGCTTGCCAAGGCCAGAGAGGAAACCAAGTTGAAGGATGAAGAATTGAGAGCACAAGGGTACTACAGAGATGGATATGACTATAAGGCAGCTGAGCAAGAGCAGCAGCAGCAGATACAAAGGCAGTCATCTACGCAGGACCCAAAACGTCATCTGAGCTTCAACATGTTGCAACTGCACTTTGTTCAAGAAGATGAGTTCACTTCAGAAGAGAACTCACCTGTTCTCAACGAGGGTCAGTTGGATAGACTCCCATCGTCTAGCAGCAGGAGCAGAAACACCACCAGCAGCTTGAGTATTGACACAAACTCTTTCCAGAACGCCTCCAACGGCTCGCTGAAGACGCCAACCACGCCTCAGTTTTCCAACCAAGGCGGTGGCTTTGCATCTCCATACTTGCTTGCATCTGGATTGCTTTCTCCAAAGTCTGGAAGTGCCAGAGACTCCACTGTCACCATGTCTAGTGCAGCCGCTGAAAGGGAGAGAGCACCACAGGTTCAGTCTGGGAACACATCCTTGAGCAACGTGGCACAATCACCTGCCTCCTCGCAAGGAAATAAGGCACAAGATTACTTAAACACGGGCGAAACCACCCCCAAGCTGATCTTTTCCAACAGCAACGGCAGAGTGGTGAGTGGTAGTAAGAAGAAGTCTGAGAAAATGCTTGCCTACAGTAACGATGGTTCTGGAAATTACTCATTTACTATTAAGCAGAAGAAATGAAAACAGAAGAAAGAAGAGCAAAAGAAAAACGTAATGCTGTGATACGTGCTACGATGTATTGGGAAGCCGGGGCTACCCCCGAGTGATACTAAGAAAAAATGACAAACCCAATAATGTTACATCTAATATTAACTTAATAACCGTAATAAGATTATTGATACCACAAGATGAGAATGTAGATATGTAAGTGGCATGTGAGTAGGCAGTAAGGCAGTAGGAGTTGCCAAAGGGGGCCTGAAGTTGCAAAATGGGTGGGTTTGTGTTTTTCGGTGTCGTCCCCTGTGTCGCATTTTTGCGACACAGAATTCTGCGACATGCCAGCTTCGGTGTGTTTTGTAAACAAAAATACGCACCCCATCAAAACCGCAAGTGCAGATCGAATCGAAACTTAAAAGCGACACTCTTACTAGCAACACAGACTAGTGGACCCCGAACTCGTACTCTTCGTATATTCCGGTATACTTTGACACGACTATCCTCCAATGCAGTCGCCGGACCAATCGTACCTCGTGCAGCACCTTCGGTCTATCATCCTCCACTCGCTAGACACGTTCAACTACAACAATGCAGACTTTGCGTGCCAGCGTCTCATGGCGCTCGATCCCACCAATCTTGAGTCCATATACCTCTTCTGTCTCACTTTGTTGAAGAAGAAGCGGTACAAGGCGTGCTACAACTACTTGATCGACCAGCCGGACCACTTGGGGTGCAGCTATCTCTTTGCCAGGCTGTGTTTGCACTTGAAGAAGTACAAAGAGGGAGTGTTCAAGCTACTCCGAGTCGAGCACTTGTACAACGAAACGAGCGACCAGAACGGCGGAAGCAACTCCAACTATTTCCTCACGCCAGAGGGACGGTTGAACTACGAATCGCGGCGCGTGGTGGGCCCCGATCTGTCTGCCGTGTACCATTTGCTTGGAGACTTGTACAAGGGACTCGGAGACTTGAAGAATACTGCGCTCAGCTACTCGCTGTGCTTGAAGTACAACCAGTTTGACTTTGAAGCGTTCCAGAAATTGGCCAAGTTGGGCGTCAACGTGCGAGTCAAGGCTATATATAAGCAGAAGAACACCGCATCAGTGGGCTCGTTGAATACCAACATCTTGGGCAACATTGGCGGAGGCAACTCTACAGCGTCGTCTCTTGGAGTGAATCCAGGCGGAGGAGCTGGTGGTAACGGAGCAGTCGGCGTGAGTGGCGGCAGTGGCGGTGGAATAAGCAATCCATTTTCTGCCTCGCCGTCTAACCAGCCGCCCCTCATTCACGCAGACGACAGTTTCAACACCGTATCCACGCCCAGAGCAAAGCAGACACTGTTCCTCGACGCACCATTGCGAAGGAGCAGCCATTTTGATAACAACTCAAGGCTATTGAATGGCGAGATATTCACAAAACCAAGCTTCCCCTTGGATACAGTGGGGAAGAAGAAGGAGGCAGGGACTTTCTCCAAGATAACATCTAGATTGATCCAGAAAGATCTGTTGCCCGGCGGAGGATCAACGTCAACGACCTCAGCAGGGTCAAATACAGGACCTGGCACCGGGTCAGGATCTGGTGCTGGCATGGTATCCTCTGCTAATCCACACTCCAGGAGCCATTTGAAGAGAAACAACTCTGCCTCGATGGACCCAAACGCCAGCTTTGGTCAAGGCTCGACTGGAGGAGGAGGCGGTCACTTCAATACCAGCATTAATGGGGTCAATTCTAACGAAAATGGGAACGGCACTAGCAGTAGCAATGGAGGCACTCCTCTCATTGTGATCCAAAAGCGGATTGAGAACAGCGAGCGCTACTTGCTCTCTCTTTACGTCGTTTTTGCCAAGGGATACAAGGCAATGTCGAGGTACGACTGTTACAAGGCGATCCGAATCCTTGAGCAGCTTCCAGACAACGAAAAGGATACACCCTGGGTGTTGTCCAAGCTTGGTCGCTTGCACTACGAGATTGTGAATTACAAGCAGAGTGAATATTTCTTCACCAGGTTGCGTCAACTAGACAGGACACGTTTGGAAGATATGGAGTACTACCTGACATTGTTGTGGCACTTGCACAAAAAAGTGGAATTGACCTACTTGGCCAACGAATTGTACGACTTGGATAGCGAACACGCCATCACATGGTGTGTTATTGGGAATTTGTTCTCACTCAACAGAGAACCAGATGAAGCCATCAAATGTTTCAGCAAATCGACAAAGTTGGACGAGCTGTTCACGTACGCATACACATTGAAGGGCCACGAATACTTTAGTAATGATAACTACGAATTGGCGTTGGAGAACTTCAGAATAAGTTTATTCCACGACCCACGACACTACAACGCCCTCTACGGTATTGGCATGATATACATAAACTTGGGGGACTACCAGAAAGCAGACTACCACTTCCGCAAGGCGGTTTCAATCAACCCAATCAACATTATCTTGATATGCTGTGTTGGTATGGTGTTAGAGAAACTTGGGAAGAAGACGTTGGCATTAAAGCAGTACGAGTTGGCCAACAAGTTGCAGCCATTGAACCCATTGCCAATTTTCAAAAAGGCGCAACTCTTGTTCTCCATGCAGCAGTTTACGCAAGCGTTGAAATTCTTTGAGATTTTGAAAGACTTGGCACCGGACGAAGCTAGTGTGCACTTCCTCTTGGGACAATTGTACAAGATCCACAATGATAAGTTCAAGGCAATAAGGGAGTTTACGATCGCGTTGAACTTGGATCCCAAGGGCAACTACTTGATCAGAGAAGCCATGGAGTCGTTGAAGAATTGAGACACCCACAGGGAAGAGCTAGGGTAAAGAATTTAGGGCAATACACATCTCCGCACACTCTCAGGTATGGGTTTTTTAAGAGTTATTACTTCTATTGTAGATTCGTGTTTCGTTATCTCTCTGTATTGTTGCTCCGCGTCGTTTTTTTTTTTTTACTTTTTTGGAGCTGGCGGTCTTTTCTTGAGTTGAAGACTAATACGTGCTTAGCAACCTGTGCTTTGTACGCTTTTACGTGCTGCTACATGTTAGGAATTCGGTAAGGCCAAGGGCTCAGAAAAATAATCCGGTTCGGTAGGAAGCAGAACATCGAGACAATTGCGCTCAGGGGGTCGGTTATGGGAGGACCTTGCGTCCATTGAAAAGGAGTCCCACAGTTGGTGTGGATGGTGCTATTTTGACACTTTTGAAGAGCAGTCTGGTATTTTTCATGTGGTTGAGCCAATTTTTTCCCAATCCATACGTCAAACAATAGCGCGAGAAGTCGTAATAAGGTTGAGTACCGAAAAATAATCAGCAGGGCGGAAACGGACGCGCCGAGGAGTGGCTCACAATAGTGCACCGCAGCCGTACTGTTATTGATTTGCCGGGACAGGAAATAGCGAGAGCAAAAATAACAAGTGCTTGCAGAAGTCATGATCCAGCAGGGAGGTGGTGGGTGTAGAGAGCAAAGTCGTGAAGGGAGGTCACAGTGAACGGGACGACCGAACGCGTTTATTTAGCTAGCTAGCTAGCTACCTAGCAGAATCGTCAAGCGAGAAATCTATTAGACGCGGCCTTATCAGGGTGGGCAACACCGTGCGTTTTCTGATGCGAAATGGAGAAAAACAGTAGGCAGAAACTGGCTAGCAGCGAGCGAGCACTCTGATCACCACACCACCGGTTTCTGAGCCAATTGGGCCAAAATTGGGACTCCCGGTGTCTGTCTGTGCCCCCCTCTGGTGTGTGTCTTGCATGTATATGTAGATGGCTCGAGATGGTCCACCTTTCCATCTTACATGTGCCTCACTAAAATGGCCCCAAAAATTCCACCACTGCGTTCCTGAGATTTTCCCCCAAACAGGATGGATCCTCGAGCGAGCCAAGACGTCAATTCTGAAAAAATCAGATGCCACACCCAATGCAGGGCCAGGACCATGCTTCCAGATACCAGGTAGCCTAAAAATGTGTCAGCGGCTCCAAACTCCGCTGGAGTGTTGGTGGTGGTGGCGATGGTGGTACCTGCTTCGGCTGGCTTTCGCTCTGCCAGCCAGGCCGCCAGCTCTTGCTGGACTCCCACTGGGCTTCTGTGCTTCAGGCCGGTCCCCTAGCGCCGGTTTTACGCGAGAAAGCCAACTGCTGCAGAACGCTGTGTTTTTATTTTCTGTCCACCAATCTTTTATTTTCGTGCGTCTCTGTATTTTTTTTTTTTTTTTTTTTTTTTTTTTTGATTTTGTTGATGGTGACTTTCTTTTTTTAGTCTTAAAGTTTAACGGCACTACGAAGATCCGGCCACTCTATTGTCGTAGCGCTTCTTTGTAGACAAACATCCAGCCTGTGGAGCTTTAGGGACCTCAAAGACACTCCAGCATCAAGTTTCTCCGCACTTTCTTTCTCATTTGACGATCTAAGGGAAGTGGCTTATCCGACACAGCCATAAGCCATTAAATCAACACAGGGGAAGAGCATACACAAACATAAATACTCCCACAGTGCAAACCGGCAACACCTCCAATACCCACCCCCTCCTCCACCACCGCAACGGACCCATAAACGGTCTAGTTTAACTCCTATACACTCACTTACATCGAGATCCACACTCACACCGCCAACCCACACACCTTCCACTATGCGAAAAAGATCATCCCCTACAGCCGCCGCTTTCTGGCCCATGCTACTCATCGTGATGTCCATGGTGATATCGCCCGTCGCAGGCTTCACCTTGGGATACACGCCGTCCGCCTTCGCTAGGGGCGACAAGGTTGACCTCTTGGTCAACAAAGTCGAGTCCGACAACACCCAATTGCCCTACGGGTACTACGAGTTGCCGTTCGTCTGCCCCGCCGGTGTGGCCAAGCCCTTGGCCTTGTCCCTCGGCGAAATCTTGAAGGGAGACAGAACCTGGCAGTCCAACTACGAGTTGAGATTCGGCATCGACGCCCCCTGCTTGAGACTCTGCGACCTCTTGACTAAGGACTCGGGGATCAAGAAGGCCCAGAAGCTCATCAAGGAGGGCTATGTGGCCCACTGGCTGGTCGACGGCTTGCCAGGCGCCACCACTTTCGTGAGCGGGAACAACGACAACAAGTACTACGCCGCCGGGTTCCCGCTAGGCTTCGACAAGGACAACATGCAGTATATCTACAACCACTTCATGTTGGTCATCAGATACCACAAGGACAAGCACGCCAAGGGCAAGTACAACATTGTGGGCTTCGAGGTGTACCCCAAGAGTGTGATAAACGAAGAGTGCCCGGGCTCCTCGAAGAACTTCAAGAACTACGCCTTGTTGACCCTGGACAAGCAGAAGAAGGGGGTCAAGGGAACTGAGGCCGAAGCTGCCGCTGCAGCTGCCGAGGCTGCAGACCCCAAGAAGGAGAAGAAGACGATCATTCCTTACACCTACGCCGTGTACTGGAGAGAAGACAACACCATCGACTACGATTCAAGATGGGATTTGTACTACAAGGGCGAGTCTCCAAAGAACAACCAGATCCACTGGATTTCCTTCATCAACTCCATCGTGCTCTTGTCTTTGTTGTCCTTGGTGGTAGCCATGATTTTGGCTAGAGTCTTGAAATCCGATCTTCAAAAGATCTCCAGCTCTGGTCACTTGCCAACTTCCTTGGACGATGTGCCTTCCAGCCCAAGTAGTCCATCTGGCTCTTCATCGCCATCTACCGGCAACTGGAAGTCGCTTATCGGCGAGGTCCATAACAGACCCATGTTGTCGCTCATCTTGTCCCTTTTCGTATCTTCCGGGGTCCAGACGCTTATTGTTGTTGTTGGTGTCATCACTATGTTCACCATCAACTCGCAATTCTCGCTCAATAACTCGCCAGCAAACATGTTCTTCAACAACCACCAGGGGGCGTTCTTTTCGCTCACCATCGCCTTTTTCGTCATGTCATCGGTCGTGCCGTCCTATGTCGGGATTATACTACACAAGATGTTCAACAACGAGAACTTGAACCACCAATTCACCTCCGCCAAGACCGTCAGACTCTCGGTCTTATTCAGTGGGTTCTTGCCCGTGATAATAGCCGCGGTGGTTGTCACCATAAACTTCTTTGTGTGGGCAAAATCGTCGTCATATGCTCTTCCGCTAAGCACCATGTTGGTGTTAGTGTTGATCTTTTTCGTTTTCCAATTGCCCTTGGGAATCGTTGGTGGAGTATACGGAAACCGCAAGACTTTCGACCCAAAGTCCTTCTTGCTGGAATGCTTCAAACTGGAGGGCCATCACAGCGAAAAGAAAACCAGCGCAGTCAGATACAGATTCCCTCTTTTCCTCCTGCCTGTTTTCAGCACCATCTTGTTTGGAATCATCCCATTCGGAATCGTTTACGTTGAGTTGCTCTTCATCTTCAACTCAATCTGGCTCGAGAAGACTACCTTTTATTACATGTACGGTTTCCTTTTGGTCACCACCTTGATTATTATCGTTGTTATCGCAGAGTCGACAATTTTGGCCATATACCTTTCCCTTGCCGTCTACCAGAATCCAAACTGGCACTGGCTAAGCTTCAGAGTAGGCTGCTCCATCGGATGGTACATTCTCGCGTATTCCTTCTACTACTTCTTCTTCATGCTCCATGTCAAAGATTTCGTCAGTATATTGCTATACTTTGCGTACATGTCGTTGGTCAGTGGGCTCATTGCCTTAGCATGTGGATCAGTAGGGTTGATAACCGGGTTAATATTCATTGGTAAGATTTATGGAACGGTCAAAATTGATTAATTTAATAGTATTATATATAGAGAATAAATATTCATATCCGCAGAAGGAGGTCATATCACGTAGACTTACAGGTGGTGTTACATAATGGTGGTTTCGAAACGTGTTTCAATTTATATTTCTTATATTTTGATAATGAGTTATTTGGTTTTTGATTGTGTTTTGTGGTGACGTGAGTTTTTTAGGATGTTGTTTCTCTAATCTAAGGATGAAGCACCAGTAATAATGTCAACCAATTCGTTAGTAATAACGGCTTGTCTAGTTCTGTTATATAAGATAGAGTAGGAGTTGATCATGTCACCGGCGTTCTTGGAAGCGTTATCCATAGCGTTTCTTCTGGCGGAGATTTCAGAAGCGTAACCTTCAGCCATGGCGGCTAAGATGGAGTTAGCCAAGGAGAATTCAGATAAGGTTTCAGCGGTACCTTCGCTTTCTAATTCGTACTTAGATAAACCTGGAGCCTTTTCGATGGCTTGGGTGTTGAAGACAGCGAATTGACTTGGTTCGAAAGCAACACCGGAAACGAACTTGTTGTACAAGATTTCGGTGTTTTCGTAGTTACCTAACTTGCTGATTTCGTCAGCAATTAAGGAAACTTCGTAGAAGTTTGGAGCTTCCTTACCAACGTTGGCAAAGGAGAGCTTTAAGCTTTCACCGTGAGTTCTTAATAATTGAGCCTTGACCTTTTCACCAATGGTGACAACGTCAGCGTTACCGTTAAGAGCTTCCAATCTTCTTCTGGCGGCCTTGGAGATTTGGGAGTGGATAGAACCACATAAACCCTTATCGGAGGAGACAACAACCAATAAGGTCTTGGCTTCCTTGTCGGCTTCTGGTTCAGCGTTTTCGTAGAATTCGGCATCGGACTTGTTGAAGACTCTTGAAGCGGTCATGGCTCTTTGGGCCTTGTTTAATCTGGTGGAAGCAACAATCTTCATGGTCTTGGTGATCTTTTCAATGTTCTTAATGGACTTAAGACGCATTTCAATTTCACGTAAAGTTGCATAGTTTCTAGAGGAATGTTAGTAATGGTTCTAGGGGAGGATTCGCTGGGGGTTGAAATTGTGGTAGTGCAAGTGAATTTACGAGATCTTCGTGGTCGGTGGGATCCCGCGAGCAACAGCATTGATAACTGGGTGCTTGGCCATGGTTTTAGTGGTGCAAATGACGGAGCCGAGTTGGGGGACCTGGTTCCCTGGCACAGGTGATACCCCCTTGAATTTACTCTTGACAGTGTGCACCCCACATGGATTCGGGCCTCCTTTTCTACAGATTGGGCCGCAAAGTTGAATCACAAGGGGCTTTGGCCACCCACTTCAAAATCAGTGGTTCGACTGGACGATTCTGCCTCCCAATTGGTGCACATGGATGCATATTATGGCAGACAACCGCGGTGACTAAGAGCAGTCACTCTCACTGGCTTACTTGAATGAATGTGCCATGGATTCACGCCCGAAGATTCTCTTTCAATTCTTTATGCCACTCCACAGGGCATCAATGCTTCAGCATTTCACGGTTCTGGAGCCGATATCGACGGGTTTCCTCTACACGTTGTTGGACACTGCAGTTGGGTTCTCACTGCACCTCATTGCAAACTCTCGTGCTGCTTCAATTCTCCCACTCAAAAGTTTCGCTACATACCTTGCTTGCACACCGGCATTGCGGGCGACTTGGGTAGCACCTAAACGAAACATGTTTCAACGATAAATATACTAGGTTGAAGGTTTAAAGTAAGCCTATCTCGATATACTTGGAGGCACTTTTCAATTTTTTCTCTGGTTTGTTCAGAATGAAAAAAACAGATCCCGTCCCGCTATTCGCGAGCACGGTGCGATTTCATTGGCTGGAAAGTTGGGTCTTGCACGAGAGGTATATGCAGGTGTGGTACTGGTCAGAGGGAGAGGAGGGAGGAAAGGGATGGAAGAGGAGAGGAGAGCGGAGGAGGGCGGAGGTGGGTGTGTGTGTGGGACGTGTGTGGTATGCTTGTAGTTTCTTGTTGTAGAGGAACAATAGGTTTGGTCCAGGAGACTTTGGAAGGGTGCTTTCCTAGGCTGCGTTCTTTGCAACCAACAGCAGCCTATGGAAAAAGAGTATTTTTCAAGGCTAATGTACAGGAGAAGAGCGATCCTATGAGGTTTGCATTTCGCACCCAAAAATGCACTCATTCTATTGAAGTCTGCACATAAATCGCCTAGTGTACTACGCTTCAACTACTGAAGAATGATGCTGCAAGTGTAGAGGATGCACGCTTTTATGATTTTTTAGTAGGAAGTGGATCCAGAGTGATGAGTCGCGTCCGCTTTTTGTTTAAGAAGGGTGATATGGCTACAGGGAGCAAGTCCTAGCAACTTCTAAGCAGAAACTACCGCCCAGTATCTTCCTATGTATAAAGAGTTTTGACAGCAATTCTCCATTCTGTTACACAATATTATAAATGGTGTATCCTACAATTGCACAATTGAAGTACGAATAGCATTATTTACAAGGAAAGGATGTGCAGCTTACTTCAAGGACACCAAGATAAGCTTGAAAGCCAGTCAAAACCTATAGTCTTTCAGTATATGTAGCTTTTATATTTTGCTGTTACTGTAGTTCTGCAACCCAAAAGCTTCGAATCGAACTCTCTCGCGCATCCCAAGACCCGACCGCTAGCCCCGGATACAACCCCCCTGGATAACTGCGACGCTCAAAAGGTCGATACGATGGAAAATGGATACCATCGCCATGTCTATCGGTTGCAATTTTTGTTGGCATTGGAGTCAACGGTCAACCAAGCTGCTTACATAGCATTGCGAGAATGAGATCGCCAGTCACTGCCTACACTCATCTACAAGTCCACCTTCCCATCTACACTTTCGGACTATCGTCCGTGACTCATTCTATGCTTTATATTACACTATATCCACTCAGTGGCAAGATATGCTGAACGCACAGCTCCAGACCTGGATGCTGCACTTGAAATTCCCTTCCCGTTCGTGTCTTTCTCGCTCTCTCTCCGTCTCTAAACGCGGGTACGGGCCCCTTCTCCTTCTCCTTTTCGACTCGTATCGTCGCAACCTCTCTATTTGGATGGATCGTTCTTTTGGTAGCCCAAGTAACCTTGCACGCCGTAGCTCTCAATCATCTTCATGTACTTCAAGACCAATGGTCTGCAGTTCTTTTGAGCGTCTTGTTCGTGGTAGACGTTACACTTTCTTAAAGCTTCGTGTGTGACTCTTAAAGATTGAGTTCTGATCCATTGTTCTCTCAACATGGCGTCTCTGGCCTTTTCAAGATCGGTGAAGTTGGAGTAGTCAATGTCATCGAATGAAACAAGCTCATGTCTTTTGTGGTTGGAGTAGTCAGATAAACCTAGAGAGTGGATGTTAGTATTCGCTAGAGTGAAGAAAGCGGATGCTAGGAGGCGGGGGGTGCCCTTTCGGGGCTGCCTGAAAGCTGTCTCATCAAGATACCCGTAAGCTTAGCCGGCCAAACGTGTCACATTGGCGCCCTGAATGCCAATTCTTGTGAGCTTTTGCTGCCTTGGAAGGAGCGGGAGCGTTCCAGCTACCTGTTCACGTATTTACATACCCATTTTTCGTCGTCTATTCGGTGTGTGTGCTGAACTGTAGAGCTGTAGGTAGGTGTTTGGTATAGCGCTTGAGTAAGTACCAAAAGACACAATCTAACTGGATAGATGTTCTGGGCACGTACACGACTTTCACCAAGACAGAAAACAAGACAACCGAAAAAAAAAAAAAAAATCTAACGAAAATCAATGGAGCTTATGTGCCGGATTTTTCAGGTTCCCAAGAGTGCGTCAGTGTGCGTTTGGCACGCTGGGTTTTTGGCAGCAGCGAGAGGGACGCGATGGGTGGCTTGCGATTTAGTGGTATGCCAGGGAAGGCAGCATGAAAAGGTGGAGAGAATCAGAGCCGTATAGAAGCGATACAGCGAAACAACTTGTTGACTCATTGACGTTCTGCCTCTCACCATATCTCGTAGACGCTGCGGTTTTCTGCACTGCCACACTCTTTGTGTTTTAGCTTTTGGGTTTTCGCTGGCGCTGCCCCACAGTCGGCAGTTTCTCGTTCTGGTTTTGGTAGGCAACCCGTAGTAACTCAGCTAAAGCGAGCACGCACCGAGCACACACCGTTCAGCAGCTTGAATAGGCTCTTTGGAGCACTTCTCATCCGCATGCTGATACTCGAGCTCACGTGCACATCCTAACGGGCCAATTGGCTGTGATTTTCTCGTCCTGTGCCCATTTCAGTCGCTGTACTTGCTGATTTTCACTCTATTGTGTAGTCGCTAATTTTAGCGGTCCTCCATTTCCATATACCGAGCACTTTCGCGCAGGGTTGACGGTTTTTTTTTTATTTTCACAGGCAACACGTTAAATCTCTACCCCACCACCACCACCACGTAAACCCCAACCCGTTTTCTTCTTGAGCACACCCCCCAATTGTCGGTTCACTATCTCTTGCGGACAATGTCAACGGATAAAAAGAAAACCCCCTCTCGTAGTGCAGAGAAGGGGCTGGTGGCTGTCTCGACAGCTGCAGCCGGAGACGCTGAGGGATCCATACTTTCCTTCAACGCCAAACTAGTTGCAATTGCCCACGCAACAACAGCATACTCTGCCTTCATTTCCGCCTTGGTGGTCGGATGCTACCTCCACTACGAAAAGATCGTCGAAAACTCCTCGTTTGGCTACCCAGACGAGTGGTTCCCCTCGGTTTCTGCAACCATAGGAGACAGATACCCCGAGCGGTCCATCTTCCAGGTGTTCATTGCCCTCACCTCGGGCCCCAGGTTCTTGTTGATTTTCCTCAACTTCATAAAGAGCTACCGCAACGGACCCAAGAAGAGCTACGTGGCCTTGGTGTCTGGTATCATCAGAACCTTCACCTGCGGTGGCTGGGTGTACATCACCTCCACGGACGACCACGACTGGCACGATATCTTTATGATTGCCTACATCTTCTTAACCATCCCATGGACCGTTTTGATCACAATATTGACCCCCAAGCAGTCTCTGGGCTACTTGAAGTTGGGCAGATCGTTGACTGCCGGTGCCTTCTTTGCCACCTTGGTCCCCTTGGTGTATTGGTTCATTCAGCATAAGGTGCACGTCAGACCCGGTGCCTACTCCATCTACGCGTACTTTGAATGGGCGCTCATTCTCCTTGACGTTGCCTTTGACACCTGGTCTGTTTCCGAGTTCAGTGACTTTGAAATCCATTTGACCACTGCGGGTGCCCACTTGAAGAGAGTTGCTGGCGGTAACAACGCCGCATTTACTTCTGCTGCTGCTGCTTCTGCTGCCCCTGCGCCAGTGGTTGTGGTGGACGCTTCCACGGTGGACTTCACCTGCATCCAGTTCATTGTTAACGTGATCAACTCGTACATGTTCTGGTCTGTGCTCACGTCCTTGCTTCTCTGTGTCTGGTACTTCCCCTTGTGGTACATGGGGCTCTCCGGGTACGAAGCAGTCATTGTGGTGGTCATTGTGGCGCCTCTCTTTTTGGCCATCTCTCCACTCCGTACTTTCTTCGCCAAGTTCCCATTTCTTGCCAGATCATTGGCTGTTCTTGGTGGTATTGGGGCTTACAAGGTGGAAGAGCCAGACCACAGATTGGTCACCATCACCGCAGGTACTTTCTTTGCTGTGATCTCTTTAGTCAGCGAGCTCTACTTTTTGGAAGGCAAGCCTAGAAAGTTCGAGTCCTACTCCATCCTGTTCGTTATTGGGTTATTGACCACGTCTGTTTTCAAGTACTTGTGCTACTCAAACAACCCTATTTGGCCCATCATGCATTCCGAAAATGGAGGTTACAACGAAATTGGTATTTTCCTCGGCTTGGCTGCTGCCTTTTTAACTCCAAATGAATACAGTGGAAGCGCTGCCTCCAGTATCGCTGAGAAGCAAAAGAAGAAAAGCAGCTCGACTGGAACTGGCGGCTCCATATTCTTGGCTGCTCTTGGATTTGCGGGTTACTTCTTCTCCATCCAATCTTTCCTCAGTGACTCCTCTACCCTTGTGTTATGGTCCTGGGAAGGTTTCCCCATCAACGGTCCCACCCCAATAACCGGTGCCCTTTTCAACCTTGGTTCCATCATGCTTGGTGTCATTTTCGCCCTCAAATTGAACCACGACAACGTTATCAGTGCCTCCTGGTACCAGGTGCTTGGTGGTATTGCTGCATTTGTGCTTTACTCCTTCTCTGGATGGCAAGGATTCGCAGGTTCCTGCTTCTACTCTATCTACTTGACCTCCTTGACCCCAATTATTTGGAAGTCTATCTCCGGGTACAACCCCGGATTGGTTTTCAGCGTGTCATTCTTGTTCTACATCTTGATCTCTTTGGCTTCGATTTGGATTGTGGCCTACGCTTTCGTTCCTGCTGGTTGGGCATTAAGAGAAAGAACTGACATTGTCTTGGGTGTCTCGTATGGGATGACCGTGAGCGGTGTTCTCAACTACAAGTTGAGACTGCTGACTATCGTGCTGCCAAAGGCTCCCAGTCCCGCCATTTTCAAGCAAGTCTTGAGCTTGTTGGCCATTCTCCTTTCGCTCTCCGTGGCCATCACTTTCAAGCGTACTCCAGCGGCTCCCTTCGAGCCATTCAACGCCGACTCCAAGTCCTTCACCACCGGTATCTGGTGCATTCACTTTGGTTTGGACAACGATATGTGGTCTTCTGAGACCAGAATGAGAGACTTGATCAGGGATGCCCAGGTCGATATCATCGGGTTGCTTGAGCTGGACACCCAAAGATTGATCGGAGGCAACAGGGATTTCACGCAAACCATTGCGGAAGACTTGGGAATGTACGTCGACTACGGTCCAGGTCCTAATAAGCACACCTGGGGTGCAGCCTTGTTATCCAAGTTCCCGATTTTGAACTCCACGCACCACCTTTTACCCTCCCCAGTTGGAGAATTAGCACCCGCCATCCACGCCACCTTAGACATCTACGGAGAATTGGTCGATGTGGTTGTATTCCACTCTGGACAGGAAGAGGATGTCGAGGACCGTAGGTTGCAATCTTTGGGAATTGAAGAAATCATGGCTTCCTCGGACAGACCTTTGATCTTGTTGAGTTACTTGGTCACGGAACCCTTACAGGGCAACTACAACACGTACGTGTCGGCAAAATCAAGAATGCACGACATTGACAGCACCGACTGGGACAGATGGTGCGAGTATATCTTGTTCAGAGAATTGAAGAAGGTGGGATATGCCAGAATCTCAAGATCTACAATCACAGACACGGAGTTGCAAATTGCCAAGTTCAAGCTCTTGGAGGACCATGAGAAGGAGATCGATGTCAACGACCAAAGCTTGTACGGCAACAACTTTGTCGACGAGCACCAAATTGATGAGAACTTGAGATTCCCATCTATGTTTAGAGGAGATGGGGTCAGAGGACACTTCTACCACGTGTTTGACGAGCCAAGGTACTTTCACCAGTGATTGGCTCGAGCATATGGCGACTCGCAGATAAAAAGAATTTCTATAAAGTCAAACTATACACAAATTATGTAAGCATATATACTTAAAATTGAATATGTTAAACAAAGAACGAACGGTAGAATAAACCAGGCTGTGTAGTGTTCACCACTGTTGCCCTGCTGTATTGGGGAGGGTGAGATCTAGCGGCTTCTGGCGCAGCCATCCCAGCGCGAAAATCATCGCAAACTTTCACGTTTACCCCCCACAAAAAAGCGCTACTCACGCCGCCATGCCAGACGAGTTTCTCCCAACACTACAGCATGCCTGAATTTGTGAAGGAAAACAGCGAGTTCACTGGAGAGGACGACTCACAAGTTGTCACTTCGGTAGAGCCCAGGAGAGAGGCAGAGCTCCCAGTCGCTGGAGAGCAGGACTCAGAGCGAAAGACACTCTACGACCAATACCAAGAGAATCGAGGTACGTGTGAACGAACTAGCAGATAAGCATAGCTTTGTAGAATTGTGACTAAGAAACCCCCCCTTCCCCCCTGTTTTGATACTAACCGTTCCCTTTAGCTCGCAAACAGGAAGAATTCTCTCAGATCCTTGCTGCAAGAAACTCGTCATACAAACTAGACGAGAAATCAGCCGCCTTTTACAACTCATTGAAGGAACAAGAACGGTTGAAGGAGCTCAAAGAGAAGGAGTTCGAAAGAATAGAGCTAGAAAAATATAGAGCGCAAAGAGCAACTGCAAGCGCCAATAAAGTTAAGAAGTCTGAAGTTATTGCTACTACAGCGGCACCGACAAAGTCTACGGTGACTTTGCCTCAAGCTACAACTACAAAGGTGACTGCGAGAATTTCTGAGGCAGCCGCTGCAAACATTCCAAACAGTACCATTAGCATAAAAAAAAAATCTCCGTTGCAAATATCGCATGCGACGCCAGATAAAGAGAGGGCTACAGAAAGCCCGAAACCTGCGACATCTGCACTTCCCGGGATTCACGACTACTCTTCCTCTTCCGAAGATGAGTAGCAGCATCAGCTTTCACAGGTCCACCTAGTTTGGCGGTATCGCTAAGGAAAGGTATATAGTGTGTCGTGCGCGTGACAAAGTGCAGCGAAAAAAACTCCTACACTACTCCAGCATGATTTATGCTGAAAAATTTCTTTTCCACCACTACAAACAGACAGATACTACCCCATAGAAACCAGTCGCCATGTTCGGAGCTATAATATCCGGCTTCAGAATAGGGATCCTCAAGCAAAACCCTATGAACTCTGCATTGATGCAGGTCAGAAATAAGATGAAATCACACAAGGGTGCGGCCAAGCGCTTCATCATTACTGGCACTGGTATCAAAAGAAAGAGTGCTAGCAGAAACCATGGTAACGGGGGCTGGAGTCAAAACTCGTTGAAGAACTTGGATGGCTTTTCCAAAGTCACAAGCAAGGGTGGCCACCTTGCAAAGTTGCAGAAGAAACAGTTAGCTACTCGTTAGGTTGAGCTAATATCCTCCCTTCTGGGAACCTACACTCACGCACATATACATTTAGTCCAAGAGTCCTGTACATAAGAAACGAATATAAAGGTAATAGAATTACTTCAAGAAGAGCAAAGACGAACCAGTACGTTCATGGTTATTGTAAGTCGTATATTGGGGAACGTTCTATGAAATAGGAGAAAGTGGAAAATTTCTATGGTGATGCTATCTATCGATGGTGAAGAAAGATACGGAAAATAGTGTTCGCTCACAGCAGACATGCAACGGAGACCTGCAGAGATCTCCTCACATACCAGGTTTCACTAAATTCCATTCGTTTTCCTCATCCTTCCTGAATTCTGTTGTGGGGAAGTAATGATAAAGTGTCTTGACGGACACTGTATCGGGCACGTGTGCCTCCACAGTCTTAAGCTTGACAAACGTCTCATCTGGAATAGAACTTACAGCTTGTATGAAAGCGTCCAAATCCCTTGTTTCTTGATCGTTCACTTCAGTAATGTAACCATAGTCTGGTAAACAGTATAGCGATGCATTCGTGCCTCGCATAAGTCCGTCGACCAGTACTCCAGATGGTAAGTACTCTTCATCTTGGCGCAAGCTAAATGTGGGTGCTCTTATCCTGGCACCGCACCAATAGATAATACGTGACGGATCAAGGTTCTTCGTATCAACTGTATGCACCAAGAGGTCCATCTCTTTCCTGTCTCTGATTATCTTGAAGTTTAGGAATTCGAGTTTGTACATGATTGATAAATCTCTCATACTTCCAACGAAGGTATCGTTCACAGTTAACAAGATATCACCGTTTTGCAATTGACATTTCTTTTCAGAATCTGGATTGATAAACGCAAACACCTTATTCACTTCCAAAAGATGGTCACTACTCTTATCCTTTAATTTGGCGATCCACTCTTGTGGAACCCCCCTAGTCTTAGCCCTTTTTCTCGAAATAGGAAGAAATTCGGCTTCAATGATTCTCAAATCTTTCGGAACTTTATTCTCTTGCAACTCTCTGATCACATCGAGCACATCAACTACATCAAGACCAAGATCCTCACTGTAACGGAAGTGGAACCAGAACCCTCTAATAGTTCCATCTTCATCGGCCAAGAGGCCATCATCAATATCTAAAGTGGTGTCCACATAGATTGCTTGCATATTAATACACCTTGTTTCAACGTAACTCTTGCCAGCTTCTGACATGGCTTTCACATCGCTAATGATAACTTCTTCCCCGTTGACTCTTTGCATGTCTTTGTAGCCAAAAAGAAAGCATCTGTTCCCTTTTTTGAGGGCCTTGCTTGCAAACTCAAGTGACCTTACATCAGCTAGAACTAACTTCGGGTCATATTTCACGATTGCATAATAATGAAATGGATGCAAAAAAACTACTTTTGCAAACACTTCAATGGAGCCAGCAAATGTCAACACAATGCGTGCCGTATCATATTGCACATTCAGCCGTGAAACTATAACATATCCATATTTAGCGTCAATGACAAACCCGTAGGAGTTTTCCTCCTTGCGAGATGGAGATGCATTCTTAGCATCTCCATAGAAGCTAGTAACTTCCACAGAGGAGTTTACTAGTTTTGAAAATAATCTCTTCTTCTTATCAGCTTTAATTTTGTGGATTGGGTCGTCTATTTCATCGTCATCACTATCATTGCATGAGTCGAAATCTAAAAACTTTCCATCTTGCGGAACTGGCTCTGGTAAAGTAGGTACCTCTATTCCTTCCATCAAATCCTTGAAGTCCCAAAAGCCAGTGGAATCGTTTCGTGTTGCCAACCTGAATTCCGGATTCCAATGCTTATCTATGGTCAAAGTAGTGTATTCTAAACCTTTTCTGATATTAATACCCTTGTAACAAATGTTTACTTGCTTACGATCTGGGATTTTTTGCATAGCGGCAATGAATGCATCTAAATTTGGAGTTGGAACATCATCTATCGATACAATGATCAGATCACATAACAGCTGGTTAATATAATCACATGACGTGACACCTCTGATTGGAATACCACGACAGAGTGCAATCAGATATGATATATCAGTGAATGTGTTGTTGATCACTTCAACGTATTTTGACGGCATGATGTCGTTGACATCTCCAATAAGAATGTTTGCTTCAAAATATTCCCCTTTACCTCTTTGCAATACGAATTTGAGTGTCCTTCCAACATTTTCATCTAAGATTTCATCAATCCGTATTTGAGTTGGAATGAGCTCACCTTCAATGGAGATCAAAATATCTCCTTCTTTGATGACATTTTCAACAGGAGACTCAGGTATTACTAAATCAGCAACTACCATTCCAGACCTGCTAGGGAACGCTTTTCTTGCTCGTGTTTCCGCCTCATCTGAAAGTCCCAATCTTTTACATTCTCCGTATGATCTTAAGTACCATTTCACTTGTATATCCCCTCTTGTAATTGGCATGCCCTGTTGTATGCACTTTAATGCTCTAAGAGGTCTAGAAACCGGTAAGAAATAGTCAGTGGATGCGTCACACGCACCCCCAGCTTGAATAGCAACTGCGTCACCTTCGGAGTTGATAACAGGAGATCCTGAAGATCCGCCACTTGCACTAGCTGCTGCCTGTATATATTCAGTATTCACATCGTCAGGGGTGAACGGATCATATCTTGGAGGGTTCCTATCCACTCTCGATATGAAACCTGCTAGGATTGATAATTTGTCACCATTATCGTTACCCACGACTCTGATTTCGGTCCCTACTTGTGCCAATTCAGGCTTCAACTCTAACGCCTTCAACTCCATGTGCTTGATTTCCTTAGGATCAAATTGAAGAAACCCAAAATCGTGGATCGGATCTCTGAAGATGGGCTTGAGTGCAGCTTCCTCGTAATTATCAAAGACTGCGTAGCCGTAAAATGGCCCTGGGCATACAATATGCCGATTTGTCAATATTATACCTCTTTCAGCGTCCACGATGAACCCGGTTGCTTCAGCACTGTTAGTTTCCTCATAGTCAAAGTTCCTTAAATGTATGAAATTAATTGAAACGACCGACTTTACGCACCTAGTAATAGTATCAAGCCATTTCTTTTCAGAGGATGGTTCTTCCGTCTTAGGAGTGACTGTTTCTTGCGCTGCAAGACAAGCAGCTATGTCGCCGACCTTTCCATTAAGACTAAGCTTGCTTACTCCATGTTCGACCCCATACGTCTGGTCGTCAACAGCTTTTGACTGTTCAAATGTATCAGGTAATGTCATCACTACCAGCGACAAAATGTATGTTCTACTTAGTTTCTTAAATCAAACACTATCAATAAGTATTGAATGTAAGTGTATGTTCTATTAGCAACTAGTTCTGTTATCGAAAGTAAGTTTTTGATTATTTTTAGTTCCAAGGCATGCCTCGACCCTTAAATAATGCCATCTAGGAAGCTTCCAATTTTGACCTCGCAACACCAAAACGATTATTTGGAATGTGCCTAGACGTTCAAAAAAATAAGTGGCCCCAGAATTGTGCGACACTAGCTATTCAATACTGCATCGTTAGTTGGGGTCTGGAAGGCGAAAGCCGTGCTTTCGCTCCTTGTGCTGTTGACTACATTTAGAGTTTATGTGCGCTACTACCCTGCAGCCATGCGTTGCGCCTCGCGCCTAGATAGGAATGCGACTCAAAGTTTACGACGTGCGTCATGCTCCCCAATTGGAGTCGCAGACGTTGAGCTGCCCCCTTGTTCCTCCGCATACCCTCAAAGCTTCCCTGGTGGCAAATATGATAAATAAAAAGGTAACTTCTGACTCATTCAGCGCTTAATATGGAGATAACATAGCTAATTTATTCTTAATTTCATGTGTTGTGCCTTTCATGCAGTGTAGGAACTTCTATGAGTCACAATATTTGTTGCAAGATCTCTCGGCATCCAAAACAATCATTCCACAGCAGTTTACTTCGTAGCTAATTTCTTTTACATTTGATAGAATGCACTGGATACCCTTCTACTTGAAATGCGTACGTCAACTTCCACTTTTCGTTGGCAATAGTTTTACAGCAACCGCACTGTTGCACCGGAAACAATGTTACTTCAACTACATGAGAAACTAGATGTTACTTTTTCACTCTTTCCACAATTATCATATACTTTTCTAAATTTTTATTCAGTAGCAGTTTGTGGAATATGCACTCTCGCGATAGGGAGTGTGTCCTTCAACAGCTTCATATCACTTGCAGCCATTCGTTATTCTTTCTCCTAAACTCTTTCGTTGGGAAGAAATGGTATTCCGTCTTTACGAGCAACTGTTTGGCTGTGTTATCCTCCACAACATTAAGCTTAACATACGTCTCGTCTGGTATAGAACTAACAGCTCGCAAGAATGCGTCCAAATCCTTTGTTTTTTTCATCGTTTACTTCAGTAATGAAACCCAAAAACGATAAATTGTATAATGACCCAATAGTACCACGAGGAACGTCTTCAATCACTATTTCAGAAGGCAAGTGCTCTCTCTTTGTTGACGAGAGTTGCTGACGTTTAGTTAATGTAGGTGCATTTATCCTGACCCCGCACCAATAGATAATACGTGACGGATCAAGATTCTTCGAGTCAACTGTAGGCACCATAAGATCCATCTCTTTCCCTTCTCTGAATATCTTCAAGTTTAGGGACCTGAGCTTGTACATTGAAGACAAATCTCTCATAGTTGAAACCAAGGTATCATTCATAGTTAGCAAAATATCACCGCTTTGCAATTGACATGCCTTATCCGGAGCCTCAATAGTGGTTGCGTTTACACTATCTACTTGTACAAGTGTGTTGTAGCTTTTTTCGGCAAATTTGGATATCCATGCTGTGGAAACACCTCTATTCTTGGCCTGAGTTCTCAAAATGGGTGAAAATTCAGCTTCAATAATCCTCATTTCAGGAATTCTGTCCCCTTGTAACACATTGATAACATCGATGACATCAACCACATCAATAGCGAAGGTCTCTGGTCCATAAAAGTTAAACCAAAATCCTCTTACCGTCCCATCTTTATCTGTTAAGAGTCCATCAGAAAATTCTAACTTGGTGTACGCAATAACTGTATCGATATTAACAACCCTTGGATGAAAATATGAGCCTTTGGTCACTGTCTTCGGTATCACCTTACTGATTGTTACTTCTTCTCCGATAACTAGCTGTTCATCGTTGTGACCGAAGAGAAAGCATTGATTGCCCCTTTGAAGAGCTTGTTTTCCAAACTCAAGGGACCTTACTTCAGCTAAAATTAACCTCGGGTCATATTTCAAGATTGCGTAGCAATGAAATGGATGCATCAAGACAATTTTTGCAGCCACTTCAATGGAACCAGCAAAAGTCAAGGTAACATCAGACGTATCGTACTCGACTAGATTCCGCGATGTAATAACGTAACCATGTTTCGCATCAATTACAAATCCAGGGCCAAAACCAAAACCAAGCCTCCAATCCAGTTCCCTTGGTAGACAGTAGGACATGTTGACTTGTACAGAAGACTTGATGAGCTTTTGGAATATTACCTTCTTTCTCTCAATATTACTCTGATCACTTTTCCTATTCAGTTTCTCAACTTTATTTTCCTCTGCATCTTCCTCTGCACTGATTTCTGAACTGAAATCAGGAAACTTACCAATCGCAGGAACTGGTTCAGGTATTTTAGGTATTTCTATACCTTCCATCAAATCTTTGAAATCCCACAACCCGGTAGATTTATTTCTCGTTACTAGTCTGAATTCAGTATTCCAGTGCTTGTCTATCCTCCATTGAGAGTTTTCCAAGTTGCCCATATCAAGCATGTAGCAAATATTCACTTTTTTTCGGTCTGGAATCTTTTGTAATGCATGGATAAATGAATTTAAATCTGGGGTCGGAAAATCGTCAATAGATTTAATAAGTAGATTGTACCCTAGCTCTTTTATTGACTCCGTGTAAATCCCTTCAATTGGAATACAAAACTTGAGCCCCAATTGGTAAGATACCTCACTGAACGTGATGCCAAATGCTTCAACATAGCAAGATGACGTGATGTCGTAAACATCTTCAATAAGAATGTTTTTTTCAATGTATTCGCCACTTCTCTGAAATATGAATTTGAGTTTCTTTCCAACATGTTCATCTAGGATTTCATCGATTCGTATTTGAGATGTAATGAGCTCATTTTCAATGGAGATCAAAATGTCTCCTTCTTTGATAACATTTTCAACGGGTGATTTAGGTATTATTAGTACCGCTACCACCATTCCTGGCCCACTTGCTTCTGATTGTGACTCACCTGAAAGTCCCAATTCTTCACATTCTTCGTATGATTTTATTGCCCACTTCACTTGAATATCGCCTCTTGTGACTGGCTCACCTTGCTTGATACACCTCAATGCTCTTAAAGGTCTGTAAACAGGTAAGAACAAATCGGTACATTTCAGAAATATTTCTCCAGCCTGGATAGCAATAACCTCGCCTTCAGAGTTAATAGCAGGGGACCCGGGAGACCCACCGGATGCACTATCTGCTGTCTGGATGTATTCTGTATTCAAATCGTAATAGTCATGCCACATAATCTCTGGGGCGTTTCTATCCACTGTCGATATTATGCTAGGCTCATTTGGTGAAGTTTCGTCATTATCTTTTCCCAAGACTCTGATTTCGGTACCTACTTTTGCCAATTCTGGTTTCAACTGTAACGCATTCACCTCCATATTTTTGATTTCTTTCCGATCGAATTGAAGGAACGCAAAATTGTGTACCGGATCTACGAATATTGGCCTGAGTGCAGCTTCCTCTTGGTTATGGAAGACTGCATATCCGTGAAATGGACCTGATCCCACAACATGTCGATTTGTCAAGATTATACCTCTATCTGCGTCCACCACAAACCCAATACCTTCTCCAGTCTTTTGCAGTTCAGTGTCAAACTTCGCTATGTGAATGAAATGAATGGATACTACCGCCTTGGCAGCTTTAGTAATGGTAGCATGCCATTCTGTGTCATAAGATGAGTCATCTGAATCAGTGGTGTCTGTATCTTGGCTTGAAGGACTAGTAGCCATGTCGTCGACCTCATCAAGACCCACCTGGCTGACTCCTTGTTCAACCGCATCCATCTGGTCGTCCACACTTTCTGACTCTTCAGAGTTCAGAGCTATACCAGACGACATCGTGGAAATAGGGGTATGTTTCAAGTTGATTTCTACGATGATTTATCGCTGTCTGATTCCAATTGGTATGCCATGAAGTAAGCAGGGTCTCGATACAGCAACTCGTTTTGGAAGTTCTGGGGGGTGTACCCGTAGGAGACGGTTTGAAGTCGTTCGATTCCAATGAAATCTTTGGCTCTTGAACAATGCTTTCAAATAATCTTTTTATCTCAACATATCAACTATGTAAAGGGGTCTTGTAGTTTGGTAAAGATTTCCTTTTGTGTTACTCAATGTTCATGAAGAATTCTTAACTTTCGCTATGGCTTAGAAAGCTAGTGCGAATGCCGCCCTGCACCCTTGGCTCTATTTTGCTTGCATTTAGGGGTTCATGCGTGCATCTCGCGCCTAGATAGGTAATGCGACTCAAGTTTACGAGATGCGTCAAGCTGCACAAAACTAGCGTAGTGGAAGAACCATCCTATTCCTCCACAATACCCTTGAAGTTCTCCTGGTGGCAAATGATAAACAGTCTGTACCTACTGAGTCATTCAGTGCTTAATATGAGCATTTCCTTCAATATGCGCTCAATGCTTCACTTCCGACAGATTGCACATGCCAGGCTATTATGCATCTTTTTCTTCAATTATTTACGACACATTGTCTCTGCTTCGGATAGGATATTTGTAAAGACAAAAGAAGAATTCAAATACTGTCGCCATCAAGGAAAAGGTTGGTTTTCTCACGCTACGAGTTACTGAAACGCACTTTGTGAACTTATTTATGGATAACTATTGTATGAATAACTACTACTATTGAGATAATCGGGGCCTTTTATTTGACTGGCATCAGCCTATCACTTCCTTCCAATCATTATTTTCATTCTTTCTGAATTCTCTAGTAGGGAAGTAATGATATCCTGTCTTGATTGCTACGTTGTGTGTAAGCGAGTTCAGTACAACTCTGACTTTGACGGAAGTGTGGTCTGGGACAGAACGAATTACTCCCATGAAAGCATCCAAATCTTTTGTCTCTTGATCGTTTACCTCAGTAATGAAACTCTCAGTTGGTAAGTCATATAACTTAGCAATAGAGCCATATAAACGACCTGTGATGTATACTCCAGAGGGTAAGAGTTTTCTTTTTTGGCGAATATGATATGTCAGTTCTTCTATCGAAGCACCGCACCACTGAATAATTCGCGAAGCCTCAACGTCATTACATTCAAGAGTCGGGACAACAAGGTCTAATTCTTCTCTATTTCTGAATACTTTGAAGTTTAAGGAGTCCAGCTTATACATTATCGATAATTCTCTCATACTTTTCACCAATGTATCATTCACTGTTAATAATATATCACCGTTTTGAAGGGGACATTTTTCCTTATTGGTTAATGTCGGTGCATGAATACTTGCAACCTTCAAAAGGTGTGCATCATCACTTTTGTCATCGAATTTGCTTACCCACTCTTGTGGAAGCCCGCTAGACCTGGCCCAGACTAATGAAATTGGAGAAAACTCTGCTTCAATGATTCTAAGATTTGGGGGAAGTCTTTTTTCTTGGAAATGTTCGATCACATCAATCATATCAGAAAAATCCATTGCATTGTGTGTGATGCTGCTGTCCTCTTCTGTACACATCGAGCGGAAGCCTCTAACAGCACCACTGACGTCCGCCAATACACCCACATAGCTTGTTTGATCTATGTCAAGCAGAATGCTTTCGAAGTTAATAAATCTCCGTGTATTTTTGAAATATTCAACACATTCTTTCGGCTCCACTTTCTCGATGGTAACCTTCAGGCACATAAAGCCATTTGGTTTGGATCCGTAATAAAAACATTCATCACCTTCTTCTAAAGCTTCTTCTCCCAATTGCAATTGCTTTATGTCACCTGATACTAAGTCTGGATCATACTTCAAAACAATATATCCATGAAAAGGATGAGCAAACACAATTTTTGCTTGTACTTCCAGAGAGTCATAAAACTCAAGAAATATTTCGTTTGCATAATGATCTGGAATAAAGAACGAAGTTAAAACGTAGCCATTTGTGGTATCAATAACAAATCCGTAAACATCGCTACTTTGATCAAAAAATGTGTTTTCAAAAGAGCGATATTTGTAATGGACTGAAACACGAGATTTATTCAACACAGATCGAAGTGCCTTACTTTTATCAATAGTGAGAAGCGAATTTTGATCTTCATCAGCAAAGCACTCATTCATTCCATCCTCCTCTTGATCTCCGCTTATGCAGCAAAAGAGGGACATAATCGATAAAGTTTTTGACAGTACAAAGTTATAGCCTCTACTTGCGAATCCCTTGGCTTCATCTTGTACTTCTTTTTTTTCTTCTTTTTCTTCTTTTTCTCCTTCTTCTTCATTTTCTTCATCTTCTTGCTTGGGTCGCTCATATCGTTTATCTAGTTCTATTTGTCCAACAGTAGTATCATTTCCGATTCTTAAAGATTCATCTCCTCGATGGATTTGATGGATTATGGCTGGCTCATCTCCGTTTTGCTTCAAATCATTGAAATCCCATAGTCCGGTATCATCGTTTCTCGTAGCTAGCCTAAATTCAAAACTCCAGTGCTTGTTAACATAAAGTGAAGCGTACCTTGAACCTCTCATATGTGAAACATGTTGATATTCAAAGCATACCTTCTTATAATGTGGAATGGTTTGTAATGCAGCAATAAAGGAATCCAAATCCGGAGTTGGTATACCGTCAATGGATTGAATTATCAGATGAGATGTTATTTCATTGCTGAGATTATTGGTTATCATGACTCCTTTGGTAGGGATTCCATGCTTTAGTGCTATCTGGTATGATAATTCGTGGAAGATGTTTCCGAGAGCTTCAACATATCTTGATGGCGTAATCTCATTAATGTCTCCAATTAATATGCTCTCTTGAATATATTCTCCTTTTCCTCTTTGAAATACGAATTCGAGTTTCTTGCCAACATTTTCATCCAAGATTTCATCGATTCGTATTTGAGATGGAATAAGCTCGCCATCAATGGAGATCAAAATGTCTCCTTCTTTGATAACATTTTCAACGGGTGATTCTGGTATTACTAGATCTGCAACCACCATTCCAAACCTATTAGGGAACTCTTTTCTTGCTCGTGTTTCTGCCTCATCGGAAAGTCCTAATCTTTTACATTCGCCGTATGATTTCACGGTCCACTTCACTTGAATATCGCCCCTTGTAATAGGCTTAACTTGTTGAATACATTCCAACGCTCTACGAGGTCTGAAGAGAGGTAAGAAGTAATCAGTTGATGCCAGTGTTGCTCCCCCTGCTTGGATACCAACAGTATCACCTTCGGAGTTGATGACAGGAGATCCTGAAGAGCCTCCTGATGCATTGACTGCTGCTTGTAAATATTCAGTATTGTAGTCTGAATATGAGTCTTCCCCGTAATCCGGAGGGTTTCTGTCCGCTCTCGATATGAAGCCCGCTAAGATTGATAATTTTTCACCATTATCGTTACCCACGACTCTGATTTCGGTCCCTACTTGTGCCAATTCGGGCTTCAACTCTAACGCCTCCACCTTCATATGCTTGATTTCATGAGGATCAAACTGAAGAAACCCAAAATCGTGGACAGGATCTCTGAAAATGGGCTTAAGTGCAACTTCTTCGTGATTGTCGAATATAGCATATCCAACGAACGGTCCTGGACCTATAACATGACGATTTGTCAATATCAAGCCTAGATTAGCATCTACGACAAACCCAGTTGCCTCGGATCTTCCAGAAATTTCGGTATCAAATGAAATTGTATGAACGAAGTGAATCGATACTACCGAGTTAACTACACCGTAGATGATATCTTGCCACTTGTTGAAAGTAAGGGGACTTGCTAATTTTGGAAGGTCATCGAAAGCTGCAATTGAAGAAGCTCTCAATTCGATGGCATCTTGTTTTTCGAGATCTTTAGCCCTGGCACCCGATAACTCAGTCACTTTAGTTTCACTTATCATTGAATACAGTACGCAGTAGCAAAGAATGTCTGTTGGATTCCACCATCACATCTTTTTGTATCATTTTTTTTTTCTTGTGGAGAGGCAATTTATGCTCCGTATTTGCAAGCTTTCATCTATTGGACCATTTGTCGTACATGTAACCTCCTTTATGCCTTCCCGCCTGAGGCTAAAAATATTTCCTTATTTAAGCGACATTTCCTTTTTTTTTTTTTGATTCAAAACTGCGGAACCCAAAGTAGATAAGTGTTACCTTGCAGAAAACCGTGTCTGAGTCATCATCATACTGAAAATCCCGAGAAAGAATTTATAGAATGAATAAGGGGTAAGCTTTGGTGTCTTTCATCTATTTATTTTGCTACTCAGCGTGCAAAAAGGAATTGGTTTCCTGCTTATATAGCACCATTAGAAATCATTTGAGGCACCCTTGCGCAAAGCGTAATTTCGCTAATTTGTGCGAGTACCTGCGCATCCTGGTTTTACGAATTTTTGATGCAGGCAAGCCGCACTGAATAAAAGAATGGAAAATTTAGAATGATTGGAAAGGATCTGATCAATCCGTTTTAAATAAACTTTTAGTCAAAGCACTAGTGACTCGGGTTATTGATTGCCTTGGCAACGTCCTTGTCTAACTACAAATATTTGCGACCCAGCTATATGTTATGTTCCTGACTGGAACCAACTGTGACTTCAACTACACTTCAGGCGGATATCTTACTATAATGAACTCTATATTATTATTATATTACAAAAGTATCCGCAAAAAGTATGCACGGTTCTTTCTGCACGGTTCCTTTTCCATCTATATATATGTGTATACACTATTTTCCTCCCTGTTACTTCTTCTCTTTCTCTCCACAAGACTCTTATTTGATCTCCTCTAACACTGACTTCCCGTGCTTATGTTCAATCTGAACCCACTTCCCGTTATCATCTTTTTTGATTTCACTGCTTGGGAAGTAGTGATAATTAGTCTTCAAGGATAATGCCTCTGGAATGTTGTCGAAGACTAATCTCAACTTGACGTATGTGTTATCCGGGATTGACTTTACAACTTTCAAGAAGGATTCTAAGTCTTTAGTTTCTTGGTCGTTAACATGAGTGATGAATCTATCCCGTGAGACTTGATATTGCAGACCTGGTCCACCTGGATGCTTGTTGGTAACATAAACTCTCGAGGGGATCTTCGATAATGTTTGATAAATTGCAAAATGGGGGGCTTGCAAGACTAAACCACACCAATATAAGATTTGATTGGTTTTCATATGCATACTGTCAATGGTTGATACAACCAAGTCTATTTCTTTTTTCTCTCTGATAATCTTAAAGTTTAAAGACTCCTGATTGTACATCACGTAAAAATCTCTCATTGTGGTGACAATTTTATCATTGACTGACAAAATTATATCACCTGTCTTTAAGGCCGAACCAGACTTTGAATCTGAGGCATCTGACTCTGAGTATGGTGCTATTAATTTGGTGACATTGAAAAACTTGATTTCGTTTTCACACTCATCTTCAAACTTTTCGATCCAATTCTTTGGTACACCTCTGGCTCTACCCAGACTGATTGTGATTGCTTGAAATTGCGCATCCAATATTCTCAAGCTCTTTCTAGTGGAGAGAGTTGGCAAGTTCTTGATAATGTCAAGAACATCTGTAACATCCAACCCCATGCGGTAGGTTCTATCGCAACCATCTGCACCAGCGCCCTCTTCTCCTAAGTATGTCAACCAAAAGGCCCTAACATTTCCTTCGTAGTCGGTCAAGATACCAGTACCACACTCTTGGCAAAGTTTGTTATCCAAGATAACACACTCCAAGGTGGTACCTCTATAATGTGCTGGGTAGAATCCACCTGGAACATTCAAGGATGTAATGGCACTCACCTTGACATCTTCAGTGACCACTCTGAACGTGTAGTTGTAACCGACGAACAAAGCTTTCTCTCCTCTTTTCAATGGCTTCTCACTGAACTTTGGAGTTTGGACGTCTGCTAGAACCAACAGTGGATCGTACTTGATAATTGCATAATTCTGGTGTGGGTGGAAGAATACAATTTCACCAGGAACTTCAATTGCATCGGCAAAAGTAATAATGATATCACACATATCGTGTGGAACAATCTTACGAGATACCAAAATGTAACCATTTTCAGCATCAATGACAACACCGTAGCCCCTTTCCTTAATACTAGTGTAAGAATCAAGAGGAATTGGCGAAATGAACATCACTTGCGCAAAAGACCTAACCAAGTTAGAACAGTTGGTCTTCTTGGCGTGAGCAAGACTATCGTCGCTGTCGTCTTCGAAAGGGATATCGATAAACTTGGCATTTTGTGGTTCCAAGGCTGGCAATTTGGGCAATTTTTCGTCCTTACCCAATAAATCTGTGTAGTACCAAAGGCCAGTGACGTCGTTTCTTTCCGCAATTCTGAACGTGGAAGTCCAATGTCTATCAAGATAAATAACCTGGATGGTATCACCATGGCAGCCACCAACGTCACGGAAGCATATGGAAACCTTCTTCTTGTCGGGAATTTGCTTCATGACTTGAATAAAAGCGTCCAAGTTCGGTGTGGGCATGTCGTCCACAGAAAGTAGCAAGTACATCCCGTTGTCGAATTCGAATGAGCACGAGGGGTCGTTTATGTATACACCGCGAACAGGGATGCAGAAGTTTCTAGCGATTTGATACGAGAGATCGTTGAATGAAGCGCCGGCCACTTCGACGTATCTGGAAGGTGTGATTTTGTGCAAGTCACCAATCTTGATGGTTTGGTGCAAGTATTCCCCGCTGTCGCCTCTTTGGATAGTGAACTTCAATTCATTGCCGACGTTTTCGTCCAAGATTTCGTCAACTCTAACGTGAGTGGCTATGGGCTCATCATTGATGGAAATCAAGATGTCACCTTCCTTGAGCAAATAATTATCTTGGGATGGTGCAGCGGGTCCCTCTGCCAAAACGATTTCAGCAACCAAGAGGCCAATCTTGTTGGGGAATGCTCTTCTTGCGCTGGCCTCTGCCTCCGGAGAGAGCCCCAATCTCCTACATTCATCGAAGGGCTTCATTTGCCACTCTACTTGGATATCACCTCTGCTGATAGGAAGTTCCTGCTGTATGCACTTCAACGCTCTCAAGGGCCTGGCGATGGGGAGGAAGAAGTCGGTGGATGCATCGGAAGAGCCACCGGCCTGTAATGCTACGGCAAAGCCGTGTATGTTGACAACGGGGGAACCTGAAGAGCCCCCAGAGGCACTGGCAGCGGCCTGGATGTATTCGGTGTTGAAATCGTTGTATGTGTGCATTCCGTAGTCTGGAGCGTTTCTGTCCAACCGGGAGATGAAACCGGCCAAGATGGATAATTTTTCACCGTTATCGTTACCTACAACTCTGATTTCCGTCCCCACTTGGGCCAACTCTGGCTTCAAGTCCAACTGGGTGACTTCCATGTACTTGATCTCCTTGGGGTCGAACTTTAAGAACCCGAAGTCGTGGATGGGGTCTCTGTAGATTGGGGTAAGGACAGCTTCCTCGTGGTTGTCGAACACGGCGTACCCGCAGAACGGACCGGGCCCCACAACGTGTCTGTTGGTGAGGATCAAGCCTCGCGTGGCGTCGACCACGAATCCTGTGGCCTCACTCACGAGCGCCTGCTCGGTGTCGAAATTGGCTACATGTGTGAACTGGATGGAAACAACCGACTTGACCACCTTGGTGATGGTGTCTTGCCACTCGTTGCTGATTGAAGAGCCGATGGGTGGCCTCGTGGAGTGCGCAGACTCGAAGATCTGGTCGTCGCACGACGAGTACGACGAGAACTCTGCCTCGTCCTCCACGTCTCTGTCTATGTCGTGTGGCGGCTGCTCGCCGTCCACCTTGTCCTGCCTCTTGACTTGGATGGCTGGCACGTCTTCTCCGCCTTCATCCTGCGAAGGGTGCCTTCTTTTCTCTCCTACTTGTGGCATGCTGTTGGCGTGTGGTGGTGGTGGTGGTGTGTGAGTGTGGTGCTGATGCCCTGCGAAAATACTCGATGCAATGTCTTGTGCTCACTAATTAACGAGATGGAGCAAGCGGTGGGAAACGTTTGGAAATACTGAGACTGCTGCCGCGGCTACTAGTCTGCTCTCTTGATGTATAAAATCTATAAAACACGAACGGTACGTATACTACACCACGCTGCGAGAAAGGTGTGGGGTTAGCTAAGGGTAGCAGAGGGAGCAAGAAGAGGAAGCCAGAAATGATCTCTCTTCTCCGGATTTGCTAAACTTACGCGGCCTCATCAAATTTTTTCACAACCTGCACAGTATTATTTTAGGCTCACACTGCTGCGAAGAGCCCAGGGTGGGTATGGCAGGGCTGGAGGCACAATGGGAGGGCGAATGGGAGAGGGTGGATCCCGGAGCTCTCTGTTTGGGGAGGCTACGATACTTTTGGCGGGACCGGTGGTGTAGAAGCGAGAATTCTGCTAGAGTTTGGTGTTTGGGTAAACTGGGCGTCATCTCCGAGTTTGCACCCAAACGCTGCGATTTTCAGTGTCGGTTAGCGGGCATGTCGCAGCTCCAAAATTTGTAAGGGCAGCTCGCTTTTTGCTGCAAATTCTTGCAGCCGTATCGGCTGCAAACACCGAATATGGGCTTAATTGCACTAGCCCATGCCTCTTAGACTCTAGTACAGGGCTAGGTCCTCCTTCTCCTACAAGTGGCACTGCGAACGCTTGCTCGGGTGGACTCTTTGGCCTTCTCTACAATCCCTACACTTTCCGTGCCTTCTACATCTTTATTACAGTATAGTTCTATAGTACATTACTTCCCTCCCAGGCGTATATCCTAAATTCCTACCGGTGGCTCTGTGGGTGTTTCGTTTCGTCTCATTTTCCCTCACTCTGGCTCTGGACTGTTTCCATAACCTTCTTGATCCAGGTATCGTGGTAGTCCACTTGCGATTTCGAATTGAACATCACAGACGCATCTATCATGGCCCCAAACGTCTGTAAGTGGTACTCTTCGCCCAATTTGAAGCGGTCTTCCTTCTCCTGCTGCAACAAGTTCAAGAAATGCAGCCTGTTGGACGAATAGTTTCTCTCCAACTCGATGAGCCAGATCTCGTTCTTGAGCATATCCGCCACGATCGTGCACCAAATGAGCATGTTCCACTTCATCAACCCACCCTTTTGGTACTGGAAGATCTGGTCTTCGAACTGCGACTTCGATCCTATCGTCTTGGCCAAGAGCTGATGGTTGATCCGCGTGTATACCGTGTGGATCATCCCGCAAACGAGCAACCACTCGTTCTTTTTGTTGAACTTGTTTCTGAGATTGCCAAACGAGATAATCAAATGAGGAGTTACGGTGGCCGGCACGAAAAAATGGTTGGCAAATGCAATGAGCTCGGGGATTGTCACAATTCTCTTACTCTTCTGGGGGGTTGAAGGGGCGGTTGTGGGCGCAGGTGATGATGGGCCTGAGCCTCCTTCGGCCGGTGGGGGGAGCGTGGTGGCAGCTGAAGATGATCTCTTGGGGTTGAACGGCGACTCAACGTCCTTGAACCCATTTGACTTACTCTTTTTAGGCGTGGTGGTTGAGTCTGTATCCTGAAGCTGCTGTAATCGCTTCAAGGGAGACGGCACTCTTGGCGAATTGACCAGCTTAGAAGGCGACATCGCCGTCTTTTTGGGTGTTGTATGTGGGGAGCCCCTGGGTGTGCCTTTGGGGGAGCCTCTAGGAGAGCCTCGAGGGCTCTCTCGCTCCATTCCAATCACGTTCTCCCTGAAATCGTCAAGCACTCTGCGCAAGTGACGAGGCGCGATGGGTATCTTATCCTGCAGCGGAGCAGGAAGGTCCAAGCTCGAGCGAAGGTGCTCTGCGGCAAAATACGTGCATATGTGGTACCTCGCTATTTCTGACTTGTTTGGTAGCACAGGGAGTTTCTGGAGACTCATCGTGTAGAGAGACTCTATGCGTGACATGAGCTGTGGTGGGATGGGGTCAGGGAGTGTGGGGACAATGTCCTTGACAGACTGTCGAACCTGGAGAGACATTGCTGTGGCTGTGGAAGTACACAAGTTATTGACGCGTTGAGGTGCTGCAGTTGAGCAAGCAAGGAGATTTGTTGAGCTAACCGTCTTTGCAGCTCTATGCTCTGGTGGTTTTTCAGTAGGTAAGTAGCCAAAAAAGTCGGTAGGCGTATTTGGTCACGTGATCCTTTTTGGTCTCTATGCGCGTCACCGTCTTAATAGCTGCGAATCATCGGCAAGAGTGTGGCCCCCAGTGAATGGAATCACCATGAAGTTTTCTCCATTGCAAGCTAAGCAGAGAGAATTGTAGCTTTTGTTTATGATATCCTTGCTTTTCTATCTCTTTCCTCCGCATGGTATGCACTTGTGCTCGTAAAATTGTGCTACTCTTCACTTCCTTCTGGCTACTCGTGCGCCCTGTTTGTCCCAACTGCCCGCTATTTTTCAGGATTCGCGCTAAATCCACCTCCATATCCCGCTAAAAGCTCGCTAAACCCGCCATTTTCCCACCAAAAGCTCGCCAAAATTCTCACTATTTTTCGCACTCCCAATAGTATCCGGGTAACCCTTCGGCTTCCAACCAACCAGAATTCTACAATTCCGCAATTAACAATCAACTTTTAAAGCACATCTACGTACAAATCACCTCTACACTTCGCAAGACCCCACCACAGAAAACCATCTTCAAAATGTCCATGATCAGAACCCCCTTCGTCCGCCTGTTCTCCACCATCTCCCCAATCCTCCAAAAGGCTGCTGCCCCATCCATCATCTCCCAGCAGCAGCAGGAAATCCCCAAGGAAATAGTGTCTGGAGCTCCAAAGGACCTTGTCACAAAGAGAATCGTCAGAATCTACCAAGAATCCAAGCCAGCCACCCAATCTGGCCACCACAACGGCGACCACTGGAAATTGGACTGGGACGTCCTCGGAAGCGGTAACAGATGGGAAAACGACTTGATCGGTTACCAAGGTACCGCTGACTACATGCAGGGCACCATCATGAAGTTCGATAACAAGGAAGCCGCCATTAGATTCGCCCAAGGACAAGGCTGGGACCACTACGTGCAAGAACCAAAGAAGAGACACTTCAGAAAGAAGGATTACTCCGCCAACTTCTACCACTCCACAGGTCCATTGAAGCACATTAGAACCAAGTAAGAAGTCTGCTGTACTTGAGCGACCACTCTGCCTGCCATATGGGGATGCCAGTAGTATTCATACTATCTCCACGGCCGAGGCAGTACCGTTCATAAAGCACGCAAGCTGCTTCTCACACCCTTACGCGCACATAAACTACACATTTTCATCCAACCCATCACCCATTCTTCACGTAACTGTAGGTCCCGTGGGACCCGTCCATGTGTCCCATTTTGGCTAGCGGGACCTCCTGCACCACCTCATCGGCTACGTCTGCATCAAAAAACTGAAAGAATTCGGGGTCAATTGCCTCACAGTTCTTCCCCCAGTTCTCCATACTGCTCCGTACAAGTAAAAACCCTTCAACCATAAAGAAAAAATTACACTCCCTATATACTTACGCCAAATGTACATTAATTTTAGATCCAAAAAATATTCACATCTTCGAATGGCAGCTCGCCTAGTGGCGCTACACTGTAGAGTACGACCGCTGTGTGTGGCCATAGTAAGCATGAAATTTTCACCTGATTCTGCTCCTGTGTATAGTCGCTTAACGTTTTTTTTATGTCGTTTTGTTTTGCAAATCCTGCATGTGACCCGCACGCATACATTTTTCTCTGTCTCATTCTTTTTTTGTTTATCAGTGCCAAAATTTTGTTGAAGCACACGAGAAGTACTGAGTCTAAGTAAGCACAGAAGAAGAACTCGAAACAGCTAATTAGTTGCTCACGCGCATTAGCATACCTATTTTCGGAGTATACACGCATACAAGGTGTAAATAGAGTGGACGCAGTACACACGTTGGTATCACTTTTTCAAGGCGTGTCTCACGGTAAGCTGGAGTAGCAAAACAAGAACTCGATATTGAGAGTGATCTGCCCAGGGATCTTCGTAGTAATCCAGGGGAGTTTAGTGATACGAGAGAGTCACTCTGTCTGGTCACTGAAGAATCGGATTTGTATCACCTCAGGGAGGGCATAGATCAAGCATAACCAACAGCCATCAGTTCGCTACCATCTCTCGCGTACACACAGCATACAAGAATCTTTCCTTCTATATTAGTATATATTTGTATTATTAACCACCAAAGTCACAACATAACTGCATTTCAACTCCACGCACGCTCAAAACACGCGCACAATAACTCACACACTCATACATAATGGCATATAATCCATACAGGTCCAAATACAGCGGCCCAAAGGGAGGATCCGGTAGAAGTCGAAACGGATACGGTGAAAATTACGGAGGAAGTAGTGGTGGTGGTGGTAGCGGTAGTGGTGGTAACAGAGGAGGGCGATTCGATAGCAGGCCCGAAGGTGGCAGATCAGATGGCTACTATTCGAACGGGCACGGTGGTCACCGCAAAGGTGGGAAAAAATCGTTCCTTGTGGGGCCAGGTTCTTCCAAGACTGCCGCTGGCTCGTCATCTTCTGCATCTTTACTATCACCATCCACGTCGACTTCATCGTCGCCCGCATCTGCATCTTCAGCCTCGGCTGGAGCCTCCTCTCACACGAGATCAAAACCGAAAAGAACTGACGGATCAGACCCAGCAACAGGCTCAAATCCTGCTGACGATTCGTTCCCAAGACTTGCACATCACCACGACTTCACGTCTGTGGTCACCCCAGTCACTCGCGAAGTAGATCCTCGGAAAAACTTCAAAGTGATGTACGACCCAGAATTGGATAAGACCCTCTCCAAAGCAGACAAGAAGCTTAAACAAAAGAAGTTCAGAATCAATGGTGGGGATGACTCCACTTCTGTCCCAGCAGATCCAAGAAGAACGCTCGCGGCGACCCAAAACGGAGCATTCTATCTTTCCAAACCCAACAAGCGGTCTAAGAAATTCCCATTCAGACAGTTACCCCAGGCCAGATTCGTATACGATAAGGACTCGATAGGACCTCCACCTGCCACAGAGCTCATAATTTGGGACTTACCCACTACTACCAGCGAGGTATATCTAACCAACTTCTTCAAAAGTTATGGAGGACCAATACAAGAATTGAAATTCTTCAACGACCCTGTCAATGCGGTCCCTTTGGGGATAGCCACATTCAAATTCCATGGAAACATCGAGAAGTCGCTGAAATTGGCTAAAAAATTGATATCTGTAGTCAAGCAGGCACGTCCCAAGATTGATGGGGTGGACTTGAAGATTGCACTTAACGATGAAAGCGGGACTTTATTGAAGAGGAAATTGGCCATTGAGGTTGGCAAACTTGAAGATGCCAGGCGAAGATTAGCAGAAGCTGAGAAAAAAGCTGCTGCGGCAATGATTGCTTCAGAAAAGCGAGCAGCCGCTGCAGCTGCTGCTGCTGAAAAGGCTGCAGCATCATCTGCAAACAAGACTTCATCCGAAAAATCATCCACCACTTCCACGAGACCAGAAAATGATGGTCCTAAGAAATTCAGCCCCAACTCGACAATTCTATCTATTCGTAACAACAACAAGGTTATTTCGGGGGTCTACATGCCAAAAGAGCTCAACAAATACATCAAAGATCGTCCATACATCCTTATTCAGGATAAATACGCCTCTACGAAGAGAATTGCCTCGCAGGATATCAAAAAGCTTTTCAGCAAATATGACTGGACCAGAGTGCTCTCCGACAAAACAGGATTTTATATCGTGTTCAATTCTATAGATGAGTGTGAGAGATGTTTCCATAATGAAGATGGTAGAAGGTTCTATGAGTATAGATTATTCATGGAACTTGGAGTTCCGGAAGGTTGGAGAGAGTCCGACGGTGATCATTCTGAATCACATAGGTCAAATTCCATATCTGTAACTCATAAGGAGACTGATCTCATCGAAGAAGCCAGTAATATATTGATTAAGGAATTCCAAACTTTCTTGATGAAGGACATTCGTGAAAGAGTTATCGCTCCCACCGTCTTTGAATGTTTGAACCCCGACAAATACCCTTCTCTAATCGGCACCTTGAGGGAAGAAGAGAGAAAAATCAAGGAAGAAGAAGCCAAGAGAAAGGAGAAATTAGCACCAGTGGTTATTTCTGCTCCACCCGCAAGAATTCCTCTCAAAAAGAAGCAGCCAGTCAAAAGACCTGTTGCGTTGTTGCCTTCATTTAGGAGGAAGCTACTTGGTTCTGATTCAAAGGATAAAGGCAAGCAAAAGCTTAAGAAGGCAACAATAATACCCATGCAACACGCCTTGAACTATGTCCAAGATGACGACGAAGAATCTGACGAAGATGAAGTTAGCAGGTCCAGTACTCCCACTGTTTCATCAACGCAAAAGAGATCATTAGATGATAAGTCTGACAGCGCAATCAAGAAGAAGATAAAGAAGCAAGCTGAAGATGAGGACGAAGATGAAGAGGAAGATGACGAAGATGAAGATGAAGAAATGGAGGATGCTGAAGTTGAAGCGGAGACTGAAGTCAATGCAGACGACGATGATGACTTGATCAAGCAGGATGACGAAGATGAAGAAGATGATGAAGAAATTGATTACTCCGGCTTTGCTGAAAACTACAAACCAACCTTCGATTATCCCAGAACAGTCTTCGAAGAGTCATCTTCTGCCCTTTTCGGTCCTCTCGATTTGGCAACCATTCAAACCATTCTCAAGGATTCAGAGGATATTCAATTGGCTATGAAAGTTCTCCAAGACACGCTCCCTGATAAGGCTATTGCTAACATAGAGTATTGGGCTTGGAAGCAAAGAGAAGAGCGCAAGGCAGCATTGAAACTTTCAGAAATCAGTGATAATGTTGATCTTATGGGACCATTGGCTTCCAGGCTACAGTGTAGCTCTGGTTCTTTCAGAAGTGAAGGATATCGTAAAATTCCAGATTCTGATAAGATTGAATACCTTCCTCACAGGAGAAAGATTCACAAGCCTATCAAGACCATTCAGCATGAAGGCGAGGATGATGACGATAGCGATGACAATAGTGGGGGTGATGGTACACCTCTGGCCACGCGGAACTCAATTGAGAATGTCAACAATGGTGGATCTGGTAACGATGATAGTCACTCTAATAGTAACAACAACAACAATAACAACAACAACAACGATGATGACAATGTGACTTCCAACGCTTCAAATGGTAACGCCAACTCCAACTCCTTGTTACAGAGTTCTCGTGTTAACAGAGCAAATAACAGAAGATTTGTCGCTGATATCAGTGCTCAAAAGCAAATGTTAGGAAGTGAGACAGATATTTTGAATCTCAATGCCTTAACCAAAAGAAAGAAGCCAGTGTCGTTTGCTAGATCGGCTATTCACAATTGGGGATTGTATGCGTTGGAGCCAATTGCTGCCAAGGAAATGATTATTGAGTATGTTGGCGAGTCTATTAGACAACAAGTTGCCGAACATCGTGAAAAGAGTTATTTGAAAACTGGTATTGGTTCCTCGTATCTTTTCAGAATTGATGAGAACACCGTCATTGATGCCACCAAGAAGGGTGGTATTGCTAGATTCATCAACCATTGCTGTGACCCAAGTTGCACTGCCAAGATTATCAAAGTAGAAGGAAGGAAAAGAATTGTCATTTATGCACTTAGAGATATCGACGCCAACGAGGAATTGACCTATGACTATAAATTTGAAAGGGAGACCAATGATGAGGAGAGAATTAGGTGTTTGTGTGGTTCTCCTAGTTGTAAAGGGTGGTTAAATTGAAGATCTAACAGCGATGAGTTCTTTATATATAAGTACAGCGTACTCAAATAATACACGTATTTAATAGAAATTTGAAATTGTATGTTCAGTAAGTGTAAGCAGGGTGCAATGGACTCACGGATGAAAACGGTTTGGGTGCAAATTCTTTGCGTTTCGCTCATCGTGGCTCTGTTCGTGGAGTTATCGCGTCTTATCTGTAAGCAAAACATTCAACCTGCATGTGCTTGAAAATTTTTGGATCCACAGACAGACATGCTTTCAGTGATTCAGTTACTGGCGTTAATCTCTGAGTATTCAGCTTAGTTAGAACCAGACTCTGGATATGTATTCCAGGTCCATCCAATTGGCGCTATATGGTCTAAAAGGACGATATAGAAGCGCACCAGGCTTGTTTCAAACAGTGAGATGCTTGAACAGTAGAAGTAGAGTCGCAAATTCGACGCGCACAAAGACTACAGAAGCAGTTGGGTTGGCATCCAAGAGCATAGATCATACGACCTCTGTTGTAAGTGATAATGGCAAGAAGAAACCAAGGCGGCAAAAAAAGTTGCTTGAAAGTCCTTCCCCGGAAGATTCATCGATTTCTGGCACTGCGACTAACACGCACAAGAGCACCAAATCTAGGAAGACTTCAAAAGTAGACCAGGATCTCCCTCTCCTGGATGACAAGGTAGAGTCTGGTATCTACCAAAAGTCTGATGAAGATAACTGGGATAGAGGTGGACGGACGGAAGAGAACTCGTTGACGCCGCTACAAGAAGTAATTCGTAGAATGGTGAACGATAATCCCAACTGTGTCAGTTTGGTCCAGGTCGGTTCATTCTATGAACTTTACTTCCATCAAGCAGAAGAATATGCTCCCAAACTAGGGTTGAAAGTGGCCCTTAGAAATACAAAGAACTTCCAAGTGCCAATGGCTGGTTTCCCACTCTATCAACTTGAAAAGTATGTGAAGATCCTCGTGCATGATCTTGGTGAAAGCGTTGCCATAATAGATCAAGTTGGGGAGTCCTCATCATACAACGGTGTTAGTAGCACGTTACCAATACACCGCAGGGTATCTCGAATTGTTACACCAGGTACACTTATCGATGAATCTTTCATGAACTTCAATCAAAACAACTACTTGTTAGCCATCTCCTTGCCACTGCAAATATCTGGGGCTGCAGGTGGTGTTGGAGATTCAAAGTATATCGAGTTGGATCCAGATCTAGAGGTGGGTTTGGCATGGTGTGACGTATCTCTTGGCGAACTCAATGTTCAAGAAACTAACTTGAGAGACTTGATGTCAGATATTACTAGGATTAATCCCAGTGAAATCATTCTTCCAAAACTGTTAGAGAAGAACCCACATCTCAGAGAACATTCCTGGCTCAAAGATCTCAACAGATTCTTTGTAAGATTTCAGAGAGAGCATACCGAGTCTTTGATCAACTTGAGTGAATCTTTCTTCAAATTCAATAAGAAAAAGATAATAAGAGAGTTAGATGGCTTGTCTAGGAAGCAGCAAACCTCGGTGCAAATGATTTTAGGCTATATATCGATTAATTTGCCCGAACACAAACCTATTTTCAACTTTCCTAGGCAGCATTGGAGTAACAAAGTTCTAAAGATGGACCCAAGAACTAGAGAGGCACTTGAATTAAACCTGAGGCTCAGCGGAAGCAGTGTCCACAATACACTTCTCTCAACTATTCGTAGAACTTTGACTGACTCTGGAACCAGAATGTTGAGGCAGTGGATAAGTGCTCCGATACTTGATAGGGAAGAGTTGTTTAGAAGGCAAGAATTTGTAAGTCTCTTTCAGAGTAATGGGATCTTAAGGCTAAGACTTAGAGAAATATTATCCGGAATTGACGACTTTGTTAGATCTATTCAAAGGCTATCTCTCGGCGTTGGTGACACTTCGACAAATTTATTGTCTATAGCGAATGGGTTGAAAAAGGCCGGCGAAATTGGGCAGTTGATGGACGAAGAAGTTCAAGAGGAATATAGGAACCTTTTGTTAGAAGAATTGAAGAGTATTCCGAACCTCGCTGATAAAATATTTGATACTTTTGATCAAAATGGTGGTGAAGATGAGGACTCAGAAATCTTGGAATACCAACTGTCAAAGTCAGTAGAAACCTATGAATCTGGGCCAAACTTGGAAATGGCTTCCAAGTACAACGACAGTATTGAAAAATATAGGCTTGATAAGACTGTCAAGAGAGGGCTTAACACTTCCCAATCAGAAAAGAATTTGTTTATCGTTAAGAAAGATTTCAACGAAGAGCTTGCTAGCGCTCACTCTCAGTATTCTGATCTTTTGGTAAGAGAGAGTGAAGTATTTGATTCTATTGTCAATGATGTTCAAGCAAGTGATCCAAAATTGAAAATCTTCCCCAAATCTATACATGGGAAACATGTTGATATTCTTCAAATCAAGGGCTCAGAAAACTCCATCAAATCCCTTTTATCAGCAGATCCAGTTATCTCGATTTTAGAAGATCCATTTAGCATTAAAGAAAAGAGAGCAACTTCCCTCATAGTGAAGCCTGCTGAGTGGAGGAGCATAAAGGAGAGATTGGAGAGACAACTTTATAGAATCAAAGATCTTGAAGAAAAGATTATTCTGAAATTGAGGAGAGAATGTCTTGATCAGATCAATGAGATTAGAGATATCGGTAAACTGATTGATTTCTTGGATGTAACATGCGGCTTCAGTATTCTTGCTATCGAATGCAATCTCAAGAGACCAAAACTTGTGAAGGGAAGCAAAATTGAAATTGAAGAGGGAAGACATATCGTAGTTGAACATGGATTGAAGCAATTGGGTGAACCATTCATTCCCAATGATACCAAAATAGATACTAAATCTGACAGACTTTTGGTGATAACTGGACCGAACATGGGAGGCAAGTCGACTTACTTGAGACAAAATGCTTTATTTGTCATATTGGCCCAGATAGGTTCTTTCGTTCCGGCAAAGAATTGTAAAATCGGGTTGGTGGATAGAATTTTCACCAGAATTGGTGCTTCTGATGACATATCAAGAGACTTGAGTACGTTCATGGTAGAGATGATTGAGACTAGCAATATATTGGAAAATGCCACAGAGTCTTCGTTGGCTATTGTTGATGAATTGGGTCGTGGAACTAGCGGTAAAGAAGGATTATCTATTGCTTATGGGGCTTTGGTAAGTCTTTTGAATGTAAGCAAATGCCGTACAATGTTTGCAACACATTACGGAAAAGAACTTCAAAGGTTGCTTGAGATCGATAATATAAATCAAGCGAATGTGAAGTACTATAAAACTGGAGTTAAAGGAGACTACATCGAAAATAAAAACGGTAACTTTATCTTGGACCATAAACTCAGACCAGGAATTAGCGAGAGATCGTATGCTTTTTCAGTTGCTCAGATGGCAGGATTTCCAAATCATGCTCTTGATAGTGCAAAGCGAGCTTGGGATATACTACAAAGAGATCCTTAAACTAGGAGAGACAAGGTGGGGGCATGAATTGCTGTAAATAGAACTAATACATATGCTAGGGTTATGAAGAATGATGTAGTTTCTTATTGACTATCTATAATACAAAGCGTTGACTATATTGATCATTGAGGTGGGGGCTGTGGAGGGTAGTATTGGTTAGCATTTGGATTTGAGTTGTGTTGCTGCTGTTGTTGTTGCTGTTGTTGTTGTTGTTGAAATTGATTTACAAGAAGTTGTTGCAACTGCTGCAACTGTTGTTGCTGCTGAAGCGTTTGTTGTTGGGGCACTCCCCAAGGTTGTTGCTGTACAGGTTGACCCTGAGGGAAATAAGGGTTCACCATTTGCTGTTGAGGTGGATATTGTTGAAACTGTTGTTGAGGATACTGCTGCTGTGGAACGTACTGTTGCTGAGGTGGGTATTGAGCATGGTTTTGAAAATGAGGAGGGTAATTGACAGGGGTTTGGTGGTAAGGCTGCGGTTGCTGTGGTAAAAATGGTGTTGCAGGAATACTAGGTGGTTGAGGGAGGCTGCTAACATGAGCTGGGTTTTGGACTGCACTGTTGTACGGAGCTGCGTTGCTGCTAATCTGTTGCGTGTTGGGTCTTGGAGGTGGTTGGTTGTATCCAAACGGCTGGTATGCTGGAAGCTCAGGCTTATTTGAAGGTGTGTTGGAACCGTTATTGCTGTTGTTCCCGTGGTGTCTCTTTCTAGCCTTGGAATTTTTGTTAGCAGGGGCACCAGTGGTGTTGGTTGTGTTTTCTCCACTATTCTCGGCTGCCTTGGCCTTTCTTTTCTTCTTTTTGGATTGTTTTGCTGCCAATTCTCTTTCATCATCCGAGAACTCCTGCTCTTCTTCTGGCAATTCCTCGTCGTGGCAATTACTAGCATCTGTTCCTTTGACACTTTTGATTGTATCTGTGTACAAGAATTGTGAATCTGGCACGACGTAGAAGACTTCTTCTCCCTTTCTGTCCTTGAACTTATTTAAATCTTCATCGGTCTTGAACTTAACACGGTAGACTGGAGACTGTAAGCGGCCGAAAGTCTCGAAAAGTGGACCAAGTAAAGTTCTATCTTTGAAACAGAGAATCGAATTTTCCTTCAAAATTCTGAATTCTCCAGAGATGTTTGCCTTAATAATCACACTCTTCTCGACGAGCGCAGAAACTTCTCCAACGAGTTGAAGTGGGGCAGATTCTGGAATTTTATAGTCCTCCGGTAAGGCTGGGGCGTCTTCGTCTATAATTTCGTTTTTGGATTTGATAGGGCCCGTGGAAGTTTCACCTTCTTCGTCTATGTCGTCAAGTTCTTCGACCCCAGAAGTTACAGATTCGGAATCGGAGTCGGAATCAGAGTCCGAGCCGGAATCGGAGCCCTCTGAATCGGAATCGGAAGAGCCGTTATTTGAGCTATCAGATGAGAGGTCCTCATCTATCTCTATTTCATCGTCTGAGTACTCTTGAATTTTTTCTGCTGGCTTGGTTTCACCAGTAGGTTCAGTTGTTGCGTCGGTAGCCAGCTGTGTTTCCAGTTCAACAGCGACTTCATCAACTTTTTCCTCCGCTGGAGCATCTGTTATACCCTCTTCTTCTATCTTAGGCTCACTTGGCTCACTTGGCTCACTTGACTCACTCAATCCCTCTGGAGGGACATCTGTATGCGATTCTTCATTTGCGAGCTCACCAGCTTCTTTGGCGGGCTCATCGACTTGCTCGGTTTCTATAACACCTACTGCGTCCTCTTGTGCCTCTTTGGGCTCCTCTGGCTTGTGCTCGTCTTTCTCCTCCTCTTGCTTCGCGTTCTCTGTCTCTGGTTGAACTTCCGCAGGTGTTTCCTCTGTAGCTTTGGCTTCAGGTGCCTTCTCTTCGCTCATCTCATCGCGCTTCCCCACCAAATCGGAGGAAGCAGAAGGCGTCTCATCTGCACTCTGTACGGGCGTATCCACCTTTTCAACGACGGTATCAGCTACAGTGGCATCTGGAATGCTCTCGTTTGTGATTTCTATAGCTTCCTTTTCCATTTTCTCTGGCTGACTTGCTATGGCGATACGATTGAATAAAGAAGATTGTGCTAACTAATATACTTTTTCTATGGCTCATCGCACTCTTGATGGTTGGTGATTTTCAGCTCATGCGGAGCTGCATGAGGATGATGCGACGAAAAAATGCTGCAAACGCTACACCTGATGGTGTCAACGCCAACACCAAGAGACGTTCATTGAATTGGCCATGATGATCGAAAAAATCAAGCTGGAGGTACAACTGTATCCGTATTCTAGTTGTAGTGCAACTGGAAAACCCCGCCGCTAATTTTCCCCATTCTAGCTCAGTATACTAATTGTGATGTGAAATTTGTAAAATCCAGACAGATTAATTTTGTTTAAGCTACAAAAAAAAAACCTTCAAATTGCGCCAACGTGCTATTGTACCTTGTTCTGTTAGCGCATAACACAGGACCCAACAGCCTACTACTCCAGGTTACATTATGAGGGCAAAAATACAGCATGAGGTCAGTTCTTGGATCAGTAGTATCTCAAATTGCGCCTAAAAAAGATTAAGCATGCGTCGTACTACATAGACACGCACTTTGCTGCTTGAGCTCGCAATAGCTTCGCCTACTTCTCCTTGCATCTACAATGGTATCCTCCTTATCAAGTTTTCTATGCTGCCATGCTTCTATGCTACATTATGATACTTGACACTTCCATGACTTTCCTTGGTCCCTACAACTCCTTTACCATTCCAACATCCATACACCCGCAATAGGATTTTTCAGGCTGAAACGAACCATGAATCAATAAGCCGCCAGACAGGCTGAGCTTTTTTTTTTTTTCCAAGCAATTTCCTAAGCCCTCGAGAATCCCCAAAATTCATCAGCGCGCTGACGTATCAAACCGATGTCAAGCAGGATCCAGGGTTTTGGCCCACGATGTGTCAAAGGTGTTGCCATACACCAATTGTCGACATACCGCCACGATCTTGCTACGGTTTCAATCGCCGTGGAATTTAGACTTGTAGATCACAACGTCGTCAACGATGTAATGCCTTCTCCTCTTCGTGATGCCCCTTAGAGCTGTCAAAACTTTAAACCGACTCCTATCTTAAGCTTTGTTCTTTGCCAGTACTTATCGGCTAAAAGTCCTACATACAATCCTAATATGAAAGTTTTGTTGCGCTCGGTTAAATTTTGATTACGTTTTTACAGTCGTTAAATTTTGAATTACGAGCCCTTGGCAATATTATTTATGCTGGCTTCTTATGCATAAATCTGCTGGACGTGTTTTCTGGTTTTGCTTGTTTATCTCCTAAAAGTCTTGAAAATAACTGGAGTCAATGGAGGAGTGACTAAGAATAGGGAGAAGAGGGCTTGCATTGAAATTATCGGTTTAAATTGACAAGAACCGCTGCCTTAAATTTTTGTGAACCCTTTTCTGCTTTTACCTAACTAACGCTGTCCCGGTTTTCAAACACCTGTCATTCATTTATCAGCAGTATGTATAAGTAGACTATTAAGAGGAAGAGACAAGAGAGCAGAGAGCATAATTCCGTGCAGAAAAAATTGAGACGTTTTGCTAGGAAAAACAAGAGTAAGAGGAATAAACGAGAGAAAGACTTTACAAGGAGCACCACAAGCATCATAGAAGAGAAGCACCAAAGGAGCAAAAAGAAGAGTCCCATATCGCTCAATCAGGAGAAAATGAACACCCTATGAATCCATATCCAGTCTAATGTTCTGGCCCCCCACCATCCCACCATCCCACCATCCCACCATCCACCAAACCTGTTACACCGAACACATTGTCACCACCATTCCACCACAATGCGCCCCTAGCAAAAAAAAAAAAGAAAAAGAATAAGCATCTTACTATGGGGCCCCTTGCTACACTTCACAACCAGCTCCATAAACGAACAAAAGAATATATGCTCTCCATTTGACACCAGGCTTCACCAGGCTACAGAACACTGCCCTACAATGCTCTTCTCGGAACCCTACTTAGCAACATCTCAATTTTACGGAAGTCCCCTTTTTTGCACCTGTCTGAATTTTTTTTCTCTCTCTATTTTGTTACGGCCCCGTTTCAAAATAAGATTTATTTATTTGTTTTACTTTTCTCGGGCGTGGGAATTGCCTATTCCGAACGCACCACCCTCCGTGCACCCGCGCTGGAGCGTATTTTTTCATGCGGGAAATTGTGCATTTTCGGCAAGTGGGTGACACAAAAACGCGGAATCTTGCGATTGCAACGTCTAGCTGCATAACACATTGGCGCCTATAGGCACCGCCAGCGTCACCATCGCCCTGTTTTTTATTTACTTGTTATTATGGAGCCGGCCCTGAAATCACAGGCTGGTGACTAGGGAGATGGGGAATTTTGCCCGCCAGGAGTCCCTTTCGCAACAATATAAACAATAAAAAAAAAAAAAAAAGGCTTGGGAAGCACTGCGTGAAAATGCTAACGCGAGACGAGACGAGACGAAACACGACGACGAGGAGGAGCTAACGGGGTTGAAGATTTTTTTTTTATTTCTTCAACGTCTTTGCTCTTTTCTTTCTTTCTTTCTTCTTCTTTTGCTCTTCATTAACTTTTAAACTTAACTTTAGTCGCTCCTTTAATACTAACAAACTTAAAAGTCAAGTCAACCACTATGAAATTCTCCAAGGCTACTGTTGCAGCCTTTGCTGTCGCTTCCGTCATGGCTGCCGCGCCCGCTGACGAAGACTGCACCTCCACTCTGGTCCACGCCCACCACAAGCACAAGAGGGCTGTCGTCTACGACTACCAGTACGTCACCGTCACCGTCGACAACCAGGGTAGTGCCATCGAGCCACCTGCTCCAGCCTCCACCTCCACCTCCACTTCTGACGCTGCCAACACCGAGTCCACCGGTACCACCTTCGTCCCCACCACCAACACTGTGCAGGAAACCTCCTCCTCGGCTGCTGCTCCTCCATCCTCCAGCGCTGCTGCTGCTTCCTCTTCCCCTGCATCGTCGCCATCTGCCTCCGCTTCCTCCTCCTCCTCCTCCAGCGGATCCTCCTCCGGCGGCAGCGGCGGTATCGGCGGTGACTTGAGCCCCTTCTCCAACCCAACCGAACAGTTCCAAGACGGTGTCATTGACTGTTCCGACTTCCCATCCGGCCAAGGTGTCATTGCCTTGGACCACTTGGGCTTTGGCGGCTGGTCTGGTGTCGAAAACAGCGACGGTTCCACCGGTGGTAACTGTAAGGAGGGCGCCTACTGCTCGTACGCCTGCCAGTCCGGTATGTCCAAGACCCAGTGGCCATCCTCGCAGCCCGCCAACGGTGTCTCCATCGGAGGTCTCCTCTGTAAGGGCGGCAAGTTGTACAAGTCCAACCCAAGCAACTCGTACTTGTGTGAATGGGGCTTGGACATGGCCGAGGTGGTCAACAAGTTGGACCAAACCGTGGCCATCTGCAGAACCGACTACCCCGGTACCGAAAACATGGTTATCCCCACCGTTGTCAGCGGCGGCCAAACCTCCCCATTAACCGTCGTTAACTCCAACACCTACTACACCTGGAAGGGCGGCTCCACCTCTGCCCAATACTACGTCAACAACGCGGGTGTCGACTGGACCACCGGCTGTACCTGGGGTAACGCTGGCTGCGGTTACGGGAACTGGGCCCCATTGAACTTTGGTGCCGGCTACGACAACGGCATTGCTTACTTATCCTTGATTCCAAACCCAAACAACTACGACTCCTTGAACTACGACGTCAAGATTGTCTCCGACGGCTCCTCCACCGTCAGCGGCCAGTGTACCTACTCGAACGGTAAGTACAACGGTGACGGTACCGATGGCTGTACCGTTGGTGTCACCAACGGTAAGGCACAATTTGTCTTGTCCTAGGCGAGAGCAAATAGCATTTCTATTTAACAATTATTTGTTTGTATATTATTTGAATTTAAGTAACTTAAGAGTACGGCCATGGGCCACTGTAGCCTCGACGGGTCTGTGCCATCGCCTGCCCGGCGGGGGCCACTGGCGTGGTGCTCTGCTCGCTGCGCTCGGCCCCCCACCCCCCACAAACCATTGCTGCCTACGAGAGGACTCGTGGTCCCGCCGGCGGCTCGCCCATCCACTCCGTGGAGGCCACTGGCGTGGAGCTCGTCTCGCTGCGCTCGGTGCGTCCCTCCCGCAGGGAGCCAGGCTCGACGCAGTCGCCCTCGCCGGGCAGGCGTGTAGCTTGCCCCCCGGCAGGGTCCCCCCACAAGCCATTGCTGCCTACGAGAGGACTCGTGGTCCCGCCGGCGGCACGCCCATCCACTCCGTGGAGGCCACTGGCGTGGTGCTCTGCTCGCTGCGCTCGGCGCGTCCCTCCCGCAGGGAGCCAGGCTCGACACAGTCGCCCTCGCCGGGCAGGCGCCAGCGGAGTGTCGCACTGTGCCCACCTGGCTGCACCTCTAGACGACCGCTCCGATAGGGCCTCTACACGGGGATCATCACCAAGGGTTCCTATCGGCCCAGTAACGGTCCAGCTGGTCGGCTTTCCGCGGCGCCGGGGCTCCTGTGCTTCCCCTTAGGCCGTTACACTTTAGGCGATTGTAGGAATATTAGGCTGCGAAATCGTGATATTACGAAGAAATTTGGAATCTTAGCAGAAAATCCACAGTTTTCAGAATTTCAGATCAGGCTCCTATGGGACCGGCCCGTGATACGGCGGGCCGTCTAGTTGGTGGATGGTGAGCGGGAAGCAGTATAAGAGGCGGCGGCCCTCCTCTCTTTTTGTAGCACTCTCTCTATCGTAGCACTCTCGCAATATTAGCGAGTATTAGCTAGACTAGCCCTACATGACTATCCTGAAGAAGCAGCCAAACTTTTTGATTATCGTCGCAGACGACTTGGGGTTCACCGACTTGAGCGCCTTTGGCGGCGAGATCCACACGCCCAACCTCAAGAAGTTGGGCGACAGGGGCGTCCGGTTCACGGACTTCCACACCGCGCTGGCGTGCTCCCCCACGCGGTCCATGTTGTTCTCCGGCACCGACAACCACATTGCCGGGTTGGGCCAGATGGCGGAGTTTGCCTCGAGACACCCTGAGAAGTTCGGCGGCAAGCCCGGGTACGAGGGCTACCTCAGCGAGCGCGTGGCTGCGTTGCCCGAGCTCTTGCAGGACGAGGGCTACTTCACGTGGATCTCGGGCAAGTGGCACTTGGGCTTGCTCCCGGACTACTGGCCCGTCAAGAGAGGGTTTGAAAAGTCCTTCACCTTGTTGCCCGGCGCCGGGAACCACTTCAAGTACATTGTGAAGGACGAGAACGGCGAGCAGATCAAGTTCACCCCCTGGTTGTACGTCGAGGACGACCGCCAGCTCGACGCCGAGAAGGAGATCCCCGAGGACTTTTACTCCACAAACTACTACACGGACAAGGGGTTGCGGTTCTTGTCGAACGATCTGGAGCAGTCCCCGCGCCAGGGGCGCCCCTTCTTTGGGTGCTTGACCTACACGGCGCCGCACTGGCCGTACCAGGCGCCCGAGGAGGTGATCGCCAAGTACAAGGGCAAGTACGACGCTGGCCCCGAGGTGTTGCGTCAAAAGAGATTGGAGCAGGCGTTGAAGGCGGGCATCATCCCGGAGGGCGTCGAGCCCCACAAGATGCAGACGTACCGGGACAAGCGGTGGCACGAGCTCACGCCGGAGGAGCGCGCCATCGAGGCGAGAATCATGGAGACGTACGCCGCCATGGTGGAGGTGTTGGACCAGAACGTGGGCCGCGTCGTCGACAAGCTCGAGGCGGACGGCGAGTTGGACAACACCTTCATCATCTTCATGTCCGACAACGGCGCCGAGGGCATGCTCATGGAGGCGTTGCCCTTGACCATCTTGCGCATCACCGACATTGTCAAGAAGCACTACAACAACGCGTTGGACAACATCGGCAAGAAGGACTCGTGGGTGTACTACAGCGACCAGTGGGCGCAGGCCGCCACCGCGCCCTCGTACATGTACAAGATGTGGGCGTCCGAGGGCGGCATCCGGTGCCCCTTGATCTTGCACTACCCGCCGCTCCACGGGCACCAGAGCAAGATCTCGGGCGCCTTCACCACGGTGATGGACATCTTGCCCACGGTGTTGGACTTGGCCGGCGTCCGCCACCCGGGCACGCAGTACAAGGGCCGCACCGTGGCCGCGCCCAAGGGCAAGTCGTGGGTGCCCTACTTGCGCAACCAGGCCGAGTACGTCCACCTGGACGAGACCGTGACCGGGTGGGAGTTGTTCGGGCAGCAGGCGGTGCGCAAGGGGCCCTACAAGGCGCTCTACATCCCGCAGCCGTTTGGGCCCGCCACCTGGCAGTTGTTCAACATTAGAGCGGACCCGGGCGAAACCACCGACTTGGCGGCACAGGAGCCGGAAAAGTTGCAGCAGATGTTGGACCACTGGGCCGAGTACGTGGCCGAGACCGGCTTGATCGAGTTTGGCTCCGACTTCTACTACGCAGAGACCATCGAGGGCGCCCACGACGAGGTCAAGTACACCGACTGCGAGTAGCCCTACAATCCCCCAGAAAAGCCCTAGCCTTGGAGGCGTCTAAATAGCTTAGTCGTACTATTTATATACAGAATCTAACTACCCCTGACCCCAACCGGGGCAAACGCCAGCGGAGCGGCCCTCCAGGCACTCGTAGTGGCCCTGCCGCGGGGCTCGCCACTCGCCTGCCCGGCGTGGGCGACTGCGTCGAGCCTGGCTCCCTTCGGGAGGAGCGCCACGAGCGCAGCGAGCAGAGCACCACGCAGTGGCCCCCGCCGGGCAGGCGGCGGCACAGACCCCGTCGGGGCTACCGGTGGACTACTCGTGGTCCTGCCGGCGGCTCGCAGCTCGCCTACCCGGCGCGGGCGACTGCGTCGAGCCTGGCTCCCTGCGGGAGGGGCGCTCTATTTCTTGCTCCTGCTCTTGCTCTTGCTCTTGCTCTTCTTATGCTTTTTGTCTTTCCCCTTGGCCTCTGCCACGGTGGCGTGGTCGGCGACCTCGCCCTCCACGGGGATCCACACTTCGGTGTCGTCCGCGTCCTTGGCCTCGGCGGGGCCCCTTCTGCCGCCCTTGCCAAACGTCTCCTTCCGCCACTCCTTCAACTGCTTGGCCTTGGCGTACTTCCGCTTGTCCTTCATGCGGAGCTCCTTGGGCCTGTAGGGCGAGAACTTCTTCAACCCAATGTAGTTGTTCAACTGCTTGTCGTCGGCTAGTATGATGTCTCTGGTGGTCAAGCCGAAGGTTTCGGGCGACACTTCTCTGTATTTGAACTTGACGTCTTCGCCGGACGCCTTGGCCCTGGATCTGCCTCTTTCCTCCACCACCTCGCTGAGGAGCTTGAGCGCGTTGGCCTCTACGATTTCCTGGGCCTTCTCTTTGATGGCCTCCTTTTCTTTTTTGGCGCTCTTCTTCTCCTTGAGCTTGTCCTTCTTCGAAGAGCCGGCGGCGGCAGCCGCTGGCGCGGCGGAGGCATCCTCCTCATCGGAGTGCTCGTTGTCGTCCTCATCCTCCTCGCCGTCGAGCTCTTCGGCTTCGCCTTCGAGCTCGTCGTCGTCGTCGTCGCTGAACTGCGGCTTGGCGTCCCCCGCCTCGTAGTACTGCTCGTCGAAGATCTGCGCCATCTTGCTGTCCCAGTCGGTGTCGTCGAAGTCGTCCTTCAACAAGGCGTCGCCAAACACCCGCGCAATCACGTCGTCCGGCACCTCGTCGCCCACGGCCTCCTTGATCTTCTTCAACCGGTCCGCCACCTCGTTCACCTTGCTGGTCTTCTTCTTCTTCAACTGCTCCTGCCTCTCCCTGTCCTCCTGCTCTCTGAGCTCGTGCTCCTTCTCTCTCTGTCTCTTTCTCGCGTTGGTGGCGCTTCTTCTCAACGTGGCCTGGTTTCTGGCGTACGACACAATCTCCGCGGCGTTCGGGTCCTCGTACCGGAAGTTGTACGCGTGCTCAAACTGCTCCACCGCCTCGTCGAACTGCGTGTCGTCCTCGTTGTCGATGCGGTCCAAGTTGATCACCTTGTCGGTGTCCTTGGGGATCCACGCCTTCTTGTCCACAAACGCGCTCAAGAATTCGTTTTCGTCCGCGTTCGGGTCGGGCAACGCCGACGACGAGTCGATGATCTCGCGCCTGCTGGGGTGCACGGTTTGCTTCTTCTTGAGGAACCCGTCGTCGCTGTCGCTGTCGCTGTCGTCGCCCGCGCCCTCGCCGTCGTCTGCGCCATTTGCGCCGTCGCTGCCCCCGTTGAACGCGCTGTTGATGTCGGAGATCAACCGCGCCCGCTCCTCTCTCTCGGTCACCACAAACGGCTTCTCGCCGTCCACGGTGCCGTACTCGTTGCCCTCTGCCTCCTCCTCGTCGTCGTCGTCCTTGTACGACCCGGAGAGCAAGTTCATTCTGTGGTAGTCCTTCAAGTAGATGGGCTTGTCCTTCTTGCCCGCGCCAGCGGCAGCGCTGCCGCTGGCGGCCGGCTCGGGCGCATCGAAAAACTTCACGCTCGGGTCAAGCAACTTGCTCGGGTTGGTCTTGATGGCATTCAACACCTCGTTGATCCCGTGCTCGATGCCCTCGGTTATGAGTTCCCCGTACTCGTCTTCGTCCTCCGACTCGGAATCGTCGTCGCTTTCTTCGTCCTCAGAAGGAGGAGCCGCCTTTTTGGCCTGCTTGGCTCGGGACTCCTCCGCAGCCTTCTTTGGCACTGCGGTGTTGGCAGCGGCGGCGGCAGCGGCGCTGGGGTTCGATGCCTCAAGGGCCTCTCTTGCCTTTTTGGCGGCGGACTTCTTTCTGGCCATATTGTTGTGTAGTCACAGGGGGTCTTGGAATCTGCGTTGCAATACTCTGGGTACACTGGCTGCTACGCAATCACCCCTCCCCTCCAGCTCATCTCAAGCGTAGATGAAAAGAGCGGGCCTGTGGTGCGATGAGATAGAATCCTGCAGACAAAATCCTGCATGCAACACTCCCGCATATTTTTGGTTGCACGCACCAGTGGCTGCGAAAATTGCTGCACCCGCCGGCCGTCTACAGCTGCCTACTCATCTAACTACACGTGTTACTACACACATTTGCTCTCCTGGTATATATTAAAGCTCATTCTTGAGGGGAGGTGTCTAGGGTTGTGACGGGGTCCTGACGCTCCGCTGGCGCCTGCCCGGCGAGGGCGACTGCGTCGAGCCTGGCTCCCTTCGGGAGGGGCGCCACGAGCGCAGCGAGCAGAGCACCACGCAGTTGTCCCCACGGAGTGGATGGGCGTGCGCCCGGCAGGGCTTCTAGGTACAACAAGGGGGTCTTGCCGGCGGCACGCTACACGCTTGCCCGGCGAGGGCGACTGCGTCGAGCCAGGCTCCCTGAGGGAGGGACGCACCGAGCGCAGCGAGCCGAGCACCACGCCAGTGGCCCCCACGGAGTGGACGGGCGTGCCCCCGGCGGGGCCCGCCTGTGTCTGCGGAACGCTGTCGCTAGAGCTTGCCCGGGACCTGCTTCTCCTCGTACCACCAGGTGTACGCCAACTCGCAGCGGTTCAAGTCCAAGTTCTCGCTCAACACGCGCCAGAGAATCTTCACCAAGAAGTCGGCCTCCAGCCTGTTGCTGTCCTGGATCAAGATCCACGTCTTGTTCAACCAGCGCACAAAGATGGTCAAGGGCAAGTACGGGATGAGGTTGAGGAAGGCGAAGATCATGGCTTCGCGCACCGTTTGCGGCGTGAGTCTGTCCTGGAACTGGTGCTCGCCCGCGGGCGGCTTGCTCTTCTTGTCCTTCTTCTTGAAGATGTCCTTGGGTTTCTTTGTCTTGTTGGCGTCGATGATGTCGATGGTGCCCGCGTCGCCGCCCTCCTCTTCGATGTGCAGCCACGTCGAGTTGGCCTCGTGCTTGGCGATGGGCTGCGCCGTCACGAGCGTGTTGTCGTCGTTGCGCTGGAGCGGGCGACCCGGCGGCACGTTGGCGCAGCGCACGTAGAGGATCTCGAGAAAGTCGACGCGCCCCGCGTCGATGCCGCCCGTGCTCGACAACGTGAACTTGCCCAACGTCTCCACCGCAATGCTCAACTGGTTGGCCAGGAGAAGGAGCGGGAACTGGCGCAAAATGAGGTCGAGGTAGTCCAACACGTCGCTCTTGCGGAGATTCTTCTTGTCCGAGAAGAGCGCGAGAAGCACCGAGTGCGACGCCTCAATCACGTCCGAGCTGATCTGCTGCCCCACCGGGGCACTGGCGCTGGTGCCGCCGCTGCTCTTGACCGCGCCGCCCGCACTGGCCAACTCGAAGCAGACGGGCGAGATCTTCTCCTGGGCAAACCAGGACCCGCGCTTCTGCTTCTGCTGGTTGAGGTAGTTCTCCCACAAGCCCAATACAAAGAGCGCCTTGGACTGCACGATGTAGTCCCGGTGCACCAAGTAGAGGTTGACCTCTCTGTAGTCGCCGATGAGCGCCATGGTGAGGTGCTCAAACGCGTCCAGGTGCCCGCCGTCGAGCGCCACCTCGAGCGCAAGGTAGAACACAAAGTTGTAGCTGTCGAAGCCGCCCTGCCCGATCGAGAGAAGCACAAAGTTCATGTAGTAGAGGTTGTGGAGGATCTTCAACGCGAACTCCCGGTACACGGGGAGCGCGCCGCCCGCGCGCGCCGACCGCCGGCTGGTGTTTGTCTGTGTGAGGAACCCGGTGAGGATCCCCTGGAAGATCACCACCTGCCCGAAAAGGAGCGACTTCATGAGCATCCAGTAGGTGTCCACGAGCTGCGCGCCCGCGGGCGCCGCGGGCGACGACGCAGCGGCACCGCCTGGCCCCGGGCGCGTGTTGTAGACCGGGCTGTTCGCGGAGAGGTGGTTCAAGTGCCTGTTGAGGGCCAAGAGGCTCACCATAGTGTAGTCGATGAGCTCGCCGTTGACGGCCGGGTTGGCGTCGACGGGGAGCCGCTTGAGGTAGCTCTCCAAGAGGAGCGAGATCCGGTTGAGGTGCTTGACGGCCGGGTTGGCCCAGATCTCGCTCGGGTTGGCGCCCCCGGCACCGGCGGCGGCGCTGGCTGCCCCAGGGGCAAAGAAGAAGGCCTCGATCTCGGGCCCGACGCCAACAAACAAGTCAACCAAGCGGTGGACGATGAAGCGCTCCGAGGCCACGCCCGAGGTGAACGAGAGGATGTTCTGGTCGGAGTCGTGGAAAATGGCCAAGCTCATCAAGCTGAGGTCGGTGATGTGGCGCGGGTAGATGGGCGAGAGGCAGCCGCTGCCGACGCCGGCCTTGAACAACAGCGTGGCGGAGCGGTCCCACAGCTGGAAGAACCAGTAGTACGAGACCGGGTTGGGGCGCACGTAGAGCTCGTCGCGGAGCGGGTTGGCGAGCTTCAACCCCGCGATGATGGGCAACACCTTCCAGCCGTTGAGCGCCGGGTTGAACTGCGCAAAGTGCGTGAGCTCCTTGAGCAAGATCGTGTACCACGCCTTGATGGAGATGGACGGCTGCGACACCTTGAGCTTCGTGTCGGCGATGAGCTTGAACACCTCGATGATGAGGTAGAGCTCGTGGAAGCGCGACGGCGTGGCCGAGGCTGCCACGGTGCGGGCAGTAGCAGCACCAACGGCGCCAGAGCCTGCGGCGGCGGGCGCCAGCAGCTGCGGGAGCACTCCCTGGCCCTCGTCCACGACTCTGCCAAAGCACACGGGGTTGTTGAGGAACGCAGCGATCAAGAGCCGGAGGTTCTGCTCCTGCTTGACGTAGGGCAAGTAGTGCAAGAGATAACCGAGGACCTTGCGCACGGACGAGTCCTTGGGCGGGAACCGGAGGTCGTTGATGAGGTAGTCGAGGTCCTGCGGCGCGGGCTGCAGCGCTAGGAAACTGTACGAGGACATTGCTGCGGTACGGGGTGCTGGAGCGGTCTCGAAGTACGGTAGTTGAAGGGCGGATAAAGCTGCTGGAACGCTACGCAGCGTGGGTGGGCCTGAAGTGTGGAGTAGGCGATTTTCCAGCGCGAGCTGCCGTGGGGGGTGGGGGTGCAGTGTGCAGGACACAGCTAGCAGCTGATTTTGCAGCCGAGCAGAGCTCCAGGGGGCCACCACCAGGCAGGTGCTGGCGTGCCCCAGGCGGGGCTACGAGCTACGGTGTTCCTGGGTGACGCTCCGCTGGCGCCTGCCCGGCGAGGGCGACTGCGTCGAGCCTGGCTCCCTGCGGGAGGGAAGCACCGAGCGCAGCGAGCAGAGCACCACGCCAGTGGCCCCCACGGAGTGGATGGGCGTGCCCCCGGCAGGGCTTCTAGGTACAACAAGGGGGTCCTGCCGGCGGCACGCTACACGCCTGCCCGGCGGGGGCGACTGCGTCGAGCCTGGCTCCCTGCGGGAGGGGACGCGCCGAGCGCAGCGAGCAGAGCACCACGCCAGTGGCCCCCACGGAGTGGATGGGCGGGCTCCCGGCAGGGCTCCCCTCAACTATGGCGTTTACGGCCCCTGGGGATACTGGTGGTTCTGCCGGCGGCACGCTACACGCCTCCCCGGCGGGGGCGACTGCGTCGAGCTTGGCTCCCTGCGGGAGTGTGGGTGGGTGGTGGTGGCACGGCGGGACTTTTCGCAGCCAAATCTGGCTGCACTCGCACCGGGTTGCACCACTCAGTTCCAGCACCACTCCGCCAGAAGAGCCCAAAACGAAGCCACGAGGGACCCGTAGGTGTCAACTCCAAGCACCGTGGCCCCCGTAGCTGCCCCCCAACGGCTCTGGAGCAGCCATGGCACCGCCCTCTGCTACCCACTGGCCTCGCACGAGCACTGCACCAAAAAAGATGGCCTTATTTTCCCGGTGCGCGCACGACCGCCTGGTATGGATCTTCACGATTTTTCGCTACACCATCGCTACCAGGCCACCACCACTGCCCTCCAAATCCACGCACAAAACACCCCTCAAAAGCCGCTTTCCGGCCCCATAGACCCCCGCATACCGATGGACGATGATTCGACATTTCCCGTTCAGCCAGACGTACAAAAACCTCGCGTTCAACCTAAAAAACTTCCGGCCGTCCACGCAGCGGCCGCTGTTCAAGTCGGTCAACCACCCGTTTGTGCCCAACGCGCAGCTCCAGGACGCGCTGTACACCAAGTGGCTCGTTGACGCGTCCAGCAAGTTGCCCCAGCGTATCATCAAGCACTTGAAGCCGCACCCGGAGCACGCCGCGGGCGCCCACCACCCCAAGAGCAGCCTGCCGTACCTCTCGTCGCTACTGCAGCTGTACTACTACATCCCGCGGGACTACCGCGTCGACGACATAACGGCGCCGGGCAACGTGACGGAGCCCATCTTGGAGGCGTTCGAGCACGACGATCTCGAGACGGTGGCGTCCCTCTTGGAGCAGCACAAGGCGGGAGGGGCCACACCCGCCGGTGCTAGCGGCGCTGCCTCTGCCACCGCTGCGGCTACCGCGCCGCTCATCATCGAGCCCGATCTCGTGAACATCATGGTCAAGCTCAGCCTCAGCGAGATCCCCTTCCCGGACTTCCAGCCGTGCGAGCTCCCCGTGGAGGTGCCGCTCTACCGAAGGCACCTCCACCCGCACAGGACCGACTCGGCCTTCTACACGTTCATCTACGAGCGAATACCGCACCTCCACCGCATCTGCAAGCTGTACGAGCGCATCATGTTCAACGACCGCGACTTCCAGGAGTACTACATCTGGCTCTGCTTCCACCAGAACGACCACGAGACGCTCCAGTACCTCATGCGGGCGTACTTGAAGCAGCAGGACGCGCACGACCTGAAGGTGTTGGCGTACGGCGTGTGTCTGTTTTTGCTCAGCTACGACACCACCGCCGCCATGGCCTTGTACCGCGACGTGCTCTTGAGCGCCGGCGCCCACCTAGACCCGATATTCCTCGAGCTGGTGCTCCAGCTGGCGCTCCAGTGCGACAGCTTGGACGAGCACGTGCGCGAGATGTACCACCTCTGGAGCAACGGCGAGCGGCCGCTTCTGCCCAAGGTGATGGCGCTCGTCGTGCGCGCAGAGAGGATCACAGAGGAGGGCCTGGCCCACAGCCAGACCCAGGCGGCCAGCGGCGCAACCGCTGGCGCCGCCGCTGGCGCCGCCGCCGGGTCGCTGCTCCCCTTCATAGACCACTACATGGTGCGCACACAGTTGCTCCTCAACCGCATCCTCGCGCGCCACGCCACGCTCGCGCACAAGCCGATCCTCGAGCAGGACATTGCCGAGATCAACGCCATCGTGCGGGCGCTCGTGGCCGCCGATGAGCCGGCTCATCTCAAGGACTTCTACTTCCAGCTCATGCGCTTCTTTGCCGTGCACCAGCGCAACATGAACATGGTGCTCTTCATTCTGCACAAGATGAAGCAGGACGCCGTCAGCGTGGACGAGAAGTTCGTCAAGCTCATCCTGCGCTTCTACGCGCGGTCCGAGCGGTTCATGAGCTTGTTGGACTTTTTGCGGTTCTCCGCGCAGCGCGTGCCCTTCAACCGCCAGTACCTCGCGGACTTGTACGAGGGCTTTGTCAAGACGTACCCTCACTATGCGCGCGAGTGGGACGCGCAGTTCCAGCAGTGGGTGTGCTCGCGGCCCGAGCTCACCGAGGCCGCCGCTGCTGACGATCTCCGGGCCGTGCTCCAGTTGAAGCACTCCAACTCAACGCTAACGCCCTGCACCACCACCAGCACGCGCACGGGCCCCTTGGGGCTCGACCCGTTCAAGTACGACTTGGGCGCCTGGAAACCGCTCACGGTGGCCACGCGCAAGGGCAGCCCCAGAAACGGAGCGGCGGGCGGCGCAGACTTGCAGCTCCAGTACCGGATCCAGACCGGGTTCCCCGCGCTCTTTGCGCGGGGCATCAAGCCGGACTTCAAGCTCATCGAGGAAACATACAGCCACCTCCCCAAGGCGCAGCGCCATCTCGTTCTCGACGTGATGAAGCGCTCGCACAGCGCGTCGCCCAAGAAGATCCTCGCGATCAGCCGCTTGGCCAGGGACAAGAACCCGCACAACTACTTGAAGGACTTTGTGCGGCACGAGGGCCGCGGACTCAACGCGCAAAACAGACTCACGCTCGCGCCCGTGCTCATGCGGACCGGGCTCAGCAGAACCGCCACCACGCTCTTGATGGATATCCGCAAGGACGAGCTCAACGACCGCGGGTACATGCTCAGATTGACCCGCCTCTTGTGGTTGAACGTGCACACCCGTCTGTTCCGCAGGTTTGTGGAGAACATCGACGAGTTTCCGATCAACGAGGTGGTGCTCAGCCCGTACATCTACGAAAAGTGCTGCGGCTTGGAGACCCACTTGGTGCACCGCATCGACAAGGAGAAGCAGGCCGCCGCAGACACCACCGGCGCCGCGGGCGCTGCCACTGCTGCCGCCGCTGCACCCGTCAAGACTGTGGTCACGAAGGAGGGCCAAGTCATCGAGTGCAAGCTCGTCGAGGTCCCCGACGAGCCGCTCGCGGTGCAAATGGAGCACGCCTTGCGCAGACTCCAGGGCTTCTTGGCGGACATCCAGGTGCGCTTGGACAGCGACAAGCGGGACGTCTCGCTGAAGATCGCCGACACGTTCAAGCTTCTCACCGAGTGGCTCGACAGCGAGCTGAAGGACGAGCGCAAGGTGTGAGCAACGGCCCCACGCTAGTGGCCCCCACGGAGTGGCCCGAGCGGAGCGGCACCGCGTGCCCCCGGCAGGGCCCCGAGCCACCACACACAGCCGCTGCGGACGCTCCGCTGGCGCCTGCCCGGCGAGGGCGACTGCGTCGAGCCTGCCTCCCCTACGGGGAGCAACAGCCCCACGCCAGTGGCCTCCACGGAGTGGATGGGCGTGCCCCGGCATGGCCCCGAGATACAACCAGATGGTCCTGCCGGCGGCACGCTACACGCCTGCCCGGCGAGGGCGACTGCGTCGAGCCTGCCTCCCCTACGGGGAGCAACAGCCCCACGCTAGTGGCCTCCAGCGGAGCGTCCCCCCCCACCCTGGCCGTTGCACCCACTCGGGGCGCGCTCGCTGCCCCCGACGGTGTTGCAACACCTTCACATACTGCATATAACCCTCTGCATATAGATTTTGTCATCCTGTATATAAGTAACGATATCATCACGATTTATGATCTCCACATCTCTGGTGGAGCAGCAAGCTTTGTAGTGGAAGGCCGTACCGACGAAGCGACAGTTAGCTATAAATGAGCTCGGCGGAAGAATACACGAAGCTCTGGGGCGATGTGGTATGTATATGGAAGAACAGGGCGGGAGAGTTTGGCTGGCCGGGCGGGGGGAGCGCTCGGCGGCGCGGAGATGACCTGTGGATGGGTGGAGGAGAGGGCCAGGGAGGGAGGGGCCATCGAAAATTGAGCTGCATACTAACACGCTTGTAGAACCCGCTCCTACTTGCTGGGCTCCTTGCCAAGGTGAGCGCGTCGCTCGAGTGCGCCATCTGCTCGGAGCAGATGCACGTGCCCTTCATCACCGCGTGCGGGCACTCGTTCTGCTACGAGTGCCTCACGTCGTGGTTCCAGAACAAGTTGAACTGCCCGACGTGCCGGAAGGACTTGGACCAGCCGCCCACGCTCAACGTGCAGTTGCGGGACATCAGCAGCAGCATCACGGACCTCCTCAGCGCGGCGGGCGGCGCGCCGCCCGCGCAGGAGCAGGAGCACGAGCTCGTCCGGGCCCGCGCAGCGGCCGTCAGGGCGTTCCAGCAGGACAGCCAGAAGCACTCGCTCTTTGAGGACGTGTTCAAGCGCGCGGTGACGCTCATCGACAACTCCGACGGCGTGCCGCGGTGCGGGAACTGCCACTGGGAGGCGCACGGGTCCGTGTGCTTGTACTGCGGCACGCGGTTCCGCGTGCCGATGGACGACGACTACTACGACTCCGAGGGCGGCGACGCGTACGACGAGGACGACGAGGAGGCCGGCGCCATCGCGCGCGAGGCGCAGGAGAACTACGACTCCGACGACAGCTTCATCGACGAGAGAGAGATGGTGGACATCGAGGCCGACTTGGACGGCGAGATCGATCTCTTGTCCGTGGACGACGACGACGACGGAGAGGGAGAGTGGGGCGGCTTCGACGAGGGAGAGGGCGAGGTGATACACGTGGACGACGACAGCGACCGCGGCGACCGCGCGCTGGACAGCGACGCGGGCACCCGGCTGGAGGGCAGCGACTTGGAGGACGCCTTGGGCCGCTTCGACGAGGACTCGGTCACGGTGCGGCCGTCAGAGCGAGATCTGCGGTCGAGAGGGACCAGAGCCAGGGGACGGAGGGTGGTCATTGACGACGAGGACGAGTAGGAGCGCCGAGCGCAGCGAGCCGAGCACCACGCCAGTGGCCCCCACGGAGTGGATGCGCGTGCCCCCGGCGGGGCAACCAACACCCCCAGAGAGTGCCCCCAGCGAGAAGGACGCTCCGCTGGCGCCTGCCCGGCGAGGGCGACTGCGTCGAGCCTGGCTCCCTGCGGGAGGAAGCACCGAGCGCAGCGAGCCGAGCACCACGCTAGTGGCCCCCACGGAGTGGATGGGCGTGCCCCCGGCAGGGCTTCTAGGTACAACAAGGGGGTCCTGCCGGCGGCACGCTACACGTCTGCCCGGCAAGGGCGACTGCGTCGAGCCTGGCTCCCTGCGGGAGGGACGCACCAAGCGCAGCGAGCAGAGCACCACGCCAGTGGCCCCCACGGAGTGGACGCGCGTGCCCCCGGCGGGGCCCCAATCTACAACCAGTGAACCTGCCGGCGGCACGCTACACTCCCCCGGGGCGCCACTGTCTGGCCAGTGCTGGCCGGCACGTGACCCACTAGCATCCTGCCTACTATATAGCATTATCTTTAGCACTAGCAATAGCACCGCGCAAACACCGCGAAAAATAGCGCTGCGCTCCACTATGGCAGCAGCGACGCCATGTAGGCCCTCCCTCTGGGTGCGGAAATCTGCCCATTCCTGCATGTGACCTTTTCAAGCGCTACCATTGGCCATTTTCAAAATTTTCTGCGCACTACGCTAGCTGAAAATGAACTGATGTAGGAGGGTCCCAATCTAAACAGAGGCTACTTCTTCTTCACAGGACACTAAGACAAGTATGTATGAGCAGGAGAGGGCCGCCGCGGCGGCCGGGCGTGGTGTGGACGCCCCGGGTGCGCGGACGTCCCGACGGAAAGCGGGCGCTGCGGTGGGCCGTGACAGAGCCGCTTTTGTAGAGCTGCCAGTGCTTTCGATGGTACCGTGAACAGTGGGCGAGGAAGGCCGTCCTTGGGCCTGGTTTGCTGTCGACGAGAGACCGCGTCCGTCCCGGGAACCCCTGGGGACCAGCAATGGCGCGCTTTGGGCCGAGAAGGGACCGCTTTGGCTCAGTTCCGTGTGAGCTTCAGAGCTGCTTGGAGGCAGCAGCCTAATCGGGCAGGCATCTGTCGCTCGAGTGGCATTCGCCTCGCTCTGCGGCCATAGCGGTCGGGCGCACTCTTAGGGCTTCAGAAGGCAGGGAAGTCGGCAAGACAGGCCCACCACTACGCCATTTCTGGCAGACTGAACAGCAGGGCGTGTGTCAGCGTGGGCTCCTCTCGAGCAGCCATGCTGCCTACACCCGCTTTCCCTTCGGCCCAAGGGGTGGCAGCGACGCTCCGCTGGCCACTCCGTGGGGGCCACTAGCGTGGGGCTGTTCCTCCCGAAGGGAGCCAAGCTCGACGCAGTCGCCCTCGCCGGGCAGGCGTGTAGCGCGCCGCCGGCGGGCCCACGAGCACACGAAGCGCTCCAAGCTTACCTATCCATGTACTAACAACTTCTAGAATGGCTCCAAACCCACAAAGAATCATCAACTTACAAAGAGAATACCAAAACTCTACCCAAAGATTATGGTACAGAGGCCGTAACGGTAAGGCTTTGGTCTTGCCATACTACGCCTTATTCACCGTCACCACCATCGTCCCATTGTACTACGCTGGTAGAGCCGTCTTCGGTATCAAGGACGAATAGGTTAGACTAGTTACAAGAGATAAAATACACGATAAAATTTGGCATTACAAGTGCTTGGGTGTAGCGCACAGCACGGAGAGGCGCTGCTGGGCCACGCGAGGTGTAGGGAGGGCGAGAGGGGCGCCTGAGGGGCGAGAGGACCGTCTCGCCGCTGTGGCCAAAAGCTGTAGGACAAGCACAACGGAGACGGCTGCAAGCAGAGGCGCTGTGTGCAGTGCGGCACCCTGGGGTACAAGCTGGACTGCCAGCAAACCGGGGAACTGGGGACACGCAGGGGTTGTAGGGACGCTCCGCTGGCGCCTGCCCGGCGAGGGCGACTGCGTCGAGCCTGTCTCCCCTACGGGGAGCAACAGCCCCATGCTAGTGGCCACCACGGAGTGGCCAGCGGAGCGTCCCCAGCGGCGGTGTGGGGTGACTCGTAGCCCTGCCGGCCAGGGGCACGCGGCGGGTCGACGCTCCGCTCGACGAGAGTACAGGGAGCCAATGGGGGGCAGTCAGGGCCAAACGGAGTCCAGGGCCCACTGGCCCGGGGCCCCTGTTGCACCCTCTGCTGAACCTCTGGCGCACCGCGGCCTATATACAGGATGTCAGGCTCGTTGCAACCCTTTCATCTACACCAGTCGTACAGCACACACACTATAGTCCAACTTTTCCGTAAAAAAAAAGAACCCAAGAGCCCAAAAGGTCTGTAGAGGCAGCCCGAGCAACTCCCTGCTCCACCCATCGTACAAAACGTCCCCAAATACGTGCCCCTTGGCGCCGTTGGCGCCCTTGTAGCCTCGTCTCCCGATCTCGCTCATCGTATTTTCCAGATTCTCACGTGACTTTTGTTGGGGCACGATGAGAATCTCAATTCTGGCACGATCCACCTCCACACAGTAGCCATCGAGGCATCCTCTCGATGGGTAGCAATCTGTTGGTGGCCCTGCTACTTAATTGACTGTGTGTTTTAGTATTGTGTCGTGTATAGTTTGCATTTTTTAGTTATAGCATTTGTTTTCTATAGTTTTCTTTTTCGTTATAGTCGTTCAGTATTTCGCCAATGGTCACCGCTTCGTTGTCTGAGCTTCCAGCGAGCGTGCTCTCCACGATCATATCGTACCTCCCGCAGCAGGACGTTATCAATCTCGCGTTGACAAACTATAAGTACTACGAACCGTGCTTGAAGCAATTGTACAGAAGAATATCCGTCCAGAGGTTCCCGCTTCTTCAGCAGAGACGGGACGCCCGCGGGCGGCTGTTCAGCAGCTCCAGAAGCACAGTCATCTACGGGTTCAAAAACCACTCCGTCGCCTCCGATCTACAGTGCAAATTGATCAACACCCGCATCCAGATTCTTGTGCAGTCGCTCACGATAAACCCCGCGCTTCTTGCCCATATCGAGGAGATAGAGGTTGTGGGCGTGCTCGCGGACGAGGGTGTGCGCGAGTCGTTGGCGGAGTTGCTCGAGTATATAGGAGAAAACAGTGGTGCTATCAGGCGGGTTGTCATCGACGACGACCCAGCGTTGCGGGATTCATTCTTTGGCAGGGCCGGAGCCAGAGCCTCGCGCCTACCCAAAACGCTCACCAACTCATACAATGATGCGCACTCTGGCGTGCACTACCAGCAGTCGCAGATCGAGGAGTTGACCATCACGGAGGAGGCCGGCGCCCGCCAGCTAATCCTCCAAAGCATAGCCACCGTGCTAGAAAACGTAGCCTACTTGCATATAAGAGGACAGGACTATTACAAATCCACACGCGCTCTAGGTGCTTTAGGGGCTGCTGCTGCTTCTGGTGCTGCTGCTGCTTCTGCTGCACAGCAGTCGCAGTCGCAGTCGCAGTCGCAGCAGAGGGGGCCCAGAAAGGAAAGCGATGTCAGCCCCCAGGCAGCTACGGAGCGCAATACGACAACTACGACGTTGCCGCTGGCGTCGCCGTCGGCGACGGCGACGACGCCGGCGGCGTCACCCAGCCGGTGGGACTTTTGGCACGAGCTATCGGCCCTGAGGATACCTCTCAAAAAGCTCAGGGGAGTGGACCTTGAATATTATCACGCCACAGCGGAGAATGACAGCCGCAGCAGCGGTGGTTTCTCCTTTGGGAACGCCATCTTGGAACTGGTACCGTGGTACCAGCTCCAAAAATTGAGCCTCCACATAGGGTGTGACAATAGAGAATGTAACCAATCTTGCATAGAGAGATTTTTAGATCTAGTTGCATTAAAAATTATCATGAATGAAGTCAAATTGACGCATCTAGGTATCATGCAATGCAAGCGTTCTGGGGCTAAGCTGGAAAATCAAACACACGAGTTTGATGTCAAGTGGGACATTGCAGTGTTTGGGTTTTTGACCACGTTATTTTTTGACACCAGTCATCACCCTGGTGATGAGTTGGGCGGTAGTGCTGGTGGTGGGAGTGGCAGCCGCGGCCGCGGCCAGTTTCCAACCAGGCTTCGGTATTTGACGGTGGTGAACAGTGCGGCGACTTCTGGCGTATATTCCGACGGGTTCGAGGGTAACTACCTTAAGCGAGTGCACCTCTACACAAACACGCTTCCCAAGCTATTATCGAGAAATGCAACCCCGATCCACTTGTCGTTGCCCACCTTCTTCGTCACGCTCGCCAACTACGAGCAGCCGATGAACAACTTGCTCTGGAACGGGTGCAAGTGCCGGCACTGCACACACTGCTTGGAGAAGCTAGACGAGTTCATGATGACCCACAAGTACTTGGACTCGTTCAAGTGGTGGAAGGATTTAACGAGCTGCCAACTCATGGTTTCCATAGGCGATCAGCTCGCACAGCGTTATAACCACAACAGTCGCACTCCTATTTCTGTTGCATGGGACGTGCATGAAAATCGATATGGACTCCCGTTTTTGTGCCTCAGGCATAAAACAATAGACGAAGGAGAGTTTGAAGTGGAGGTGGGCGTGGAAGCAGCAGGACCTCAAGGCGAGGAAGCAGAAGCAGAGGGAGAAGAAGAAGAAGAGGCATTTTTTGACGCACTAGAGGAAACACATGAATGTGAAGCTATCAACAGCCTACATTTCGACGATATCGCATTGTCCATATCGCATTACTTGAGCGACATCCTATTGCGGATGCTTAACCTCAACAGAGGCGACGCAGAGGGATTTGAGTTGGGGGGTGAATGGGAGAACGATGGAGGCTCAGGAAGGCAGATATTCCATACAATAGACGTAAACGGGATATTTTTTGCAATTGGCAAGGAAAATAATGGAACAAACTGGCTAAGTTGCTTGCTGGAAAAACACTAGCTCAAAAGGAAAAGGAAAAAAAAAATAGTATTATGAAACTTTAATATTTAGGCTAAGCTCAATAAAAATAAAATTGCTCCTTGCATCTATGGGGTTTTCATCAGTAATCTCATCTCATAAATCCACCACGAAACTTACAAATATGGGTGGTTGCTTTTGTATGCTTGAACTTGCCCCAAACACCGCTGTTGCATTTACGTGGATGATGATGCTCCCGTTTTACGTCATGACCCCCGGGCTGTTCCAACCATAAAGTTAATTAAATTAATTTTGACGTGGGCTCATTTCTTTTTTTTTGTGTGTTGCAAACTTTCCTTTTGGGGGTTGTAACGCATGATGCAGAGGAAAGATAAAAACTCAAATTCGACTTTGCGACGGAGTTTTCCTTTCAATTGTCCGCTCTGTATTTACTGCTTTGAGAAGTGGTATTTTTAACGTTGTTGCTTATACGCTGGAGGCAGCATGGCACCTAGGTGCCCCCACACTCTAGCGGTTAGTTCTTTTCTTTCTTTTTATTGCAGTTTTCAGGTTCTTCCAGTCACCTCTTTCTTTTTTTTAATTTTTTTTTTTAGCCTGTCAAGCTTTATGGGGTTTGTCTATCGTAAAATTAAGGTTTGTCCCACAGATCGTTATATGCACAATCGGAAAGTCGGGAAATTCTCGGGACCGGGAGACTTGTGCCCCTGTATGTCTGGTGTTACTATAGATTTTCGAACTGGAAAAACGCTCAATTGACTCTGGTCACCTCTCAGCGGTACCTGAGCTATTTTTTTGCATCGATTTACCACTACCTGAACCAATTATACGCTGTAGAAAGTAAGCACACTCTACTATTGAGCCCGGCAAGATTGTATGCAAGTCGGTCCGAGATGCTGCGAAGTTAAACTGGAGCGAAAAGCTCCAAGTTGCTCCTGACGTGGCTTGCCCTGCGATGCAAGAATGCAGTTACGCAGAAAAAAATAACTTTGATGTGACGGAAAAACGCAACAAAAAGGCCGATGCATTGCATGGTGCCAACGTCAAACCAAAAAAAAAAAAGAAAAAAAACAATAACCATCAAAAATAAAAAAAAAAATGTCAGATATGTTACGATAAACTTGTACTTTTACGTGAGCTGCAAGCACCGTTATCGAAGAAGAGCTACCCGAGGATGCAATTGAGAAGCCTTTCCTAATCACAGTCGGATAATTTCCATCTTGGTAGCTTAAGAATTGAGCTGACGGCGGGCTTTAATTCTAGTTTCTCCGCAAAACAAGGGGGGGGAACAATATTCGGGGGTTCTTTTTTTCTCTATCGATATTGGGGTTTTGCGTGGCATTTCTTTTTTTTTTTTAGGTTTTTATTTTGGCTGTTATGTTTGAGCATCTCCAAGTATGTATTATTGTTACCAGTGTGCCTGTCCCTGTACAATAATATCGTATAGAGCCCTCAATTGATTTTGATGGCTCTTATCGCTTGCATCAAAATCGTATGTTACTCAGTGAACGTTTGAGCCTTCGAATAATGTGCGGCTACAGTTGAAGCAGGGTTGTTGATTTGCACGTACATGATTACACAAACCAAAAACAAAAAAAAAAAAAAAATATGTTGAAACAGACTGGGGCTACTGGATACAGATAAAGAACAAAAAATAGAAATCGTGATCTTAACTCGGACTTTGGACGATGGTGTGCATTACAATTGAATGGTTTTCACTTTCTTTGTTGCTATTTCTTTTTTTCCTTTTGGCAGATAATCTTGCAATAGAGAGACGTTGATCTCTCCAAAAATAGTCAGCATTTTTTTCTCACACGGTTGACGTTGAAACTTCTCATTCCCCCAGTATTTTTCAGGGTTCTCTCTATCAAAAAAATAGCCAATTTCTTTTTTTTTCTGGTGATGCGGCTCCATCGATAATAATAGCTGTAGCTGTTCCTACGTAATATTAGTAAAGTTCCATATGCTAACCTTCCAGTGGGGAAGAGGTCGATGAAATTCCTCTACTCGGGGGTACAAAGACGAACGTATTGTATTGATAATAAGAAGAAATGGAACAATTGAAGCCAGTTTGAGGTACCGTAGGTGCTTGGTGCTTTTTTTTTTTTTTTTTTTTTTTTTTTTGGATCGATTGAGGTTATTTTTAATTTCATTATTTGATTATTTTATTTTCTGGTAGTTTCAGTATTTTCTAGCTTCACTTTTGGCAGACTGATTTTTTTTTTTTTTTTTTTTGATTATTTCTCATCTGCATGAGGGTCCATTCCATAACAGGAGAATAATCATCGGATATTTAGAGCCTTAGTAATCTAAAATGCTTTCTAGACCGTTTTCGAGTAATCAAGTTTGCCCTTTGACACAAGTGACAAAGGGGAGGCTTATCAGGGCCAATTACGTTCATTTTCGAACCGTAGCTGCGTTACAATGGACTGTGCAACATAATGACAGCAGTAAAAGATGGGCTTCTTCTTTAGGTGAGTACACGATTTTGGGTTGTGCTAGCAGGGGCAGTGGGCGGGTGGAGGGTGTATCACAACCCTCAGGATTCTGGATCGCTACCATTGGAACCACCAGGAGTTCTGCCGAATATTTCACAGTTCTCGTAAAGGCTAAATTGCTTTTCTGTCGATGAGATATCCATTGTTTCGTCTCCAGCTTCGTAGCAAAAAAGACTGTTGAAACTTTAAAATTCTGGCTTGTCAAAATGGACGTGAGCTGTTGCGAGCCCTTCTTCTACAAAATGTATCATCGGAGATTTTTTTGCGTCTTCTACAGTGGGAGCGGGGATATTGTATGCTGGGTTTGCTGTTTCTTTTTTTCTTGTTTCTTGTCTAATCGCTCTAGCGATAACCGGCAAGAGTTTCTCAAGATGGACCAAGAACCTAAAAGCTTAAAGGCAATGGTTTATGTTTCGGGCAAACTAAAACTCAACAAAAGCAGTAGCTGCTACATCTAATTTATTATTATTTTGTGACGAAGTTAAAGTTGTGCAGTGTGTGGGTGCTTTGGCTTGGCTCAGCCTACTTATCTCTGGCTTCGTTTGATCTTGAGAATTATTATTTTGAGCGACTCTGCCAATCCGCATGCATTTCAACGTTGCAGCTATTTTCTCCACACAAGGAAAGAGTTACCCCAAAATTTCAAGCCTTGCACGTACCCGACTGGGAGCGAAGCGCTCTCGAAATCTGGTGGTGACGGTCGTGACGGTTGTGACGGTCGTGACGTTGTTCGACGAGCATGCTCCCCCTGCCCAAAGCTTCGCTCTGGCTTCGCTCTGGCTTCGCTCTGGCTTCTCTGGGGGTCGCTAACTGGAACTATTCTCGGCTTTTGCTAGCGCATTTCCTCCCCTGAAATTGAGTGAGAAAAAGGAAAGAAAAAAGATGCCCGTAGTGCAAAAAAATTAACCTTTAACCACCAAAGGATGCGCAGCGCCTAACATGCATCCAGTCGCGGCAACTCAATAAATCGCTTATGCTGGGACTGCTTGACACCAGGCTGCCACTTTCTACAACCACGAAAAATTGTCAAGAGGGAGGGGCGTGTAAAATTAATTAATTGGGAAACTAGCTATTGATGTAATGGGGGACCTAAGGAAAACCAAAAAGCGGGAAGAAGTAATCGAAGAAAGCGCTGGCAATTGCAATAAACACCACACCACCGTCTTTCTTACTTTATCGATTTTGAGAAGTAAAAACATGTAAAATTCGTAACAAAAAAACAGTAACAATTAACTATTTAATCTTATTAACCTTCATCTTTATGTTTGTAAAGCGGTCGTAGCTGTTAAAGTCGGAGCCAAGGTACTTTCTTCTCTTGCTTTTACCGTTGGAGTGGGTCTTGTAGTGTTGCATGCAGTTGTCTTGTCTGGCAAAACGCGCATCACAGGTGGGCCATGGGCACACATGTTTCCTCTCACCGGTATGTATCCTGTTGTGTCTGGCCAAGTGGCCCGAGGTGGTGAACACGCGGGCGCACGTCTTGCAGATGTGTTTCCTCTTGGCCTCAGGGACTATTTGTCGCACCGGCTTGGTGTTGCCGGCGGCAGCAGCAGCAGCGCCGGCAGAAGTGGCAAGATCCACCGATTCAGGTGGAGATGGGAACGACGACACGGGCGACGAGGTGGCCGATGGCGTGGATATGGAGTACATTCTTCCAGTCTCGTTCAACTCAAGCGAGGACGAGGTGGAGCATGGAGGCGAGGGGATTTTGTACTGCTCGTCAATGCTGTCCGAGGAGTATTTGTGGTGAAGAACCGGCTTCTGTGGGTAACTCTGGAACTGGAATTGTTGGTGAGGGGACTGTTGGTATGGAGACAACAGGTGGTGGGGGGGAGGAGCGACCATCATGGGCGCACCCAAGCGAGGGAACATGGCGTTCTCGGGGAGGCTCGTGTGCTGTCTAGGACTCACGTTGTACGGGTAGTTGTACTGAGACTGTGAGTGGTGGTTGATGGGGAACAATGGGGGACTCGTCATTGATAGACTCCTCTTATGCATGGTGGAGAATCCCTGCTCTGGGCTGTTCTTCACTGTAGGAGGGAGAGTTGTGAGAAGCTCATTGAAAGAAGGGAGCACCGGTAAAGACGGACGTGACATTGTGTGTAGGGGGTGCAGTTATGGAGATTTGGGCGACAAATGGTAATATATGTATATATATATGTATATATACAATTTATCTCACTGTCTAGTGTCTGTTAGGCTTGATACTATATATATACGATAAGTGTAGTATATACAATGTGTGGCTGAAGTTTTTTTTTTTTTTTTGGCTCTAATAGGTATGATGCAGCAAGTACTCTTTTCTATACAGATCAAGTTTAGCTTCGGATTCTTTGAACTGCGGTGTCGGTATGGAGCGCTAGAGAGATACTTTGCGGTTGCGAATGATTTGAGTTTCGATGGTAGGATGCAAATAAATAGAATTCCAATCCCAGATATATATAGTTCTCGTCATGTCTTTCAAGGACAAGATTATTTTTTATCTTTTCTTTTTTCTTACAGCACCATTAAAAAAAAAAAAAAAGAGAGAGCCTGTTTCCAAAAAATATCTCTAGAAAATAATCTGCAAAAAATAAATGATAAAATAGAATAAAAAAAAAAGTTAAAAAATAAAAAATAATCTTCCCATCAAAAAAAAAAAAAAAAAAAAAAAAAAGAAAAGTGCGCTATTGTCAGGAGAGACAGCGACAACGTGCGGGTTATTTTAGACATACTTACTAAAACAATGTAAGTGAAATGGAAGATCCTCAGGTGCATCAACATCGGCTTACATTTTCCTGAGGTTATGACATTGATAGGTAGGTGTTATGAGGCTGACGGGCCACTTGATGCGTCGCAAGCCCAGTACCTGGATGGTGTAAATATAGAAACAAAAACATTGTGACAAAAAAGAAAAAAAAAGATGGACAACTACGGGACAATCGAGAAAATCGTGCTAGATTTTTGTTTGTCGGTGTTAAAACTTTAATTTCGTCCCGCTCTGAATTCGTCCATAAATTTGTCCGGGGTTTGGTAGTATCGTGTGCTGATCGTAGCGTACCCGATTGTTCCCCCTCCAAAAAAAAAAGCTTGACCCCAACCACAGAGCTTGTCCCGGCAAAAGCTTTCCTAATATGCCCGTAGCTACCGTATATCGATGACGATGCTCTTGTGGTTGTCATTGTCGTTTACACCGCTTCTCCTTCTATCGATCTACTCTCTATTTTTTTTTTTTTTTTTTTTTTTGTTTATTTTATTTTCGACCCTACAGCGTTTGGTTGGGGTAGAGTTGCATTTTTACTCGCTCTAAGCACACTCTCTGCCAGATATTCACCATTCTTGTTTGATGAGGTTTGGCAGCCAAATAATTTTGTCAGATGATGGTATTGGCTTAGCTTTCAAGCACTCTTGTTGCTCGTCTCCCCCACTCAACGATCCCCCTTTCCCATTGGTAACTGCCTGAGCCTCTTGATCGCGGCCAACTCAAATCGCACGAATTGCGCAGGAATTGAAAAGGGAAGTACTAGACGGTAAGAGGGGGAAAGAAACGGCTTATAATGACGCTGCTTGGATGCAGGCAACTTGACAGCAAGTATCATAGTATAGAGGAAAAACCCAGCATGTGCGTCAAAGTGCAGTGCAGGAGGTTTTTTTTTTTTTTTTTGTTTTTGGGGTTATTTATTTTTTTTTTTTTTAGTTACTGCCGTGCCAGTGCTTTCTTAACCCTTAAGCCGTGTGTCCAAATATGGGAATGTAGTCTTATCTGGCCAAACAAAGCACAGAAGAGTTTGCTTAGAGGTACTACCTGAGCTTAAACATTAAGCTTTTCTTTTTTTTTTTTTTTCTTTTTCTTTTCCTTTCTTGTATTTGTAGTTGATGGCCTTTTTTTTTTTTTGGTGCTCCTGCCCACGCACACCTGAAACTGGCAAGTTCCAATTACGGGACACACTTACACACACACACACACACCACCAATGGCTTCGAACAAACAAAGCCTCCATAAAGAAGCATGGTTTAGGGGGAGTTCTGTTGATGTCGTTGACGTCAATTACGGTGGAAACGCTAATCGTAATATTAGCTCACAGTACAATGGGTTTTTACTCTTTTCGAAACAAACAAAATGTCTTCGAATGCTGAATGCTTCTTTGCCGTGCGAAAGGACGGATTATCCTTCTCGTTAAAGTTGCACGGGGAATTTTTTCCATTTTTCCATCCCACGTCGCTAGAAGTCTCCAGATGTAACGTGAAACATGTGTCAAGCCTGACGTAGCATTTTTTTTGGCTGTTTTACCTGTTTCAATTACGGCCGGTTGTGTGTACTCTTTCATCTGTTGATGTTGCAGCTCATCAGTGTGTGTATTACATATACGTAGGTAACTACAGAGGTAAACCGCTTTTTTAGCTTTTTTTTTTTTTTCTTGCTTCTTTGCCACGGCCCCTAGTGGCAGCAATTGCACCCTTGCGGACATTTTGCCCTTAAAATTCCGCTCACCTGTTTTTTGTTTTTGCTCCGGGGTCTCTTATACTTGTGCCCCAAATCCTTCATCGCCTTGGTACCACGCACAATCTCCGCTATTCTCGTATTCAGATTTTTTTGATTATTATTTTTTTTCGAGCTCGCGCTCAAATAGCACCTCCTGCATCTTGCCCGTAGTCAATATAGAGTGCAGCATGTAAGCATCTCATGAGGGCTAAAGTCCAAAAGGTGCATCTCCACCGTTCCGATGCCGAGGATGTGTGGATTGTCCACCCCGGGCAGCTTTCCCACACAACGAGCTACCTACTTCAAATGAAAACAACCAGTACAACTTGAAACCCTCACGCTCTGTCTCTGCTCCAGCAAGGCCAATACCAGAATTAAAGTTTTTCGAAGCTCGCAAGTATACGTCCATTTTTTTTTTTTTTTCGATGAGATTCAGCACGAGCCCGTAACCTTCACCAGGTGTTGCTTTGCAGCGCTTTTGCAACCGAAAAGGGTGATTCAATGCGGTGAGGATTTTGGAGATCGCTGCATTCCTCATTCCTTCTCTCCAACTCTAATTTCTCTTGGTATTTACTCCACCAGATTCACTTGGGCCGATCCCAGTGAAACAGTGGGTGGTGGTGGCTGCATTGGGAAAGAGCCTACACCATTAGTGTAGCTTTCGGGTGGTGCAGCTGTGCTGCAGTGCATGCAAATGAAGGTAGATGGTGCCCTCTACCATTTATCAGCTAAAGCGGTGCGGGTGATCCCCACTACACCATACGCACAAACCGTACACACATTTCCTTCTCTGGCGTCTGGTGTCGACAGGTCACACACACCGACAAGATTACCGACGTGCACAAGGGGGGTATATCACACTGTGTGGAGGCCTCGGCGACCACCGAAGGACAGATACCGGAGTTAATTTTAGGTGCTATCCTCATACCTTCTCTCACTCTCTCTTTTTTTTTATCTCCAGCGCTCACCTTACTGGCGCGGATTTAATGTAGACAGGCTAAAATGAAATCCAGGGCCCTCATCTCAGCTGTTAAAACCTTGATTGAATTTCAGGCATACCGTAGACCCTCTGTAAACATTCCCGCTGAAATTCCCCAAACCTTCCCAATCCATCGAAGCGTCTCAAGATGCTTTTTAAGAAGCACTACATTATTCAGGGACTTGTAAGCCCGACACCCGCGTTAAAATAGAAAAGTCCTTGCGGGCATACAACAGGAATATGCGAGTCAGACATTTTAGATGAAATTTCGGAAATGAGGATTTTCGCAAGGGTTTAGGTTGCAGAACGCAAGCAGCGCACCCCCGACGGGCAACACAAAAGGCTAAAAGGTGACTAAAAAGTGGGCTTTTCTTGGCGCAAAAGACACCAGACGGACTGAACAGCCGTATTGGTTAGTTTGCACCGCTTAAATCGAACATGTTTCTCCCAATTCCAAGTGTTACAGGGTCAACTCCAAAATCTCGGGTATAAACACTGGCCAATGCCAAGCACAGCGATGCAGAGAAATCACCCAGCGTCTTCGGCTGCATCAATGAAAAAGGGGACTACGGGGTCCACCAAGCCCACGTACATGATGGCCGTCGTCTATCATAAGCACCGACAGGCGACTGTGGCATAATTAAGACCCGCCCAGCGCAAAAAGAGTGGCCCCACAAATGACGGACAAGTACTAGCCCGCTATGTATAGGCCAGGTAAGCTCCTGGCCGGTACTGCAGATAGTCGGCACATTCCATTCCCGGTGCTAAAATTTAGAGTCTTACCTTTCTGGCACTTTATCCGCTGCTTGGGAAACCTCAGGGCTAGACTCACCTAACGACCCCCCTCAGGCAGGCATACCATGGGGGGACGTGTAAGGATGCAATTGGATACTTATGACCTCGTAGTTCCAATAAAAAAAAAAAAAAAAGATTCCACCCACTTGCTGCTGTTTTGGTGGTGGCCCCAAAAGTCTCCTGCACACTGCCTCCCGCTCGTTATTTCCTCTTGCAATGCTGGAGGGCCGCTCGCTGATCACGCGCACGAGAACACGTGCGATTTGGTGCCCGCCAACGTCTCCCTCTTGGGTGAGAACGAGTCAGTGGGGCCGCCGACAGGACCACAGCACACACTCCCACTGATTTCTCTTGCCTGTGGATTTGTCCGTATTTGTATGGCCAGATCGTCTCGCGTTACACAAAACTGAAGTACTGAGGACCTCCCTTACCATCCAACTGCATGTCTGTGAAGTCTCTCCTTAGAACCTCCGTGAGGTGCCTCTCGGACTCCGCGTTCAAGCTCCCCTTCGTCCCGTTGGTGGCCAGCAATGGGTTCGCCGACGCCATAGGCAACACGCCGTTGATCCGCCTCCCGCACATCTCCAAGGAGTGCGGCAGAAACATCTACGCCAAGGCCGAGTTCATGAACCCCGGCGGGTCCATCAAGGACAGGGCCGCGTTGTACGTTGTGAAGGACGCCGAAGAGAAGGGCTTGATCCAGCCGGGCGGCACCATCGTCGAGGGCACCGCCGGTAACACCGGTATCGGGCTCGCCCACGTCTGCAGATCCCGTGGGTACAAGTGCATCATCTACATGCCCAACACGCAAGCGCAGCTGAAGATCGACACGTTGAGGCTCTTGGGCGCCGAGGTGCACCCCGTGCCCGCCGTTGCGTTCACAGACCCGCAAAACTACAACCACCAGGCCAAGAGACACGCCGAGCTGTTGGACAACGCGGTGTGGACCAACCAGTTCGACAACGTCGCCAACAGACAGGCCCACATCGAGACCACGGGCCCGGAGATCTGGGCCCAGTTGGACGGCAAGGTGGACGCGTTCACGTGCTCCACGGGGACCGGCGGCACCTTCGCCGGGACCTCGAGATACTTGCACGACATCTCCAACGGCAAGGTCAAGTGTGTGTTGGCAGACCCCCCCGGCTCGGTGTTGTACTCGTACATCAAGTCGGGCGGCAAGGAGCTCGTCAGAGGCGGCTCGTCCTTCACCGAGGGGATCGGCCAGGGCCGTGTCACCGACAACTTGGCGCCCGATCTCGACATCATCGACGACGCCTTGAAGATCCCCGACGGCGACTCCATCGCCATGTTGTACCACTTGTTGGACGTTGAAGGGTTCTACCTCGGCGGCACCGGTGCCTTGAACGTGGCCGCCGCCGTCGAGGTGGCCAAGTCGTTGCCCGAGGGCGCCAACGTGGTGACCGTGTTGGCGGACTCGGCACACAAGTACGCCGACAGGATCTTCTCCAAGAAGTGGTTGAAGGAGAAGGGGTTGTTCGAAGAGATTCCAGAGCACCTCCGCAAGTACGCCACCTTGGACTGAGCGGCGCTCCACCGGCGGTCGTGCCTTACAGGGGCACGTTATATACATAGTACAAAAACAACTAAAAATGAATGACACGTTCAGACACATGAAGAGAACAAACATGGCAGACCAGCCTCGGCTGAGTCGGTCATGGCCCTTGCGCTGGAGCGCTGTAGAGTGTAAAGCAGGCTGAGACTGGAACCGGCGGGTTGCAACTGCAAAATGTCGCGACACGAAAACTGTCGCAAAAACGGCTGCAGCGCATGTCGCAGAGTTACGTCAGCAGAGCTAGAGGGAACCACACTAGCAGCACACCAACCACCAGCAACACGCTACACGCCTGCCCGGCGAGGGCGACTGCGTCGAGCCTGGCTCCCCTCCGGGGAGGAACAGCCCCACGCTAGTGGCCTCCACGGAGTGGCCAGCGGAGCGGTGCAGCGTGCCCCCGGCAGGGCCACAAGCACCTACACCTGGGCCAGGGGGTGGTCCTGCCGGCGGCACGCTACACGCCTGCCCGGCGAGGGCGACTGCATCGAGCCAGGCTCCCCTTCGGGGAGGAACAGCCCCACGCTAGTGGCCCCCACGGAGTGGCCAGCGGAGCGTCCCCACCATGGGCTTCGCAGCCAGAGCTCGGTGTCGCAAAAAGTTGTCGCATTTTCGCACCCTTGGCGCGGTTGTCGCGATCACGCTCGCAAGACAAGAGGGCCCATGTTGGCCCCCGCACGACCAGCGGAACATTTTTTTTCAGTACGCAGTCAAAATTTTCTCACAAGCTTGACTGCCAAACGAGAGCCACCCACAACTGCCAGGCACCCCCATCACAGGAGATATAGACGAAGAGGCAGGTATCACCGACGCATATAGAGCCACTAGACACGCAAAACCTGGAGCCACCGCCCAAGAACGCAAAATCCCGTGGAAAAAAGCATCCCTGACACTCATCCACCGCCCACACACTCCAGTTTCAGAAGCGTTTGAAGGCCACCGCAGGCAACTATACACCGCCACTCCGAGCCCAACGACACCCATACCCCCCCACCTGACCTGTAAGCAGCGAGACCACCCCGCCCCCAGACGGTACCCCCCGACGCACTTGTAAATACAAAGACACACGCACGCACGCCCCCCATACGCTGCCATCACCCCAGCGCCATCCCCGTCTGATTCACCAAAAAAAAACGGTCTGTCGCAAAACCTCGTCACACTTGTCGCATACGACACACGCATCACACACATAAACACACACACACACACACACATAAGCAAAATGGACCAGCAGATATTGCAGGCCGTGGAGATCGCGCTCTCGGGCACCGCCGACCCACAGCTCAAGCAGCAGGCGTTCGACTTCATCGAGCAGATCAAAACCACGCCCGAGGGCTACACCTCGTGCGTGGACATCCTCGTCAAGCAGGGCCCCAACCTCAACGAGCAGTTCCGGTTCTTCATTTTCCAGGTGATAGACGAAAACATCCAGCGCTTGGGCGCCGAAGAGCTCTACAAGCTCAGCGAGACGCTCTTTGCGTACTTGAAGCAGAACGGCAACGAGGCGTGCCCCGCGTACTTGAAGAACAAGCTCGCCGGCACGTTCGCCACCTTGTTCTGCTGCGTGTACTTGGAGATCCGCCCGAGCTTCTTGAAGGACTTGTTGAGCTTGGCCAGCGAGAACAGCGGCTACACGGACTACTACGTGCGGATCCTCATGGCCATCCACAGCGAGATCGGCGACAAGTTCATCAGCAGATCGCGCGAGGGCCAGGAGAGAAACAACAGCTTGAAGGACAAGATCAGAATGGACGACATGGTGGGCATGGTCAACAAGTGGAAGGCCATCCTCGGCGTGCCCTCGCAGCAGGGCGCGGCCGCCAACGGCGGCGGCCCCGCGGGCGCCTCCGGCGCCGCCTACGCCGCAGACACGCTCAACAACACTTTGAAAGTTGTTGGGGCGTACATCGAGTGGATGGACATCACGCTCTTCATCTCGGACCCGAACTTCATCAACTGCATCTTTCTGTTCTTGACCAAGCCGGACCAGCGCATCACCACGTGCTCCACCTTGATCGAGATCATCAGCAAGAAGATGCCCCCCAGCAACAAGTTGGAGCTCTTGGCGCTCTTGAACTTGACCTCGGTGATCAACTCCATTGTTCGCGACGACGACAACGACTTGGACTTCTCCGAGAACATTGCCAAGCTCGTCTGCCAGATCGGGCTCGAGCTTCTCTTGGTGTTGCAGGGCACCGACGACAAGAACGGCAACAATAACAACAACAACAACAACAGTAACACCAATAGCAACGGCGCCGCCTCCAACAATAGCATACAGGAAACCGCCGTGGCGCAGGTCATGAACGTGTGGCCCTTCATCTTCAGCTTCCTCTCGCACGAGTACGACGACGTGAGCCAGCACGTGTTCCCCTTCATCTCGCAGTACTTGCTCGCGTGCAAGAAGTTCCCCAGCATTGTCTCCATCGACTTGTTGAGCACCTTGCTCAACAAGATCATCTTGAAAATGAAGTACGACGACGACCTGGACGGCACCGACGACGACGGCGACGACGAGGCGTTCTTGGAGATCCGCAGCAAGTTGAAGAACTTCCAGGACACCATCGCCATCTTGAAGCCCGACTTGTACTTGGAGGCCATCCCCGTCGTGATCAACGAGCTGTTGAAGGAGCAGACGTCGCAAGCTGGCGCCGGCTCCGGCGGCGGCGACTGGAGAAAAGTCGAGCTCGGGTTGTACGAGCTCTCGAACTTTGCCGAGTCGCTCCGTAACAACTTGATCAACCTCCCCAAGCACGCCATCTCGAGCTCCGAGCCGTTCATGATTTTCCAGAACTTTTTGGTCAAGCTCGTCAACTCGAACTTTATCGTGTCGATCGACCACCCCAAGATCCAGCTAGGCTTCTTCGAGTTGATCGTGCGCCACTACCTGTTCATCCAGAACAACGCCAACCACGACTTGACCTTGCGAATCTTGGAGATCTTTACGTCTCCGCTCGGGCTCTTCAACCCGCAGGAGAAGGTGCGTATCAGAAGCTGGTACTTGTTCTTCAAGTTTGTCAACATGACCAAGCCCCGCTTGGCCATTGGCGCCGTGGGCAACGGCAACGGCGGCGCCGCCACCACAAAGGGCGGCACTTTCATCGAGGACACCCTCAAGAAGGTGCAGCCGCTTCTCCAGATCAAGGCTGTGTTGCCCACCAACGACGAGGACGGCGCCGTGATCCTGGAGGACATCTTCAACAACCAGTTGTACATCTTTGAGACGCTTGGGCTCTTGGTGTCGCTCTCCACCGCGGAGGTGATTGACTACAAGTTGAAGCTCATCGACTTGGTGTTCCAGCCCTTGTTCAACAGCTTGGAGGAGTGCGTGGGCCAGGCCGAGTCGCCCCAGGCAAACTTGCTCTTGGTGTCTCTCCAGGCGCACCACTTGCTCATGGCCATCGGGACCTTTGCCCGCGGCTACGACGACGACTACAACAACAAGTACGGCCCCGAGATCGTGGCCAAGATCGACAACGCGGCCTCCATCGTGCTCTTCACCTTGCTCAAGTTTGTCAAGTTTGAAAAGGTCAGAGATGCGTCCCGGTTCGCCTTCTCGCGCTTCATCCCGATCCTCGGCAAGGAGATCAACAACCACCTCTCCAAGCTCGTGTCGTTGATCTTGTCGTCCAACGACTTGAAGTACACGGAGTTGGCCGACTTTATGGCCTTCATCGGGCAGATTGTGCACAAGTTCAAGACCGACGACAACATCTACCAGCTCCTCAACGACTTGCTCACGCCGCTCTTCGACAAGGCGTTCACCATGATCAAGTACAACGGGGAAAACAACGAGTTTGACTCGATCCCGGACATCATCAGGGACAGAAACAGTCTCAAGAAGGCGCTCATGAACTTGCTCTCCACAATCATCCTCAACCACAACTCGTCGCTTCTCGTCAGCCAGACCAACAAGCAAAAGTTCCCGCAAGTTTTGGACTCGCTCTTTGAGTTTGGGTACGACCTCTCGGACCCCAACGTGTCGAGGCTCGCGATCATCCAGGTGGTCAATTTCATCGTGGTGATGGGCAGAGGACGCATCGAAGACGCCGAGGACAAGATGGGCTCGACGCTCCCACCGATCGAGGGCATAGAGGACTACCTCATGAACAAGTCCATCGCCATCTCGTTCGAGTTGCCCTTCCAAAACCGCAGCGGCGAGGGCGCCATCCTGTTCGATATCAAGGACGCCCAGTTCAGGCTTGTGGCGCAAGAAATCGCAACTCTTTTGAAGACATACCACAAGGTCCGCGGCGACGACTTTTTGGCCGCGCTCTCCACCTACTTGACGAACATGGGCTTGTCGCAGGAGTTGATGAACGATTTCGGCACCAACTTGGTCAAGCTGGACCAGAGAGAGTTCAAGAAGTACTTCATCACCTTTGTCACCCAGCTCAAGGGGTAAGCACCCCCCCTGCCCAACCTTCCTCCCCCCAAAAACAAACCACTCCAAAAAACCAATCCAGCCGAGCAACTCGGGAAGGTCCAAGAATCAATCACTTTAATAGAATTTTAGAAGAACCCCCGCATCCAGCGCGGGTCAAACTTGGCCACTTTCAGCCACGAGTTGGCATGGCAGCGGCCCCGGCAGGTCCTCCTCTCTCCGGGGGGACACCAGCGGGCGCCCCGCCATTACTCACTTGCATATAGTATATCGATAAAAGTATCATTCATAATACAGAACCATAATACCAGAGAGTGTAGCAAGCGCAGCGTAGACCCCCCTAACAGGGCCACCAGCACCTACACGTGAACCAGGGGGTGGTCCTGCCGGCGGCACGCTACACGCCTACCCGGCGAGGGCGACTGCGTCGAGCTGGCTCCCCTGCGGGAAGTGTAACAGCCCCACGCTAGTGGCCTCCACGGAGTGGCCAGCGGAGCGTCACCGCTATCCCCCCCGGCCCTGGGCGTGCCAGTGAGCCCGCCGTGTGTGTTTGCAGCCAAATCCATCACACGTGATTGTACGCACGTGACGCATTTTTTTTTCCTGCGACACTTCTCGCAGCGATGCGATGAGATTTTCAAAATCCACACAAGTAAGCGCTTTTAGCTCCAGTTTGCACCACCAACACACTTTAATTCCTCGACAAATATGGCCGGTGCTAAAGTATTGGACAACGTGAAGGTTCCGCCGAAGGACGAGGAAGAGCTTGAGCTCGAAAAGCTCGTTTTCGGGGACGCCGAGGGCTTCGAGGCCAACCTCCGCAAGATCGACAACTTGTACGATTTTTCAGACAGCGATGGGGACGACGGGGACGACGGATTGCGCAGCGGCAGCGAGTCCAGCGACGACGAGGGCGCCGGGTTGGATGGCGTCCAGGACGACGACTTGTTCTTCATCGACGATGGCGCCGACGACGGGGCCAATCAGGCGCTGCGTGCCCGTGACTCGGACGAGATGGAGATCGACGGGGACGACTACAACGGGTCCGACGACGACGACGACGATTCCGGCGCCGAGGGCGCCGCCTGGGTGGACAGCGACGACGAGAAGGTGAACATATCGCTTCTTGGGTCGGACAGGACCAAGAAGCTCCGCCGGTCCGAGCGCGAGTCCACGGTGGACGGGCAGGCGTACACCAAGCGGTTGCGCTCGCAGTTCGAGAAGATCTACCCGCGCCCCGCGTGGATCGCCAAGTTGGAGGACAAGCTCGACGCCCACGACGACGCGGAGGGCGCCGACGACAGCGGCAGCGACTCCGGCGCGGGCTCTGACGCCGACGAAGACCGGGCGGCGGCCGCCGCCGCCGCCGCGGACGCCGCCGCGCTGTCCGCCATCCTTGCGCTCCTCGCCACCACCTCCTCCCTCATAATAACAAAGCAGCTCAAGCTCATCGCACCCAACAAGATATCGATCACCCGGCTCAAGAACGCCAACCACGCGAGACCGTCCAAGGGCGCCATCCAGTCGCTCGCGTTCCACCACAGCCACCCGTTGCTCATGACCGGCGGGTTCGACAGGACGCTCCGCGTGTACCACATCGACGGCAAGCACAACAACCTCGTGAGCTCGTTGCACTTGCGAAATTCGCCCATCACAACGTGTGCCTTTGCGCCCGACACCGGCGCTGCGGGCGCCGCCTCCTCCAACTTGATCTTCGCCGGGGGCAGAAGACGGTACATGAACAAGTGGGACCTCAACAGCGGCGAGGTGGAGAAGATATCGCGGATGTACGGGCACGAGCAGTTCCAGCGCTCGTTCGAGTACTTCAAGATCTCGCCGCGCGGCCGGTACATCGGGCTCACCGGTAGCAGCGGCTGGTGCAACATCCTCAGCGGCACCACGGGCCAGTGGGTGCAGGGCTTCAAGATCGAGGGCACCATCGTCGACTTTGAGTTCGCGCACGACGAGCTGAGCATCGTGGTTGTGAATAGCGGCGGCGAGGTGTGGGAGTTCAAGATGAACCCGGCCGCCAAGGCTGGCGCTGCCACCGCCGGCAAGGCCGCCGCCGCGGACGCCCAGCCCGCAGAAAACACCAACAAGATCATCCGCAGATGGCAGGACGACGCCGGGGTCGGCATCACCAAGATCAAGCTCGGCGGGCCCAAGAACAGGTGGCTCGCCATCGGCGCCAACAACGGGATCGTCAACATCTACGACCGCAACGCCGCGGGCGCCGCCGCCGCGAGCCCCAAGCCCTTCAAGTGCGTGGAGAACTTGGTGACGTCCATCTCGTCGCTCACGTTCTCGCCCGACGGGCAGATCTTGGTCATCGCGTCGCGCGCCAAGAAGGACGCCATGAGATTGGTGCACCTCCCCTCCGGGACCGTGTACTCCAACTGGCCCACCTCGGGCACCCCGCTCGGCCGTGTCACCTCGGTGGCCATCTCGCCCAACAACGAGATGCTTGCGGTGGGTAACGACGCCGGCAAGGTCACCTTGTGGAGGCTCAATCACTACTAGCATGCATACCGCCACCACCCCCTCCCCAGCGGCCCTTATATACGTACAAACCACTCAATACTATAGACAAACACGAACCCTAGAGACTGTAGCCCCCCTGTAGCAACAGCCCCACGCCATTGGCCTCCACGGAGTGGCCCGAGCGGAGCGGTGCAGCGTGCCCCCGGCAGGGCTGCCAGTACCGCACGCGACCCCCGAGGGACGCTCCGCTGGCGCCTGCCCGGCGAGGGCGACTGCGTCGAGCCTGGCTCCCCTACGGGGAGAAACAGCCCCACGCTAGTGGCCCCCACGGAGTGGCCAGCGGAGCGAATGGGCGTGCCCCCGGCAGGGCCACCAGCACCTACACTTGGGACAAGGGGTGGTCCTGCCGGCGGCACGCTACACGCCTCCCCGGCGAGGGCGACTGCGTCGAGCCTGGCTCCCCTACGGGGAGGAACAGCCCCACGCTAGTGGCCCCCACGGAGTGGCCAGCGGAGCGGCACCACCACCGCACTGGGCTGCTCGTGCCAGCATTTGCAGCCATTTTCGCAGCCGATGGCTGCCACCACCCTCGCAGCGCCCCAGCACCAAAGAGCGTCGCAGGACAGCAGTTGACACCGAAGGGGTTCTATGCGAGCTGCCAGCCACACATCTGCCCCCAGGGCTCCACGGAGGTGGACCGTCGTGGAGCTCTCCGGTCGGTGTGGGTTGCAGCAAATCGCATGTTGTCGCAAAATGTTTGTCGCGACACCGCGTGCGACACCAGACTCTGCGACACACGACAAACGAGCGAAAAAATTACCTGATCGTAAAAACGGCTGCCTCTGTGTAGCACCACCTCTCGAGCCTACACTGCCCAACACACCATCCAAGTAGACAACCATGGCATTCAAGCTTTCGTAAGTATCTGTCGCGGCGGTCCGCCCCGCCCCCACCGAAACTCCGGGCCGATTTGCGCTCCCCTGCCGCTGAATCACGGCCACTCGCTGCCCCCTGTGCTCCCATACTAACAACACTCCAGCAAAGGACAGTCTCGTTACAGAGACCCGCTGACGTACGAGATGAGTCCCGCCATGCTCAGAGTGCGTGCGCCCTTCTTCTGGAGAAACACCATCGGCCTCATCGCCGTGGTCACCATCCCGCTCGGCGCCTACTACTACACGTGGAACTCGTTGACCAAGGACGAGTTTGGCGACATCCCCATCCCTCCCATCTCCGACGCCGAGTTGGCCAAGTTGAGAAGGGAGTATGAGGAGAAGAAGAAGAGCGGAAACGTGTAGACGACGCACCACCCCTCCGGGGCGACTGGCCAGAGCGCCGCCGCCCAGGACCAGCGCTACGCGCCCATTTGTACATAGTAATACATGAAGTTTGTCAGCAAGAAAGTGTAGAGGGGACGCTCCGCTGGCGCCTGCCCGGCGAGGGCGACTGCGTCGAGCCTGGCTCCCTGCGGGAGAGCCGAGCGCAGCGAGCAGAGCACCACGCCAGTGGCCTCCACGGAGTGGCCCGAGCGGAGCGGTGTAGAGTGCCCCCGGCGGGGCTCCTAGAAAGCGAAGGTGGTCCTGCCGGCGGCACGCTAAACGCCTGCCCGGCGAGGGCGACTGCGTCGAGCCTGGCTCCCTGCGGGAGGGCCGAGCGCAGCGGGAGGGCTACAGGGCGATTTAAGGGTGGTATGTACTCTATTATGGGGGACTATATACTCTATTCACGCGTGTGGCGGCCGCCTGTGCGCGCGGTGGTCATCGTCGTTGCTCTGGCTGTAGTCAAAGTTGTCGAGGATGGACGACCCTCTGACTGGGTATGGGAGCGACTCCTTTTGCGAGGCGCCATGCGGGTCTGCGAACAGTAGTGACGACGCCGAGGTCTTGCGCTGGTGCTCCGGGTGGTGGCCCTGGTGGCTCTCCTGGGAGCGCTGGAACGGGAAGTGCGTGTCCTGCGGCGTGTTGCTGGCGCTGGGCGATGCGATGTAGTCGTCGAGGAGCAGGTTGGTCCGGTTGCCCGGGGACTCAGCCGTGGGCTTGTCGCTGAAGGGGTTCTCGTAGGCGGGCACGTGTGTGGAATTGTCGTCGTGCTGGGCGAGCGTCGAGAGCGTCTGGCTCGAGTTGTTGGCGTGGAACGACTGGAACTGCTCCGAGTTGTACTGCGGGCGGTACGGGCGGTACAGCAGGCCCAGGGCCTCCGTCAGCGCCTCCAGCGCCGCCGGTGGCTTGCGGTGCGCAGGCGCGCCGCCCGACGCTCTGCGCGCGGACCCCTGCGGTGGGTACTGCTGGAGACTGTCGTAGCGGTCGTTGAAGTCGCTGCCGTACGGCTGGTAGGAGGCCAGCGGCGCTACGGGGCCCTGGCTAGGAAGAGGCGCCAACAGCACCAAGGGGACCAGTTCTGCGGGCTCCATGTCGTGGAGTAGCGCCGACAGCGACGGGAGGTTGTGGCCGTAGGGCTGGTAGTGCTGGTGCGGGTTGTGGCTGTGGTTGTGGTGTTGGTTGTGATGCTGGTTGTGGTGCTGGTGGTGCTGCAGCTGCTGCTGCGGGATCTCGGTGGTGTTGGTGAGGAGCGACTCGGAGCTCTCGTACGCCTTTTGGGCGTGGTACTGGTCCGCAAAGGGGTCCGACAACGCGGTGGCGGCGTTCGAGTAGGCGGGCAAGGGCGCCGTTGGCGCCTTGCGGTGGCCGCCGTTCCCGATGGACACAGCGGTGTCGCCCGTGGTGGGCCGTCTGGGCGCCCGGCGCGTGGGCACCGGGGTGTTGTAGTCGAGGGAGGCCTTGGACTCGAACGGATTGTAGGCAATGCCAGCATCACCGTCGTCGTAGCCGTAGCCGTCGTGCTTGGACTCCTCGTCCATGGGCGGGAAGGCGTTGCGGTAGACGCGTCCGTTGGCGCCGCCGGCGCTCCTGCCCTTCCCTGCGCTGCCGCGGCGGCCGCCGTAGCCGCCGCCGCCAGACAAGTCGAAGGTGCTGGTGGAGTGGAGGAGCGGGTTGGAGGCGATCTCGTCCTTGTTGAGGATCCCCCTGTCGAGCAACTCGCGGGCGCTCTTGTGGTGCCTCTTGACGAGCAAGCGCACCTTGTCGTTGACCAAGCTGCAGCAGTACTTCTTCAAGGACGAGAAGCCGCGCTTCTTGATCTTGACGATGACGGGCACGTACAAGAGCATGCCGAGGCAGAACTGGAAGAAGAAGATGCACCAGATGACCAACGACAAGCACATGAACGATAGCACGATGGCCAACTTCAAGTTGGTGGTGGCGATGATGCGGATGTTCAGGATGATGTCGTTGCTGGAGTCGCCGTTGGTGGCGTAGAAGCGGAGCGTCAAGATGTTGATCACCTGGCGCGGGCAGTCCGCCACCATGAGCTGGAGCGCGTTGTCCAACTCGGCGTAGCTCAAGAAGCACGCCCAGTCGAAGAAGTTGTCCTGCTCGATCTTGTTGAAGAGGCAGTGGTACTTGTAGGACCGCAAGGTGTAGAGCACCCTGGCGATGTTGTTGACGTAGACGAGCGCAATGTTCCTGGATCTGTACGTCTTGATGGCCCAGATCCAGTGGTAGGCCAAGAGCACAAACTCGAACAAGATGCAGCCCGTGAAGACCCACTTGGCCACCGAGTACGCGTAGGGCTGGTACTCGCTGCTGGACCACCGGTGGAAGACCAAGATCATCAAGCACGTGTAGATGTCGGAGCCGAGCAACGCGATGCCCAACAACATCATGAAGAGCGTGAAGAGGTACGCGCAGATGGTGGAGAACTTCATGTTTTTGAACTCGTCAAAGTCGATGAGGTCGAACGTGGAGGCGTCGATCTGGTACTTGTGGATCTCATTCTTGGTGTCGAGGCCGAGGGTGTCCATGGTGGAGGCAGGGGTGGCTGGGTGGTGGGGGGTGGCCTAGAACCTGTGTGGTGGTACTTCAGAACTTGGGAGTTGGTGTGGTGGCAGTGGCGGTGATACGTAGCCTCAGGGTTGGCGGATGCGTAGCCTCAGGGTTGGCGGATGCGCTTGCTGCTCTCGAGTGATCCACGATAAGATCTACAGGGTTCTCGGTGGTGGCTCGAGTGATCTCCCAAGTAAACGGCGAGGGCGTGGGTATCTGTGCTGCTGGGTGCTGCTGGGTGAAAATATGCGGTGTACGGTCCCTGCGGTTCCTTTTCGAGTCTGCTGAGGTAAAGAACACGGGCAAATATCCTAAAAAGAGTAGTTTATCTAACAGAGAGAAGCTCCTAGCCGAGACAGGGCGCTAGTGAAAAATCCACGTAAAGAGAAGAAAAAAAAAAAAAAAAAAAAAAAAAGGTTTACGTAATGGCAGAGAATGACGAGATGGGATGGCGGCCAGGCTACCTGCTACGCCTACGGGGCCACTACGATGCTGCAATTCCCGTGCCCAATTGGAAGCAGCAGGTATCTGCAGGCCAAGTAAGTGCGTAGCTCTCGCCGACACGCCAAGTATTGTGCCCCTCCTTCCCCCCTAAACGTTAGCGTTTCAGATCCGGCCTATTTATTTTTAGAATAGCGCGTCTAACACATTCTCAAGGATCTCCGGGCGCGTAGTAGCCACACCGCGAGCCCGTGTGGGTGCGATGGGTGCGATGGAGGGCGGGCAGATGACCACTCGAAAACGGGGGCCAGGGCGGTGGAGACGAGCTTGCTCGCACTGTGGGAGCTCCCGCTCGCTCAGCGGTGCTCAGCGGCGGCCAGGTCGCTGCAGCGAGTGCCTGGATACGGCTAGATAACGGTCTTGGCACCGATAATCTACAATCTTACAGCGGGTGTGTGACATGTTTCAAAGTATAAAGTACGAAGTGTATCTAAAATTAAATTTTATTTGTATGGTATGTAGGGTTTGTCGTACCGGCGGTGCATATAATTAAGCATTAAGATACGGCGGTGGGGCCGGTGAAGCAGCAGTGAAGTGTCGAAGTGGTTGGCAGGGGTCTTCTGAATTGTTTCGCAGTGAGGGGGAGGGGTGGGGAGGGACCTCTCTACTCGTATTTCTTTAAAAGCTTGGTCGACTCATCCCTCAAGTCTTCCTGGTCACTCTTCGATAACTCCTCCAAAATGCTCATACACGCCAGCTTGACCGGCGGTCTGTACATAATCAAGAATTGTAGCGACAAGAACCCGATCTTGGATCTGACGGGATCAATACACAAAGACTTGATCCGTTCCACCAACTCAGCGTTCAAGTACGGCAAGTCGGAAAGAAGACGAATAAAGATCTTACGGTCGTTGGGCTCCAAGAACGGGATCATCGCGTCAAGCACCTTTCCGGCCCAGCTGTTGTATATCGGTGTCTTGATTGTAGTCGAATTCACTATCTCTTCGATCTTGGCCGGGTCCTTGCCATGCTCAGCTTCGAGCTCCTTGATCAATTTCTCCTCGTTGAACACCTTTTCCGAGTACCATTCCTCGCTCAACCACTCAATGATTATATCTATACGCGAGTGGATGTTTGCAAGGAAATGGTCAAAGAGCGCCTTCCGGATCAAATTACTGATATCCAAGTTCTGTGCTTCGTCCGAGTTCAACGTCTCTGGATCACTACTATCGACTCCTCTCATCCCTCTGGTTGCTAGACGCGTGAGAAGCACCAACCAGGATTCCTTCTTCCACGACTGAATTGCAATTTTGGTCAACTCAGCATCTACACCACTCTCGTTGCCCCCAGCGGTGGCAGTGGCGGCCACAGCGACCACTGGCTCGTCCCCGGAGTGTCTCTCGGCGAGTCGGAAGAAGTTTTTGATAATGATATTTACATGTGACTTCTTCTCGTCGAAGGAGAGCTCCTGGGGTGGAGGGAGAGTGTACACGGAGTCAGCGTCGTACTTCTCACCCGCGTCGTCGTCATCGTCATCGTCGTCATCTACACCACCACCACCGCCGCCGCCGCCTTCTCTCTTGACTCTTTTCTTGGAAGGACCGGCTGCTGCGTCTTGAGGCACCAGCGGCGCTGACTCTACGGCATAGTTGTACCTATCCACGATAATCCCTAACGCCTTGGTTAACTTGTCGACACTGACTTTGTTCAACGCATTCAAGGTCATCGCTATTAATATGTGCAGAGGCAATGTAGTCAAATCGAAATTGTTGAGCTCGTTGTCTGCCTCGTTCAAGTTGTACAAGTTCTTGTAGTCCAACGTTTTGAGTCTTTTGTCTGCATTCACGAACCCATCGAATTTTCTCTTTCTGATATTTGCGTCTTCTCTTGATGGGGCAAGAATGTTTTTCTTTCTGATCTCGTCTCCTCTCTGGATGAGGTTGGTCACCTTCTTTGAGAGCGACTGTTGGTAGTTGGAGCCTACCAACTGGTTTCTCAACACATAGTTGAGGAAGATCTTTATCCCTCTATCTACGTACTTACGGGACAACTTGAATTCCTCGATTGTTTCGTAGTTCGACTGGTTTTTCTGCTGAGTGTCAAAGTGTTCCAACACATTGAGAATCCTCGAAAGTAGCTGTGGTTTACGGGACGCAATGAGGGCGAAATGGTTCAACGTGGCGGTAATCAACGGGGTGATGAGGATTTCCAGTGTGAACACCGAGAGAAGCGTGTCGAGATATGCAAATGCCTCAGCTTCGAGCTGCTGAGGCTTCACCAACGTGTGGTTTGGCGGGACCCGGTTGAGGCCCACGCCTATGTTGGGGTCAGCACCGGCGCCGTTCCCGACACCGTTACCGCCGTTGCCGTTGGCGTTTGATCTCACTTTCTTGCTGCCGGGACTGGTCACGGTCTGGTAGTCTATGACGACCAATATGAACTTCATCAACTCCAACTTGCAGTCCACGCCTCGTCTGAGATCCAGTTCTTCGTCTTCTGGCTCCAAGGGGAAACTGGTTCTGTACTTGGAGACGATGGACCGCGTCAACGTCTGGAGCTTCTGCCAGATGTCGCCGCATCCGTCGTTGTCGACCACGTACTTGAATACCAACTTGTACACCACAATGGTCGTTTCAATGCAGTTTTTGAAAATCTCCAACTCCTTGACTTCGCTCAAGAAGAGAAGACTGTCCAAGGCGTCTATGGCCAAGTCCACCTTGTCACTCAAGCCTAGCACGTCGTTGGACGAGGTGAACGAGTCTTTGAAGAACGCGGAGCACCATTTCTGGACTCCCGGGTCTGGGTTGTTCGCGAGCCTCAACACCTGGCGGAGGACTTGTGGGAACGTCGATTTGTTGGAGAACGCAAGCGTTCTCGCCTGCTCAAGCTGGTCTATTATCGAAGACATAGAGTTTATTGTGTTTTCCTGTTTTTCTCGAGTGCGCACACGCTCAGTAGAAGGCGGAGGGGAGGAAGCAGAAGTGCGATAACGCTATATATGCAAAAAAAAAAGGAGGTTTTTGGTCCTTTGAGTGGTTTTTTTAGTGTGCTGGAGTCTCCGATATACGCAAAAATGGGAGGTTTCCAGTAGTAAAAAAAAAAAAATTGTAAGACGCCAAAAAGACCGGTATAGAAATTTTAGGGGAGTATCGCCGATTGGGTGATAACAGCGCTTTGTTTTTGTTTTAATATTCCACCGGAGGGAAGAAGACAAAAGAGGACTTAGGGAGAGTTTTGTTAGTTAGTTTTAGCTAGAAGGGCAACTCGGAACTGGGGAACTAGTGTGTATCGTGTAGTACCTAGCCTGGTGGGAGGTGGGTACTTGATCCGCAGGTTGTGATTGATCGTAGCAGCAGCAGTAGCGTAACTTGATGGTCTCCTGATCGTTATAGCCTTGTATGGGTCGGTAGATCGTGGGGATGGGTCGTTGTTGGTGCCACAAGAAACTGTTGGCTGTGTTGCCTGAAGTTTCACTAACAGAAAATCTTTGTTATGGGTCGAGGTTACCCGGATAGAAGGGAGTGCACATAGTATGCGATATGGTCCTGCAAAGCTTCCTTATCGAGCAGCTAGAAGGTAGCTACCGCAAGGTACGTGGTGGTGATCCTTGTCTGACCTGTGGGCTCAATACCGTCTGGCGGCTCATTCACGTAAACGTGGCTGTATATAACATGCGCTGGGGCAGTACCAACGAGAAAGGAAGGTATCTGGCCGGAATTGCCCCCGGGGCATTGGCTGGTATGGTGCAGAACGAGAGTGAGCAGAAAGCCCTGCCCAGGGGATGCATAATGGGTGCAGAGTTAGCTAGCAGCGTATGTAATGTAAATGGTCGATACTACCGCCTACAATCCAATCTTCACGGAGGGTTCCTGGAGGTGCTGGCAGCCTTTATCAGGCAGACTGGGCCCGATCACGTGCACTTGGAAGTGTACGACGATTTCGAGAGTGCCATACACGATATAGCCAGTTTTTCCTTCGAATATCGGTCCCTTCTGGACTTTGCGACCGAAGTGTATGACCTGAGGCGAAAGAATCACGACATTGGTAGCACGAGTAGCATAAAACTTCCTCTTTGCAGTAAATTGTGACTACCCCACGCTCCACCAAAACCGGTATGGCCTGCACACAAACGAAACCAATGCTAGAACTACGTATTTTGATCTACTCTTCTGTTAAATATATAAGGTTCGCCAGAGGATGATGCATGTACGTACTTGTAGAAGAAAGCATAGTTATCTAGAAGGGCCCTCGGTAAAGCAGACGGAAATTCTGTGTAGAGTTATATTCTATCTCCCTGGTCCGAGACCATTCTACCCTGAAGTAGTGAATCCTCTACGCAGCTACTCTCGATTATAAGGAGAATGCCAGCCCTTTGAGTGTAGAAGTATCGCAATGAGAACGCTTAGCGAGATTTGGAACTCCCTCTTCACTTGGCCAGAGGGCTCTAAGCCCGTAGCCTGATGTACTGTATTGGGCACAGAAACTTGCAATTCGTTTGCAGCCATTTCACTTTGCTCTGCACGTAGACCGTCTACTCGGTAGCAGCTTTGAACGAACGAGACTAAACACATAAGCCAGCACAAATCTCATTCTTCCTTACTCCAGCTTCACTGCTGGTGTTCCCCACCTCACATGTATTGCCTCTTATACTTGTGGCTTATCGACTACCAGGCTTAAGGTTTAACCGTGCATATAATAAGTGTCAAACAAAAAATAATACGAGCTTTCACTCGCTAACAAAGTGCCGCCAGGCAGCTGTGAAAGTGAAACAGCTGCTTCGGGCGTGTTTCAGCTTTGCACGCGAGTGTGGATGGACTCACACGCACACCCACTCGCATAAACACACAATTGAGAACCAATAGACAGAAGGATGTCTTGGTTGCCAGGAGCTGGAAGCATGTGGATCCGAAGCGACAGTCTCCAGCCGTGCCTCGGAAACTTCCCGATTGGGAGATCAGAGAAGGCGGTACATGCAGACCCTCCAGGTGAAATTGTAGTGCACAAGAGAGCAATAGCAACGGAACTGCGTCCAGAGGTCGACCAAACAAGCAAAGACTAGTAATGTGGCCCAACCTCCTCGAAACTACCGCCATGCCTCCATTAGGGTGATTTTAGTGGGTATATTCCTCCAGGCTTCTCTCCGCTTCTCTAACCTAAGCAGCAGCCAATGCGCGCCAGAAAATTCTGGCGCGGCCGCTAATTTTGCCGCCGCTACTGTGGCACCCTCGCTATTTTGGCGCAATTGGTCTGGGGCTTCCACCGGCCGTTGGCGCGCGCACCCTTCGCGCGGCCATCGCTATCTTACGCACCACGAGATCGTTGGCTTATCTTAAGCTTAATTGCTGCGGAGCTGACCTGTGGAGAACCCCACCACAAGAGCACCCTCCAGTCCTAGCAGCACCCTCCAAGCATCCTCTCCCCAGCCTCAACCCGACTGCGCCAACATTCTTCAGTCGCCTGTTTAGTGGACCCCCACCGATACCGTCTGGCGTGTCTCTCCACCATTCCCCGGTGAAATTAGCGACGTTGGATTTCCGCGCCTGAAAAATTCCCGTTTTTACTTTTTAGGGCCATCAGAAAGGGGGGGGGTCTTTGGATTGATAAGAGATCGCTGCCAAAACAAAAAAAAAAAATCAAAACTCGTGAGGTCATCCCCATCACCCGAACCACTCAAAAGCACCCCCAATCCACACCCCCAAATCACACCTAAGGCCCCGTGATCGTGTAAGGAAGGCCAGAACCCTCCACTCACCCACGCACACACACACCACCGCCACCACCGAAAAGTTTCGGGCGCCCCGAAGCCTCCCCCATTCTCGCCTGGCTGCCTTTTTATTGCGACCACTATCGCGTCACCCCGCCCAGCCCCACGCCACATGAAGAGGGTCCAATCGCAGTCATCTGTAGCTGTAGAGGTGAGAACGCCCTCTCCCATTCCAGACCCACCGGCATACCAAAGCATACCCGTGAGCATTTCGTTTCTAGGCGGCACCGGCGGCGCGAGCGGAAGCTCCACCGGCGGCAGCAGCACCAGCAGCGGCAGCCCCTCCAATGGCACAGGCAGCACCAGAAGAAGCGGCAGTGTGAGCGGCAGCGTGGACTCCTCCGCCCACAGTGGGCCCGTTGCCCCCGTGGTGCACCCCACCGTGCCCCCAGTGGCCATTCCGGTCTCCGCCAGCGCCAGCGCCAGCTCTAGCGGCACCATCAGCGCGAGCTCCAGCGTGGGCTCGAGCTCGGCGTCCCTCAGCACGCTCCTGCGGTCCACCAAGCGCTCCTCGTCCACGGGGAACGACCTCATCTACGAGCGGGACCGCTTCCGGGCCCGCTTGCACACGCTCAACGGCAGCGCCCACTTTGAGGACGAGGACTGCGGCGCCTGCGAGGTGTGCGACGAAGTGGGCAGGAAAACCACAAAGTTGACCCACGACGACCACACAGACACCCTGAGCATCCTCAGCAGCCGTGCGGCTAGCCACAAGGAAGACTCCGGCGATGACAACGACTCCGGCGACGACGACGACGACGACGACGACGACGAGGGCCACAGCACCCCCGTGGAGGGCGGCGGTGAGTCCGACGAGTCCGCAGAGGACTCCGTCACACCGCACGCATCGCCGCCACCGCCCTCGGACTCGGCCTCCGACGGTACGTTGCAGTCGCTCCACAAATCGTCGCTCTCTCCGCACCAGCCTCTTGCGCCCAGACTGGACCACTTGGAGGATGTGCCCGAGGCCCTGGAGCCCGAGCCCCTCGATACGTGCCACCACCTCCTTGACCCGTCTATCTCGCCACTCCACCCGCTCTCGCCGTTCTACCTCTCGCTCCCCTCGGTGCCGTCGCTCCCCTGCGGTGGTGCAGGGGAACGTGCTGGGGGCGGCGCAGAACTGCCGGTGTCGCTGCCCCTAGTGCCGCAGATCAAGGCTGTGTCCTTCTCGCAGCTCCACCAGATCTTCGCGTGGTACTTCAACAAGCCGCTCCCGCCCACAGACACGATGTTCCCGTACCTCCACGGGCTCCACAAGGACAACTTTGCTCAGAAGCAGTTTTTTGTGTACCAGCAGCAGCAGCAGTACCAGCAGCAACAGCGCCAGCTCCAGCGGGACCTCCACTACAACGCGTACGGCGGGCAGGTGCTCTTCAACGAGATTGGCAAAAAGCCGGAAAACGTGCGCTTTCTCATGACCATCAACGCCGACCACAACAGGAAGGGCCACGCCAGCGCCGTCAAGGACTCGTTTGCCTACCAGCCCGTGCTCAAAAACAACGTGATGCTCTCCGAGATCTTGCTGCCCATCGACATTTCCCGTACGGAAATGGCTGAGTTGATCCGGCTGTTGGTCACAAAGCTCTTCCCGATCGTGGGGGACAGCGACGAGAGCGACACCGACAGCGACGACTGCTCTGCCACGGGCAGCTCCTCTGCCGCCAAGCTTGGGGCCCCGGCAGCCGCCGCCGCCTCTACTTCCAGGATGGACGACGAGGACAGGGACTTGCTCGTGAAGCAGTTGGTCAACGACTGCATCCGCATCAACCACTTGCCCACGTTCCTCTACCTCGACCCGGACTACGGCGTGTCGTTGCGTAATTTCCACATCCAGGTGACCAAGCTGGCCACCTTTTCGGATTTCATAATCTACCGGTACAAGCAGCAGCAGCACCTGGCTGCAGGTGCCGCAGCAGCGACTGCAACTGCGGCTGAGGAGGACGACGACGACCTCTCGCTCTCGATCGCCAGAGTTATCTGGCTCGCGCAGCGCAACGAGGCGTACCAAAACGGGCCCTTCTACTCCTCAGACTACAACATTTTCATCGTGGACGGCGTCGAGGATATCGAAGACTTGGTGGACCCGTACAAGGATCTCTTCACCGTGCGGCCCAGCAACACGCTTCCCTCGGCGTTCCACGCGGCCAATTTGAGCGCCTCGCACCACCGTCACCGGTACCAGGGCCCCACGCTGTTTGACCCGAGCGTTCTCACCAGCTTGGCCATCTGGGACGGCGACTACCAGGTGAAGGAGCGGTTGGAGACCACCACGATGTCGTCCGCGACGAAAATCTTCAAGAACGTGTGGGTCGGCAATGTGTGGGACTGCCACGTCATGTTGGAGAAAATCCGCAAGGACCAGCAGCATCACCAGCAGCAGCACCAGCAAGAGCACCATAGCCATGGCCATGGCCATGGCCACCACCAGCATCTGCATCACAGCCGCAGCCACAGCCACGGCGCCGGCGTCGGCAGCAAAACCATCACTGTGTCGCTCCCCATACCGCCGGAAAACTACTGCGACCCCACCCAGCTGGTTCTTCTCAAAGACCTCACCGGCTTCTCCGACCCCAACGATATTCTCTCGCAACTCTCCGAGCCCCGTGCTAACTGGAGGCTCTTCATCCACTGCCACGACAACGCTGCGTTCCCGCAGCTCGGCACCCTATCCGCTCTCCTCTTCCAGTTCACGATCTCGCCCCGTCACGGCACCACCAACGACGGAGACGACTCGGAGAGTGCCTACCATGTTGTGGACTTCCCGCCCTCTGGGTCGGTTGGGCTAGGCAACTGCAAAGTGGAAAACCTCATGGCGATCATAAATCTCTGTAAAGTGTTGTACCTCTACTCGTCGTCCACGCTGAGGCTGAGCGACGTGCCGCTGTCGCTCATCTACTGCTCCAACGGGTTCACCGAGCTGTCGCTTATTGTGCTCTGCTACCTCATGTACGCCAAGAACATCCGCCTTGACCAGGCCATGCTCCTTCTCCACATAGACTATGGCCGCCCATTCTACATATTCAACAGCGACGTTCAGATTTTGCGCAAGTTGGAGCCCATTTTGCGCAAGTTCAGCCCAGAAAACCCCACAAACGCTGGAAAGATTGCGTGGGGTGAATTGGAAGCCTTGAGCGATGCAGAAATGAACGAGTTTTTGCTTGGAGGCGGTGCGCTGCAAAACACAAGGAGACTCGGTTACATCTACAACGCCGACGACGACGACGTGGACACTGAGGAAACGGCTGCCAGCTCGGACTCCGACCACCAAGAAGAAGCTAGCGAGGTGCAGCTGAGCACTGGAGCCGTCTCTCTGCTGGTGACAGTCCTGGTACCCTTGGGCCCACAAACCTCACAGCGCCAGCAGCACCATCAGCTATACCATAAATATATCGGAGGCTCCCGGTGGGTAGAAGACGTCGAGGGATCACTTCCCTCAAAGATTCTCCCTTACCTCTACCTTGGCTCGCTCAAGCACGCCAACAACCCGACGCTTCTCCTGAAGCTCGGGATCAAGTACATAATCTCCGCGGGCGAGCCCTTGGATTGGCTCAACGGGTACAAGTTCTTGGCCAACCATGATGTGGTTGTGGAGCGGCTCAACAACGGCAACATCGAGGTGTTCACCATCTACCCAAAACGCACCGGCGAAAAACTCACTCCAAAGAGGGAGAAACAGCTCTACACCAGCGTTCGCACGATCATGAAGGTGAACAACCTCCAGGACGACGGGATCGACGAGCTTTCAAGCTCGCTCCCCGCTGTCCTTAAGTTTATCGACGAAAAGTACGAGGAAGAGAAGGCGGGCGGCAACGGCAAGATTCTTGTGCACTGCCGAGTAGGTGTGTCACGGTCCGCCACCATCGTGATCTCAGAGGTGATGCGCCGTCTCAAGGTGAATCTCCCGCGCGCGTACTTGTACGTGCGGGTGAGGCGGCTCAACATCGTTATCCAGCCCAACTTGCGGTTCATGTACGAGTTGTTCAAGTGGGAGGAGCGGGTCAAGCAGGAGGAGCGCATGGTCCTCGCCGGCACGGGCGCTGGCGCGGACGCGGACGCAGCAGCCATGGAAAATTTGAGGGAGATCGACTGGTTTGTCATGTGCAGAGAGATCATGAGACTTAACATCCCGTATTTAAGCTAGCACCACGCTGCTGTGGCCAATAGACCATTATATAGAAACTATAAAGGAGGAGGTGAAGCAAGCCCCTGCCAGGGGCCAGCTCGCACGCTCTCCCAGGGTAATAATTGTATTATATAAAATATATGTATTTTTCTTAAGCCAGCTGTAGCCCTCCCGCAGGGAGCCAAGCTCGACGCAGTCGCCCTCGCCGGGGAGGCGCCCCCGGAGGGCAACGACCACTGGCTTGAGACCCCCATGCTGCAATTTGCAGCCAAACCACAGGGTTGGTGCTGCCGCGAAATCTCAACGTTTTCGAATTGAACCGCGCACGCCCAAGCCCCCACCTGCAGGCCCTGGCAGATTCCGCTCTGAGCAAGCGAACGACCTCCAAATTTTTATTAGCGACTGCCAGTGCCCTGAGGGGGGCCACAGTAGATCGCTGCCAGAATCACACAACCCTTCAGCACCCCCGGCTACACCAATCATCTCGCGTCCAGCTTGCACCCCAGCCAAGCTCACACGTACTGCATACAAATAGCATATATCCCCTCGAAGGATCACATCGCCACGCACAATTGGCGGACCCACCACCCACGAACTTAGCGCTGACTCACACGGACTAATCACACCAGCGTCCACGCAAACGACACACGCACGCACACACACACACACACTCAATGTCTAACCGCTTACTCTCAGACCCGTCGATAATATCGGGAATCCCCGGCGCCAGTGGCGGCGCCGGCGGTGGCAGCACTGGCGGCACCGGCCTCTCTGCCTTGGAGCCTGGCAGTGCCCTCTCGAAGTTGTTGGACTCCGCCATGGCCAAGGCCGCCAGCGAGTCGACGCCCGAGTTCGGCCCCCGTTCCAGCAGCAACACCCCCAACCCCAGCAGTCTTGGCGGATCGACGTTCTCGTCGCCCGTAGTGAACGCCGTGACGACTGGCGGTAGCGGCGCCAACAGCGGCGGCGCTCATCCTGAGGCCATTGGCGACTCGCCTGCCGCTGCTGCTGCCACCCCCGCCGCCCACACATCCACCGGCGGCTCCAACCACTCCAGCAGCAACACTACATCGAAGAAGGAGAAGATCACCCTCGGTATCGACGAGGGCGCGCTCCCACCGCCCAACAAGGCCAATCTCGACAGAGTGTACACCATAGAGTTTCTCCTCTCGTTGCGAGACCTGCCGTTGGTCGAGTTGCAGAAGAACTTGCCGTTCTTGCCCGACCGATTCGCCAAGGGCAGCGGCAACCACAACAACAGCGGCAACAACCGTAAGCAGCAGCAAAACAAGGACAGAGAGTCCGGCAAGTTGGGCGGCAAGCGCAACAAGAAGCACGACAACTTCGGCGGCAGCTCGTCGTTGCCCCACCACGATAACATAAGAGCCAGCTTCTTGAAGCCGGAGGACTTGGACTCGCTCCCAGCGGACCGCATCAGCTCGCTCTTGGGCGAGAACCCGGACGAAGTCGAGCCCGAGTGGGACGCTGTCGACACAACGTCCGGCGACCCGCTTGCGGCAATGAACATGAACATGGGGCTGACCGTCGAGGACTTTGAGAAGTGGAAGCAGCAGATGCGTGCCGAGGAGCGCCGCAAGGGCGGCAAGCCGCTCGTTGAGGACGCCTACTTGCCCCTGGGCGTCGAGGACGACAGCAACACTGACAGCCCTGCCGGCAACGAGGTGGACAACTTCTTCTCATACGTCAAGCCCAAGGAGAAGGACACCTCCGACAGAGACTTGGCTGACACCGCCAGCTCCAGAAAGTCCTCTGATGCCGCCTCCGCGCAATTATCTGCCACCAGCACCGGCGGCGCCAACGGGTCTGGCACCAGCACGCCCGTCATCAGCAACACCGACACCAAGAGCTCCCGGTTCTCGTCGTTTTTCAACGCCCCCTCCATGCTGCAGCCCCACAGACAGCAGCAGCAACAACAGCAGCAACAGCAGCATCAGCAGCATCAGCAGCAGCCACCACCACAACAACAACAACAGGGCTCTGCCGAAGACCACCACTCCAGGTTCTTGTCTATGATGAAGCAGTCGCGCGGCCCTCAGGGCGGCGGTCCTCCACCTGGCATCCCGCAGGGTGGAATGCCTGGCCCTGCGTCCGGCCCTCTGACTCCTCTGGGAATCCCATCGCATGCTCCACCTCCGGGACTCTCTCATCTGGGCCACCCTGGCGGACCTGGACCGGCACCACCAGGCGCCCCTCTCGGGCTCCCCTTGAACAACGACTCGTTTTTCATGTCGTTGATGAACAAGAACCCGCCAGCAGGCGGCCAGCCTCCGGCTCCAGGCACCCCCGGCACCCCCGGCGGGCCCTCTGGTCCCTCTGGCCCCTCCAGGTCAAGCGTGCCTAAAAACATTCTGTTACCGCAGAAACAGTCACCACAGCAGCCCACGTCTGTCAATTCGTCCGCCCCCTCCACCCCACAGGGCGGGCCACCATCACAAAGTCCATCTCAGCAACAGCAGCAGCTTCCGCCATGGATGAAGCAGTTCCAGAACGGACCACCACCACAGCACCAACAACAACAACAGCAGCAGCCAAATAACGGCCAGGCCAGAAACGGCCCTCCACAGGGACTCGGCGGCCCCAACGGCCCCAGCGGCCCCTTGCCTCCACACTTGCAAGGCGGCCAGATACCACCGCAGTTCATGAACCGGCCACCAATGCCCGGCATGTTCCCCCCAGGAATGTTCCCACCAGGCGGGCCCGGCGGTATGCAATTGCCGCCGCAGTTCAACGGACAGGTTCCTAACGGCATGCCCCCACCACACTTCTTCCAGGGCATGCCGCCACAGGGCCCTCCAGGCCAGCAGGGGCTTCCTCCGGTCCACCACCAGGGCCAGCAGGGCAGCCAGCAGGGCCAACAGGGCTCCCAGGTCCACCAGGGCCGCGGCCCCCAAAACTACCAGGGCCAGCCACCGCGCCCCAAGCAGTACTGAGCGCCCGAGCGCAGCGAGCTGAGCACCACGCCAGTGGCCTCCACGGAGTGGCCCGAGCGGAGCGGTGTGGCGTGCCCCCGGCGGGGCCCCTAGATAGTGAAGGTGGTCCTGCCGGCGGCACGCTAAACGCCTGCCCGGCGAGGGCGACTGCGTCGAGCCTGGCTCCCTGCGGGAGGAGCAGCCCGTTACAGCGGTCTACGCGCCGAAGGGGCCCTTCTTGTATGTATGTATGTACAACATTCATTTAAGTCATGCTAACTATATATGTGTAAGAGAGTGTAGAGATCAGCAGTGCGAGGCGATCTGCAAGCACAAGTTGAGCAACTGCACGTGCTCGTCGGTCCCGTTGTTCAACTTCTTGTCTGTCGCGAAGAGGATCTTTGCGATTTCGTTTTTGGTGCGGGCGTCTAGCACCTCGCTGAGGATGTACTTGTCGTGGAGCTGGTCGAGCAACTGCTGCGCGCTCCAGCCCTGCAACACGATCTCCTCGACGTACGCTATTATGGCGGCGGTGTCTCTGGCGGCGACCTTGGCGAGCAAGGTGTCGACGAGCTCGTCCGGCACCACGCCGGCGATTTCCTGGATGGTGCGCTTGGTGATGGTGGCGCGGGCGGCGCCGTCAATGTCCATGCTGTCGCCTCCGGGGGCGGCGGCGGCGGCGGGGCCCAAGGACACGCTGCCGCCCAACTCGTCGAGCCGCTTGGCGGACTGCAAGTAGGTGATGGCCTTTCTCAAGTCCCCGTTGGAGAGCGCAAGCAACTCGCGCAACACGTCGTCGGACTCCACGGGCACGTCCTCCTCGGCCACGATGTACTTCAAGCGCGCGAGCGCGTCCGCGTTGTCCAACAAGCGGAAGCGGAACTTGCTGCACCGCGAGGCCAAGGGGTCGATGATCCGCGTGATGTAGTTGCAGATCAAGCAGAACCGCGTGACGCCGGAGTAGGTCTCCATGGTCCGTCTGAGCGCGGACTGCGCGTCGTTGGTCATGGAGTCGGCCTCGTCCAAAATGATGATCTTGTAGGGCGGGCACGGGTACGCGGCCAAGTCCTCGGGCGTCGGGTTCGAGATGGTCAAGCGGGCAAAGTTCTTGATTTTCTGCCTGACGATGGAGATCCCCCGCTCGTCGGACGCGTTGAGCTCGAGCACACGCGACTTGAAGAGCCGGGGGCCGTAGAGCTGCTTGGCGAGCGCCAACACGGTGGACGTCTTCCCGGTCCCGGGCGGCCCGTAGAACAACATGTGCGGCAAGTTGGCGGCGGTGAGCGTCTTCTTGAGCACCTTGACCGCGTGGTCCTGCGAGGCCACGTCGTCGAGGTTCTTGGGCCGGTACTTCTCGACCCAGGGGGTGTGCTGGAGCTTCTCTGACTCGTAAGTGGCCATTGGGCTGGTGGGGTGGATTGGTGGGTTTGGAGCGGCAAATGCGTCGGTAAAAGGCCAAGAGGTGGCTTAATTGGTACAGAGGGGGGCGTAGAGCTTCAAAAACGAGCAAAAACAGGCCAAAACAGGGCGATTGAGTGGTGGTGTTGCTGCTCTTCCCTCTGGCTGTAGCGAGCAGCAGTTTTGATTTCAGGACGCGTTGCCTAATTTTTCAGACTGCAGGTAAGCATCTGCTGCCCTTGCGACCTTTGCTGGGGCGCTAGGGGCGCTACGAAGGGCGCTACAAAGGCTAGCGTGCTCGCGGCTGCGAAAAAGCATTTTCTCGCTATTTCTGGCGGCCCTGCCGCTAAAGACTCGCTGCAAGGCTGCACACCGCTCCGCTCGGGCCACTCCGTGGAGGCCACTAGCGTGGGGCTGTTCCTCCCGCAGGGAGCCAGGCTCGACGCAGTTGCCCTCGCCGGGCAGGCGTTTAGCGTGCCGCCGGCAGGACCACCTTCACTATCTAGGGGCCCCGCCGGGGGCACGCCACACCGCTCCGCTCAGGCCACTCCATGGAGGCCACTGGCGTGGGGCTGTTCCTCCCACAGGGAGCCAGGCCGGCAGGCGCCAGCGGAGCGTCCCTACTGGCTCAATTGTATGTGCTGGTGGCCCTGCCGGGGGCACGCCCATCCACTCCGTGGAGGCCACTAGCGTGGTGCTCTGCTCGCTGCGCTCGGTGCGTCCCTTCTGGCTCAATTGTATGTGCTGGTGGCCCTGCCGGGGGCACGCTACACCGCTCCGCTCGGGCCACTCCGTGGAGGCCACTAGCGTGGAGCTGTTCCTCCCGCAGGGAGCCAGGCTCGACGCAGTCGCCCTCGCCGGGCAGGCGCCAGCGGAGCGTCCCTTCGACACCACGGAGGCCACTGGCGAGGTGCTCTGCTCGCTGCGCTCAAGGACCGGGCTTAGGTGCAGAACGCTGGGGCGCCGAGTGTGGAGATAAGGCGACGGGGGCTGGGGCCAGGGGTGCAGTCGCTCCGGGGGACGGGGGAGCCGTGTGTGTCAGGCGTAGCTCGTGTGAGCTGTCTGTTCGTATATCTGTCCAGAGAAGATCCCATAGCCACACGGCATTAGCAGGAGTGGTGGGAACAATGCAATGAGCAGTCGCTATGATTGCAGCATGCGAGGCCGCGGCGTCGAAGATTCGGCGGGACAACGGGTGCACGGGTGGGGCAGTGGCAGTGGATCTTCGGTTTGTGGGTGGCTACGAGTGTCGATTCTGGTGTCGATTCTGGTGTCGATTCTGGTGTCTCAGACTGGCTACAGCCGCCTACAAGCGCCTACAGGCAACTACAAATGCCCGCGGGTGGGCACATCGTGGGGTGGGTCGGCAATTGCGCTAGCATTCCGGGTGCGAGATGGGGTAAGTGGTGAGCGTGCTGCTGCTGCTGCGGCCTGGAGGGCCAGTTTTGGGAACCCACCGCGAGAACCTTCGAACCTTCTGCTGCTCCCGAGCGATCCTGAGATACCCCCCAACGCATCGGGCATGTCTAGCCACCCACTAGCGCCAGATAAGAAACGACGCAGCGAGATGCTAGTGGGCCAGGCCGGGCCGTCGTTTGCATGGCGCCAGTGAAATAGATGCGATGGCGCCGCGCTCGCAACCGGAGGCCGCCCGTTTGGGCAAGATAGTCCTGCACACGCACAGATTGTGTCAAAAGTGCCATCTGGGAGCTGGCAGTGCATGAGCGAAATTCCACACCGCTGAGTGACGGCGGCGTGCGTAGCAGCAGCAGAGGAAAAAGGGGGCTTTAAAAGGAGCGCATATTCCCCAGGCTGGAGCCCCGACCGTCAGATTTTCCCGCTGCTAGCTGCTAGGTGTTCTTTTGCATTTAAAGCTACGTGTTTTGCCACTTTGGATCTCCCCCACAGCCATTTAAAGTTGCGTCCATTTCCGTGCCCGCAGTGACTTCCGTGCGTGTGTTTTTAAGCTTGGCAACAACGACTCCATTTGCTGCTTACTCTCCAGTGCTCCCCACAAATTAGCCTTCTCCTGCCGCTTCTGCTTCTGCTTCAATGAAGTCGGTATTCTCCTCCGCTGCCGCTGCCGCCGTGGCCAGCGCCGCCCTCCTCGGCTCAGCCGCCGCTGCCGGACCCTTGAAGCTCGACTTTGAGGTGCGCCGAGGCGACACCTACGACAGCTTGTCCAGCGCCAACAGACCGTACCTCGCCAGAAGAGACAACGGCTCGCACGTCGCGTTGACGCTCGGCAACGAGATCAACATGTACATCGCCACGCTCCAGGTGGGCTCCAACAACCAGGAGATCACCGTGCAGGTCGACACGGGCTCCTCCGACTTGTGGTTTGTTTCCTCGGACGTGGAGTGCTTCATCCCGCCCTTGGACAGAAAGAAGAGACTGTTGGACGCCGCCGCCGCCGCCCTCGACGCCTACGAGCACGACGCACGCGGCCTCTTCGACTCCACCGAGACCGTCACCCTCGCCGGCGGCGACCTCCCCAGCTTCTTGTCGTCCTTCGGCGCCGGCGACTCGGACGCGCCGCTCCCCACCGACTTTGAGTTTTCGACCCCCCAGAACCTCGGCGACCCCAGCGTCACCGGCACCGACCCGGGCGACATCGCCGAGACCAACACCTGCGTCAACTACGGGTCCTTTGCCACCGACAAGTCGTCCTCCTTCCACGTCAACGAAACCGCCCCCGAGTTCTACATCCTCTACGGGGACAACACCAGCGCCTTGGGTATCTGGGGCCACGACACCGTCAAGGTCAGCGGCGTCACCATCGACAACTTGTCCTTCGGTGTCGCCAACGAGTCCACCACCAACATCGGGATCTTGGGGATCGGAATGGTGGGCTTGGAGGCCACCGACTCCGGCGCCGGCAACAGCTACTCGTACAACAACTTGCCCGCGCTGTTGAAGAACCAGGGCGCCATCAACAAGCTCGCCTACTCGCTCTACTTGAGCGACCTCGAGGCCTCCACCGGTGCCGTCTTGTTCGGCGCCGTGGACCACGCCAAGTACACGGGCCCGCTCTCCACCGTCCCCATCGTCAACAACTCGCACGACCCGTTCGCCTTCAACGTGCTCGTCGACAGCATCCAGTTCAACTCGGGCAAGCAGAACCTCTCCATCACCTCCAACCACTACACCGCGCTCTTGGACTCCGGTACCTCGTTGACCGTGTTCCCCGATGAGTTGTACGAGAAGATAGCCAAGACCCTCGGCGCCAAATTCTCTGAGGAGGAGGGCTTGGACGAGATCCCCTGCCCCGGTCCAAATACCAACATCACCGTCGACATCTCCTTCAGCGGCGCCATCCTCCTGGTCCCACTCAAGGCGTGGATCCTCTCGGACGACTCCTCCCCTGACACTACGGGCAAGTGCTACTTGGGCCTCCAGCCCCAGGACGACGACTTTATCATCTTTGGCGACAACGTCTTGAGAAGCGGCTACTTTGTCTACGACATCGACGACCAAACCGTCTCCGTGGCCCAGGCCAAGTACACCGACGACGAGGACATCGAGGTGATCTCCTCCTCGATTCCCTCCGCCGTCTCTGCGCCAAACTACTCGTCCACCGACTTTGAAACCTTCGTCGAGGAGCAAGCCTCCACCGTCCTCACCTACGCCACCGGCTCCTTCTTTGCCGCCGGCTTCAACACCGACACCAACGTCCCACTGACCACAGGCACTGTTGGAAACCCAGGCACCGACATCGACGGTTCTGCCTTTGGCGGCTCAGGCTCTGCCACTGCTTCTGGTTCCGGTTCCGGTTCCGGTTCTGGCTCCTCGGGTTCTGGTTCTGGCTCTGGCTCTGGCTCTGGAGCCAAGTCCACCTCTTCCTCCTCTTCTACTCCAAAGAACAGCGGCGGTGCATCCCCATTGACTTCCTCCGTCAGCTTGACTTTCCTCGCATGTCTCGTTGGATTATCGTCCTTCGTTTTGTTTGTGTGAGCGGCCACTGAGTCCCCCTTTCGAAGCGGAATTGCCAGAAAATTTTAGAAATTTAGTTAAAAAGTTTAAAGTATGTTTTCCGAATTAACTAAACGAGTTATTTGTAGTTCTCCTGGGTGTGCACGGTAGCGCTCGCTAAAACAGCTAGTAAAAGCTAAAGCACACACCATTCGTGTAGAGAGGTGAGATCGGTGGGCGGGTATCGCTATCTATGTTGCCCTATGGGAGGAATTGGCCTCGCGCACTCACCCACGGCCAACTTGTGGTGCTGGCCGTGTCTCTCCAACCACAGGCTCTGTGGTGCCGCCAAATACGACGGACAAATTGCTCAGCTGCACCGCGACACCCGAGCCCACGGAGCGAAGCATGTGCCCCCCAAATTGACCTCGTGTTCTATTGGAATGTGCCGAAGGGCAGTAGCGCTTCTTTCCATAGTTGCAAGTTGCAGCTTTTCGCTGCGTTTTGACCATTTTGACGCCCCAGCCTATTTATGCGACACCATGCGATGCGCCCATTTAGGCAGTTTCGAGAAATCCACTCCATGCTCTCCCTACAGTGCTGCAATTGACAAAAAGAGACACCAGGGCCACTTCGCCACCGGAGCCAAACTCTAGCTAGTATTGTTGCTATTTTTACACTATTTTTCGTATTTAAAGTTCGATGGTCTACCTTTTTAAACTACCGGAAGCTAAACCTAGAATGTCCCTACAACAAAAACTATAAATATCTCTCCGTGACTTTACCTTCCTCGGCCAGCACTGTGTGATGACCCTACACATTCTGCCACTTCTTTGTGGCTCGCGATTAGAAGATTGTCGCGTACTGAGGTATCGGGAAATAGTCGAAGGGAATCTTCCTTGAAATTGCCATTTACGAGTTTATGAACGGGCAAATAAGCTTTGTGCACGAAAAGGCTGGGTAGACGGTAGAGCATGGCGATCATCAAAACTCCCCTTTCAGCGAACTTCCCCCTGCTACGCTGCATATCTCTGCATAAAAAATATCTGGGCCCGCAGAGCCAAGAACTTTTTGCTCTTTTTCCCCATACTTGATTAGTCAACGCCAGTTTCATTATTTAACTAGAAGAGCATCCGATGCCAGAAATGGGTTCTTCTTGGTGGCTTATAGGCCACTCACATCAGCAAACATGAAGTCGACTCTTTCTTCTGCAACCGCTGCCGCATTGCTAGCATCAACTTTAGTCGGTTCCACATACGCAACCACACCATTGAAGCTCCAGTTTGAAATCCACAGAGGTGATTCATGGGACAGCTTATCGATTGACAACGAGCCCTACGTGTACAAGAGGGCCACCGGGGATGGGGATGTCGAGATGAAAGTCGGTAACGAACTCTTCATGTACATCGCCACCTTGAAAGTGGGCTCCAACGACCAAGAGGTCACGGTCCAGGTCGACACCGGTTCCTCCGACTTGTGGTTTATGTCGAAGGATGTCGAATGCTTCATCCCTCCAGAAAACGGATTGAGGAGAAAGAGACTAGTCAATCCTCTGAGAACAATTGAGGACGTCAAGCCTCAGGAGAAGCGGTTCGATTATGAGTCGTTCCTCTACGAATCTTTCTACTATCCGCTGTACGAAACACAGACTGAGTTTTCTCCACCAACGACACTCGGTGACGCCCAGCAAACAGGGAACTCTCCTGGTGACGTGGCTCCGTCAAACACATGTGTTCTCTACGGCTCCTTTGAAACGTCAGAGTCGTCGTCTTTCAAGAGAAACGACTCTGCGCCAGACTTCTTTATCTCTTACGGTGATTTGACCGGTGCCTTGGGTATCTGGGGACACGACACGATCAAATTAGACGGTGAGCAGGTTGACGATCTCTCGTTTGCAGTGGCAAACCAATCAACCACAAATATCGGAATCTTGGGTATTGGCTTGACTGGAAATGAAGTGACTAACGCCTACGGAGATGTCTACCAGTACTTGAACTTACCAGCCAAGTTAAAAGCGGACGGGATAATCAACACGATTGCGTATTCCCTTTATTTGAATGGCGATGATGCCAGGACTGGCACTGTCTTGTTTGGCGCTGTTGATCACGCCAAGTACACAGGACAATTAACTACTGTTCCTGTATTGAATATCACTGACAGTCCAAACTCCCTCATGGTGCCATTGAATGGGATCAGGATAACTAATGGTAAAGACACATTTGATGTGAGTCAAAACACATACCCAGCCCTTTTGGACTCAGGCACGTCCTTAAGTTACTTCCCATCTAGCCTATTCCTGGCGCTTGCAACAATGCTCGGAGGATCTCAAGACTTTTCTGGAGAAATTCAAATCCCCTGTCCCAAGTCTGACACTGCAGCCACGGTTGAATTCAATATAGCAGGTGCCACAATTCAGGTGCCACTTACTAGTTTTGTGATCACGGGTACTGGAGGTGGAAACACCTGTTTCTTGGGTATCAGCGAATCTCAAGACGACTACATTATCTTTGGGGACAACTTCTTGAGAAATGGGTACTTTGTGTATGACTTGGAAAACTTTACTGTTTCCCTCGCTCAGGCCAAATTCACCAACGACGAAAATATCGAAGCCATCTCGAGTAACATCCCAAGTGCTGTCACCGGCTCCGGTTACTCAAACACTGCATTCAAGACATTCAATGACGAAACCGCTACCCAAACTATCACGTATGCTACTGGAAAATTCAAAATGCCTGATACTCCGTCCGATACCGTTGTTTCTGATGGTGAAACTAACGCTCCACTGCCTACCAAAACTGGCTCAAGTTCAGGCGGCAAGTCCAGCTCTTCATCTAAACTTACTATAACCAAGGCATTCGTGTGCACCATGTTCGCCTTGTTGTCCTTTGTCGTTTTGATGTAGTTTCGCTTGGGTAAAGTGAATGCATGAACATTGCCTCACTGTACGAAACTAAAATGAAAACATATTAGAAATTAGAAATAAAGCTACTAGATAATCTATAAAGAATCCCCCGTATCCCTTTCTAAAGATGTAAGTCCGCTGGTTGCAAATCATCAGCAAAAACTCGCATTCGCAGCAGGCAAAATTCATGCACAGTGCCTTTTTTTTCAATTCGTATTGTTCCCAAAGTAGATCATATCATCATGCAACCCCCTAAGCCCCTTTCACGCACAATCACCTCGTTTCCTTACCGTATACACGGTGCTAACCAATACGGCTGAAGAAAGTGTCGCCTATTCGCTATCTTCCAGTATTGCCAGTGGGTTAGCCTATTTATAGATAAGGTAGACGATGATAACACAAGGTTTAGGGAATTGGCTAAAAACTTGTGTCAAAAAAGCGCTTGCGATGCGTTGAAAGGCTCTTGCCTACCTTCAATTATCTGCAAACGACCGCACGATTCTCGATGACAAAGATCTATCCAGTCATTCCTTTCGAGGAGTGTATTACAGTTATACAATATTTTAGGTTCAAGGATCCCAAGAAAAAAAAAACTTGCTAACCTTAAAAGATCCCCGAGAGCATGCAAGGTTAGGAGTCCTTACTTAACCAGGACTATTGTTCACCTACTTCTTGATCATTAAAAATCCCCATTTTAGTGAAAACTCCCGCTGCCCGCACGCATACATGCAGTTACAGGAAGTAGCAAAGACCACTTGAAGCACTGGATAGATACCCCTACGGCCTCAAAAATATCAATTTTCGTCACTATATAAGGACTATGAATAACTGAGACTTAATCACATTCACCCCCCTTTTTCCATTAAAGATTATCAGCAATGAAATCTATATTTCCATCCATTATCGGTATTGCAGCAGCCTTTGTTGCCACCGCTTATGGAGCAAAGCCATTGAAGCTTCAATTCGAAATACATAGAGGTGATACCTGGGACAACTTGTCGATTGACAATGAGCCGTATATGTACAAAAGAGACGATGGAGATGGAAACGTTGAGATGACCCTTGGGAACGAGCTCTTCATGTACATTGCCACTCTCAATGTAGGCTCCAACGACCAAGAAGTCACTCTTCAAATAGACACTGGCTCCTCTGACATGTGGCTCATGTCGAAAGATGTCAAATGTTTCATTCCTCCTTACTTCCGGAAAAAGAAGAGATCATTGAGCCCTCTGAAAACTACTGATGTACCAGCGCCAGAGAAACGTGACGATCATGAGACGTACAATGTACCCTTTGAGAGCTTTGGTTATGAGACAGATATCGAGTCCTTCTATGAACCACTGTACTACACTGAAGACTCAGAACCAACCTCTCTAGGTGACCTGGAGACTACCGGTAATTATCCTGGTGATATAGCTCCGACTAATACATGTGTTTACTACGGATCCTTTGAAACTTCGAGCTCCTCATCGTTCAAGAGAAACGAATCTGCGCTTGATTTTATCATAACTTATGGTGACCTGACAGGTGCGATTGGTATTTGGGGACAGGATACAGTGAAGTTAGATGGTGAGGAAATCAAAGATCTTTCATTTGCTGTTGCCAACCAGTCTACCACCAACATTGGAATATTGGGGATTGGATTAATTGCGAATGAGGTGACCAACATTCTCTCAGATGACGATGCTTACTTCTACTTGAATTTGCCAGCAAAATTGAAAGCCGATGGGGTCATCAATAAGATTGCTTACTCTCTCTTTTTAAATGATGCAGAGGCCAAAACTGGTACTGTTTTATTTGGTGCCGTGGACCACTCCAAATACACGGGACAATTGACAACTTTGCCAATAGTGGAATATGACGATCTTCCAAACTCCATCATTGTTACATTAAATGGAATTCAGGTTACTAGTGACGATACCACTTTGGATGTCTCGCGGACGTCGTACCCTGCCCTATTAGATTCTGGTACATCCTTGAGTTACATTCCAAGTGAATTATTATCCACCTTAACTGAAATGCTTGGTGGGCATGATGACGGATATGATAATGTTAGAATTCCATGTCCTGCATCAGCTGATTCTGTCACCTTTTCATTTAACTTTGGTGGTGCAACAATAAAGGTTCCGCTCACTAGCTTTATAGTCACTTATCTGGAAGATCAGGGGGGTGAAATCGGAGCTTGCTATTTAGGACTCTCTGATTCTGGAGACAACTCCATCATCTTTGGTGATAATTTCTTGAGAAATGGGTATTTCGTGTATGACTTGGAGGGTATGACTGTTTCCATTGCACAAGCCAAGTACACCAATGATGAAAAGATAGAAGTCATTTCAAGTGATATTCCAAGTGCTGTCACGGGATCTGGTTACTCCTCGACATCATTCGGATACCCTGATGAGACTGTTACAAATCGTATCCACTATGACACTGGAAGGTTCACAATGCCAGAATATGCTACGGATACCGTTGTTCCTACAGGAGCCGAAGCTAGTGGATCAATAACCGGATCTCCTTCCTCTTCCAAGAAGACGACGTCTAGCCGTCACCGAAGCTCCAGGTCTCACCTGGAATCCAGTTCGGACCTGAAATCAAATTCGAGCCTGGGATCGAGTTCGGAAGTATCTTCTACTGCATCTTCATCTTCGCCTTCAAGTTCTAGTACAGAAGAAGGGTCTAGTTCAGGGTCTACTACTAACGTAGGCTCTGGCTCTACTACCAACGTAGGCGGTGGTTCTGGTGCTGATTCTAGCTCTGGTGCTAGTTCTGGTTCTGCTTCAGCCTCTGGTTCTGGCTCTGGCTCTGGCTCTGGCTCTGGCTCTGGCTCTGGCTCTTCCTCAAATTTTTCCTTAACAAGGTCATTCGTTGGTCTTTTGATTGGATTGTCTACATTTGTGGTTCTCTTGTGAGCATGTGAACAGTAGCATTCATATGGCGCAATTATGAAAGCGAGTACAAAATTTCCTAACAACTACGGCATTGGATACTGCCGACGGCTTATACCCCTTTTGAATCCTCTTAACTAGTAGATAAATATGCACCCATGAAATTATTTCCTGAATTGGTGGAGCTGTAAAACCTTCGCTAAGTAATCGCTGCAGTATGTGCAACTATTTTAGCTATTTTCTTGTCTACAGGGTTGCCTAAGCCTCGGGACTTGAAACTCGCTTATTTCCATCATTGAATGCATGCTGTATCTTAACACGGCTGAAGAAACATCGCAATTTCGCTTTCATTCAGCTTTGCGATTGAGCTTGTCTATATAGAGATATCTTGACCATAAAAGCTGTTAGCAATACGAGTTTTAACCAAAAATGTTATTCTCCACAATTTCCAGGCACTTTGCATTGAACCTGCAAAGAAAGCACTGTCCTCTTCCAAAACTATGTAATTAGTCATCCGAAGTGCAGGAAGTATATGGATTCTACTTGCATAATAGTTTACGAACTTTAAAGGAGTTAGAAAAGTAAGTTTGGAGATCCCTGAGTGAATGCAAGGTTAGGAGTCCTGATTTAAAAAGACTAATGCGGGGGATAATTGGGAGACCAAGTCGATGAAACCTTCCTTTGGCCGCATTTATGCAGTTGCAGCACTTCTCTAAGACAACATTTAGCTACGAAGACCATGACTGTAAGATATAAGTACGATGGACTTCGGTGAGAAAGGTTGCTTCAATCCCCTTTTGCTATCGAAACTTTCAGCAATGAAATCTATCATACCATCCCTTCTCGGTTTCGCAGCAAATTTTGTTGCAACCGCTTATGGATCTAAACCACTTAAGCTCGATTTCGAAGTCCACAGAGGTGATACTTTGGACGACTTATCGATTGACAATGAACCGCACATGTACAAGAGAGATGACGGAAAGGGTGGTTTTGAAATGGTTCTCGGAAACGAGATCTTCAAGTACATTGCAACAATTAAGGTGGGTTCAAACGAACAAGAAATCACTGTCACGATTGACACTGTCAACTCTTTCACGGTGCTCATGGCGAGCGATGTGATATGCTTCAATGCTCCATATGGACCCAAAAAGAGGTCATTGGATCCTCTGTATCCAATTGGAGAAGCAGAGCTAAATAGACGAGACGCTTACGAAATTACAACGTATTATGGAACATATGAATCGTATTATTACACAGATGTATATGAAACATATCATGATACTTACTATTTTGAATCCTATTCCGATTCATTGGACACATCTACGTTGGGCTCTGAAGCTAGTACAAAAACTATGCTGTATAGAACTGGAGACGCAGAACCAACGCTAGGTAACCCGAAGACTACGGGCCATGGTTCAGGAGAAGTGGCCGTAACTAATACGTGTGTTACATATGGATCTTTTGAAACTTCGAGCTCCTCGTCTTTCAAGACGAACGGATCTGCGCCTGATTTCTATGTTAGTTTTTATGACGAGTCAGGTGCACTTGGTATTTGGGGACGAGACACAGTGAAAATAAATGGTCAGGAAATCGATTATTCATTTGGTCTTGCTAATCAGTCAAGCATAAATATCGGACGGTTAGGCATTGGAATAGCCGCAAAAAATGTTCCCAAATTCGGTGGCGATCCAAACTTATACTTGACTTTACCAGAAAAATTGAAAGCCCAAGGAATCATAGAGAAGACATCTTATTCTATTTATATGAATGTTGAAGAGGCCAAAACTGGTTCTTTGCTATTTGGTGCAGTGGACCACGCCAAGTACACGGGACAATTGACAACTGTGCCAATAGTGAATGTTACAGAGCTTGCAGACACGATCGTTATTCCATTGAATGGAATCAAGGTTACCAGTGACGATAACACTATTGATTTGACGACAAACTCGTACCCTGCCCAATTATTTGCTGGTAGTTCATATACTTACTTCCCACCTGATTTATTCAAAGTATTAAAAACAATGCTTGGCGCAAGTGGGCAAGGTGGGTTTGGTCTGCAATACATAATTCCGTGTCCTAAATCTGCTGACTCATTGAAGTTCAAATTCAATTTTGGTGGTGCTACAGTAGAGGTTCCACTCAGCAGCTATATTCTTAATGCTGAGGTAGATGGGGAAAATACCTGTTTCTTAACTAGTCAGGAGACTGAAGGTGATTACTTTTACATTGGAATTGACACCTTGAGGTATGGGTATTTTGTTTACGATTTGGAAGACATGACTGTGTCCTTGGCACAAGTTAAGTCTTCCGATGACGAAGACATTGAGATCATTTCAAGCGATGTTCCCAGTGCTGTTGCAGGTTCGGCCGCAACTTCATTTGTGCAAAATCCTAATGAAACCCACTCAGAGCTTATTCACTACGAAACCGGAGATTATTCAATTCCCGGATATCCTACGGATACGAACGTTCCTACTGGTGCTGATGCTAGTGGAACATATACATGGACAACTAATAAATCAGCAAATTCAGATACCGTTCTGGTTCTAGCACTGGCTCTTCTTCTGGAAGAAGCTCTACTTCTGGCTCTGGCTCTGGCTCTGGCTCTGGCTCTGGCTCTGGCTCTGGCGCTGGCTCTGGCTCTGGCTCTAGTTCTGACTCTAGTTCTAGTCCCCGCCCTGGCTCTGGTTCTTCCTCAAATTTTTTGTTAACAAAGGCATTTATTAGTCTCTTGATCGGATTGTCTTCCTTTGTGGTTCTCATGTGAGAAATTGAACAATTGGCGCAGTTATCCGTTCCAAGTACAAAAGACTAGGTATGCAACTGTTGAATTATCCGTATCGAATAATACTGACGGTTCAAATTCCCTTGTCCCTCTCTTCTAGATAAATATACACCCATGAAGTAATCTAGTAGCCTCGCAATGCGTCGTAATTTTGCGCAGCTTCCTATGCTATTTGCTTTTGTTCACAAGAACGCACGTATCGTGAGCCCCTCGCTTTTTCGAGAGTTGCATACATGCTGCTTTAAGGAACGGCTGAAATAAGAATTGCAAAATTCGCTCTCTTGTAGTTTTGCCTTTGAGCTTGCCTATTTGTAGAGATATGATGAAAACGGTGGCGGACGCTATTAGGATAAGAGTTTTAGCCGAAAATGCTATCTCCCAAAAATTTCCAGGTACTTTGCATTGAATCTGCAAAGTAAGCACCGTCCTCTCCCACAACTATGTAATTGGTCATCCAAAGTGCAGGAAGTATATGGATTCTACTTGCATAATAGTTTACGAACTTTAATAGAGCTAGAAAAGTAAGTTTGGTGATGTTGAGAGATCCCTGAGTGAATGCAAGGTTAGGAGTTCTTGCTTCCAAAGACTATTGCAGGGGATATTTAAGATACCCAAGTCGGTGAAACCTTCCCTTGCCCGCTTGCATACATGCAGTTGCAGCACTTCGCTAAGACAACTTGTATTACTTGGTACCCCCATGACTTCAAAAATACCAGGGTATATAAGTACGATGGATTACGGGGAAAGTAAATTCAATCCCTTTTTCTACCTTACTTTTCAACAATGATACTCACCCTCCCATACACTTTCGGTATTGCAGCAACCTTTGTTGCTACCGCTTTTGGATTTGAGCCAATAAAGCTCGACTTTGAGGTCCACAGAGGTGATAGTTGGGACAACTTATCGATTGACAATGAACCGTATATGTACAAGAGAGATAACGGAAAGGGTGGCTTCGAAATGGTACTCGGAAACGAGCTCTACATGTACATTGCAACGATAAAGGTGGGCTCCAACGAACAAGAGATCACTCTTCAAGTTGCCACTGATCTGTATGTCACCTGGGTCATGTCGAGCGATGTGTCATGCTTCAATCCTCCGTTCGGAGCGAAGAGGTCGTTGGATTCTAGGAAACCAATTGGAGATGCAGAGCTCAAGATACGAGACTCTTACATATATACAACATACTATGAAACATATGAATCGTATTATTATACAGATATATATGATACTTTATATGATACTTTATACTATGAATCGTACTATGAATCATTGGAATCGTTGTATGAATCATTGAAGACTGTATCTTTGGACTCGGATTTCTATAAAACAAATACCCTCCTCTTTCCTACATTTGCTCCAAATGCAGTACCTCCGCCGCCTACTGGTACAAATCCGAAACCTACGTCGCCTCCTGGTGCAAATACGAAGCCTACACTGCATGCTAGTACAAATGGAACAGCTACACGTAATAGAAGTTTTAACCCAGAACCAAGTCTAGGCAACTCGGAGTCTACAGGCGACTTTGGTGGTGAAATAGCCACAAGTAACACATGTATTGATCTTGGATCTTTTGAAACTAAGAGCTCCTCATCTTTCAAGTCATACTCTGGGCCTGACTTCTACCAAAATTATAATGAGTACCTAGCAAGTGCGCAAGGCACTTTCGGACAAGACGTGGTGAAAATAAATGGTCAGGAAGTCGAACTTTCATTTGGAATTGCTAATCGGACAACGGTGGACACGGGAAATTTGGGCCTTGGAATAACTCCAAAACATGATTCCAGATTTGCTGATAATGCAGACTTGTACAACACTTTGCCAGCAAAATTGAAAGCCCAAGGAATCATAGAGAAGATATCTTATTCTCTCTATTTGAATGTTGAAGAAGCCAAAACTGGTACTGTGTTATTTGGTGCAGTGGACCACGCCAAGTACACGGGACAATTGACAACTGTGCCAATAGTACATATTGAGGAGTATTCAGAGGAAACAATCCTAATTCCCATAAATGGAATCCAGGTTACCAGTGACAATACCACCATAGATTTCACGAAAGACTCGTACCCTGCCCAATTAGAAACTGGTGTTTCATTGACTTTCTTCCCAAGTGAGTTATACTATGCTGTACTTACATTGCTTGGTGCAACAGAGGTTATTGAGGCAGATTACGATTACGAAATTCCTTGTCCTAAATCTGCTGACACAGTGACGTTTTCATTTAATATTGGTGGTGGGACGCTAGATATTCCGCTCACCAGCTTTATAACTACATTCGAAGGATCTAGTGCCTGTTACTTAGGTATTAGACGGTCTGAAGGTGAATACTTTAATCTTGGAGTTAACTTCTTGAGGTACGGGTACTTTGTGTATGACTTGGAGGCCATGACTGTTTCCGTGGCACAAGTTAAGTCCACCAATGACGAAAACATTGAAGTCATATCAAGCGATATCCCAAGTGCTGTTGTAGGCTCGGCCGCAACTTCATTCGTGCAAACTGCCAGGGAAACACAATCACAAGTGATTCACTATGCAACTGGAGCTTATTCAATGCCCCAATATCCTGACGATACGGTTGTTCCTACTGGTGCTGATGCTAGTGGAACATTCACATGGACTTCTTCCACATCATCTCATGAGCCGACTTCACACACTGAAGGTGATCCAGGTTCAGGTTTGGACTCCGGCTCTGGCTCTGGCTCTGGTGGCTCTGGCTCTCGCTCTGGCTCTGGATCCAGCTCTGTTTCTGGCTCTAGTACTGCCTCTGGTCGTTCCCGCCCTGGATCTGGCTCTTCCACAAATGTTTCGTTAACCAAGGCATTTATTGGGCTTATGATTGGATTGTCTTCCTTCGTGGTCCTCTTCTAAGGATGTGCGTAGTCCCATTTACTCGAGGCAACTTCATCAATTTCAAGTCAAGATTGAAGTAACAAATCACCTGAGGTACTCTCACTGCTTTCTTAGTAGATAAATATACACTTATATGATTCTTTAAATCTCTCATACTCACATCATTCCTCATATTTTTATCAGTAGACAAACATATGTATATTAAGTTATTTTATTAGTATCTTTTACATACGCTTCTGCAATCTTATAATCTTTATTTATAGTATATACTAATAACTTCATTTTATATATTTTAATCATCATATTAAGCTATTTCACAATCTGTATGATCATCTATTGAAGTCATATGGTCATGAATATAATCAATTAATCCACATATATCGTCTGCGTACAATTCAAATTGACAATCAAACGCTTCTGGATCTCCTTTATAAAAAACATGATCTTTATTTTTACATGCTGTGTGTTGACCTCTAAAATATCCACTTTTTGTTTCAATAAAATAATTTGGAGAATATGTATCTTTTTTACTAGTTAAAAATTTATTTCTTACGTCTTTTATTACATCCTCTAACGTATTGTATGTGTTATACTCTACATCAATGAAAAAATCTTCACCATCACCATTTCCATTTTTTACCTCTAGATTTTCTGTTTTTCTGTATACCAATAATTTCATAGTTGTTTAATTATTATAAATCAAATTAAAATAAATATCTTATACATTTTATAGAAATGTTTGTTTTATATATCATAATTAATTTCTCCAAGGATCACCTTCTTACCATTTACCACAATCCGTTTCTATTTTTGAAGCCGTTCATTTGGTTTTGAGCAAGTTTATTTATAGGAAAATGTGGAGTAATATGGCAGAAGCATTCAGGAGCGAGCGTTTTAGACGAAAATGTGCTCTCGAAAATTCCGCGTACGTTCCCATGAAGCGTATTTACCTAAATTGTTATTATCTGCAAAGGGAGCACTTAACCTGATCAGTCTTCTCAAATGCAGTACGGTTAGTAGTTTGGGTTCATTAACAAGGCAGCAAAGTTAAGTTTGGCAATATTGAGAGATCGCCGAAGGAATGAATGGTTTGTAGTCGTCAACAAAAAAACATTTGTTATTGTATCACTGAAAAATCCTTCTCGGAGAAAACTTCCCTAGCATGCAGCTGCAGCATACCTAACAACACTTGCAATCAATAGGTACCCCCTCAGGTTCTATACCGTCAATTCTTCATTTCTATATAAAAGAGAAGGATATCTTGAAGAATATATCTTGCACCCCTCCTTATTCCAAGAAAATTATAAGTCATGAAGTCTCTCCTTCCTTCCATAGCCGGCATTGCTGCAACATATTTTGGTGTCGCAAATGAACCTACGCTCATGAACCTAAGCCATTGAAGCTCCAATTTGAAATTCAAAGAGGTGAATCCTGGCACGATATGTCCATTGATAATGAGCCACATATGTATAAAAGAGATGATGGGGATGTAAATGTCCAGATGGCACTCGGGAACGAGTTCATCATGTACATTGCCACTCTCAATGTGGGCTCCAACGACCAACAAGTTACGCTTCAAGTTGACACTGGCTCCTCTGACATGTGGCTCATGGCAAACGATGTCGAATGCTTCATTGCAGGTGGCTATTATTTCAAAAGGAAGAGGTTATTGAGTCCTCTGAAAACAACCAAGGATGTGAAATTTGTGAGAAAGAAACCTCACCATGAAACATCGGAAACTTCTCACGATTTGATGTCTAAAACATCGGAAGATGATTCCTACGAAACTGATTTTGACACGTATTACGATTCGATGTCTGAAACAAGCATATATTCCTGGCCAACCGATGATTACGAGACGGATGCTCTAGGTGACGCGAGCACCACAGGTACTGATCCCGGTGACATAGCTCCGACAAACACGTGCATTGCCTACGGATCGTTCGAAACTTCGGGCTCCTCATCGTTCAAGAGAAACGAATCTGCACCGGAATTCTCGATAACCTACGGTGACTACACCGGTGCAATGGGTTTTTGGGGACGAGACACAGTAAAACTAGATGGTGCAGTCATTAAGGATCTTTCTTTTGCTGTGGCTAATCAGTCAACCACCAACATCGGAATCTTGGGGATTGGATTGACTGGAAATGAAGTTACAAATGGTTATTATGACCAATCTGATTACGAGTACTTGAATTTTCCTGCAAAATTGAAAGCTGAAGGGATAATAGAGAAGATAGTGTATTCTCTCTATTTGAATGGTGATGGAGCTAAAACTGGTACGGTGCTATTTGGTGCAGTGGACCACGCCAAATATACTGGGCAATTGACAACTGTGTCAATCGTGAATGTTTCGTCAATTCCAGACTCGCTAACAGTATCCTTGGACGGAATTAAGGTTACCAATGGTAATACCACTTTAGATGTCACCAAAAACGCGTACCCTGCCTTGTTGGATTCTGGAACCACATTGACCTACTTGCCAACTGACTTATACTATGATTTGTATAAGATGCTTGGTGGACACCCGGATAATGATGATAATATCATAGTCCCGTGTCCTGGATCAGATGATGCGATCACCCTTGAGTTTAATTTGGCTGGTGCGAAGGTAAATGTGCCACTCACTAGTTTCATTCTTAAAGATCTCGACAACCATATATATGCACCAGGAGTTTGTTACTTAGGTATTGTTGAAGCTGATGATGATTACATTATCCTTGGCGATAACTTCTTGAGGCACGGCTATTTTGTATATGACTTAGAGGGCATGGCTATTTCCATCGCACAAGCCGAGTTCACAAATGACGAAGATATAGAGCTCATAACAAGCGATATACCAAGCGCTGTTAGCGGTTCCAAGCACGCGCCTACCTCATTCGAGGAATACCCTTCGGAATCCGCTACAAAGCACATCCACTATTCCACTGGAAAATTTACAATGGCAGCATCTGCCAATGATACAGTTGTTCCCACTGGTTCTGATGCTAGCGGCTCATATACCCGGTCATCTACTAGTTCTAGACATCGTGGGGGCTCTCATAACTCAACTCTGGAATCAACCTCAGACCAGACGTCATCTTCATCTTTGACTTCCAGTCTAGGTACAAAGGGTGACTCCGGTTCAGATAGTCCCGGATCTGGATCTGGGTCTGCATCTACCGATGCCTCTAGTAGTGCCAGCTCAAAGTCTAGTTCCGGTTCTGGTTCAAATTCGGGGGCAGATTTTTCATCATCAAATACCTTGATCGGTCTCATGATTGCATTATCTTTTTTGGTGGCACTCTTGTAGACTCACGCACATAATTGGCGCGATTGACGACACTAAGTGCATACTAATGACAGCTGTCTTGAATTCGACAGATCAAAGTCCTTTTGTATTCCCTTTACTAGCATAAATACACACCATATCAAAAAAATTTTGCGAGTGTCTTTGCTGCAAAATTGTCGCAAAACTCTACGCAGTAGAATGCACAATTACTTATTAACAGCTGTTGTATGTAAGAAAGCACGACGTGCAAAACACACAACACCCTAAGCCTCTTTGTATCTGTTGCATGCATAATGCATGCACTAATGGCTGAGAAGATTTTACGAACTTCCATTTGAAGTGCTACTAAAAACCTGAAATGAGAAGCCCTTTGATTTTTCAAGGTTGTATTGTTTTTAGATTGTATCAGAGACCAGAAAATAAGGTTTGGTATCAAGGGAACTAAATGCAACAATAGGAGGCTTCGCTTGGATTGTTTCAATCCATGTAAGTGAAGCCTACTCTTGCTCCTGCATCATACATGCAGTCGCAGAATGCAGCCAATCTCTCAAACGAAGAGTTAGGTACCCCACGACTTTGAAAATCGTCAATTTGTATCTTACGAGAGAGGGTACCGGAGGAGAAAAATCGACAATACCAGGTTAGAGATGAAGTCTATAATCCCATCGATAGTCGGTATTGTGGCAGCTTTTGCTGGCGCCGCTTATGGAGATACACCTTTAAAGCTCCACTTCGAAGTTCACAAAGGCGATTCCTGGGACAACTTGTCGATTGACAATGTATTTGTACAAAAGAGATAATGGGGATGGAAATGTCCAGATGGCACTCGGCAACGAACTCCTCTTGTACATCGCTACTCTCAATGTGGGCTCCAACGACCAAGAAGTCACTCTTCGAGTTTCTACGAACCAATCAGACTTGTGGCTAATGGCCAAAGATGTAGTATGTTTCAATTCAATATATGGTTCTTGGAAAACAAAGAGGTCATTGAGTCCTTTGGGAACTACTGAAAAAGTCGTTCCAGAGCTGAAGAGACGTGACGAGACGGAAACAGAGTCTCATTCGTCTGAGACGATATCTACTCTTGACTCTCAGCAAGCAACGCAACTTACCTCTCTAGGTGACATAAAGTCCACAGGTACATGGCCTGGTGAGGTTGCTCCCACAAATTCATGTGCTTTCTATGGAACTTTTGAGACATCGGGCTCCTCTTCATTCGAAAAAAATGACTCTGCTCCAATTTTCGTTCTACCCGTAGGTCCTCTGACAGGAGCTAGGCATTTGGGGACAAGATACAGTGAAAATAGGTGGCGTAGCAATCAATGATATTTCATTTGGTGTCGTTGAACAGTCAAGCCTAGGCACCCCCATGGGAGCCTTAGGGCTTGGCATGCCTGCCAATGAAGTCACAAATATCTTTCAAGATAAAAATCCCTACGAGTACTTAAATTTGCCCGCAAAGTTGAAGGCCGACGGATTAATTAAAAAGACGGCATATTCTCTTTTTTTGAATGATGCCACTGCTAAAACTGGTACGGTATTGTTTGGTGCAGTTGATCACGCCAAATACACGGGGCAATTGACAACTGTTCCTATAGTGAATAATTCTGATAATCCAAGCTCATTTGTCGTACCATTTAATGGAGTTGAGGTTACCACTAATGACACCACTGTCGACATCTCGCAAAACTCTTACCCTGCTGTCTTGGATTCGGGCTTTTCGTCAACTAAATTCCCGCTGGATTTGAGGGACTCCATTGCTACAGTGCTTAATGGAACTTCCTACGAAGAGTTCAATATCAGGATTCCGTGTCCCAAATCAGCTGACGAAGTGACTTTCAAATTCAATATCGCAGGTGCAATAGTAAAGGTACCACTCACCAGCTTTTTAGTTACAAGTGAATTACATGGCAATGGTTACGAAGAAGGCATTTGTTACTTAGGAATAGCTGGTACTGCAGAATCCTACATTATTTTTGGGGATGACTTTTTGAGAAATGGGTATTTCGTTTTCGATTTGGAGGACTTGACTGTGTCCATCGCTCAGGCTAAGTTTACCAATGACGAAAACATTGAAGTCATATCGAGTGATATCCCAAGTGCTGTCACCGGTTCCGGCTACTCCTCAACCTCATTCATGGAAGATCCTGATGAGACCCAAACTGAGGTTATCTCTTACGCTACCGGAAGCTATTCAATGCCGCGAATTGCTACAGATACAGTAGTTCCTACTGGCACTGAAGCGGGCGAAACAGGGTCCAGCTCCTCTGATTCGAGTAGCGGATCGGTTTATTTATCAAATTCAAATTTTTCCGCAACTTTGTCATCGACTTCCAAGTCTGGGGGCTCCAACGCTCACCCTAGCTCTAGCTCTGGCTCGCATACTACCTCTGGCTCGGCAACAAACATTTCGGTCGCAAACATTTGGGTGAGTTTCATGATTGCATTGCTTTCCTTTGTGTTTCTCTTGTAAGAAAGAATTATAATTTCAACTTTGATTGACGCAGCCATCCCAATTACGAAAGACGATAGAGGAATCTGCAAAACTAAATACAACATTCCTCATATTCCCCTTTGCTAGAAGATAATAAAAAAACACTTTTCAGCTGCTAGCTCCTAAATGCTCCCTGTAAATTGACTATTTCGTCTCGTACCTTTAAATATATGCATCGTTGGTTTTGTGTCAATATTGAAAGCTGTTAGTCGTTAGCCAGCTGCAAAATGGATGTTTCTTCCGGCACCTTGACTTCATGCGTCGTCATTCTACAGTTTCTTTTTGCAGCCAATTGGACTCCCAGCTAAGAATGAAGCGTGTCTATTATCGAAAACTAAAATTTATACGAATATTGAAATAATAAATGATATGTACGAGCTTAGAAAGAGGAAAGCTCGTGTGCAAGTAGAGAGCGGCTTTGACCTGTTTGTTCAAAGTAAGAAAACGAAAAGGTTGGCCATAAATACCGAAAGCGAAACGACGCTGTTAGCGGCTGAGCCTTCTGGAACACTAGGAATTGAAGGTGTCACTCCAGTGGCGGATACAGATGAGATTGTTTCAATGGATACTGTCTGAGGGGCAGCTTCAGTGATAGTCTCGGCTGGATGGCCAGGGCCGTTTGAAACCACGGTAGTTGGTCCTACAGATTCACTAGTTGATTCACCCGCAGGTGTTCCGGCAGGTGCTCCATTGACTAAAATAGTGTTTGCTGCGGATCCGGCAGTAGTAGTGCCAGCAGGTGCTCCCGGTGTTCCAGCAGGTGCCCGAGCAGACGATCCATCGGCCAGGAAGCTTCCACTTCTACTTGGCTCAGAACCAATTGGTACGTTTGGCTTGCCTTGCCCACCTGTTTGAGTGGCCCTGGTGGTGGTGGTGGGTACAGGTGCAGTCGAAATGGTTTCTGGAAGAGGTGAACTTGTATCGATCAGTGCTGGCACAGTAGTCGCTTTTGTTGTTACACTTGTGATAGTTGTGGCAGGCAAAGATGTAGCAGGCAAGTTTGTGGTTGAAAATGACACGGAACTGGAACTACTAATGTTCCATCCACTAAAGGTGCTTTGCGTAGGAGTGAAAACTTCAACAGTGAACACATTACTTGCCTCAATTGTTACAGTTGTTGTAAAGAGGCCGGTCCATCCGGTGGTAACGGTCACCGTGCTTTCTGGTTCTAAAACTTCCACAGTTGTGGGGCCACCAGAGACAACTGGTAACGTAGTGGTTAACGTTTCAGTTCCCGTCCATGGTATGGTTACGGTGATCACACCAGCATCAGAAGCTGTACTTGAAGTAGAAGCTGCACTTGAAGTAGAAGCTGTACTTGAAATTGACTCTGTACTTGAAGTTGACTCTGTACTCGAAGTAGAGGCTGTACTTGAAGTAGACTCTGTGCTTGAAGTAGAAGCTGTACTCGAAGTAGACTCTATACTTGAAGTAGAAGCTGTATCTGAAGTGGACTCTGTGCTTGAAGTAGACTCTGTACTTGAAGTAGACTCTGTGCTTGAAGTAGAAGCTGTACTTGAAGTAGAAGCTGTACTTGAAGTAGAGGCTGTACTTGAAGTAGAAAATGTACTTGAAGTGGAAGCTGTACTTGAAGTTGTTGGATATGGTTCCAATACTTCAAGAGTAGTAATTCCACCTGAGCTTGCAGGCAAGATCGTTGTGACAGTCTCTGAACCTGTCCAAGACAGCGTAATCGTGGTCAATCCAGGTACAAGGACATGAACAGTGGCAACTGTGTCACCACTAGCTGGGAAACTAGTGGCAGTTTCAACGTCGGTACCGGTCCAGAAATCGGTTTCGGTGGTTAATGAGTATGGCTCCTCGACAATTACTGAGACTATTCCGTCTGCACCAGTAATCGTGGAAGTGAATTCGGTAGTTCCTGGGTAGAACTCAGTTGCGAAAAAGAACTCAGGTTCTAAGATTTCCACGATTGTTTTACCTCCGGAAGTTGCTGGTAAAGTTGTTGTGAGAGTTTCTGTTCCAGTCCATGACAGTTTGATTGTGGTCACAATGGGAACACGTACATGGACGGTTTCCACTGAATCGCCACTCACCGGGAAGCTCGTCACAGTTTCCACATCGGTCCCAGTCCAAAGATCGGTGACAGTTGTTGTTTGGTATGGGGAAAAGATTTCAACCGTAGTCACACCATCACTTCCTGTGGGTAAAGTACTGGTCACTACATTTGTACCAGTCCAGTCGCTTGTGACGGTAGTTGCACCTGGAATTTCAACAATCACAGTTGCTTCTGAGCCGCCACTAATTGGGAATTCTGTGGTTGTTTCAACATCGGTTCCAGTCCATGGCACAGTTGTGGTGACCTTGGGGTATGGTTTAAAGATTTCGACGGTGGTGACTCCATTGTTGCCAACTGGAAAGGTCAAAGTAGCTGCCTCGGAGCCAGTCCAATTACTATTTTCTGTAGTGACCCCCGGGATCTCAACTATGACCGTAGCCTCTGTGCCTCCACCCACTGGGTACGTGGTGGTGGTTTCAGTATCGGTTCCAGTCCATGGCAGAGTGACTGTTGTTTGAGCATACGGCTCTTCGACGATAACTTCCACTGTAGCAGCGGCTGTACCGGTTGGGTAAGAGGTGAATGTGCTAGCGACACTCTCAGTCCAATAAGCTGTTGTTGTTGCTATTGGATCTGGGGAGAACACCGCGACTGTTTGAATACCTCCTAAATTCTGATCTCCCGGAATGGTGGTGGTGGAGTATGTTGAACCTGTCCAGGGAACAGTTGCAGCTGTCACACCGGGACAGGTGGAACCTGGAGAGCCATCTGTGAACTGGAAAACGTTTTCGAAAGAAGAAACCATTTCTCCAGCAGGAGTAAGGTAGCTAAAGGTAAGCCTCGAGGGTCCATCTATATTAACTGTAACAATAGATATTGGATAGTAATATCCTGCTATGAGATTGTAAGAGTTAGTGGTTTGACCAGGTTCGTCAGGAGCGGTGTACGACCAACCCCACATTGCATAATTGCCTACTGAGCTGCTAGAGTCGCAACAAAGAAAAGCACTTCCTGCTCCAAAGCGAACAACAGCAGTGTCATCAACAGCAAGGTTGAAAAAGTATTCACCCGTTTGTGTGGCCAAAAAGTACCCCCTAAGCTCAAGAAGGAAGTTGCTGACTTGCAATGCTCGCCCATAAATAACACCTGTCTGTCCATTGTTGTGTTGGGAGCCTTCGATTTGGTAGTTGACATTAGTCACTCCATTGACCGTTGCAAATTGTTGGAAATTTTGATAATTCTGTTCCAAAAAAACAATGTCATTGGCACGTACTGTATCTTCGATGTGATACACGTGGAAACCTACACGGAACCCAACTTGGGTAGGTGGAGTTGGAGGAGAACAAGCTTGTGGATACGATCCTGGGGTATCAAAGGTAGGTGGAATGTCTCGTTTTTCGAGGTTGTCGCCAGCGGCCACAATTTGGGATATACCCAAGAGAAGTAATGCTCTTGAGAATAACATTTATCTAAGCGGACTAAAAAAAAGATGAAAAGTAGGTGACGCTTAGAAATTCAGGAATATCCTTCAAATATTATATGTCCATGACCACACACACACACACACAGATAGCTCCACTCCTGTTTATTGAATGCTCCAATCCATCAACCGCTTCATCTCCCACCACGCCGTCTAATATTTTTATCAATGATGTCTGACTGAAGGAGGTGCATGTCCCGGAAAACAATGAGCGATACCAACCGATTCGTTGTTTCGTTTAGTTCGAACGTCGAAATTTTCTGCAGCACAATTATTTTATACCTTGTGCGTGGAAACCCATCAAATAATATCGATGGATGTCGTGATAAACGCATGTGTGAACTACCCGTACATGCAAGCCGAGGGGATATTTTTTGTGAATAACTTTGCTAACAATACAAAGTACGAAAGATAAGTGGAGATGTTTCACTCAGGCGGAGGGTTTTGATTGTCTCACAGTCCTTCCGCTATTGTTCTCGGTTGTTCATGGGGGCCTCATCTCACGCACTGAAAAATTATGGTTCTGCCTCACCGCCAACATATCCCCAAAGCACCACCCTTCAAAGAAGAAGGGAGACGAAAAAAAGACGCTAGTATTGGAGCAGGACGATATGCTGCACCCTCTGGTACTCAATATTTCCCCACTAAGATTCCCTTGTTTCTGTGTTTTTTTTTTTTTTCAAAGTGATTCGTCCTCGCAAAAGACTCACTGAAAGTCCATATAGACTATTGCCTGATCCAGAGGTGCATGAAGTGGCCCGTATAAAAATTAATCAAAAACTTTACGAGATTTCCTCTAGTATCACTAAAAAATAATTGAGCACCCTGCGAAAGGCAACTAACAACGGCCAACTGGAGCCATACAATCAAGTTAGTAATTTTTCGGTAATGTGTCAGTTGGGACCAAGGGATAGCTACCATTGCATGAGGATGCATGTTTTCTTTTGTGGAAATGTCCAATACTTTCATTGTCGTTGCCGTTCCCTTGTTGCCTTTAACCTCGCTATTGGAAGGCTCATCACTAAGTGTCATTCCAACTGCTAAGATGTGTAAAAAGATTAAATGTTCGATTAAGGTTTGTGTTAATCTCGGCTAATTCTGATAGGCTTTTTTTTTTTGGTAGGCGTTGCATGAATATTCCATAGACTCCATGGGGGTTATTGTATTGTTCAGTTAGGCACTCTTCACATGGACAGAAATTCTGTTTTGTCGCCTGGAGTTCCGCTGCAGTCGTTCCTGCAAGTTCGATAAAAGTTGAATGAGAGAGTTCTCAATAGGCATCAATGTGTCTTCACCAAAATACGAAAAACTCGGTGGCTTAATGGTTAGGCAACCATGCAGCGACGATTAAAACTTCCGGATTTGATAGAGGGGGCGGCTAAGCACAAAGCCTTCTGGAGAAGTGAATTCGAGTGTAGCTTTTTAGTTATAGAAGAATAGTAGAGACAGTACTTGTGGCATCGAATAGTCAAGTGGATTGCCGAGTTGCGTAGAGCCTCAGAATCGGCTACTGAATGTGTGCAAACAGGCTCATTTCAGAGAGCACAGGAAAAGGACCCTCACTTGGCTAGCAACAATATGCAGCAAGCCGTTAGTGGTCACCTAGCTGAAAAATGCAGGTGCATTTTTGTAAGAATAACGTATATCAATCCGGTAGTTGTCAGCTAGGTATAGACTGCAAGCTGTAAAGTAAAATTCCATCCCGTTCATGGTATATTGAGCTGTTAGTTACCACCTAGGTATGAACTGCGAGGCGAAAGTCGATATTTTGCTTCTCGCACCATCACTTTTGGCATTTTTATGAGAATCAAGCCGCTTCTTAGCACCTAAGTATGAACTGCAAAGCGAAAGTGGATTCTTTGCTTCCAGCAACATCAACTTCGCACCTTGGCGAGAGTCAGGCTACAAGTTAGCACCTAGGTATGAACTGCGAGGCGAAAGTATTTATTTTGCTCCTCGCACCATGAACTTCGCATCTCGGCGAGAATCGTGTCGAGCAGTTAGCGAGCATTTACCACTTCTTTTCTTCTCCTAAATCCTAAGACATACTTGAGTTTAGTTTTGAATACTTTTTAGATGAGTATATTCCTCTTTCCTGAGTAGAATAGCTCTTCTTTAGATTACCAGAGAAGACTGTTTGGTAAGTATGCAACAATATGTTACTTATTGTGCAATATATAAGATTATTTATACTTATCTAACTAAATAACATGAAACAAATCCTTGTGGCCCCTAAGTTTATTGCTAGCAGTTTATTATACTGTGACAACTTACATACTATAGACACCAAACCTGAGAGCCAATATTCAATAGTTTTTGAGAAATAGATGAGTGGTGTTGTATAACTGCTAGTAGATGGGTGTACCGGTTACTGTTAGTTAGTAGTGTGAGAACCACTGTGAGAATTGGCTGCAAAAAGTGGCTGCGAACGGCTCGATATGGCAGCAAGTACTTACCTGGCCCTGTACTTACCAACAGTGTATCAGTTGTAGCTTCCAAGCCTCCTGATCTAGCTGTAGGTGTGTGCTTCTACGATGTTTCGTACTTATTGAAGAAAATTTCTAGTTGCACCCTAATGTTTGAGAATAGAATTCGCAATTAAAACCTTCAGCTTTTACTGTTCATCTATCATACACCACTGAAAAATGATTGCGTAGGCACCATTGAGTAGCAGAATAGAATCTTCATCCAATGTTTAAGCTTAGGCGACATATTATCCATACACAGGCAGAGGTGGCGCTTACAAAATTCGCAAGGGAAGTGAGTCTGTAGCGAGATATTTGTGAATAGTTCGCACTAGTAGAATTCTCAAGGGAAGTGAGTGTAGGGAAGTGAGTCTGGGGAAGTGAGTCTGAGCGAAAAAATTGTGAGGAATAGTTAGCGCCAGTAAAGTCGCACGGTAAGTGAGCTTGGGGAAGTGAGTCTGAGCGAGATATTTGTGAATAGTTCGCACTAGTAGAATTCTCAAGGGAAGTGAGTCAGGGGAAGTGAGTCTGAGCGAGAAGTTTGCGAGGTATGGTTCGCACTAGCACAATTCTCGAGGGAAGTGAGTTTGGGGAAGTGAGTCTGGGGAAGTGAGTCTGAGCGAAAAATTTGTGAATAGTTCGAGCCAGTAGAGTTCTCAAGGGAAGTGAGTCTGGGGAAGTGAGTCTGAGAGATAATTCTGTGAATAGTTCGAGCCAGTAGAGTTCTCAAGGGAAGTGAGTTTGGAGAAGTGAGTCTGTGACGAAATATTTGCTGGAAATAGTTGGCACTAGTCGAAATCGCACGGGAAGTGAGTCTGTAGCGAGAAATTTGTGAGGAAGAGATCAAGGTGGTAAATTCCGTAAGGGAAGTAAATTTGTAGTGAGAAATTTGTGAGGAAGAGGTTTACATCCTCCACATCCAAAATGATGGTAACTTGAGCTATTCTCTTGGCTAACATCAAAACGAGCGCAATCAACATACGAGATACAGATGCGAAATGGCTGCAAAATGGTTGCGAAATGGCTGCAAAATGCGTGCGCACAAATCCTGTAATCTTCAAGTGCCGATACCATTGTAGTAAAACAGCTACACATGGGTTGGGTAGACTGAATTAGTCAATAGTTAGCACCTACGTATCAACTGCAAGGCGAAAGTGAGTACCTAGGTGTAAGGTGAAAGTCGATATTTTGCTTCTCAGACCAATACTTTTAGCATTTGAAGAGTTCGCATCTTCGTGAGAATTAACCTATCTCTGAGTACCTAAGTATGAACTGTAAGGTGAAGGTCCATATTTTTCAAATCAGACCAGTACTTTTCGCATTTCGGAGAGTTCGCATCTTCATGAGAATTAACCTGTCACTGACTACCTAGGTATGGCGAAAGTCGATATTTTGCTTCTCGCTCCACTACTTTTATCATTTGAAGAGTTTGCATCTTGGCGAGAATTAAGCTGCTACTTTAGCACCTAGGTATCAACTGCGAGGCGAAAGTGGATATTTTGCTTCCAGCACCATGAACTTCGTCTTGGCGAGAATCGTTCAAGCTCAGAGTCGTCAGCTTGCTCTGTACTGCATGCTGTAAGCTAATTTTTTCTCGCGGAACCTTGTCATGATACATCAGTGGGAGTCAGCTAACTGTTTTGCTTGCTGCAAATTGAATATTTCTCAAGTTCGATATTTTCATTAGGCAGTTATTTACAATCATGTAGAAAACCCTAATTCAACATTTAGAATGTAGAATTATTGTTGCAGTCTATTCATATTGATATGGGGCAATTTGGGCAGCTTTTATAATAATGAGGAGCCATTAAAAAAGCTCAATGCTTTCCGATACCAAGTATCAAGTCGAGAGTTAGATCCTTAGATGCGAAAATTTCAATGAAAGGTGCATTTTTAAACCAAAATGTAGTTTACCCATACCAATAAAATTGTTTTCTGAAATGGGCATGCTTGAGTTTCCAGAGGTGAGCTTCAGCCAAACCATTTGATAGACAATTTAACTTGATAAAACATTACTGCCCAATGCAAACCAAAAAAAAAACTTGAGTCGAGGCAGACTGCAGCAAGATGGTAGCGAAAACTTCGGTGCATAAAAATTTCCGTTGAGGTTTTTTGTCAAAATCCTTCGTTACACTCCACTTTGCAATGAGCTTCTGCTCTATCTGATATAAAACGCCCATTTTTAAGCCCACCTACATATGATCTCTTCTATTATCGAAATTATAGCTTCTATTTCTGCACTCTCTTGAGCAGTAATCAGTTGCAAGGAATGAAGAGAGGAATTGTAAGGCTACTGCATACGCTAGCAACTTCATCGATATTCTGCTCCATAGACAGGCACTCACGCGTGCATCTCATTTCTATAGCTTGTTTATTAAAATTATGGGTTTGTGATTAAAGTATTTAGATTTATGTTTTGCAATGAATTGGTGGCTGCCGCCGTTCTCTCCTTCTCTTCTCCTCTAGCTACTCCTCTAGCTACTGCACTCCGATCACAGACAACTCCAATGTCCAGACTCTTCTGATGTGCACCTTCACTGTGATGTCTTCCAACTTTTGACCCCTCACTATCATGCCATCGACGTTTATGTCGATCGACTCGTCGGACCACCAACATTTTCTGGCTGGTTTCCTCCAGAACAAGAGCAATTTCGTGTGGTTCGAATCTCCTTGCGCCTTGGCTCTGGACTTTGACAACGATCTGGAGGCTGCTCTGGACGCAGAGGATGCAAGGGAGGCTATTCTGGATCTAGACTTACGGCTAGTGGACGAGGCGGAAGCGTTGGAGGCGACCGGGCCCAACAGAGGCGACTCTGGTGGGGTGGCAGTGCCGTCGGCTTGGCCTGCGGCAACGGCAGCGGCGGCCTTTTGGGCCTGCAGCTGGAGTCTAACCAACAGCAAACTCAGTATCACACACTTGCCCGGTTCCATGGATCTGGAGCCCCACTCGCCGTCGGTTTCAAAGCCGGACGAGCAGAGCATATCGAGTAAATGCTGTTCGGCGGGGCCGAGATGCTGCGGGATCGAGGGGTCAAGTTTCGGGTTGTAGCCCAACCCGCTGAATATCTGGCGGTTCGAGAGTAGGTACTGTGCCACACTCAATTTGAGGTGTCTCATGTTGTCTGCGTCGAGGCCGGCGATCGGAGGGATGACGTAGTAGTCCAAGTCCTCACGGAGCACAATGATGGCAGGCTTGTTCTGCAACACCAGGGCGGCCGTTTCCGTCGACGTTCTGTGGTGTGGGGCGTTGTTTGTGGTGCTGCTGCTGCTGTAACTCACCAGCGGGGACAACTGCGGCATTTCCAACAAGTCTCTGCGCGCCTTGCCAAAGACATCGACAATGTACTCGAAGCACGAGGGCTCAAAGTTCACGAAAACGGTGTCGTCCTCGGTCAAGTTGGTGATGGCCTGGCCATTGCTGTCGAGAAAGACCCCGTTGGGGAACAAGCAGAGCAAGATGCTTTCCGGCAAGCTCATCAACTCGTCTCTGGTTATGGAGAACCGGTTGTCTCTTACATTCAAGTGGATCTTGGAGTCGTAGTCTACGTTCTGCTGGCGCTCGTAGTTCTGGTTGTACGAGGGCGCCGCGTCCTGGGTGACCTGGGTGACGAGGTTTTCAGCCATTTTGGTGGGGGTTTGTTCGTGTGTGTGGCTGGATAGTCGCGTAGGGCGGCGTAATATGAGTGTTGCTGCTGTTTGTGATACCCGTTAGTGCAATAGGGGGCTAAGGCTCACGGTGATTCAAATGTGGTTAATCGGGGGAGGAGATGGCTTGAACGAGCTGCAATTACTTACTCGTATCCTCTTAGGTCGATAGGGAACTGCTCCGCGTCTGTGTGGCGTGTGGTGTGCTGTGTTTCCAGGTATGGGTTCGCTGGTGTCTGGCCGTGTCAAGGTTTCCCGCACCTTTTCGTATCGCCAGGACGTGCTGTGTTTGTGCGTCTCGAGTCGCTGGAAAAAGGCAGCGGTGGAGGCGGGTGTGGGCGCTTGTGTGTTCGCAGGGGTCTGGGGGCGGCACGTGTGTGTGTGGCCTCCTGTCAGTGTCGTGTTAGTGGTGGTGTTTGTGTTTGAGATGTGTGCTGATAAGCTGAAATTGTGTTTTTTTTTTTTCGCTGGGAGCTCCCGCTGCGTAAAGCCCCGACTGCACTCGCTGTTTTGCTTGCAGGCAGGCAAACGGCTCGTCGGTAGGGGCACGCTGCGGTCTAAAGGTGTGGAGCCCGCTGCCGCGGGTGCGCAGCGGCCCGTACTTTCCAGGCAGCAAGCCAGGGAGCGGATAAGAGCCGACAGTGTGTCAATGGGCAGAGAAAAGCTACGGAGCAGCAGCGGCAACTAGCGTGCGACCAGGTAGGACGAATTGGAGATTTCTGTTGGCTCTGAAGAAAGGGATCTTCCATTTCTAAGAGAACTGGCTGGTTCTGGGGGGATGTGACAGTTATGCAGGACACGAGAGACCTGACCTGAACGAGGGCAGAGATAGCCGTAGATCCAACGCCAGCAGTCGGCCTACAGCTGAGCCAAACAGCTACAAACCTCCTTTAGATACCTCCATACCTACAACGTACCGACTACGCTTCCTCTCCCGTCGTATCCTCCCTCTCCTTAGCTTTCAGTCCCCGCCGGGGCCAGTCGCATCGCCGGGGGTGCGCTTCCATCCACCCAGATTTTGCAACCAAACTGTCTCCTGCATACACCGCATCTCTCACGTATGTCATCAACTAAAGAGCCCCCCACCAGTTGGTCTGCCCAGTCTGGCCCATTACCCCCAATAGTCGCGATGCCATGCTCCGGTGAATGTAAATCGGCGCCCGAGGTGCCCCCAGTGGGCGCCGGCCCGCTAAGCACCGCCAGCGGGCCCCACTCGGAGTCCGACTCCGACATCTGGTCCGACCAGGAAGTACCCTCCACCAACCACATCAAGCGGGACCACACCAAGCAGGGGTACGTGGACGGCCTATCGAGCGCCAAGGAGGAGAGTCTCCAGAAGGGCTTTGACGACGGGTACCCTGCTGGCGCCCAGCTCGGCGTCAGGGCGGGCCGCGTCCTCGCCAAGTTGATCGACCACCCGTCGTTCGAGACCGCCAAGAAGGAGCTCAATATCACCAATATCTTGAAGAAGTCGTACTTCACGGCCGACCTCGACTTGGCTGGCAGCCAGGACCACCCGGTGCTCGCCAAGTGGGAGGCCGTTGCAAGCGGCGCCACGCCCGCCTAGGTCGGACCCAGGCTACCGGGGTCCACACCGCTCCGCTCGGGCCACTCCGTGGGGGCCACTAGCGTGGTGCTCTGCTCGCTGCGCTCGGGCCCGCCGCCTCAAACTCCCGGAGGGAGTTTCCAAGCCCGACGCAGTCGCCCCCGCCGGGCAGGCGACCCTCTCCCTACCCTTCTTGTACATACTTGGAGCGCCCTGTTCCCTCCAGCGTCCCCCCTTTGGAGCGCGCTGGGGATAATACATACACATTACTGCGAAATGGTGCTAGGCCCTGAAATGTAGAATTAAAGGTGGGTTCTATATAGATTATATACGTCTGGGGCCCTGCTGGTTGATGCGTGTGGTGCGCTCGCTAGCGTAACGGCATGTCGCCCGAAACCTCCCGGTTCAACGTCTCGTTCAACACAAGGAACTTCTCCTGGAACTTGTGCCTGCCCTTGGACCAGTCGATCCAGAGCTCGCTGAGGAGGTACTGGGTCTCCTGGAACATGATGAACTCCTTGAAGCAGCACTCCTTGATGAGCCAGTCCTTGTTGAGCTGCTGGAAGATCTCCTGCTTGTCGTTGATGATCACCTGCCGGAGCTTGGCCAACTCGCTGCCCTTGATGTCCACGTCGTCCGTGGACAATTTTGCGTACTTGCTCTCGTTCTCCTGGATCCGGTTCTGCAACTGCGGGATGTTGTTGATCAGGAGCTTCTTGGACCGCTCAAAGAGCTCCTGGAGCAGGTAGAGGTAGTCGAGGTAGTTCTTAAACTTCTCCAAGATGGTGGTGTTGATGATGAAACTCTCGTCGATGAGGAGCTGCGACGACTTGTTGAAGTACGTCAGAATCAGCGCGAGCGAGTCGTTGATCGCCGACATGTCGTCCTTGTTGGACAGCCAGATCACCGAGCTCGTCGTGCCTGCGTCGGACGAGCCGCCGCCGCCGCCGCTGGAGCTGGTGGTGCCCTTGTTGCCGTCTGCTGCTGAGGATGCTGGACCCCCAGTGATGCCCTGCTTGCCGCCGGAATGTGGGTAAACCACGCCGTTGAGCGAGGAGAACCTGTTCACCATCTCGACAAACTTGCCGTTGTCCATCAGGATCTGCTGCTGCCTCTTCTCGTACCGCTCCACGAGCAACACGCACTTGGTCCACGTCTCGATCAAGCGGTTGATGTTGAGCTCCAGCTGCTTCCAGTCCTTCAAGAACTCCTCGCCGATGGTGGGCCAGATCGAGTTGATAAAGTGCGTCAGAATCTTGAGCCCCTTGAACTCCAAGGAGTAGTCGATCTTGGCCTGCTTCTTCCACGTGGCCAAGTCCGTGGGGACGGACAAGAACGTCACCACGACGGAGTCCTTGACGAGCACGGGGTGCTTGACAAGCTGGTTAAGGAAACGGTTCAATCCTCTGCGACGCTTTTGCAAAAATTGCGAGTCGGGTGCCGATCCTACTATATCGTTAGTATTAGTAATCGTGATAAACAAAAAAGAGAGAAATGCCTGTAAAGGAAAGCAAAACACAAATAATACATACCAGTGAATTTTTTGGGTGGGAGGCCGGGAATAACCCTAAAGGGGTACTTCTTAAGCAAGTATTCGAGTAGCCTAAATGATTTTTAGTTAGTAAGTTGGGCAAAAAAAAAGAGAGAATCCTTCAAATCTTTTTACGTACCATACGAAATCGGAGTACCTGCGGATGACTTTCTTGCTTCCCGCGGGACTCTGGAGTCCCAAGTTGATCTCGTGCGAGATGATGTAGTTTGTATGCTTGAAAAGGAGTCCTTCCTTCTCCGGAACCTCTTTGATCCGCACAAGGTCCTTGGTGCCGACGATGGGCCTGAACGTGTCGCGGATGTCGCTGATGTACTTGGAGATCTCGTTGAAGGAAATGGGGTCGCCCGACGATCCTCCGGTGCCGGCGCCCGTTGATGATGTGTTTGTGTGCAGAGAGGACACTCCCTTGGAAGGCAGGTCCTGGTGGTGCTGTATGTTGGAGTGGTCCGTTAAAAGTGGGTCTATGAGTGGCGAGTGCGAGTGGTCGTTGCCCGAGTGTTTGGAGCTCTTGTGTCTCTGCTGCTGCTGCCTCTGCCTCTGGTCGTCCTCGGAGATCGACGTGTTGGCCAAAAGGGCATTGAGCGGGTCGTCTCCAAGCGGCGAGTCGGGTCTCGATGTGTCTAAGCCCGAATTCCCCAACAATGTGTCGACTACAGAGGGAGGGATGGCCGGGAGGTCCTTCAATCTGAACTGGAGGGTCACAAAGTCACCCGAGCCCGGGAGCTCCAACTCGAGCGCTATGAGCCCCAAGATCTGGTAGAAATTGGTCTCTCTGGAAGGTGGGAGGAGGTTGTGGTCGTACATAATGTCGATTATCTTTGACTTTTGGTAGCCAGTCAAGAGTGGTGTACGGATGTTGGTGATAGGGTCACGTGACTCGAACTCAAGCTTGTTGAACACCTGGGACTCGAGTTCGCCCGTGGTGGAGCATGATTCGCCGATCCGGCGGTATATTTGTTTGTATGATGCAGGGATGGTTTCGATGACAGAAGCCGAGAAGGCGCCGCCGGGGGACCCGCTGGAAGGGGTGTCGATTGCGCTGCCACCGCCCACGTCGGCTAATGGTGGCGGGGTGTGCGATGATAAGAGCTGCGATGGCGACAAGTAGCTTGAGCCCGACAATGCGCCTGCAGTGGTTCCAGCGTACTGTGAGGAGGCCAACACCGAGGGAGACTCCTCGTTGGCCCAACCGTTATCCCAGGGGTCCTCGTGATCGTCATTCCTAAAGATACTCATGATGCGTGACGGGGTGGTCGGGATGGTGTGGGATGGAGCGAGATTGAGGTGTGGCGTGCGGTAATTGCTGTTTGTGCAGGTGGTAGCTTTGGTCTAGGTGGGTAGAGGAGGGATGGTATCGAGTGTGAGACAGGCGGGGTGGTGGTGTAGTCAAGCAACCCTAGCGGCGATTCGGAGGAGCACACCGCACACTCAAAAAAAAACACAATCGAGGTGGCAGGGAGTACATGTGTTTTATGCAGGATTTGAGTGGTCTACAGTTTTGGCTGCTGCATAGCATTTGCAGCAATCCAGTCTGGGTGGCGGGGGGTGAGGGTAGAAGTAGAGGAGGCTAACGGGTTTTGTAGTTAGAGGCGGTGTAAGGTGGTACGGGAGGTGATCTAGGTTGCGAGAGGAAAATGATTGGGTGTTTTGTTTGGTTGGGGTGGGACAGAGGAGGGGCTGGTGTGATGGGTCTTACAGAGGAGTGGGCTATCCTGGGTACACTAGGGGGTCCTGCCTCGGGCACGCTAAACGCCTACCCGGCGAGGGCGACTACGTCGAGCTTGGCTCCCTTCGGGAGGAACAGCCCCACGCTAGTGGCCCCCACGGAGTGGCCAGCGGAGCGTCCCCACCACCGCTTGAGTGCCACCGCCTTCAAAGTGCTCGCTGTCCCGCCGCCGGCTCGCTACACGCCTATTTGGCGAGGGCGACTGCGTCGAGCTTGGCTCCCTTCGGGAGGAACAGCCCCACGCTAGTGGCCCGAGCGGAGCGGTAAATGCGCCTTGGTCGTTTTGGTGTGTGCTCTATGGAGTCCCCAATATGCTAAGCATACCGAAGGGATTTTAATCCTATCATTTCTGTAGGGCTGAAGCTGCAAGCGATCTTGCATTTTAACTCCGGACCTTGGAACTCGCCCTGCCTTACCTCCGCCCATTCCCTAGTCGAGGCAACGAAGCAACTAAACGAACGTAAATGAACGCAGGTGAAGACATTCCTCGCTCCAGGCAGGCGCTGTTTAGAAATGTCCCGGAAACGGGAAACCTGTAACTGGACCTAAACTGACTGGTAGGGGCGCCCGAGCCCAAAGGTACCTTTTTGCTTACGCTATACTCCTACATTCCTATCTCGTCGGCATTAAAGGTAATGCCAAGTCTTTTACCACACTGGGTAACCACGCCCCTTGCGCTAGCCTGAACAATCCTGAAACCAACTCTAAATGGCCTACAATTGTTCTTTGAAACGTCAACCGTCCACACCAGACCTGCCACTTCGGCAGCTGAGCCCTCCTCGGGACGCCCACTTGGGTGCTTCGCTTCCAGCGAGGATTCTCAGCAAATTCCCCGATCCAGTAACTTTTAAGGTGTTAAAACCTCGTTTCGGCCACTACAATGCATCACAAGCACCACCTTTTAAATTAAGGCCAAGTTTTTTCTGCTGCCGTTTTCCGCGGGTAAGCGTCGCACATACAATTTCACACGATTCTGCCCTGGAATCGGCACAAACTCTTGACCCATCACAAGAGTCAAGACAATTTCACTTCGTCGATCGGCTTCATGTAGCCCTCTATTGTTCGACGGGCATGAGAGTGTCTATAGAGTGTATAATTCACTAGTAAGAGAGAATCTCGATTCTCCGCAAAATCCGTATCGTGCTTGAACTACCCGAAACAGAAATAAGTTCGCACTAAAAAGAAGAAACTGCGATTTGGCGTGCCCCACCATCTTATTTCAGAATTAAGCATAGACTTAGGGTGTTTGACGGGTTTCGCTACGAAGCATCTTGATGGTTCAAACTCTAACCCTATAGCACGACCTGCTCAAGCTGGAGGGAACACCTCTTTCGAGGGAGCCCAACTATAACTCGCAGAGCGCTAGAACTTTGGGGTAGCCCGGCCGCTCTCTGGGGGAGAAGGGAGCTGTGATTTTTTCGCTGCATTGCGCATTTCCTGGGGTGTTGCATAACGCTCTTAACCCAATTAGGAAATGATTTTTTGACAAGGCTGCAAAGATGCCTACACAGAACGGGTGTTGCATGCCTGGGCCCATTACAATGTCCACTATTATTTATTCATTACACATCGAAACTTCTGTGATTACGAGAGCAGTCCTATTTCAGCATATTTCTTATTGTTATTTTTTTTTTTTTTTTGGGGCAGTGATTTTATTTCCCTTTTCGTTGAAAGGTGGTGGGCTTCGCATCGGGTGCAACTCCATATATAACTGTTTCAGAATCCTGGACAGTGCCGAGCCTCCACTTTTTCTAGCCTTCTTCTGTTTCTATCATACTAAAACAAGGTAAGGATGAGGACGTTCTCGCTCTTCTTATTTGTACTTTCGCTCGTTTCCTTTGCCGTCTCAGCACCCGCTGCTGACGGTGTCCCCACGCTCCCCACGGAAGACGACTTCTACAGCCCGCCCGAGGGCTACGAAAACGCCAAGCTCGGTGAAGTTTTGAAGTTCAGAAAGACCCCACATCAGCTCAGAAGTGTCTACTTGCCCATCCTGGTCAAGAACTCGTGGCAAATCTTGTTGAGGTCGTCCAACTCGCACGGCGAGCCCAGTGTGATTGTCTCGACTATTATCGAACCTTTCAACTCGGACCCTAAGAAGTTGGTCAGTTACCAGATTGCTGAAGATGCGGCAAACGCAAACTGTGCTCCCTCCTACTCCATCCAGTACGGTGCCAACATGGATACCCTTGTGGCCCAGCTTGAGATGTTATTCATGCAATTGGCCTTGAACCAGGGCTGGTGGCTCGTGCTTCCTGACTACGAGGGCGCCAACTCCACCTTCACCGCCGGCAGAATCGCAGGCCACAGTGTCTTGGACTCCATCAGAGCCACCTTGAATTGTGCCAACGAAACCGGCTTGGACCCAGACCCTCAAATCGGTATGTGGGGCTACAGCGGTGGCAGTTTGGCCACCGGGTGGGCCGCAGCCTTGCAGCCCAACTACGCTCCAGAATTGAAGGATAACCTTGTCGGCGCCGCCGTCGGCGGGTTTGTCACCAACATCACCGAAACCATCTTGGCCGTCGACAACACCTTGTACGCCGGCTTGATCCCCAACGGTATCACGGGCTTGAGTAACGAGTACCCCATCTTGGTCGACGTGGTCAAGAAGTACATGAACCCCAAGTTCTACTCCACCTTCTTGTACAACGGCCAGCAGTGCTTGCTTACCTCTGTCATCTACACCGTCTACCAGACTATCATGAAGGGTGCTGACCCGGCAGACTTGTGGTTCCCGGCTGGACACGCGGTCTTGGACGTCCCCGAGGTGAGAGACACCATCTTGAACGTCACCTTGGGTATCGACCCCACCGAGATGCCCGAGATCCCCTTGTTTGTGTACCACGGCTTGGACGACGGTATCGTGCCGCTGAAGAACACCTTCAGAGTGTACGACATCTGGAAGGAAGCCGGCATCAACTCCATGGAGGTGAGCATCAGTAACACCACGCGTCACATCACCGAGTTCGCCTTGGGCTGCCCCGCCGCCGTGACCTTCTTGACCAAGGCCTTTGCCGGCAACACCGTCAACGGTACCCTGTTTGACTACAGATACTCCAACTTGGACTACCCAGACGTCGACCCAGACACCGTCGCCATGGTGTATGGTATCATACGGACTATTCTTGACTCCAACTTGGGCCCAATCATACCCGGTGCCGACGACGAGGCCAGCAGCGGCAACTTCACCGAGGCTCTCCTCAGCGCCAGAGGATTCGAAGACTACGACGAAATCGTAGAGAGATTGTTGCAGGAGGACTACTTGAAGAAGAGAGCAGGCATCCTCCCAAAATAGAGTGTGCTCCACCACAATAAAAAAGAAAACAATGCTAGTATGACTGGTCTCTTCTAGCTGATTCGATAAGAATTTTTGCATAATTACATAATCTAGACCGCAAGTATCAAAAATACATACCACCAATACAGTTAGCAATTGTAGGCATACGAAGCGGAGCCGAGAAGATCGAGTTTGCAGCCAAGGCTAGGCGGCGTACGGTGTGGCCAGCACAGCGTCTCCGGCCTCTCGCGGTCCTGCCGGCGGCTCGCTACACGCCTACCCGGCGAGGGCGACTGCGTCGAGCTTGGCTCCCTTCGGGAGGAACAGCCCCACGCCAGTGGCCCCCACGGAGTGGCCAGCGGAGCGTCCCCACCACCGCTTCCACTGCCTACCAGTCGCTGCTGCTTTTGCAACCAAAAAAAAAGAGCTTTGTTCTGTACATTAGTCACGTGCCCTGGATTATTACACAAACACGTGATACACCCCCCTCGATATCATCACCGCTTCAACTCCGTCAAAACTACCAGCACCCTTGTGGTACCAGAGAAGAACCGGACCTCGCACTAAACAACTCACACTCGAATGACCTGGCAAGACCAATTATACCTGATCGTCAACTTCTTCCACAAAGATGGAAGGGTCAACCGGATCACCCTCGGTTTGGACAAGTTGCCGTACTTCAACTACATCATCAAGTGGAGGTTGACGGACTTGTTGTTGCTTCTTCTATTATTTGTGCTGTTCACGCTAACCGGCTGGCTCGAGCCCTTTGAAAGACAATTTGCGTTGGACGACTTGACGATCCTGCACCCGTTCGCGGAACACGAGCGGGTCACGGGGGCTGCCTTGTTCTTCTACAGCTCGTGGGTGCCCTTGTTCGTCATTGGAGCCGTTGGGTTGGTGATCACCAAGCCTAAGCATAAGATTTACGTTACCTTCCTCTCGCTTATCGGGTTGGGAATTTCCATTTTGTTGACCAGCGTAGTTACCGATATTCTCAAGAACTTTATCGGGAGATTGAGACCGGACTTCCTTGCCCGTTGTATCCCACGTAAAGACGCGCCCCGCGACGTGATGGTGTTTGCTAAGGACGTCTGTACGACTGACAACTTGGACAGATTGAGGGATGGGTTCAGAACCACGCCTAGTGGCCACTCCAGTATCAGTTTTGCAGGCTTGGGGTACTTGTCCTTGTGGCTCGGCGGCCAGTTTGCCGTCAGCAACAGCAAGGTGGGTTCGTGGAGAACTATCGTAGTAGGCATTCCTGCCTTTGGCGCCTCGTTGATCGCCTTGAGTAGAACTGAGGATTACAGACACCATTTTGTAGATATCTTGATTGGAAGCACCATCGGGATCATTATCGCTACGTGGAGTTACAGAAGGTACTTCCCCAAGATCAGCGACAAGAAGAGCTACGTTCCATACTTGGTGCAAGAGGAGGAAGAGCAAGAGGAAAACCAGTTGTACGAGAGATTAGAGAGCCAAGACCAAGGTTTGAGCTAGCAATTAGATGATCTTGCGGTCAACGGCCGATCGCAAGCACGGGAGGAGCAGCAAGCGTCGCAGAGTTGAAACTGCCCGAGAGGGCAGTTTGCTAACAAACAGAAAACGAACGACTTTAGGCGGTGATACTAGCTTTCGACTCTAAGAGTCATCGATTAGCTTTCTGAAGCAGTATAGAAAAGGGTTTTTATCCCAGTGAAACAAAAACTGTTAGTTTTCGTGACTACATAGTAAATAAAAAGAGTAAGAACAAGGAAGTGTGAAACCTAGATGGGGTATCTGGAACAAGCCGAGAATCGTAATTACGTAGCTTTCTGTCCATAAAAACTGAGCCCTCCCAACCACAGTGAGTGCAAACGAGGCTACTGTGAATTTTACCTGACGGGCGATTACATTGATACTCCGTTGTTAGGCTCGGCTTACTACCAACCACTTCACAAGGAGCGATCTACACTCCATTACAGGAGGGGAGAGGGGTAGAGGGGCAGTCGTGAAGCAGACCGCCAGATCTGCCATACCTATACAATAGATTTCAACGGCCCAATGGAGATCCAGATGCTATCGGAATGAACCCCGCGTACGTGTGCATTAGTTCCCACAGCAAACCCAGCCGTTGGACCATCACCATCACCCTACCACTTCTCAAAATTTCAGCTCGAAAGCACTTTGTCTGGGGTATCACTCGCTAGTGCCAGGCCACACTCTACTCCCACTGTTGGTGTTCCAACTCCACTGGTTGCAGTTCTATTTCCTGAAATTCACGTGACCGCCCCTATCAGCCTGCATGCAGCCCAGACCCCTAACTGATAACCACCCATGTTTTGGTATGCGCACCCACAGCTCATCTGCATGTGGAAAATTAGCCTAGTCGTCTTGTGACAGCGCGTCGCTCTGTGCAGTCAGCACTCCAACCCAGCAAGTTTACCGCATTGAGCAATAAGCTTCGGGAGGATAACAGAGGGTAAAATTGTCCACGAGTGACCCCCTAGCGATCGTGTGAGCTTAAGGTGGTGCAAGGATCTCAGATCGAGCTGAGAGGAGGGGTATGTAAGAAGAAAGTATGTTTGGGGGGAGATGGCAGGGAGGTGATAAGGGAAATGAGCAGGAGTGCAATATAGTTGCAAAGGGGAACGTGGGGCTCGTAGCACCGTAGAAGCAATGTAGTTACGCTAGTCGAGAGGAAGATAACGGACGGGTGGAGAATTTTTGTTGCCAATGGGTTTCCAGGCGTTAGCGGTGGCTCTCAACTGGGGGTAGTGCAGCTCCCTTCCTGTCGCAGAATGCTGCAGCAGAATTTTTTTTGGTTGCGGCAGCGTGATCCGTGGAACACACCACTGAGATCCCCTCTGTGAACTTTAAAGTTTACCCAGCGATAGCCGTTCGGCCAGCAAACCACCTGCCCATCCTTTCTCCCCCAGGGTGTGTATGCCACCCTTGTGGCGGCGCTACCACTCCCCCAGCAACGTCTGCCTCCGAGTTTCCCAATCCAGTAGTCAGCCCCAGCGTGCATGCAGTTTGCGGGTGTTCCCCACTCATCATCAAAACGCTATCGCATAAACGGCTGAGGGGACCTTTTTTTTTGCTCGCCAGAAAAGCCGCCAATTCTCGAAAATCCTCGCCAAAACACCACTAAAAAGGGCGCGAAGGGCGCGCTCTGTACTGCCACGCGTTGCAAAAAAAAAAATACTAAAAAAAAAAAAGAAAATACTTTAAAAAAATTCGGCGCCTGCACATAACCCTGAAAATACCACCCCAGTGCGACGAGACGAGACGGGACTGCCAGAGTGCCACTACCGCACACTCCCCCTAATCCTCCAGACCAGCCAGCTTCCGTGCCCACACACACACCCCACTAGCCACTGGTCCAAATAAGCGTACTAGGACATTTCCAGACCGCACACAAAGGTCCAGCCGCGCGCATAGCTACTTCCACGACCCCACCGCCCACGCAACACCACGACTTTGTTTTTTATTGGTTTGCTGCCACTAACTAAGAGTCCTCTGCTATTTATTTCATCCCTACGTTAGCACTGCCAGTATATACCCGTGCCCCTCTTTGCCTAGACGTATATCGGCCCGCAGAACGTAAGTACAAACCCCACGCTCCGGTCCCACCACCAAACCTGATAGCTCCCCCCCCCCCCCCACCACACCAGCAGTGATACACGCCCTGCCACGATGGCTACCCAAATGTATTGCTTTGTCGCTGGAGGTGACGTCCACTGTATACCCGTCGAGGACTACTACACCGCCGTGTCGGCCACCTCCACCGCCCCTACATCTGCATCAGCCGCCGCAGCAGCTAAAAACACTACAGAGGCTGCTGCCGCCGCCGTCACCGCCGTTGCAGCAGACGCCAATGCGCTTGCCAATGGGAACGGCTCCTCCAACGGCTCGGCCTCCACCTCGGCCTCCACCTCCACCACCGTAAACGGGTTCCTCTCCACGCCCAAGCCGCCGCAAAGCTTGCTCAAGATCAGAAATAAGAACCTCCTCTACTCGCTAAACGACCCGTCGTTGTCCGACTTGGACTCCGCTGGCGAAAACGACACCTCTTTGAACGAAGACGACGACGAAGACGACGACGACGACGCGGTGGACTCGTCTTCATCCTCCTCCTCGTCCTCGTCGGCCGCGGGCCCCGCCACGCTCGCGAAAAAGTCCCTCTACTTGCCGCAGTTCACCGTCGATCTCCCCACCAACCTCGAGAACAACTTTGAGCAGGTCAAGGATCTCCTCTGCCGGGTTTTCCCCTCCATCACGACCCGTGACGACATCACGGTCAAGCAACTCACCGGCGGCATAACAAACATGCTCTTGTCGTGCAAGCACACGCCTACGAAATTCACAGTCCTCATGAGAGTGTACGGCCAGGGCACCAACCTCATCATCGACAGACACAGAGAGTTTGTCCTGCATCTCGTGTTAAACTCGTTGAACTTGGCTCCTCCCATCTACGCCCGGTTCCAGAACGGGCTCATGTACGGGTTCCTCCCCGGGCGCTCGCTCGAGCCTGCTGAGCTTCAAAACGAGAAATTGTACCCGTTGATCGCCCAGCAGTTGGGGATCTGGCACAAGCGCGTGTCCGGCGAGGACATCGACGAGGGTGTCGAAAAGTTGAGAAAGTTCACCATCAGCTTGAAGAAGAACCCGCCAGGGAAACCCTTGTCCAGACTGCTGCTGCACTCCAGAAGGCGACTGCTCCTGAGAGAGGGCCTGGCCCACGCTGTTTCTGGCAAGCACGGACACCACCACAAGAAGTCGATTTCCAACGTGTGGGAGTTGATTGAGGACTGGATGAACATTGTGCCGGCAATTCCCTCGTTGGTTGAGTCGTTCAAGGAAAACAGCAAACACGTTGTAGAGCACGCGGATGCGGACGAGGCCGACCCAGAAACCATCCGCGAGGTGGTGCAGGCCGAGTTTGAGTGGCTCAGAACAGAACTCACGGAAAACTCCAAGTCCCCCATCGTCTCCTGCCACTGCGACTTGCTCAGCGGGAACATAATCATACCGGAAGATTTCCTTGACGCCCCCTCAACTGCCGCTGGACCGGCGGAAACCAACCCCATCCAGTTCATCGACTACGAATACATGCTCTCTGCGCCTCGAGCGTTCGACATTGCCAACCACTTGGCTGAGTGGCAAGGTTTCGATTGCGACAGGCAAAGCATCCCTGACCCGTCCGCCAAGAACCCGGTCATGGTCAAGTGGGTGCAAGGGTACATCAACAAGCCTGCCCCCACCACAGAGGAAGTCAACGGTCTCATCGACGAGATCTCCATGTTCTACGGTATGCCAGGTTTCTACTGGGGGATCTGGGCCATGATCCAGAGCGAAATCTCCACCATTGATTTCGACTATGCCCACTACGGGAAACTCAGATTCCAGGAGTACTGGGACTGGAAGGCAAACTACTTGAGCAAAAAGAGGGCCGACAACACGAAAACTGCATAAATAGATAATTATAGATAACCAAAAGCGAAAAAAAGAACCTGGTTAGAAACAACAACAGCACAGCACAGCACAGCACACGGTACAGTACGGTTACTGGACACCTCCAGAAGGTAAACACCACCCAGGTGCGATACTACATTTATTTAATAAACGTTATACTAGACAAACTGGAGTCTTCTATCATATATGTACATTAAATTATTTATTTTAATAAAATATAATGGTCACCGCTCAAGATCAATGATGGTGCTGGTCTGGGTCTTGTTAGAGTATAGCACGACCCACTTGGTACCTCTGGAGAGCTCCTTGAAAAGGGTGTTGTAGATGTTCACGGCAAAGCTCCGAGGGAAGTTCGGCGACGAGAACGTCACCTTCTTTATGAATTCGTCCTTGGACTCCAACGAGGTTATTTGGATCATCTGGATGACCTCATCTCTGACGTCTAGCGAGATGATGGGCGCCGTGGCTAGTCGCTTCATGAGCGAAGAGGAGGCGATTTTAGCGTCGTTCTCCGTCTCCCACTTCTCCCGCTTGTTGCTTGCCTTCCGGCCACGAGGGGCATCGTTGGGGACCACAAACACTTTCTGGTCGAGATCGACGGAAAAGAGCGGCGAAAGCGACAAATCATCGGCGTCGTTCCCACCGCCAAGGCCGCCACCACCTCCACCACCACCAATCGCCAGCAAGGAAGAGAGGGAGCCTCCAGAGCCGCTCACAATTGAGCCTATGGCTCCTCCTCCACCCGCCGTTTGCAGCGTCCGCCTGACGGGTACGCCAGACTCGTCGTAGTTGCGCTCATCGATCTCCAACCGTAGGTACTCGCTCAACTCCTCGTAGTCCACGTCGACATCCTTGCCCGTGCACAAATTCTTGACCCTGAGTGGCTTGTACGAGCGGTTGTTGGCTCTGGCCCTGGCTCCTCCGCTCCCTGCCCGCTGCTGCTGCTGCGACTGCTGGTGCTGGCTGAGCGGCGTTTTGATGAGCACCACCCACGTGGCACCGTCGCCCAGCGCTTGGTCCAAGATATCTTCGATGGAATCATTGGTGTCGGTGACGAAGAGGTCAGAGTAGATGTTGTACTTCCGCAACCGGCGCAATATCTCGTAGCCCGAGTTGCGCACATACTGGGGGTTCAACGAGGAAACCAACACGTCACAGCGCGACCGCTTCCACCACTCAACATTGTTGCCCGTGGCCAGGGTGCCCGCCGAGCTGCTGTACCCGTCTGAATACGAGCCGCTCAGTAGACACTTTTTGAGAAGAAGGAACATGAAGGTGGACGAGAGCTGGAAGCCCACCGCGTACGGCGTCATCAGCTTCACCATGTCTTTGTTGGCAAACGATTCGATTAGACTGTCGTATCGACCGCCAGAAAGAATTCTGGCGGCTTTCCCCTTTCCAGCGCTAGAGCCAGAGCCAGAGCCAGAGCCGGCGCCGCCCTTGCCTTTCTTCCTCTCCACTCTGTGGACTGCCTGGAACATCAACCCGCCTCTATAAAACTTGCAGTTGTAGTTGCTTAGCGGGTTGAACATTATCTCGGAGCTGCCACCAAGCTTCTCATAAATCTCCAAAACCTCCAAGATGTACGTCAACGCCTTATCCACCTTGATGAAGTGAGGCGAGTCCATCATCGCCTTCTTGAGCTTCACCCTTGCCATATCGAGGGGGACAGTAAAGTTGAACTTATCAATAAGGTCCTTAGTCACGGTGTGGGGCACAGAAGCGTCCTCACGGAGTCTCTTCTTGATTTGCTCTGGGTCAAGCTCGATCCCCGTTTGCGAGAGGATCCCCACAACTTCGCTCCGCTTCCGCTCATCAATGCCTACATTGTCGAACGAAAAGTTGATGATCGAGTGGAGAATATCAGAATGGTTAATGAGAATAGTGGAGTCGCTCTGCCCGTCCTTGCTCGAGTTGGGCAAGATCTGTACAATTTCGCTGATCACATTAATGCACTCCGCGTCCTGGAACAGTTTCACGTTCAGATCATGGCTAACAATGTCGAAACTGACGGCACTGTATTTGTCGGGCATCGAACCTGGTCTTTTGTTGGCTCCTGGCTGTCTGTAAACGAATCCATTCTTGAACACCTTAACGAAGGGCGCGATGTTTTTACTGAGGAATCTGGCCAATGGAAGGGTAAGATCGTAGGGTAATTGCAAGATGGAACCGCTCTTATCCAAGACTTCAAAGCAATTCTCTCCTCTGCTGTAGAAGGGCAGCTTGGGGAAGAGGACATTGGTTGTCGTTTGTGAGAAGTCTTCCATGGCTCCGTATCGCTTGAAAATCTTCTTGAGCTGTGCAATCATCATGTCGAACAATAAAAAGTCATCTGAGCTTCCATCGGAGCCGGATGCACTGCCGCCGCCGACAAGCGACCGTTTAGGCTTCTCATCGAACATCAAGTCTCTAGCTAAAACATAAGGCTGCTTGAAAAGAGTCTCTCTGACTTGGAGTTGCCATGGGGAGGCAGGATCTGCGAGAGACTTGAGAGCTTCTCTGATGATTTGGTCCTGATGCTCTACTGGCAAGAGCCCCGAAGATAACAACTCGCCAGCACCGGGACGTTTCGTTGGGTTGTGGTCGAGTAGGAGCCTGATGATTTTCCTTTCCCATTTCTGCTGTTGAGGTTTCCAGCTGTCTGGAAATCTAACATCAGAGAGCCTGAGACCATTCAAAGTCTGTGCCCTCTCCATCCCTGTACCTAGACTCCAACACATCTCAAAGAAAATAATCCCTAATGCATACATGTCTACCTTTTCATCGTAGTTACCAGTGGCGACCTCATTGGCGGTATAGAACACAGTTCCGACAACAGTGGACCACTCCTTGTTTGTAGTTGCCATCTCTGCTGTGGTCCGCTCCACCTGATTGTTTTTCAGCACCACCATACCTTCCGCGTTGGTTGGTGAGTTTGTGGTTTTCGCTAAACCAAAATCTCCCAACTTCACGTTATTAGATTTATCGATGAAAATGTTCATGGGCTTCAAGTCTCTGTGAATGAAACCTTCTCTGTGAATGTAAGAAACAGCTTCAAGAATTTGACGGAAGAGACGCCAGTACTCATTAGCATTTTGCGGTAAGCCTTGCTCGATGAGATTTTGAAGCGTATTGTTCTCGCAGAACTCCATCTGAATATAGAGAATGGACTTTGTTTGGCTAATAGGTGGCGCGTGTGGCGAGCGTTCTCTTTTGCGTCTCGACTGTGTTCTGGATCTAGACTCCGTCATCGTTCTAGGGGTCTTCGATGTGGATGTAGATGGCTCGCTGGTATCATCGTTTTCTTCGGCATCCTCATCAGTGGAATACCCAAACTCAATTATAGGATCGTTACTAACAAAGTCGACTTGAAATGAATTGTTTTGAGTCCCCAAAAATGATGCACTTCTTGAAAAGTTGGAAAGGGCATGCAGATTATCCAAGTCGTCAAAGTCATCCAGGTCCAGGTACAAATCCAGCCCCAGGTCCAGCTCGACCTCCAGTTCCAGTTCCAGTTCCAGTTCTTCCTCTTCTTCTTCTTCCTCATTTTCTGGCTCTTGTTCTTCGACCGCAGCTCGCTTCTTGTCTGGCATTTCCTCCACCCAAGTACCATAGTATCTCACAATGTACTGGTGGTTAAGTCTTGCTAAAGATAAAACTTCACTCAACAAACTATCCAATTTGTGAGCTCTATGTTTGATTTTCTTGATCGCGTAGAAGGTACCTTCTATTCTATTTCTTGCCTTCACAACTTCACCGAACCCCCCCTTACCTAGTTTACCAACTTCCTCGAAATCTCTCTCGTATCTGCCCATGTTTCGAACATTATTATCGGCTTGAGAATCATAGTAGCTCAATGAAGGTCTTCGGGTGGCGCCGCCGGAAGTCGCAAAGCCAGAGCCGGTTGCTCGCACACTTGCGGCACCACCTGGGATACCAAATCCAGTTGTGTCCCTGTTAGTAGTATTGGGGAAGCGTTGATGTTGCAGCTTATAACGAAGACGGTCCCTTTCATCGTGTGGACCATCCCTGAGAAATCTTGCCGCATTCAACTCCATGGGACTGGGCCTTTTTGATGGCTTAACCATCAACATCTTGTAGAACAAGTCGTACACGATATCTGCATACTGTCCTTCTCCAGGGTAGTCAATCAGTTTGAAGTTGGTATAAAAATCATTAGGAGTTTTGAAGTTTGTTTCCAAAATGTCGTAACCAAGCATAATTCGTATGAATAGTACTCCCAATTCCCAAATATCTGTTTTCAAGACATGTCCAGGGTTAGGATTGGAGCTTGATTCAGTAAGTTCAGGTGCCATCCAGGCCCCAGGGATCATATGGTGAAATAATTTATCCACTGCGCTTAGATCAGAAGTACTGCCGTTTGGATGCTCCTCTATCATTTTGAGCAACGTGTATCCATACGATGGATGGCAGATCTTCAAGATCTTGACTGTGTCATTATGCAGATTATGGGCCTCACTGATCAGTTCATCCTCATCTTCGAAGTACGAGGAGGATCCACCAGCTTCTGCTGGCGTCTCCCATACGCAAACAGTCAATGGACAAACCATCTTGTGAATCACTCCACAGTTTTGGAGATGCTCAAACCCTGGGATCAATTGAATAAGCCAGGTTCTGGCTAACCCCCAGCTGACTCTATTGTTGCCCGTATTTGAGATTATATCTTTGATCATCTCCGTAGCTGTAGAGAATTCCGTGAGAAGCCTCACTTTCCAGCCCTTGCTGGTCCTGGACTCGTCAATCTGGAACCCGACCAAGCTAACGATATTCTCGTGCGTTATGTTTTGTACCTTTTGTAGTTCTGATTCAAGATCCTGGATTGAACGTTTCCCCACGTCTGTTCTCCAGTAGGAGTTTGTGAGTTCGATTTCAGTAAGTAGGTACAGCACGTCTTCTTCGTTGGCGCCTGCTTTCTTGAGTCGCTTTTGGATTTGCGCAGGAATGTATGGTTTCACTATGTACTGCTTCCCTATATCAGAAAGAAGTCCACGTTTTTGGTACGGAACGAGCCCCAAAACAGCCCGGAATTTGAACTTGATACCTCCGCCACTACTGCCTACGAGAGGAACTTGCCCCACCATTGTGTTTGCAAACTCAAACACTTCACCGAGATTGGTACCCGCTGGTGGGATCAAGTTCAGCTCGTCGTCAATAGCACCAGCACCGGTACCTCCTTGTCTATTGCCGGTATTGTTTTCCTCGCCATTTTCATCGTCAGCTCCACCGTCTACACTGTCGCCGCCATAGTCATACTCCCCTCGTATTTTTAGAATTTGCTTGTTCAACTCTGCGTTTTGGATGGCCTTCTCGTGCTCGCGCTTCCTCTCACGCTCTGCCTCCTTCTCCTCCAATTGCTCCCTTTCGGTACGGAGCCTCAACTCTCGCTCTTCTTCGAGCGATAGCACCATTTCGGTGGTCAGCTGGAACTCGTCTAGCATGTCCTTGAGGTCAGATATAATGACAAAGCACACCTCTTCTTCGCTGTATTCCTTGATGAGCTCATCCACCCGCTTCCTTAAGCTCGCCAATCGGGCCTGGAGAATGTTTTTGGGCTCCAAGAGCTTGATCTTGGGCGGTGAGAGCGGGTATGTGGGCGTGAACTCGAAATCGAGTGTCACAGAGATTGTGGGTCTGTCGGGGCATTCGGAGCTCTCTAGGTACACCTGGAAGTGCGGGCTCGGCTTTTTGTTCCACACAAGGCCCTGTGGCGTTATATCTTTGAAAATATCGCCATAAATGGAGGCAATTGAGTTGACTTCATCTAGTTGTCGTGCCTCCAAGGATGACGAAATGGAGTTTTCCTTCATAATTTCGTATTAAACTCAAAAAACTTTGAGTGAGAAAGTTTTTGGTGTGCTCCGCAATTATGTATGTTTGGGTTTGGATGTGTTGGGAGGTTGATGGTTTGGAGGTTTATCAGGGTGTGTCGTGGGGGAGCATGCGGGATCGTTTACAGGGCTGATTCGGTAGCAGAGGTCATCTTGTGCGCTAGCGGTTTTGATGGAGCGGCATATGCAGGAATTGCTTATCGGACGGTATGCAACCAACACACCAGAATTTGCAGCAGCAACAGCAGCAGCAGCAACAGATCAGGTGTTTTGGGGGCTTTAAGATATTGGGGTTGAAGGTTAGCTATTTGCATGCATTGGAAAATATGGGTCATGGAGCGTCTGCTAGCATCACGAGCAGGTGGCTACCATAGTGATGAGTATTGACACCCTTACACCAAGGGTGGTCCCAGGCGAGTTGATGCAGTCAAGATACTTGTAGAGGAGGTGAGAGGTGAGAGGCTCTACTCAAAGGATAGAGGTAAAGCGCAGAGGAGTTCCAGTCGTGAGAGGTTGAATTCATTTTTTTTTTTGTACAGGTATCAATGTTTTATCTTTAGGTTGAACTTCAGTTAGTGTGGTTTATTCGTTTGAGTGCAATCTTGCGTACCAAAATAGTAAATCATCAGGTAATAAAGAACCCAATACTTGCACCTCAAAAGCCATACATACCTACACCGATCAAGTATAAACGCTGGGGCTACCCTTTCTTGATCTGTCGACACTTCCAACCGTCATTACAATATGAACCTGGTGGTGATGTATGAGTTCACATCCATAATCGGCTTGCGAAAGTGCGGCTGCGTTGCCATCATTAGTGAGCTGCTAACTGCTACACCCAAATCGTACCGTTCCTATGAGCTAGAAGTCTAAGAAAGGAGACGAAGGCAGTACCAGTTGTTCTGATAATGGGTCGGTATTGCCATTTCCGCTGAGTTCACGGTCAAAGCTAGGTAGCAGCTTGTTAGTGGTTGCCCCGCAGTGGCTTTAACACTGGGCAATTTCACATGTTATAACCTCCTCTTGTTGGCTTTTTTTTCGGTTCAATAACTACTCTCTCACGTATACTGAGCCTTCAACAGCGGAAGCTGAACAAAACATACCGTCGTGCACGCAGCAGCTACTCCAGAAACTTCCAGTAAGTGAGCTACAACGACTTGAGAAAGACCCTATGAACAGAAGGGCCCTCGGTAAGGAACGCTCGCTTAGCTGCTTGGATGAGAGAGATATTTTTTTTACGTAGTCCTACAAGCTCAGCCTGCTCGAAAGACGGTGAAGTCAAGACTCCATGTACTCCATGGTGGGCAATGTTTTGAACCTTTCGCCTCCACCCACTGCACAACCACTTAAGAACGTATATGCACATGCACGAATACGGACCTACATACTGTGTGCTCTGGCGTTACGGAAGCAAAAGGTGTCAACATTAAGGTTTAACTTTGACGTTGCATCACCCGCCATACGTGCAGCTTGCGGATGAATCTGCAATTTTTCGGTGCATCGCATGCTACACGCTAATCCGCCCGGCTCTATTGGCTATTGGTCCGTCTTCAACCGCACTTTGGCGGAACTAAACCGGGTTTGGGTGTGTTGCCTCCTTCTGCTTTTTTTCTGACGTACTGCGCTGCCCATAATAGCGTTGGCCATCTGGCGATGCCGAACAATAGCTGATAACTATTTTCGGTTAGCCGTACGAAACCATCTGAAATTCCAGATCGATGGAGCCATCGCGCAGATTCGATTACCCCGACTCCCCCCACCAGCAACTTCCGCCCCAAAAAAGAAACAAGCAAATGAATGAAAAATGCTACATCCACAAGCAACACAGCACAAGCATCGATGCTTTTTGGCCGTCTGTAGGCACTCCAGTCTTTCGGGCCGGCGACATTGTCTGACTGGCTGTAACCGACGCACCGGCCGTTTGACGTTGATGTTCCGGAACCCACCCCGCGATTTCTCCAGACACACCCACTAAGCCACTGGTCTAAGCTAAAGGACAATAGTCAAATGTAAAATTAGAACAATAAACTCGTAACCAGATGGACTGACATTTTTTTTGATATAAATTGGGGCCTGGGCCAGTGTTGTTGACAGGCTCTTTTTTTTTTCTTCTGTTATCTTATCGCAGGAAAACTCTCGATAAAGATTCTGCTTTACTCTCTTTGGTGTTCTGGTACTGGTACTTTGGCCCTTAGCACTATCTTCAAACCTACTGAAATAATTAATTAATTAGAAATGCAACCAGAAGAAAAATTCGAGGTGGACAAGCTCTCCGAAACCCACTACCGCAGTAAGTACACGCTCTGCACGCCCAAACCAGAACTCAAGCCCGTGTACGGGGGGAACTTTGTCGCGCAGGGGTTGCTCATCGCGATTCGGTCATCGCCCGCGGGATTCGTGCCACACTCCCTACACTCGTACTTCGTCAAGGCTGGCAGTGACAAGGAGCTCGTGGACTGGGAAGTGGAAAAAGTGTCCGACGGGAAGAGTTTCTGTAACCGGATCTTGAAGGCGAAGCAGAATGGAGTCGTCAAGTACATAATAACCGTGTCGCTCACCACCCGTAACTCGCAAAAGAAGATCGACCAGAGGTACGCGGAGTTCCAGGAGAAGAAGAAGGCCGGAGAAAAAAACTTGAAGCCAGTGGCATTGCCAGTGACTTTCAGGAAGCAGTACCCGGAGGTTATGAAAAAGTACAGACCGGAAGACATAGACGACAACTTGGCCCTTAACATTCCCAACTTGTCACACAAGGTGACCCCGGAAATGTACTACTTGAACCTCACGCCCGAAGAGGTCAATATGCACCCTACCGAGAGAAGATTGTCATACTTTATCAGGTGGGGTGAGCCCAATGGCCCGGAGTACAAGGTGAAGAATTTCAACGAGTTCAAGTACGCTGGCTTGGGGTTCTTGTCCGATTCGCTTCCGTTGCCCAGATTGACGAGAGTGTTGCGTATGGAAAAGGTGGACCACCGCAAGTTGTACCACTACTTCTCGGTTTCGCTCGACCATAGCATCTACTTCCACGACGATGATTTCGACCCAACGAAGTGGATGACGTTTGCGTTCACCGCAGACGCTTTGCTTAACGACCGTACTTTATTGAGAGGCGAGTTCTATAACAAGGAAGGCAAACTTGTGGCCAGTATTATTCAGGAGGGTATTGTGTTGTTAGGGAACCTCGCAGAGCAGGCGAAGTTGTGAGCGGAGGGACCGTATAAACCATAGATAAGTAACACACAAAAATATAGAATATTTGATCTGGTAACGAAGCAGGAGTGTAGGCAGGTCTGGCTAAGAAGGAGCCAATTGTAGGAGAGGCACGTTAATAAGCTGATTCCCACTCTAGCCTAATTTGTAGTAATCGTAGGTGCGATGAGCATCAGATGTGTCACCATGGACGTGAACATCTACGCAATCTCCTCGTCTTCCTTTCCCTGTTTTTCATTCAAAATGATAACACAACATTCGAACAGGTCTACTCTCGCTCATCACAATCCCCAATCTACTGCTTCCTTTGCAACAACTACTCACCATCCCGTCACCACCACCACCTAATTTTGCAACACATCACGTGACCATCCACCTGCACATGGCCCCAATATGGAAGCAGGTCCTCGACTGCCTAAAGCAACACCTCCACCACACAACACACACATTCTTCTCCAAACACCAAAAGCAATCCTACAGGTAAGCGGAAATGCACGTGTCATCACTCCCAAGCGGGCCCGATACCATTCGAATTCTCATAACGACGGATAACCACGTCGGGTACAACGAAAACGACCCCATTCGCTCGGACGACTCGTGGAAAACCTTCCAGGAGGTGACGTATTTAGCTAAAGAACACGATGTAGATATGATTTTGCAAGGCGGCGACTTGTTCCACATCAACAAGCCGTCCAAGAAGTCAATGTACCATGTAATGCGGTCATTGCGGCTCAATTGCATGGGGGACAAGCCATGCGAGCTCGAGCTTCTCAGCGACCCGGAGTTGGCGTTTGGCGGCGACGGTTTCAACACCGTGAACTACGAGGACCCCAACCTCAACGTGTCGATCCCCGTGTTCGCTATCAGCGGGAACCACGACGACGCCACGGGCGAGGGGCTACTCCTGCCCATGGATTTGTTGTCTGTTGCCGGGCTAGTCAACCACTTTGGCAAGGTGCACAACAACGACGACATCACTGTAAGCCCGCTCCTCTTCCAGAAGGGCAGCACCAAGCTCTCGCTCTACGGGATGGCCAACGTGCGGGACGAGAGGCTCTTCAAGCTGTTTCGGGACGGGAAGGTCAAGTTCTTGCGCCCCAACACGAAGAACGCGGACGGCAGCGCCGTGGGCTGGTTCAACTTGATGTGTGTGCATCAGAACCACTCCGCGCACACCAACACCTCGTACCTCCCCGAGCTGTTCTTGCCCGGGTTTTTGGACATGGTGGTATGGGGCCACGAGCACGAGTGCATCCCGTACCCGGTGGCCAACTCGGAGACGGGGTTTGAAACGCTCCAGCCGGGCTCGTCCGTGGCGACGAGCTTGTGCGAGGGCGAGGCGGTGGAGAAGAACGTGTTTGTGTTGAACGTGCGGGGCAGCGACTACCTGTTGGAGCCGCTCTTGCTCCGGACGGTGCGCCCGTTTGTGATGGAGGAGGTGAGTCTCCGCAAGGAGGGCGTGATTCCGGGGCCGGCGTCCAAGGAAGACATTGTCAAGTTGCTCACGCACAAGGTGGAGGAGCTCATCGAGAGGGCCAATGCGCAGTACAGGGAGAAGAATCCAGACTTGTTTGAAGACGAGGACAGCGAGCAGAGCAACGAGCTGGCCGCAGCGGCAGCTGGACCTGCTGGTGCTACTGGTGAAGCTGGCACCGCGACCACTAGCGGCGCGGCCATCCCGCTCCCCCTCGTCCGGCTACGCGTCGAGTACTCCGGCGGCTACGAGGTGGGCAACCCTCGCCGGTTCTCCAACAAGTTCGTCGGCAGGGTGGCCAACGTCAACGACGTGGTGCAGTTCTACAAGAAAAGAGGCGGCGACAGCGCGGGCAAGCGGGCCGGCGTGGTGGCAGGCGGCACGGTCCGGTTCGAGGACACGGACGCCCACGGCGGCGCGGACGCCACGCTCTCGTCGGAGGTGCACGTCAAGGAGCTCATGAACGAGTTCCTCCGCCAAACGCAGCTCACGCTCCTCCCCGAGGACGGCATGAACAACGCCGTGGCCAACTTCCTCAACCAGGAGGACAAGCACATCCTCAAGAAGTACATCGACAAGGAGATGAAGCTGGAGACGCAGCTCTTGCTCGACGTCAACGTCGACTACGACTCCTACTACGGCAAGAGCGACGCCAAGGTGGGCGAGGTGTTCCGCAGCGTGCTCTCCGAGATCAACCGGGCCAAGGCCAGGCGGCCGGAGGCACTGTGGGACAGCCCGGCGCAGCCAGGCTCCACCAGCACGCGCACCACGCCGTCCACGGAGCCCGTGATCCACAGCAGGGCCAGTGCTGGCGTTGCCGCCCGCACCACCAAACCAAAGCCAGCGGCTGCCGCCGCCGCCACCACCAACTCCAGGCGGTCTGCGGGCGCCCGGGGCAAGAGGGCCGCGGGCAAGTCCAAGGAGGTGGTGAGCGACAGCGACGACGGGCTCGGCGACGTGGACGTGCAGTACGCCAGCGAGGGCGACGACAGCGGCAGCGACGTGTACGTCGACCAAAACGACGACGACGACGACGACGACGACGACCGCGAGATGATCATCCTCTCCGACAGCGAGGAGGAAGAGGTGGCGCCCAAGAGGACCACCGCACGCACAGCCAGGTCCGCCAAACCGGCAGCGGCCCCAGCCCGCGCCGCCTCCAAAAGAGCAGCCCCGGCCGCCAGGTCCAGGGCCGCCGCCGCGAAGCCCAAGCCCAAGGCACCCACCAAGGCCGCCGCCAAAAAGAAAGCTCCGGCGCCCACAGGCAAGCGAAGCGTCTTGGACGACCTCATGGATATATAGGGGCGCGCGGCGGCCACTACAGAGGCGCCCACCGGCTGCCCCGTCTACGCGCTGAATAGGTATATACATGCATTGATCCCAGCAACAACAATCTAACTGTTGGCTTGTAGTCTCTCTATAAACATTGGGCGAGGACGCTCCGCTGGCGCCTGCCCGGCGAGGGCGACTGCGTCGGGCCTGGCTCCCCTGCGGAGAGAGCACCGAGCGCAGCGAGCAGAGCACCACGCCAGTGGCCCCCACGGAGTGGATGGGCGTGCCCCCGGCGGGGCCACCAGCGATAACACGGCGGTCCTGCCGGCGGCTCGCTACACGCCTGCCCGGCGAGGGCGACTGCGTCGAGCCTGGCTCCCCTGCGGGGAGATCACCGAGCGCAGCGAGCAGAGCACCACGCCAGTGGCCCCCACGGAGCGGATGGGCGTCAGGGCCCCACCGGCGGCGGAGGCGCCTATTCCATGGAGGACGCCTCGGCGATCAACTTCTCGAGATCAAAGTCCGGGGAGCCGCTGGTGAAGTCGCGCAAGAGCTGGGCTTTGCGCTTGGCGCCCTCGGGGTCGCCCACGCCGCCGTAGAACCTCTGCACGTTGAGAACCAAGAGCGACGCCTCGTCCATGGTCAAGGAGGCCTCCTTCTCGACCTGCCCGTTCATGAGCACCACGTCGTGCAGGCCGGACAAGTCCTGGTGGAACATCAAGGTGGTGTGCGGCTTGGCGTACTCCTTGTGGAGCTTGTACTCGGCCACGGTGGTGAGCATGCAGTGCGTGGTGTGCGGGCCTACGAAGGACCACTGCACAAAGTGCATCTCGTAGCCGGTGGTGTTGCCCGTGACGCCGGCCGCGCCCTCGCCGGTCTCGCGGGGCAACGGGAGGATGAAGCTGGGGTTCTTGAACGCGCTGGCGTACATCTTGGCGAACTGGAGGCTGCTCATGGCCGCGTGGAGGTTGCGCTCCTTGCTGATGAAGCGCGCGCGCCAGAGGAACTCCACCTCCTTGGCGGTGGGGAGCTCCCGCACCTTGTCGACGTCGATGTACGACGCCATCGTCTTGTAGGGGAGCTTGGGGGTGTCCTTCGCTATGGGCGATCTGACCTTTATGGTGGTGCTGGGGGCGGCGCCGCCAGCAGCGGCCGCGGCGGCCTGCTCCTCGCGGTCCCGGGCGAGGTCCTCGGCCTGGCGCCGCTCGTACTCCTCGAGCTCCTTCAACGGGTCCATCTTGTTGAGCTCCTTCTTCTTTTCGGCGATCTCGTCCTTGAGCTTGACCTGGAGGTCCTCGACGGACTCCGCGCCCGCGGCCTTGGCCCTCTGCTCGAGCTTGGCCCGGTACCGCTCGAGCGGCGACAACGACGAGGTGCTGTTGCAGCGCCAGAAGGTGTTGCGGCCGCGGCTGCTGCCACCAACTACGCGGGACGCCAAGAGCGCGTGCGACCCCTTGGCCGCGTGGACGGCCCGTCTCACGACATGGCCACTATATGGAAGCATTTTCGGTGTGTGTTTCAATGGGGGAGGGGGAGAGGAAGAGTGGCAGCCGCTCGGGGACGGTGCTGCCTACAAAAATGCTGCCTACAGCCAAACTGAAAAATTTCGATGCTTATATACAGGAACTAACTAACTAAGTAGGATATCTAGGTGTGTGTGTGGGGTGGGTGAACAGAGCACCACGCTAGTGGCCACCACGGAGTGGCCCGAGCGGAGCGGTGCAGCAGGGCCCCCGGCAGGGCCACCGGTGGGTGCAGGTAGCCCCGACGGGGTCTGTGGTACGCTCCGCTGGCGCCTGCCCGGCGGGGGCGACTGCGTCGGGCGTGGAAACTCCCGTTGGGAGTTTTGGTGCGGCGGGGGCGGCGCTCTCTATTTCTCTGGTAGGGCGTTGGGCTCGTCGGCGTCGCTCTCGGGCTTTCTGTACTCCTCGGGGGCGTCCTTGGCGTAGTGGCCGAGCGTGCCCTTGAGGGACTCGGGGATGTCCTCGAAGACCAAGTCGTCCGTGCCGGTGGCCACGGACTCGCCCTTGGCGCGCAAGATGTCCTCCAAGTTGACCTTGTTGTCGTCGAAGATCTTGAGGTTGTCGGCGATGAGATGGCGGCCCTTGCAGCCGGGGCACTGGATGAGCACCGTGCCCTTAACGTAGCCCTGCTTGGAGAACGTGTGTGACGATCTGGTGTCGCACTTCTTGCAGGTGAAGGCGATCATCATCTGGGGGTTGTCGGCCTTGAACAGCGCGGTGTTGGATGAGTTGTGGCGGGTCTGGGTGGTGCAGCGTGCGGGCGTGGCGACGAGCGCACGGGCGGCCGCCGTGCGCCCAGCGCTGGCGAAGACGGCCGTCCTGAGGGGCGCGAGGGAGGCCACCGAGCGTGTGGCGAAGCGGGCGGTCGCTGGTGCAGCAGCAACAGCAGCAGCGAAGCGTCTAGCGGATGAGCTGAGCATAGTGAGTGCGTATAGGCGAGGAGTGGTGCGCAGCGGAATTAGTAATGGAAGGGCAGCAAAGCCGGCCGTGGTTTGGGGACGGGTCACTGGGGTAAGGCAGCGGGGGGCGGGGAGGTAAATCCGAGTGGAAACTGGCGGTGGTGCTAGGTGTAGAGGTCAAGCTGTGCTAGAAGCAGGAAATAGACCAAAGCGAAGCGAATTTGTAGAAGAAACGGAGCAGCTAGGGGGAGTCAACCACCAGAGCAGCAGCATCTCTTCGCTGCTCTTCCAGGCGATTCCACCGGTTTGTATGCAGATAGTAGATCACGTGACACGATAGGCAAAAATGCTGCCTTCCCTCTGTTTTCTGGGGAAATCGAGCACCATTGGCGGGAGGTTACCGACACTACGGCCACTAAAGGGAGGAAGATTATCGTCGTGACCGAAACGTAGGACTGGCAACAGAGAGCGTGGCGCTGTACAGAAACACCCCCATTTTTCCGTGCCTCTTGCCCTCTGCTGCTGCTCACTTCACACGCTGCTTAGTGCATTGGAGCTAGTTGCAGCCATTCGCTATGTGCAGTCCGACTTTCTTACATTTAGGTAGTGGCTGTATATATTGGTTGCATATCTATTTTAAGTATAGTTGTATGTTGACTGAGCCGCTTGCAGTCAGTCCAGCTGTGTCCCTTCGTCAACTGGCCGACTGTGGCCTCCCAACACGTTCTCCCGAAGGGAGCCACGCTCGACGCAGTCGCCCCCGCCGGGTAGGCGGACTAGCGTGCCCCCGGCAGGGCTACCAGGACACTAGAGGTAGCCTCGACGGGGTCTGTGCCGCCGCCTGCCCGGCGAGGGCGACTGCGTCGAGCTTGGCTCCCTTCGGGAGGAGCTACAACCGCCGCTAGTTACCTGAGGGAGTGGTTAGCGGACTGCACATAGCATACCCAGAAAGGGCGTATCTGCAGGACGATAACCGTCTCGCTACTGTGCGGCCAGTACGCGTTTCTTGTTTATAGGCAGCGGCTGCCATGCGGTGGGGCAGCTTCCACGCACAGTTCTAGCCCGCCAAACGACCGCTACGGGCCCCCAGAAGCCGCCCACCACCCCATTTGACCGGCTAGTACCCACCACCGCCACCAGTTACACACCCGCCACACACAAAATGTACGGGAATATAGCGAACAAGCTCATCCTAGACGCGAAGAGGGCCGCCAACCTAGCAGACATCCCGATCTACCTGAGCGACTTGGTGCGCGACATCATCAAGGAAACCGTCGATTTGAACAAGGACGCGTCGTACCTCACCGAGGAGCAGCAGTTTCTCCAGGAAGAGGCCGCGGAGCGCGGCGGCGGCGCCGTGCTGGAGGAGCTGGCGAAGATCAACCAGTGCCAGCTCTTCGTGACCCACTTGTGCATGCGACGCAACAAGCGGTGCCTCTTGGCGTACGAGAAGGCGCGCGCAGACAAGATCGACGAGTTCACGTGGCTCAACGTCGACCCCGTGGTGAACACGGAGAACCAGGAGCTCGACGTGGCGGGCAGCGGGGCCGGCGCCGCGGTGCCGAGTGCTGCTGCCAACTTCAACGGGACGCTAGCGTCTGCCTCCGGCGGCAATGGCGCTGGAGGCGCCGGAGCCGCCGCCCTGGGGGCGTCCGCCCAGGCGGCCGCCGCCGGGTTCGGATCCACCACCACGCGCCTCTGCCTCGACAACTTGAACCACGCCGAGCAGGAGTACTTCAAAAACTACCAGAAACTCGTGATGCTGTACAAGTCGAGCTTCCCCGACTTGGACCTCTCCGGCGACTTGGAGCCGCCCACAAACATCTTCATCGACGTGCGCGTGCTCCGCGACGGAGGCGAGGTGCAGACGGAGTACGGCGTGTTCAATCTCATCAAGGACTCGCAGTTCTACGTGCGCAAGTCTGACGTGGAGCGGTTGATCCAGCAGGGGTACCTCGAGGAAATATGAGCGCGCCGCCCCGAGCGCAGCGAGCTGAGCACCACGCTAGTGGCCCCCACGGAGTGGGATGCGCGTGCCCCCGGCAGGGCTACGCCTACCCGGCGAGGGCGACTGCGTCGAGCTCGGCTCCCTGCGGTCGAGACTGCTACATTGGGTCATTTATATAGAAGTATAGTAGTGTACATAGAATTCGGGTTTTCGTCTAGATATCTGTAGGTGTTAGAAGAGCATGTCTGTGTCGTCGTCCACGGTGCCGTCCACGGGGAAGTCGAGCTCGTCTGCGAGCATGCCGCCGTCGAGATCGGGCTGCTGGTCGACGTCCGCTGTCTCAGCGAACACGTCTGCGGTCAGCGGGGCCGGTTCCTCCTCCTTTATGGCGGGTGCTTCCAGGTCGGAGGTCTGTTTCGACGCGTCAGCCGCCACGGCCGCACTGGCAGCCTCGGTTGCGGCAGCAGCGGCGGTTGTGGAGGTGGGAGCAGCGGCGGCTTCAGCAGCAACAGCGTCCGGGGCGCTGGCGTCTGGCTCCGTCTTGGCGTTTGGCGTGGCAACGTCAGTGACGTCCATGGCGTCCACGCCGGAGGCCGAGCCTTCGCCGGGCTCAGCTTTCACATGGACATCCAGCGACGTGTCGGCGGCGGCAGCAACGGCCGAACCGGCGTCCGTGGCAGCAGCATCAGCAGTAGCAACAGCAGCAGTAGTAGCAGCACCTTCGTCTGTGGTGGCGGTGGAGCGGTCTTCGAGGGCGCCCGACTCCTCAGTGGCAGACACCTCGGTGGCAGGCAACTCGATCAACTTGTCCATCTCGTCCAATTCGTGCTTGAGCTTCTTCTTGCCCAAGCTGGAGTTCTTCTGGTCCACGCTGATGGGCAAGATCATGACCGCGTCGTCGTTGCGGTCGTACACGCCGATGTTGTCGTCCATCACCTTCACTTCTTTCCGCAAGTCTATCGCCACCGTCAGCACGAGGTTGTAGATGGTCTTGGTCTGCTCCTCAAATGTCTTGCGGAGCTCCAATTGCAGCTGGGGGTCCGCCGACTTGGGCGCCGTGTACGTCTGGAATATGGTGGACATCTTGTCGAGAAGCGCCACGATCTTGCGGTCGACCTCGTGGAGCGAGTCGAGCCTCTCTCTTATGAAGGCATCTGGCATGGCTGGAGTTGGAGGCAAACTGGCAGCGGGGGGGGGGGGGGAGGGGTGCTCGGTACTATGTGCGAGAGTGAGCAGTGGGCGTGGCCGAGAGCGTGTGAATAGTAGTCTGCTAGTGGGCGGAAGCGGTCCAAACTTGTGAGAATTTAGGGGCCGCTAAAAAGTGTAAAGGGTGCAGTACTCCAAGCTGCGCAAACAATCAAGGGGACGACCTGCTCTGCCATTGAGAGGGCCACACGAGCAGGAAGCTGCACCGCTCCCCTGGGGTCCACTCCGTGGGGGCCACTGGCGTGGTGCTCAGCTCGCTGCGCTCGATATCTCGGCACGTGAGATGTGCACGTGATCTGATATCAATCGTGATGAAAACCGCTTCTTTTGTGTAGCCACTGGGGAGGATAGCCACTGCTTTTCTACTGATAGCAACCAAATTGTAGAGAAATGCCCATCGATTTGGGCTTGGCACGAGTTGTAAAACTCCTTAAGCATCTCGGGAACCCGCACCAGGCGTACCATTCGGTCCACGTGGCCGGTACCAACGGGAAGGGCTCCACCTTGGCGTATGTATCCTCTATACTAACCCAGTCCGGCGTCAGAAACGGCAGGTTCACCTCCCCGCACATGTTGTACTACAACGATTGTATCACCATTGACGAGAAGGTGTATCCGTTACTGAAGTTCGACGAGGTGTCTCGGTTGGTCAGCAGCCAGAACTCGGCGCTCCAGCTCGGGTGCACGGAGTTTGAGCTTCTCACTGCTACCGCCTACAAGATATTCGAATTGGAGAAAGTGGCGTTGGCCGTGATTGAGGTTGGATTGGGGGGCCGCTTGGACGCTACAAATGTGTTGGAACCGCCCACCTTGTTGGCCACGGGTATCACCAAGATTGCTCTCGATCACGAGAGCTTCTTGGGCGGCACCTTGGCGGCCATCGCCAGCGAGAAAGCTGGCATCATCAAGACTGGCGTCCCCTGTGTAGCAGACAGTACCAACACCGAGGAAGTCTTGGACGTTATAGTGAAAAAGGCCGAAGAAATGGGCTCAAAGTTGTATATAGAGGGCCAGCAGCAGCAACAACAGGCACCTGTGGATGGAGGTAGCTCTGGGGGCTCGCTGGTGTCCGCCGCTACCTCCCTCATTGCATTCTCGCCACTTAAAGGGGCGTACCAGCTCCAGAACCTTAGCGTAGCGCTCAAACTTGTAGATATTCTCGCCTCGCACGAGCTGTACCGGGCCGCAATCACCGCCCAGTCGATCGCCTCAGGGGTGAAGGCGACTGTCTGGAAGGGTAGACTTCAGACGGTTAGCGTCCAGCTCTCTAAGGATTCAGACGAGTCGGTGGACGTGCTATTGGACGGTGCACACAACGAGAGTGCAGCCATTGAGTTGGGCAAGTTTCTCAACACACTCCCCGGCCGCAGCTCCAGGGGGTTGGTGTTTGTGATTGCCATGACAAAGGGCAAGAATATCGACAGTCTCTTCAAGCACTTGCTCACCTCGCCGCAGGATCTGGTGATACTCACAGGGTTTTCGACGCCAGAAAATATGCCGTGGATCAAGAATGCCACAGCGGAGGAGCTTGGAGCTGCCGCCAAGCGCTACACCGCCAATGTCTACTATGGAGAAGAAGACGAGCGCTCGAACATACAGACTGTGCTTGCGCAAGCGTCAAAGCTTGCCGGAGGAACCAAAGGAAAGGGGACTTCTAAGGACATAGTGGTGTGTGGCAGTTTGTACTTGTGCTCAGACGTGTTGCGTCTAGCAGAAGCTTAGGTGCCAATTGCACGAATTGGTGCATGCGGAGCGGGATGAGCGCCTGCCGCAAACCGCGCTTTGCTCCTTTTGCTCCTCATGGCTTTTACTAGGAAATCTATATATATACAATAAATTAATGCGATAATGATAGTGTGTAGCCCCATAGGATACTTTTTTTTTTTTTTTTGACTCCTATTGGGACAAGGAAACCAATAGGTGGCCCACTTCATATGGAAGGTTGTGAGTTGTCCCAGGGTTGTTGCGATTTTGCAGCCAAAAGTTGATTTTCCTGCATATCAGCCCCAGTATGGCTGACGCGTCCTGCTCCACACAAGAGAGCCCCATCGCCGCTTGCTCCACTCGAAGCTCCACCAGGAGAAGAGAATCCGCTCATTTTTGGCTATTTCTAAACTGTGAATTCTGTAGCAAAATACATCAGGATGCCATTGTCTGAATTTGAGAAGCAGAGACAGGAAAACATCCAGAGAAACAAGGAGTTACTCCGACTGTTGAATCTTGACTCGATCTCCGAGTCGATCAATAAGGAGCTCCCCGCCAACGCAGCGCCGGCCCCTAAGAAACGGCGCGCTGCCGGCGGGGCCGCGGCCAGTAGAGCGCAGGCTGCGGCGAAGCGTGAACCTGCCGAACCGTCGAGAAGATCGCGGAGATTGGCGGGAGTGAAGACTGAGAACAACGAAGAGTACGAGAAGCTCCAGCGAGAGGCAGAGGAGCGCGAGCGTAAAAAGAAAGAGGTGGAGAAGTTGAGGCTGACAAGGTTGTATGGTAACTTCCGTCTTATTGATTTGGTCACAGACCCGAAGGGCGACTGGAAGAATGAGGCGCGGGTGTTGCAAAACGGTGCTAGCGGTGCTAGCGGCGCTACCGGCCGTAAGAAGGGCACTGCCAAGGTTAAGAAGGAAGAAGAGGAGGGACAAGATGGAGTGGATGCTGACGACGCAGAGGTTTCCGAGGAACAGTCGGATGCCGTTTTAGACATCCTCAAGGGTCTCGGCGAGAAGTTCTCAGCAGGAGATTTCTACGACCTCATCCGCGAGTCCAAGGCGCCTGCGGCCGCTGACTACGACATCGAGAAGAAAAGGAAGGAGTTTGACGCGTTGGACATCTACGAGCGGTTCGACCCGTTGGATATCAAGATCACCCACCAGAGAATCACGTCTATAGCGTTCCACCCTTCGACGACGGACCGGGTGATTGCGGTCGGGGACACGGTGGGGGACTTGGGGATATGGGCAGTGGACGCCAAGAGCAGCGGCGACGGCGGCGACGGCGACGATGAGGACGAGCCAACCATCTCGATCGTGAAGCCCCACGGTAAGCTTGTCTCCAAGTTGCTTACTCCGGCCACATCGCCCACCAGCATCTACTCGTCGTCGTACGACGGGTCCGTGCGCAGCCTCGACCTCAACAAGCTCAAGTCGACGGAGCTCTGCTACATCAGCGACCCGTACGTGGACGGCGATGCCGCCTTGGGCGTCTCGGACATCCACCTCGCTTCCCCGGACAACCACAACCTCTTGTACATGACCACGCTTTCCGGGAACTTCTACCAGCACGACATCAGGCAGCCCCTCCCGCGCACCATTGCGCGCAAGGCGCTCCTCCGGCTCCACGACAAGAAGATCGGTGGGTTTGCCGTGAACCCCAATGCGTCGCACCAGATCGCTACCGCGTCGCTCGACAGAACCCTCCGCGTGTGGGACTTGAGGAACGCCAGCGAGAGCAATAGCGCCTGGTCCGAGTACGAGTTGGACCACCAGCAGTCTCCGCACTGCTACGGCAGCTACACATCCAGACTCTCTGTGTCGTGCGTGAGCTGGAACCGCGACAACCACTTGGTGTGTAACGGGTACGACGATCAGATCGCCCTCTTTGATCTCGATCACACTGGCACCGCAGGCGTGGTGGAGTGGGCTCAGGACTACCAACCAGGGGTCGACCCCAAGCCGGCCAAGAAGAGAAATGCGCCTGCCGCGGACCCCGAAGAGCTCATCCAGACAAACCTCAAGCCGCTCACCAAAATCAAGCACAACTGCCAGACCGGGCGGTGGGTGTCGATTCTCAAGTCTCACTGGCAGCTCAACCCGGCGGACGGAGTGCAGAAGTTCTGCATCGCCAACATGAACAGAGGCATCGATATCTACGACCAGAAGGGCCAGATCTTGGCCCACTTGACCGGCGAGAAGGTTGGCGCCGTGCCCGCAGTCGCAACCATGCACCCGCTGCAGAATTGGGCTGTAGGTGGGAGCGCCAGCGGAAAACTCTATCTTTTCGAGTAACCAGGGACTCAGCTGGGAGGGAGCGCGCCAGTGTGTTGCAAACCCGCACCACCACCAATTAATTAATTCGACAGACGCGCTAACTAATTAACTAACTAATTGAGTTACAAAATAAACAATTAATCAATGCTAGTAAAAAAAAATGAAATTCAGGTAATTAGATAACTTGGAGTCGTAGCGTAGCCCCGCCGGGGGCACGCCCATCCCACTCCGTGGGGGCCACTGGCGTGGGGCTCTGCTCGCTGCGCTCGACCCTCCCGGAGGGAGCCAGGCTCGACGCAGTCGCCCTCGCCGGGCAGGCGTGTGGCGTGCCGCCGGCAGGACCCAGAGCACCCAAGTGGCAGTAAAGGCAGGTGCTGGTAGCCCCGCCGGGGGGCACGCCCATACACTCCGTGGGGGCCACAGGCGTGGTGCTCTGCTCGCTGCCCTCGACCCTCCCGCAGGGAGCCAGGCCCGACGCAGTCGCCCTCGCCGGGCAGGCGCCAGCGGAGCGCCACTACAGTAGATGCTACAGCTTCTGAGTAAACTTACTTTACACGTGTATTATCCCTCGACGACTAAGCTAGAGAACTTAAGCGGAAGAGGTCATAACTTGCCAGACTCTGATGACGTTGTCAGTGTAACCGGCGAATAAGTTTTGACCGTCAGCGGACCAGGCTAAGGAGATAGCTTCTGGGTCCTTGGCCTTGGAGCCGATGGCGAATTCAGGCTTTAATTCGTCCAATAAGGTTCTTTCTTCTAAGTTGAAGATCTTGATACCGGAGGCGGTGGCAGCGGCTAACCAGTATCTGTTTGGAGAGAAGGCTAAAGCGTGGACTTCGGAGGAAGCAGCCAAGGTGTATAAGGTTCTGTTTGAGTTCAAGTCCCACAAGATGATGACACCGTCCTTACCGGCGGAGGCACAGAGGGATCCATCTGGGGAGATGGTGATACAGGAAACGTAACCGGTGTGACCGATGAAGTCAGCGTTGACGTTGTATTCGTTTAAGTCCCAGGACTATAAGTGTTCATGTTAGTATTCGGCGTTCTAGGGTGGGCGTTGCCTCGCTGGGCGGGCCCTGGTTCTGTATCAGAGATCTTGGTGATTAGAATATGTCTCATTCGGCAGCTGGCGAGCCGCCGTCTGAAGTAGCAAATATAGGTACATCATCTAGAACCAGGGCAGTAGAGGAGAAAAAAATTTAGTAAAACGAGTGGTACATACCTTAACAGTCTTATCCCAAGAGGCGGAGATGACGGTGGAAGTGGCGTCAGATGGGGAGAATCTAACAGCAGAGACCCAGTCGGAGTGACCAGTCAAAGTTTGCATACATTCACCAATGGTGTTCCAGACCTTGACGGTCTTGTCTCTGGAGGCAGAAACAATTTGTCTCAAGTTCTTGGCGATAGAGACGGAGAGAACGTCACCGGTGTGGCCGACGAATCTCTTGGTGGATTCACCGGATTCCAAGTCCCATAATCTCAAGGTCTTGTCCCAGGAAGCGGACAAGGCGTAGGCACCGTCAGCGGAGATGGTGACGTCTTGGACAATGTGGGAGTGACCCTTGAAGGACTTCTTTGGGACACCGTATTGGTTGTCTTCACCGCCAGTCAACTTCCATCTGATCAAAGTCTTGTCTCTGGAACCGGACAATAATAAGTCTGGGTGAGCTGGGGTGGTGGCAAGGGAGGTGACCCATCCGTTGTGGCCTTCTAAAGTACCTCTTAAAACTAAAACTTCTTGGTTAGACATTGTTGTTTGTGTGTGTAGTGAGAGAAGAAGAAGAGGAGAGGGAAAAGAAGAGAAGTGAAAAATTTTTCAGCCCGTGAAAAAACTCGAGCCATTGAGCGCTCCGCTCCGCTGGGAGTGCGCTAGGCGGGCCACAGCAGCAGGCAACGAGGGGAGTCGCTGGGCCATGGGCGCCATTGGCGTCCTGGCCTGCCTGGGGAGCGCCCCCGTAGCAGAGCGAGAGAGACCGCACTGGAGCGCACGCAGCGCATCGTGGGCCTCGCGAGGCCCGCCAGGCTAGCGCAGTCGCAACAATGTCGTCCTGCACCGAGCCCATTCGAAAATATAAAAAATTTTTCAAAGCGTTTGTTACACAAAAGGGCACAGGTTGATCTGACCCTGTGCTCAGCTAAACTACGGTAGCGTGCTCGGAACTACACACTCGCTGGTGACTGTGTTTTTACCGAGCTATATACAGGAAAATAGTACTGATTAGCACTTAAGTGGTGAATACAGTGGGCAACATGGCTAACGGCTGCTGGAGGGCCAGTGGAGCAGTTCTGAGAACATTTTTCCCTGTTCGTGTTCAAATTGGATAGGAGCTGTTTGTGGGCCACACTTTCAGTAAGAAAGACCCACCCCGCTCTGTAGATTTTGGAGGTGTGGGGGGTGTGCTGTCGCGGTGGTGGTGGCTGCTTGTTTGCAGCCAAAGCAGCAGCAGCAGCGAGAAGAGCAGGGGGGCGAGCACCACCCTCCCGCAGGGAGCCAAGCTCGACGCAGTCGCCCTAGCCGGGCAGGCGTGTAGCGTGCCGCCGGCAGGACTACCAGTTGCCCCAGAACCAGCCCTGCCGGGAGCACGCCGTCCCACTCCGTGGGGGCCACTGGCGTGGTGCTCTGCTAGCTTCGCTCGGCACTGCATATAGTCCGATATGGATGTCCCATCAGGCTGCTGCTCCGACTGCTTATAGCGCCAGTTTCACCTTACCCTTTCCTTCACCCAGGCCCCGTTCCGACGCCAATTGACCCGTAAGTACTGCTAATCGATATGGAGGCGCTCATAGAAAAATTTGTGTTCACGAAAATCCTCGACAGCAACCCCCAAACCAAAAGCGTTGCGCTCTTGGGGACCATCGAGGGCCAGAACGCCATTGTGTCTATTGAAAAGTCCCACTTTATTGTAGAAGACGAGCCCGTATTGGCTCAATTGGTAGACAAGGTGCGCTTGATCAACGAGAACGACGTGTACCGGTGGTCGTCGGTCACCTTGCAACAGGATCTCGCCCGCTTGCCCGCCGCCAAGCTCAACGTGATTTACCCGTGCACCGAGACACACATCCGTAAGTACTCGGACCAGCAGGTCCACTATGTCTTGGAGACCCCCGCCATGTACGAGAGCTTCACCAAGCCTTACATAGATACCATGAAGGGCGACCGGATCAAGTGGGTCTACAACATCTTGTACGAGGGCAAGGAATCGGAGACGTTTGTCCACCACAACAAGGACCCAGACAACGGATTCGTCTTGCTCCCGGACATGAAGTGGGACAAGATCAACATGGACGCGTTGTATTTGTGCTGTATTGTGAATAGAACGGACATCAGTAGTGTAAGGGACTTGACGGCGGCTCACGTGCCCTTCTTGGAGGGCTTGCAGGCCAAGATCAAGCTGGTGGTGCACGAGACTTACCCCGGCGCCATCGATTTGCCGGACAAGCTAAGGATCTTTGTGCATTACCAGCCCTCCTACTACCATTTCCACATCCATGTGGTCAATGTAAAGCACCCGGGCTTGGGCGACGGGATAGCCATCGGCAAGGCCATCTTGCTTGATGACATTATCGAGAACATCAAACTCGTGGGCGACTACTACCAGAGAAGATCCTTGGGCTACCTTATTGGAGAGAACCATGGTCTCTGGAACTTCCCCGGGTTCAAAGAAGCGCATTTCCAGAACTCCGAAGAGAGCAGGAAGAGGCTAGCTGCGGAGGCGCCGGAGGAGCTAAACGCAGATGGAGCCACCAAAAAGGTTGCACCTTAGGATAGACTCTGCGACTACCGCTCCGCTGGGGCCACTCCGTGGGGCCACTGGCGTGGTGCTCGGCTCGCTCCGCTCGGTTCTCCCGCAGGGAGCCAGGCTCGATGCAGTCGCCCTCGCCGGGCAGGCGCCAGCGGAGCGTCTTACTCGTGGCCCTGCCAGGGGGCATGCTACATCGCTCCGCTCGGGCCACTCCGTAGGGGCCACTAGCGTGGGGTCTCTGGTGCTATTCGTGTGTATTTTTGGTGCTATTCGTGTACTTACGCTAATATACAATTAATAATTGAACTCGTCACTGGTGGCCCGCACGGCCATCTTGGCCATACGTAACATCTTCTTTCTTGGGTCTTCGTTCTTCTTTCTGATCCCGGCGTTCGTGCCCTCCTGGATGGCCGCGTGCAGACCAACAGACTTACCGAGCTTCTTGGGGGTCTCTCTCAAACCGAAACTCTTGGCCAAGTGCCCCAAGTGTAGCAACTTGACGTTGAAAAACTGCCTCTCGGTGGCCAAATGCGTGGCGTATGCTCTGATATGCGATGTGAATGCCTGCACCGCAAGATCGTGTGCGGCCTTGTCTTCAAGGAGCCATCTTTCCACGTCCAAGTGCCAGGTGGTGGCGTGGACGTCCCACTTGCCCTCCTTGTGCTTGGGGTCGGGTTTCTTGGCCGTGGTGCCAGCAGCGCTGCTGCTGCTGCTGTTGTTGCTGGTGGTGTCTGAGAACCCGTCTTTCAACATGCTCTCGTACCCGATGATTCTCAAGTTGCTGGACTTGGGGTGCACAATCCGGAGCTTGCCCTCCACGTAACCCTCTTCGTTCCCGGGCAACAAGAAGAGCGTGGCGTCACCTTCACGTCCCACACGCGCAGTTCTTCCGATTCTGTGCAAGTGGTCTTCAATGGTGAATGGCGGGTCGAACTCCACCACGTTGGAGATGCTGGGCAAGTCCAACCCTCTGGAGGCGACATCGGTACAGAAAAGGATCGAGTGTGCCCCGGCGGCGGCGGCGTCGTCGGGGACGTTCGTCTGGTACCTGGCTCTGGTTGGGTGGCCGCCCTTGACAAACGACTGGAGCGTCAGCGTACGCGTGTGCTGGCTGAGCGACCCGTGGAGCTTGTGCACCACAATGTTGTTGCCGCCGAGGAGCGGCGCGGTCAACACGGTGGGCGCGGCGGCGGCAGCAGCGCCGTTGGCGTCCTCGCGGTCCTCGTCCTCGTCCTTGTCGTACGGAATCATCTCGAGCTCGAGCTTGTCGGTCTCTGGGTTCTTGGTCTTCTTGAACTGGCGCCCGCCGCGCGTGAACGCGTCAAAGTGGAAGTCCACCGAGTCCGAGCACAGGAAGAACACAATCGTGCGCCTCTCGGTGGCGGTGTCCGCGGAGACCACGGTGGCGGTCTTGGAGAGTCTCTTCAAGAGCCCCGCCAACGTGACGAGCCTCAATTTGGGCGGAACAACCACAACCTTCTGGATCAACTGGTCCGGCGCGGTCATGGCCTCCTCTCTGCTCTTGGCGCTGGAGTACGCGTCGGCGCTCTCCGCAGCCTCGGAGTCGAAGCTGGTGGTGCCCTCGGGGCCCTCACGCTCGATGTTGATCATTTCCGCGTTGTTCAACACGATGCTGCCCAACTTCTTGACGTTCCCCTGAAGCGTTGCCGAACACAACACGTTGACCCTCTTCTGGGGCAATCCGGGCCACCGGGCACGGGTGTCGGCGATTTTGGACTCGCGGTCAATCTTGTCAGTGATTTTGGTGATGGTCTCCTCGAACCCCAACTCCATGAGCTTGTCGCCCTCGTCCAACACCAACCATCTCAACTGGCTCACGTCAAACGTCTGGGTGTTTTCCATGTGGTCTGCGAGACGCCCCGGCGTGGCCACCAACACGTTGACCCCCTTTCTGAGACGCGCCTTCTCCGATTTCTTCTTCTCCCCACCAATGACGATTCCGGGAACGATGTGGTGGTAGCACCGCGTCAAGGTCTCCATGACCCCGTAGATCTGCGTGGCCAACTCTCTGGTGGGCACCAAAATGATACCAAAGAGCCCCAGCTCTCTGCTGATACGCGTCCGCGCATCCGCGGCGGCGGCAGCGCCCTGGCCCTGCGCCATGAGCTGGTGGAAGATCGGGAGGAGGAACGCAAGCGTCTTACCGGACCCGGTCTGCGCCTTGACGAACAAATCCGAGGAGGCGCCCAGCGCGCTGCGGCTGGCCATGCGTGGGATCACCGCCTGCTGCACCCGCGTGGGGTGTCTGAGTCTGAGGTGCTCGTTCAAGTGCGCGGCCAATTTCTGGTTGAGCCCGAGCCCATCGAACGAGTTTGTGTCTACAGGTGCGTTGGAGGCCGCTTCGGCGGACTTGTCGTCTGCGCCCGCGGCACCCTCCGCCTGTGCGCCGCCGAGACTCAGCTGCTCGTTGGAGGTGAAAAGCGACGAAACGTACGAGTTGTTCTTCCCGCCCGACTCGCCCCCGGTCTCGGAAAACCGTATGGATCTCAGCGAGGGACCCGCCGAACCGGCACCACCCCCCGTCCGCTGCTTGCGTGCCCCATCGCCTGGGGTAGTGGCATCCAAGGCTGAAGCTGGACGCTTCCTCTCAACCTTTGTGCTGTTGACCCCACTGGCTACTGTCTTGTCCTTCTTGGAGCCTCTGCCCCTGCCCTGCAAGGAGAGCTGGAGCTTCCTACGGTCCTTCCACTTGCCCCCGGTGACCTTGGAAGATGCCTTCCTGGTTAGAGGGGTGCCCTCGGTGGGGGCAGCAAAGTTCATTAAAAGCCCGTCGTCCTCCATAATGTTACACTGTAGTTGTCTTTGTGGGTGCTGGACGGTTGCTTTCACGGGTTTCAGGGTCCTGTAAACTGAATTGGGCCGCTGCTTATCGCAAAGAAGACTGTGGTGGGGGTGGCCACCAGCAGGCTCTGCTCCAGGCAGAAACTTTTGATGCGATGACGTTTGTGTGCAGAACTATGATAAGCGTGTGCAGGATTTTCAAATCGCTTGGGTAGTAAAAGCGGTGTGCACGGGTGCCGCTCCGCTGGCGCCTGCCCGGCGGGGGCGACTGCGTCCGGCCGGGCTCTCCCTTCGGTCGAGCATGGTGCGAGTTGGTGTCTACTTGCTACAATTGGCGCGTGTAAGAGTGGGGAGGCATTAGATTTTCGTATACATGGGGGGGGCCGTGGGCTGTAGGGGGAGGTCGTTCCCGGCTATATGTCTGTGAGCTGGGTGAGGTACTCGCTCATGGTTGTTTTGGTGTGTAGCACGGTGCTTGGTGCGTCGTCTACGAGGGAGCGGGCCAAGGCGCGGGCGTCGTCGCCGTCGCTGAAGGCCAAGGGCTTCCAGTCCTCCTCCTCAAACTTCTTGACGCAGCGGAGCGACTCGCCCAAGGCGTGGTTGGCGAACCCCTCGCCGGTGTTGCCCTGCGCGGCAGCGGACTTGGAGTTGGATGTCTGGAGCACTTGGATGCTGGCCTGCTGCTGTTTGTGCAGGTCGAGGAACTCGCTTCTGCGCTGCGCGGCCTTGGCGAGCTCCAAGTCGTCCAAGTACTTGAAGGAGGGCCTCAACTGGGTGGTGGAGTCCACGGGGACAAGCACCACTTTGGAGTCCAGGATGGACGCCACGTAGAGCCCGCCGGTGGTGCTGGACCCGTCGTGCGCGCCGGTGTCGTTGGTCTTGTTCAACACGCCCTGGAGGCCGTGCTCGGTGATCTGCTGGCTCATCCCCCAGTCGTCCGACCTGGACTGGTCGTAGAACTTGGACGTGTCGAGGGGCACCTTCAATTCCAAGTACGCAGAGTCCTCCTTTATGGACGGCCTGATAGAGCGAGTGTAGGGGAGGGTGCGCGGTCTGCCGGGGTACTGGAGGAGATGCAAGGACTGGGTGGCGGTGTTGGGGAGGTGGTTGAGGATGAGCGGGATCGAGTGCACCACGGGGTCGTCGTCTTCCTCCTCCTGCTTGACGGTGTCTCCGTTGGAGGCGCCAGGCTGTTGTTCGTACGCCTCGTGGAACAGCGAGTCGCTGTCCACTTGCATGTTATCTTCCTCTTCGCCGACAAATAAGGACATATTGCGAGGTTTCGGTGCAGATTTGTGTGTAATGGGCTACAGCCGGTAGAGCGCTGCGGTCGGAAGGGGCGGTTTGATGGGTTTTGAGGGCAGATCCGCCAGGAAGAGTGTGGTGTGTTTCGCTCGATGGTGGTTGATTTTTGGCAGGTTTGATGAGCCCGCAAAAAATTTCGCACGGTGCGACACCAGGACCTTTCGTAACGGGACACCTGGGACTACCGCCAGGAAGGAGGCCAGGCTGGAGAGTGAGCTACACATCGGGAGAAGGGCGGAAGGTGGAAGCAAGAGGGGATAAGTGGCGGTAGGAGGACGCTCCGCTGGCGCCTGCCCGGCGAGGGCGACTGCGTCGAGCCTGGCTCCCTGCGGGAGTCTGGGGTGTGTGGGAGTGAGGTGGCTGCGAATTAGGAGCGGGTTGCACTCTACGGCAACCAGGGTGAGAGCAGACCGGCGAGACAGGCGAAGCTGGAACTACTGCTATGCATAGGTCTTAATGGAGGCTCTGAAGCCTCCAGCGCTTCAAAAGCTTGGCTAACTACCAGCCACATCCCACCATCTGGGCTCCACAGTACACCACAACGGGCATCCCGAGCCCCATTTTGCTCCCATCGGGAGCAACCAAGCTCGACGCAGTCGCCCTCGCCGGGCAGGCGCCAGCGGAGCGTCCCCCTACCACCCATCCAGTCTCAGCCCCTAGCCGTCATTCCTGCCCCCCCTCTGCAACTGCTGCCTTGTACCTATCCTGTAGCTGCCACCTGCTCGTGTCCCGTTTGTAGGGGTACCTCCACCTGCAGTACCTACCGCCAGTATGGCACGCCCATAGAAAAAGAGTCACCTGGCGGCGCTAGACAAGCCTGGAGTGGATCTGCCCACCACACACGCCACTGCCTGAACCCCTTCACGCTGTGACGCCCACCGTGCCCCCAGAGACCTCCCGCGCGCAGCACCCCCCCTGCAGTTTCCCGCCACGCGCACCGCCGGCACCACCACCGAACCGCCCCGCCCCTACACACCCATGCCCGACCTGTTCGACATCACGCAGGCGTACCTCAAGTTCCTCGAGGACGACCCGGACTTGACGATGCCCATCGCGGCGATCGAGTCGCTCGTGACGATGCTCCGCGTCAAGCAGCCGTCCACGCTGTCGGAGCTCATCAACTTGGTCAAGTCGAACATCGAGGTGCTCAAGGCGTCGATCCCCAACGCCATCTCGCTCTCCGCGGGGTGCGACTTGTTCATGCGCTTCGTGCTCCGGAACACCAACCTCTACTCCGACTGGGAGTCGTGCAAGCGCAACTTGGTCGAGAACGGCGAGCTCTTTGTGAGCCGCGCCAAGGAGTCGCGGTTCAAGTCCGCGGAGTTGGGCGTGCCCTTCATCAAGGACGACGACACCATCTTGGTGCACCTGTTCCTGCGGGTGGTGTACCAGCTCCTCTTGCGCGCCAAGCAGGACAAGTTGCTCCGCTTCCGCGTCATCGTCACCGAGTCGCGCCCCACCGGCAAGGGCTACCACATGGCCAACCTCCTCCGCGCGGCCGCCATCCCCGTCGAGTTGATCGTCGACAACGCGGTCGGCTTCGTGTTGCACAAGGTGGACAAGATCCTCGTCGGCGCCGAGGGCGTCGCCGAGAGCGGCGGCATCATCAACCACATCGGGTCCTACCAGATCGGCTGCTTGGCCAAGGCCAACAACAAGCCCTTCTACGTGGTCACCGAGTCCCACAAGTTTGTGCGTCTCTTCCCGTTGTCGCCCAACGATCTCCCCGAGGAGATCAACAAGCTCGTGGCGAGCTCCGCGTCCGCCACCCCGGCCGCCGTCGACCTAGTTGCGGGCCCGGGCGCCGCCGCCGCCGCCGCCGAGCCCGCGGACACCGTCGCGCTCACCACCCCCTTGATCGACTTCACCCCCCACGAGTACATCACCGCGCTCATCACAGACTTGGGCGTGTTGACGCCGTCCGCGGTGTCCGAGGAGTTGATCAAAATGTGGTACGACTAACGACGCTCCGCTTGGCGCCTGCCCGGCGGGGGCGACGGCGTCGAGCCTGGCTCCCTCCGGGAGTGCGCCGCCGTCCCCCCTGTCTACGCCGCTGTCCGCTCCATAACCTTGACTTGTATTTATATATAGAAATTCCTACGTAGCATTATTTTTGACTTGTTTGTGTAGCACGCCCCTCCCGCAGGGAGCCCGGCTCGACGCAGTCGCCCCCGCCGGGCAGGCGTGTAGCGCGCCGCCGGCAGGACCACGAGCACCCAGGAGGGCCACTGGGGGGTGGTGGACGCTCCGCTGGCCACTCCGTGGGGGCCACTGGCGTGGTGCTCGGCTCGCTCCGCTCGGGGTCTCCCGCAGGGAGCCAGGCTCGACGCAATCGCCCTCGCCGGGCAGGCGTGTAGCGCGCCGCCGGCAGGACCACGAGCACCCAGGAGGGCCACTGGGGGGTGGTGGACGCTCCGCTGGCCACTCCGTGGGGGCCACTGGCGTGGTGCTCGGCTCGCTCCGCTCGGGGTCTCCCGCAGGGAGCCAGGCTCGACGCAATCGCCCTCGCCGGGCAGGCGTGTAGCGCGCCGCCGGCAGGACCACGAGCACCCAGGAGGGACCCTGGAGGGGTGGTGGACGCTCGGGTCTCCCCTTACGCCTCCACTATCGCCCTGAGCTTGCCCTCCAAGTCCTCGGGGTCGTAGTAGTCCAGGGTGCCGCCCAGCCGCTTGACCTCCACGCACACGATGCCCCTGGCCTCGAGCGCGCGGCGGTCCACGGGGATCTGCGAGTTCTCGAGGTACACCAAGTGGCTGACCACCTTGTTCCAGGGCACGGTGGACGGGGCGGCGGCGACGGTGAGCTGGTCCAGCGACTTGGCGTGGTGCGCGCTGCCCGCGGTCGAGTAGAGCGTCAGCTTGACGAGCACCTCGACGAACGCAGACGCGTCCATGCCGTTGGTCTCTCTGTCGTGGCAGCCGTTGAGCAAGAGGATCTTCTTGCGGGTCGGGTTGCTGAGGATGGCGCGCCCGACGCCGCGGAGGATCACCACGGGCACCACGCTGGTCATGAGCGAGCCGATCGAAAACACAATGCTGTCTGCGTTGGCGAGCGTGGAGGTGACGCGCGAGTGCGCCGTGGGGCAGATCTCCTCGCCGTACGGCGAGATGTAGAAGATGCGCTCGATGGGCGAGAGCAAGGGCTCGATGTTCTCGGACTTGCTCACGTGGAGCTGCGAGATCTTGAGCGCCGGGTGGATGTACTGCGGCGTGCTGCCGGACTCCTCGTCGTCGGACGAGTACGTGGAGTTGAAGCTGGAGGAGCGGTTGTGGTCGGCGGCGTCCCTGGGGCCAGCCCCTGGGCCCGCGGGGGCAGGGTGGAGGCCCAGCGTGGTCAATGCGGCGGCATTGAGGCCGGCGGGCGACTGCCCGTCCCACACAGGCACCGTCGCGGGCTCCCAGGGTTCTGTGGCAATAGCAGCAGCAGCAGAAGCAGCAGTAGCGTGCAGTCCGGAGTGGCCCGCATGGCCCAAGGTGGGGCTGGGCGGGCGCGTCTTGTGGATGAGCGGCGGGTACTCCTTGGCGTCCAGCGGGTGCGAGATCTGCGACTGCCCCGTGATCACCAAGCCGTTCTCCAACACCGCGCTGATGTGGTACGGGAAGTTGGTGTTGATACAAGGCAACACTTGCACGGACTCGCTGATGCCCGTGAGGCGCGCAAACAACTCGATGGCCGAGTCGAGCGACCCGATGAACAACCGTGCACCCGTCAAGAACAAGTTGCCGATGTTGGCGAGCTCGTAGCGGAACTGCTTGTTGGCGTTGTGGGTCTTGGACCGCTTCAAAAGCTCGGTGTGCACGTGGATGAAGAACGAGCGGAAGATCTCCTTCAGCGAGGGCGGCACGCCCTGCCAGAGCTCGTGCGACCCGTCGACAATCTCGTTCCACTGCTGCTTGGCCCGGCGCGGGTCCGGCGAGAGCCTGAACGAGAGGAGCCGGCGGAGCGCCTCCAGCCTGGGCGGGATGAGCCTGGTGAGCCGCGATCTGATGTCGCCAATGGCGGGGCCGCCGATCACCCGAATGATCTCGGAGGTGGACCCGCCGTTGTCGGAGATGGGGAGAATGTACGTGATTTGCAGCGAGAGCGAGTGGAAGAGCGACACAAGCTCGTTCGTGGCGGTGCCGCCGGAGAGCACAGCGATTGTCATGTTGCGGGGCGGCGGATACAGACCAAAAAAAAAAGCCAAGTGGAGACCTACAAGAGCAGCAGATGGGCCTGGTTTAAGTACTGCTAGCGAGAGGGCGCCGTGGGCTGAAAGAACACCACACAGAAGTTAGGGGCCCACTCACAGCGTACGCCCTCACTGCTGCTGCTGGCCATATCTGGTCACGTGACGGCTATGGCAGCACCCCACTTTTCAGCCGTCCCCCACCCTTTCAGCTGGGGGGACACCTCACCCACAACCAGGCGATAAGAGGGGCGGAGTCTGCGTGTTTTGTAAGCAGCTGTTCGCTGTCCTCATCCACGCAGACGGGCAGTCGGCCGGGGGCAACTCGTGGTCCCCGTGTAAGACCAATTGCCCTTTTGGCGTGTAGTTGTGTGCCGGAGAACTTGGCTGCTGGCCCGCCAGCTGGCCCCTCCAGCTCTGGAGGGACGCCTCGTTACAGCCGCGCCTAGCTCGTCCTTACCCTTCTCTCACGGACTACGCTGCTCTGGCCGCCACTACAGTCGCCACCTACTGGGCACTTGTCTCTACGCATGATGTTGTCGCCGGTACGGCGCCACTGCCTAGTAATGCTTCGCTATGTACATTCACCGTATCCTCTATGTAGTCCCCTAAACTCCCGCCAGGGAGTTTCCAAGCTCGACGCAGTCGCCCTCGCCGGGCAGGCGTGCAGCGTGCCGCCGGCAGGGCCAGAGACGCTCCGCAGGCCACTCCGTGGAGGCCACTAGCGTGGTGCTCTGCTCGCTCCGCTCGATTCTCCCGCAGGGAGCCAAGCTCGACGCAGTCGCCCTCGCCGGGCAGGCGTACAGCGTGCCGCTGGCCACTCCGTGGTGGTCTACGAGCCCTTTGGCGTGATCACAGTCTGCTGCAAGTCCTGCGCAAGGGCGGCCACGCCGTCCTCTATGTCTTGAGGAAGATGGCTGCTCTCGCCCGAGGCGTTGCCTGCGATCTCGTCCTCTTCGTCCTCGCCGGCCATGTCGAGACAGATCCAACTGGGCCAGGCGACCTCGTCGCGCAAGATCGAGCGCAACTGCTCGACCAAGAACTTCTCCACCTTCCCGACGTTGCGGAGCACATTCTGCTCCACCTCTCCGATCTCGCTCTCGATCCGTACGCGCTTGATGATGTCGATCCGCTCCAGGCGCGTGCCGGCAAAGTACTCGACAAAGTTGCCGCCCGTGTTCAGGGCACCGCTGCCGTGGTGCAGGCTGAAGTAGTCCATGGAGTAGTTGTCGTCGATATCGCAAAGGAACGATAAGAACACCGCCTTTTTGAGGTACGCGATCGTGATCACCGAGTGAATGTTGAGGTCCGTCACATGGAGCTTGATTGGGAGCGTGATGAAACTGGGGGAAGGGTAGTTGACAAGAAGATTGACGTTGATCTGGAGGTGGAGGTCTCCCTCGTACTTGATCTCCGCGATGAACTGGATATCGCTGTCGGACTTGGTCTGCGCGGGCGCGGGGCCAAGTCCAGCTATGCCAGGAGAAGGGCCGCCCGCGGACCCTCCGTGTGGGCTTGCAGAGTCTCTGCCAGCCAACCCATTGCGCGCTGCTGCGTTGGAAGCTCGCACTCCAGCGCCTGCCCTCTGACCTGGAGCGGACGTTTCCGAGCGCTTGGGAACCGCTGGTGGTGCTCTTGGTGCTCCTGCTGCTCCTGCTGCCCCTCCTCCAGTTGCTGCGGCCGCTGTTGCTGCCGCCGCTGCTGCTGCTGCGCCCGTCGCCCCCGTCGTCAAGAGAGGGTTCGACGACATGTGCAGCACCAGCGTGTACGGGTGCTGCAGACTAAAGAGATTTGTAGGGGTTTCCGACCGCGTTATGTTGTTAATACCGACATTGTTCATACTGTAGTTGTGTGCGTGTAGCCCGTTGAGGAGCGAGAGACTGCTGCCCCGGACGCCCCGCACAAAGTCGTGGTCCTCGAGCGTGCCTGCGTTGGCGTCCCCCGGCCCGCCCATCGTGGTGTTGCTGTGCATCTCCCTGTCATCTCCCAACGACTGCAGCTCGTCCGCACCGCCGCCAACGGAAGACTCGTCGGACGAGTCGTCGTCGGACGAGTTGTCTTGAACGTGGAACCCTCCTTGTAGCCCCAGCGCTCCTGCACCTGACCCCGCGGTCGCACCCGCACCGCCGCCTTCCAGCTCGCCCTCATCGTCGTCGTGGTAAAAATCCTCAAACGGGTCTCCAATGTGCCGTATGGTGATTTCAGGAGGTTTCGTCCCAAGACTGAAATCACTCACCGAGAGATCGTTGATGTACGAGGGAAGCAGCAACTCGCTGAATTGCCGGTCGAGAAATTCCCGAATCGACTGGTTGATCGAACCGTCCGCCACCAAGTGTTCCCAATTGATTTCAAACGACATTTACAATCCCTTGTGTACGCTTGGGTAGAAGAGAAGAGTGTGGGGGGTGATCACTTGCCATTGCTGAAATTTACGATTCGATAAGTGATGAGAATCCTGCACACAGATCCACCCCATGCCCATCTTCGACTGTGCACTATCGTGGCGCTGTGGTGATGCTGATTTGCCAAGAGAGTGCATTAGTGAATCCAAGAGATGCACTCTCGGGTTGCCTCTGGCGGGTTCGTGCACACTGCTCCGCTCGGGCCACTCCGTGGGGGCCACTAGCGTGGTCCTCTGCTCGCTGCGCTCGGGTCTCCCGCAGGGAGCCAAGCTCCACGCAGTCGCTCTCGCCGGGCAGGCGAACGCTACGGAGAGCACTTCTAGGGTGTATGAAGCTGACAATAGTCTCTTACATTAGAGGGTACAAATAAGCTCATAGGGGCATGAAGCAGTGCTCTTCAGGGTGATGTACTATGTGCAGGAAGAACACACCGTTTTACTTTGGTTGCACTACAACTGGGTATCTCTGGCTATCAGTGTGGTAGCTCCACAAAATTAGAGACTACCGAAAAAGAAATCACTCAGTTCTGGCCTTTTACCCCTATTTAGCTCCTATTTCTTTGCAGATCATCGCACAGAGTGCATATTCCCTCCAGGTTACTATGGCAGCTCATCTAATGAGACGGAAAAGGAGCTTCGGCCCCATCTGTGAGGTACATTTTACCCGAGAGGTGCCTATAGCGTTCCCCGGCAGGGCTCTCTCGATGCTCCGCTGGCGCCTACCCGGTAAGGGCGCCTGCGTCGAGCTTGGCTCCCTTCGGGAGAACCGAGCGAAGCGAGCAGAGCTCCACGCTAGTGGCCCCCACGGAGTGGCCAGCGGAGCGTTTCGAGTGGTCCGTATTCCTGTCCAGCACCTATTCGCTTGCTTCGGGCTCCCGGTGGCTCCTAGTGGTCCCGCTGGAGCCGTCAGACGTACCCCTAATAACTGCTGAGGGAATTCTCAGCTGCCACAAATCCCTCACCCCCTAACTCCTATTAGTTTTGCGGTACATTTTAGTGTACGCTCAGCCACCATCGACCCCTAGTACAAGTACTGGCCATCGCTTCAGCTTCCATAAAGCCCCTAACATCGGTATTTCCGGACCTCTTCATTGCAAGTCCGACCCCATACTGGATGGGTGCAAATCCTGCATGCTCTGCCCTTGTGCGTGAATTGGCTGCAAAATCCCTCATACAAATGAAACTCCACTGGCAGCGGTGGTGAAATTAGCGCAGCTTTAATACCGCACAGCATAATACCGCAAATCCAAATACCGCAAGCAGCCCAAACACCGCAATGGTGAGTACACCTTCCAGGACTAGTACCTTACAAGTCCCCTGTCTCGCCTGGCCGTCTGTTCTTCAAGACCCGCAGGTGTACTGGTGTAACACTTCCCGTTAACCCGGATACTCGCAAAAAAAAAAAGAAACTTCCCGCTTCCGGCCAAATGAAAAATTTCACGCCTGCTCACGTGCAGACTCATCTGCGTGAATTGTGGAGAAGGTATAGGAGTTTTGGCAGGTGTTGGATGTTTTTTTTTTACCGGAGGCTCTTTTTGTTTTGATATCCACCGGCAAAGCCATTCTGTCAGCTACATCCCAGGTTACCTTAGAACACTGCATCTGCATCGCAAGAGAAGTTTCCTGGTTACTTACTGAACACTTTCTTTGAAACATTGACCTTCCCCCAAGCATTACAATTGGATAGACCCTAGCTAACTGGCTACTAAATCCGATTTGAAAAATTTTTCACTACAACAACAGTTGCCCACCACTACAGCAAAGAGACCAGAGAAGAAGAGACCCATCGTTTCTGATCCAGCCACCGCTCCACCTCATTACACTCAGACCTACCAGATTCTTTTAAAAAAAATTTTTTAAGTGTTGTGCTACTTTTCCCTTGAGTAGTCGAATAGCTAACAAAAAAATTGTGTTACCACCATACTGAGTCATAACCAAAAATCAGGCCGCCTCTCAACATCGCCATATACAGGGAAATAGCCACCACGCAGCACTCCCAACACAAGCCTCCACCCACCCATCCTACCACCCATTGCATTCTGCCCCGCCTCATAGTGCGCGCGCGCGACCTATCTACTACACACTCCCACTCGCTTGTCCCACATTCGGAGTTATCACCCCACCCTACCCACAACCGCATACTATGATTTCCGCCATAAGTATCAAGATCGTCATAATAGGTGTCGGGATCATTGGCCCCCGCCATGCCCAGCACGTTGCCGCCTCCAACCAAACGGAGCTCTTTGGTATCGTGGACCCTTCCTCCGCCGGCCCCCTTATCGCCAAGGAGATGAACGTGCCACACTTCTCCTCCATCCAAGACATGATCGCCCAGTGCGACGAAGCAGACACCCCATACCCTGACGGTGCCATCGTGTGCACGCCCAACTCGACCCACGTCAAGGTGGCTGCCGAATTGGCCTCGCACGGGATCCATTTGCTCGTGGAGAAGCCCCTCTCGCCTACCCCAGCGGAAGCCATGGCGCTCAAGAAGTACTGTGACCTGCAAAACGTCAAGCTTCTCGTGGGCCACCACAGAAGATTCAACCCGCACATCGTGGCCACTAAGGAAAATTTGCATAAAGTGGGAAAGGTTATCGCTATCCAGGGCACCTGGACCTTGCGGAAACCCTCCACCTACTTCGAGAGCGCAGCCTGGAGAACGGACATCAGCTCCGGAGGCGGTGTTCTCTTGATCAACTTGGTCCACGACATTGACCTCCTCCAGTACATGTTTGGCCCCATAGAGAGAGTCTACGCCGAGTTGCTCTCCAAACAAAAATTACAGTACCCGAACGTGGACGAGGGTGCATGCTTGACCATCAGGTTCAAAAACGGCATTTGCGGCACCTTTGTGTGCTCGGACAGCGTGATATCGCCATTCAATTTCGAAAGCGGGACTGGAGAAAACCCCACCATTCCTTTCCACGACGACTTGGAAGGCTTGTACCGTATTTTCGGCACCAACGGTACCTTGTCCATCCCGGACTTCACCCTCTACCACCAGAACTCCAGCGCCAAGCAAGAGGAGCCTTCGTGGTTGAACGAAATCCAGCGCGAGTCGATCATAGACGACCGGGACTCCAAACTTTACCAGCATCTTCCGTTCGACTTGCAATTGCAGCACTTTGTTGACGTGATCAGAGGCAACCAAGAACCATTTTGCAGCGCTCTCGACGGAATGTCCTCGCTGCTTTGCATTGAGGCCGTGCTCAAGAGTATCCAAACAGAGCTTCCCCAGCGTGTAGCCGACTGCGAAAGCATCGAACCTGACTACGCTGCCTTGGGCGTCAAGGGGGCCCAGGCGGCCAGAATGGCCATCTAGGCAGCCACCCCAAAAAAAAAAGACTAAGTTTGATTTTTTACCACAAAAAAAAAGTTATTTAGAGCTATAAATTAATACATTTGAGATTATTTTCGCATACTTGGGGACTCCAACGTTGTAGTACTTGCAAATGAATTAGAAAGCATTGTGATATCCCTCAGGCTGGTATCTCCAGGCTGCAACTTTGCAGCTTCATGGTAAAGCCCGTACACCCGCCTCATTCCATTTTTGTCGCTCGCACGACCGTTTCTCAAGCTTACCAAAAGTTTGAAATTTTTGGGCCAATAAAGCGACAGTCAATAAAAAGCATAGCACCACCAAGACTACCCTGCTTACACTTACAATTCACCAGCATACCATGTCCAAGTTCGTCATCCCTACTGCCTTGAAGGAATTAAGATTCCACTTATCACAAACCGGCGAAGCCTCAGTGCCCTTGAGAAACTTTTTGGTCAAGAACTACCTGAGCATAAAGAAGACTTCCCCTGCCTTACCAGTCTTGATCAGAGAAGCATACGGTGTTCCTCCAAGTGTCACTGCCAGATTCGAAAAGGGTAAGGAAGTCAAGAGCAACTTGGAAGGTTTAGATGCCAAGGCCATCGAGTCTTCCATCGTAAGCTTATTAAAGAACTAAATGGAGGGAGTGATTTATTTATTTAATTCCCATACTAGATGATTAATGGAGTCCTGCACATAAGCCGGGCACACAAACCCACCACGACAGAACCACCACCCCCCAACGGGGCCAGTTAACAGCCAACACAATACACGAACGTCCACACACGTTCGTCAGCATATACATTATATAGGGAGAGAGATGAGGAAGAATGGCGGAACGGATTCCCGTCGTTTCTAAAAACCCAATAAAAAAAAAAACGTAAGTAAAAATAGAATACAACAACCCATAGTTAATTAATTAATTCGTAAATTCGGTAAAAAATTCTATAAAAAATCAACAGTAATATAACGCCTAAGTGCTGAACTCATAAAATCCCCAGGCGGCAGAACCCGCGTATTCGTTGTACAATTCCTTGGGCTTTGCGGTGTCAGGGGACTGACTGGCAATTCCGGCTGCAACCACGATCGGAACCAAGTGCTCGAGGGTGGGGTGGGCCAGGTACATCAAGTTGGAGTGCTTTCTGTGCAATTCATTGAATGCGGTCAAGTAATCGTCTCCCTTGTTTGTGAGCACGATATCCGCGAGCAAGTCAGCGAAGGGCTTGGTGTAGGGCATTTGCATCCCCTCGTAGGCAGACCAGAGGTCTCGGAGATTGTGGACACTCATACCGGAGCACACGACCAAACCCTTGAGGTATCTGCCCTCCTCTTCGTCCCATATCTGGTTTTGGCGGAAGTAGTCGAGGGTCTTGCCCAACTTGAAGTGGGTGTCGAAATCCTTCTCGTTGGAGGTCAACGATACCTGGATCAACTTGGTGTTTGGCAACTCCCAGCCCTTGTTGGCAGGCTGCGGATCCGTTTTGGTGGTGTAGCTGCTGAATCCGACTTTGAATGGGACCCAGACCCCGTGGTCGATGCCTCTTGGCGTCAAGCGGGCTCTAAAGTTGTCGTGCTCGAGTCTAGCCTTGATCTGCTTGGAGATCGACACGGAAGTCTTGGTGTGGAACTCTTCGCGGTACATGTGCTTGGGGAACCCGTAAAAGTCGTAGACGAGCTGGTTCTCGGTGGCCAAGTCGAGCGGTCTTGGTGCCGAGGGGTTCTCCTGCGATGGGAATGCAGGAGGGGTTGCAATTTCCACGAGATTGGACCCCGACGACTGCCAGTGCGCGGAGACTACGACGATGTAGTCGGGCTTGAGGTCTTCCTCAATGTGCTTGCCCAACTTGTGCATGGCGGTGTACGCGCCGAGATTGTCCTTTGTCTTGTAGATGAAGTTGGGGCCACCGTGGGAGATGAAATAGGTGGGGAAAGGGTTTGGGTTTGGGATCGGAGGGTGGGCATCTGCGACCGATTCACCACCAGCAGCAGCAGCTGGGGCTGGGGCTGGTGCTGGGGCTGCGCCGGTGGAAATTGCAGCAGCGCTGGAGGCTGCAACGGGAGTCATAGACTTAAATGGCTTAAGAAAGCGGGCGCCGAACAAAATGGCTGCGAATGAGACGGCTACCGAAACGAGGAAAATCAGTTTCATACACTAGAGCGGGTCGAGTGTACAGGGTATTCTAGCTAGGAAAGGAAAGATGAGTCCGGGTATTAGCTGGGTGTATGGGCGCAAAAGAATTTACTAGCCTTCTGATCTGATCTGAGCGGTTACTCGTCTAATTTATACAAACACACACACGGAGACACAAAATATTTGGAATCTCTTCACGCTCAACAGGAAGAACTGGCTCCACACTTCCGCCTTCGATCAGTTTAGCCGGCAGTGCTTTAGTAAATTTTTACAAAAGAAGCGTAAGCCCGCTACTTACTAAAACGGTTACTAATTGCTTAGAAATGGTCATGTGACCAAAAGTGTGATTGCAATGCACGGCGCGATCTTTGAAATATTTTTGAAAAAAAAAAAGAGAATTCAAGTTGTCGCAAATTTTCCAGAGTTGTCGCAGCTGTTGTCAAAACGCTGTCGCAAAATAATTCTACGACACTGCGCCCGTTTAGGAAATTCCATAATAGAGTTGTGACACAAAGCGCCCGGCTGCCCCCCTCCTTTGTCTTATGCCGAAGCAATTACTTAGGCTGCCTAGTTTGGCGGGCAGCACTGAGAGCGTGCTGGAGGGCTCCAATTGTTCCTATTGTACTGGGCCAATTTCACCCAGCCAAGTGGTCACACACCTTTTTAGTGCTGCCAGGGCGCCAGCACACCCCTACGCGGCCACCAGGGGCCCCCCGGGGTGCACCCAGAGCCCGTTCTTGTCGCTGCTCATCGCTCGCAGCATTATTTTGTGGATCAGCCAGAAAATATCTCCGCCCGCCTCACCACATGCCTCGCATCTCACTGGGCAGCAACGCTCTCGTCTAGGCTGCACCGGCAGGCCCGTACGCGCTGGTTGGGTGGACTGCCGCTCCGCGGGGGCCACTAGCGTGGTGCTCAGCTCGCTTCGCTCGAGCTGGGGGGAGGGTGCTAGTGGGTGCTGGTGTGGATGGTAGGTGCGCTACCGCGCCAGAATGAGCCAGGGTGCATTATCTCTCGAGCCACCGCTGTTAACCGTCCGTGCACCCCGGTCGCGGTGCCCACCGCAGCAGCTCTCTAGTGAGCACCCAGTAACCACCAGCGCCTCCCAGGGGACCCCCTAGCTCGAGCGGAGCGAGCTGAGCACCACGCTAGTGGCCCCCGCGGAGCGGCATCCCACCCCCCTCCAGTGACTCCTCCACAGTGGGCCTTCCCTTGAATTCCGCATTTTCTTCGCTGCAGCAGCCGTTTTTCACCCAGTAGCCATACCAACCCAGACCTCTCCATTGCCCTACATTCCCCAACCCTCTCCCTCTCCCTCTCTCTCCACTTACGTCTCCCACCCAGTAACACCTCTCTCTCCCTCCAACCACCACCTCTTCCTCTACCCCCACACTCTCGCACCCTCCCGCACCCTCGCTACCCTCGCTATTCCGCGCCGATCGCTCGCTCGCAGCGCTCGCTCGCACTCGCCGGACCCGCTGGCCCCTACGTCACCTCCCGCAACGTTCGCCTGCAGCGTGCTTATTCCTTCCCAATCCTCACAAAAACAAAATCTCCATCATTTTAAGCTTCAGCCTTTCATCCGTGCCAGTTGGCCCTTGTTTTTTTTTAGCGTTTAAAATTTTTCACACCGCCAGTGCCAATTGACACCCCCACCACCTCAGACCCCCACCACTCCGTCGATACACACGCCTGCCGGACCAAATGGTGAACTTTTTCTCCTCTAGAAGGGTACGTACTGCCGGGCCACTACTGTGGAGCCCTGGACCCTGCCTCAGTGACACGCTGAGCAACTGAAACCGCCCCGAGCGACGCTCCGCTGGCGCCTGCCCGGCGAGGGCGACTGCGTCGAGCGTGTCTCCCTGCGGGAGCTGCCTCCTCCCCTGTGAGGGGGCGGTGTGTGCCACTGGTGCACTGTGCCTGTGGCCATCACGGCCCACGCGGAGCTGTGCGCTCGGTGTGATCTCGCCTCCTCCCACTACCCTCTGACCGCCTACTAACACTCCCTATAGAAAGTCGAAAGACAAGGCTTCAACCGCTACACGGATGAGCTAAACCGCTACCAGCAAAACAGCGTGGCGGGCCTCCCCAATACCGGGGCGAGTCGTAGCGACTCGCTCACCAACGGAGCGGGCCTGGCTGCCCTCGCTGCGCTTAGAATGCACTCGCCTCTGGAACAGCAGCAGCCCCAGCAACCACCGCTGCCTTCGTCCCACCACCCCGCCTACGGCGGCCGCTCCAACTCGCTCAGACTGTCTCCCTTGAGGACAAACTCGTTGACCCGCGCCAGCGCCAGCGTCAGCGCTGCCAACGCCGCCAACCGCTCCAATTCGCTCAGAACGTACGTCTACCACCCCAAGGCGTCGTATGTGGCTGGCCAGCCCACACAGGCCCCTCAATCGCCCCGCCAGCAGCAACAACAGCAGCAGCCTCGTCTCAACTCGTTGGGCAGCAACAACTCCATAAAACGAACCTCCTCGCTCCGCACAAACTCGTTGACCAGCCAGTCGTCGCTCCGAAAACGAGTGCCCCCTCAGAGCCACCACCAGCGCCACGCGCTGGAGACGCTCTTTGAGGAGGACGACCTCGCCACCGGCTTGGACGCGGACGCAGAGGGCAACACCATCGTCACCACCAAAACCACCAAAATCGTCGACGCCCAGGGCAGAACGCAGTCCATCACAACCGAGACGGTGCGCATGCTCCCGGACGGGTCCAACATCATCGAGACGAGGACCCGCAACATCTCGCGCACCAACTCGTTGACCTCGGCGCCGCTCCTCCCACCGCCCAACCATCCGCTTCTGCAGCTGCAGGGGCTGCCCCTGGGCCAGCCCCAGGGCGGCTACAGGTCGAACTCGCTACTCTCGCAGCAGGGCTCGGACTACAACTTGATGAAGATAGAGGAGGATCTCCTGAATTTCGACTACAACTACCAGGACGGGCTCGCGGGCCAGCCGCAGCAGGCCGCTCAGCGCCAGCAGGAGAACCGCACGGTGCAGCAGCACCCAGAGAACCACCAGGCCCTCCAGGAGAGCCAAAACGGAGGTGCCCAGAACGGCACCGGCGCCGAAGCTGCGCCCAAGCCGCTCAGAAGCATCCTCAAAAACAGCGCCAAAAACGCCGATCTCGTCCAGGAGAAGTACGAGGACCAGCCCCAGCAGAAACCGGCTCCAAAACCGTTGGCTGCTGCCGCCGCTGCCGCTGCCGCTGCAGGGGTTTCGTCTCCTCCAAGACCGCAGATCGACACCTCCAACAACGCGACCCCCGTGACCGCGCACTCGCCGAGCGATGCGCAGTTCACCCCCATCGAGGGCGAGACATTCTCTGACGCCTTGGAGTCGCTCGACAAACGGAAGTCATTCATAGATGTGTTGGACCGTGCCGCTGACGGCACTGACGCTGCTCACGCTCCTCATCCATACAAGTCGCTAGACCACGGCGAGACCGAGAAATACGAAGAATTAAAGGTTCCTCATGACTCGATAACGCCTATAACGTTACAGCCCTCGCCGGTCTTGACGACCACGAAGAAGTTCGAGCCCCAGCCGCCGCTCCAGCAACAGGCAGTCCAGCAGCACGCTGCGCAGAACCACCAGTTGGCCCTCCAGCAACAGCAGCAGCAACAGCAACAGCAACAGCAGTACCACCACCACCACCTGCAGCAGCACTCGCTGCAGCTGCACCACCCAATCTCAGCCTCCTCATCCATCTCCGGCTCCATCAAGTTCAACGACAAGGTGGAAACCATAGAGTACCCCGCCGCCTTCCCCAAGAAGCAGAAGCTCACTGAAGAAGAAATGTACCAAAAGGCATACGAGGCCGCTAGATTGAAGCTCCAGAACGAACAGAGGGCATCGCCACGCAGTGGGTACGGCGGTGTCTCACCCATCGCCGGCGGACTCGCCTCTTCTGCGTCCCCTCCCAAGTCGCACGACCGCCGGACGATGTCCATCACCTCAAACTTGTCTTCTCTTCTCGACGAGGCCAGACGTAACAAGCGCCAGAATATGCCACCCTCTGGAGGCAGCAACAGCAGTCCATACAACGCCGCCTCTCCCAAATCTCCACACCTCAACTCCAACGAAGTGATCACTGGAGAGGGCGTCAAGGAAGACTACAACTACCAAAACCATCACAAGGATTTCAGTAGGCACTCCATGAGGGGCAGCACTGCCGCTCTGGCCGCTGCAGACTCCTCAAAGCGGAAGGACCGCGCCAAGGAGGAGAAGAAACTCGCCAAGTTGAAGGCGAAAGAAGAAAAGAATGCCCGCAAGGTGGCCGCTAAGGAGGCCGCTGACGCAAAGAAAAGGGCATCCAAGGAAGCAAAGGCTGCCGCCACGCTTGGGGCAGTTGGCGCCAAAAGACCAACCTTATCGTTCTTCAAGAAGCGTCTGGCTTCCTCGATCCACTCGGGCTCCTCCTACACCGCGGCTGACAGCAGCATGGAATACGAAACGCCCAAGGAAGTGGGCAAAGTTGCGCGCACGAGCAGTCGCTCCAATCTGACTGACCCGATCGATGAGACTCCTATCAGCCTGAGCGCATTGTACGGTGATCATCAAGGCGAACACGCGGGACTCGGTCTCAGCAAGTCCAGCGACAACTCGGTGCTTCCATACAGAAGCTCCAGTTCTGGCGCCAGTGCCGGGGCCAGTGCCACTTCGTACTCCAATGCGTCTTCGCCCAAAACCCCCAACGTTGAGCCAATCATTGAAGAAGATGAGGATGAATCAGTCATAGCTCCAGCGGTAGCTTTACCTTCAGTTGCAGCAACAGCAGCAGCAGTTCCAGCAGTAGCAAATGTTGCCGTTCCGGCCACTCCTGAGGCTCCGCTGGTCGCTCCACCACAACAGCTTGAGCGTGATATTAGCTACGATCAAGCTGCTTCCAACGCCACTACAGGCACTTACGATACGACGTTCACGCTGGAGAGAAGTGCTCCCACTATCACCACCTCTGGCGCCGGTGCTGGCGCTGGTGCTGCCTTTGAGCCTCAGTCGCCAGAAAACGAGCACATCGTCCATGTGCCGCAGATCAACGGTGTCAAGAAGAAAAAGAGCAGTATTTTCTCCAAGATCTTGAAGAAGGACGACTCGAAGAACACTTTTGCACCACCAGCATTCCGCTCCAAGGACTCCGATGCAAACTCGTTCACTTCTGAGCATTCTAGAGGCTCTGCTGCTCCTGCTGCAGCTCCAGTGGTCTCAGCATCTCCTGCAGCCGCAGTTACTCTGCAGAAGAAACTTGAACCGGAAGGAGAACCAGAACCAACCGTCAAGTTGGACGAGCGCCTCCCAAAGCATCACGCTTCTGTAATGCCCAGCGCATTATTGGCTGCCAGCATCGCCCATCCATCCACAGAGGGTCCCCTCGACAGCTCCTCGCCAACCAAGAGCATCTTGTCGCCTGGAATTGGCTCTCCAAGCGACGACTCACCACTCAAGTACAGCCCATCTGTCTTAGAGTCCCCAACTATCGAGTCAAAGGATGAGATCCAAATCGGTAAAGCTAACGTCAAATTAGTAGAGATAGGACCAACTCTGCTGAGTGAATTTCAGTCCAAGGATCACGAATCGACAGGTGGTGCGAGCCAGTTAAACACTGGGTCTAAGCCGGACAAGAAAAGCCGTGACCGCGCAGTAGCTGGCAAGGCACCTGTAACCCCCATTCAGCAAAGTCTGCTGAAACACCCTCAGTACCACGTGTCCGATTCGGTTTCTCCTGTGCATAAGCCGATATTGAAATCAGTAGACCCATTGGACCTCGAGCCAAATGTCGAGCCTGCTCCTAGTGAGTACGCAGATGCGCCTGAGGTGTACGAGCCTGATCTCGGCAGACTTGAGGAAGAAATCAAAGAACCTCTGCCTCACCCCTCGGTGATTGACGTAGAGTCTATCCACAACTCGATAGCTGAGAATTTGGAAAACGATGATGGCGCTGTCGCTGACATCGACGATGATGACGACGACGAAGCCAATGAAGGAGACGATGAGTCTATTTTGGACGAGTTCACCAAGAAATTGCGTGCTGCTGCACAAACCGTCAAGACAGATGAGCATGCCGCAGACGAGACTTTCGAGGAGACTTTCGACGAAACGAACGAGGATATTGGTAACGAGCACTACGGTGAAGAATTCGCCGAGTTTGACAACTCCAATGTTCTTGGTGAGATATCACCTGTAAAGGAACCAGAACAAAGATCTGGAACTCCGATAATTGTGGTATCTGATGCAGAAGATGCGGAATCGAGAGCTCAAGACAAGAAGACAGCCGCGGCCACTGCAAAAGCTCCTATTTCTGCTGCTCCAGCGGATGTACCTCTTGACGGTTCGGCAAATGTTGAACCAGCGGAGGTGGCTCAACCACAAACTGGAGAAACTACCTCCTCTTCAAAGGAAAGCTACGCATCTCCAGCGACCGATAACCCCCCAGATGTGGTCTACATCCCTAAGGGTTACGCATCGCCCAGTCCTGCTCCAGACGGCAAAAACTCCGCAGCTAGGCGTCCAGATCCAGTGTTGGCATCTCCAGTGAAAACTTCTACACGTGCCGAGCCAGAGATGATTAATGGTCATCGTAATGGCAGCGGCAAGTCGTCGAAGCACCGCTCGGAAATTCCTGATACTACTGTCTTCTCGCCTACTGACCCACTCTCGGAACCAATCTCAGACTACGACGACTTTGCTCCACCTTCAGCTCCAGCATTTAGCAAGAAAGCTTCTGGCTTGGGGACACCTTCTAGCCACCATGCCGCAGGCAACCTTGACGCAGTGGAAGCGTCGCCAAGATCTGTCCAGTCGGAAACAGACAGCACCAAGAAGTCCAAACTCAAGCACAAGATCTTCAAGTATTTCGTGAACTCCTACGAAAGGTGATGATTCTATTTAATAACAAAAACAAAAAACGACGTATGCTATTTCTGGAATAGGATAGCTGGTTTAAACTATGTATTATTTGCGTTCTGCACACTGCTACTTTAAAAGTATGTATTAATTGTATTTTATTCTCTGTACTCGAAGAGTGGGCATGCTCTTGACTCTGTGTAGGAAGCTTTTGGCTTTGGAGTGTAGCAGCGACACCGAGTAGCAGCTTTTGGCCCTGGTCGCTAGCGAGCTAGCCGACGGTATTGAGACAAGACTCTCAAGGTCTAGGTCTACTGAGGATTGCAGCTGGTAAGCATCCAAGGGGATATGGGGCACTGGAATTGATGCCTGGTACGATGATATGAACGCAAGTCTCACCTTGAAGGACTGGATAAACGTCTTGGAGGGGTGGAAGGAGATACAGGATGAGGATGTACTGGTGGAGTGGCTGGAGCACGGAGGAGACTCATGGCCACTCTCCGGAGGCTCTTTCGACTCAACCGTTGGAAGAGACTCTACTGGGGCTGGGGTTTGAGATTTCGTGCTTTGTAATACCAGCGACTCCTCTTCCTCCTGCTCACTCAAATCGGTGCTGTCGTCGTCACTACCGTCACGCTGAACAATGGAGAATGTAGTCGACTTGGAGACGTCCCGTCTCCGAGGGAGTATCGAACGACCGTGCACTACGGAAAGCTCAAGTCTTGAGAACATGGTGTCGGACCTGGTACCACGTAGGGAAAGGGAATATGGCACCACCCATTGTGCCCTTTGAGCCCGTCTTTGCACAAGGTAGCTACATTTGCACCCAAAAGTGCAGCAACGCCACAAACATATCACGTGACACAACTACTCCAAGCAGTTGCAGAAACCCCCAACCCCACTCGCCAAGAGCCTCCCGCAGGGAACCAAGCCCAACGCAGTTGCCCTCGCCGGGAGGCGCCAGCGGAGCGTCCTACTCGCGGCCCTGCCGGCGGACACGCTACACCGCTCCGCTGGGCCAACTCCGTGGAGGCCACTAGCGTGGTGCTGTGTCTGCTCATCGCCCTGCATATACACCTCATCTCCAGTCACGTGCGCCAGCTGCAAAAAAAACTTCAGAGCGCACACATCTGCGCACCCACACAGGGCGTCTGCGGTGATGCGGTAGGCAAAAATCACCGGAGCATTTTTCTCCAGCACCTGTCTGTTAGGCCCCTCAACACCACCCTCACGCCCCCCAAACACCTACCCAACCATGGAAAACAACCCGGACGGAGGTGAAACCCTCGACGTGTTCCTTTTGGAGGAAAAATTGGCCAAGATCCGCGCCCAGTCCACCTCCAAGCTCGACAACCAGAAGAACTTGGCCATCATCTTGTCGGCTGTGGAGGAGAACATTGTGGAGCAGAAGAACGAAAAGACGCCCGTTGCGTACTTTGTTTCGTTCTTGTCGGTGCTTGACCAGTGTGTGTCCGACGACGCCATCTTGGACGCCGGGCTCGCCGCCAGCACCTCGTACTTTTTGGACTTGATCTTCCCCTTCACACCCAAGGCATTGCTCCGCGCCAAGTTCGGTGAGATCTTGACGAAGCTCGCCCCCGCCTTGTCCAATGCCGACGCCGAGGCCCCGCTCGTCAGACTGACCATTGGCGCCTTGGAAAGCTTGCTTTTGGCCCAGGATCACCAGCAATGGGCCAACGGCTTGGGCTCCTCGCGCGACTCGGTCGGCGCCTCCCCCAAGAGAGCGCTCATCGGGTTGCTCGAACTCTCGTTCGACCCCAGACCCAAGGTTAGAAGAAGGGCGCAGGAGTCCATCAAGACGCTCTTGTCCAACCCGCCAGCCTCGCCGTCGCCCACCCACGTAGCCGCGCCCTTGTGTGCCGAGATCGCCATGAACAGACTCAGCCAGCTCATGCTGGAGCACAAGGGAAGCGCTGGTGCTGCCGCTTCCTCCTCCTCCTCGCAAAAGTCCAAGAAGGGAGGTGCTGCTGCCGCCGCCAAGTCCGCCGGCGCCGCCGCCGCTGGTGCCGCCCCCGCCATCATACACAACTTACAACTCATTTCCGCCATAACCTCCGCCAACGCGTGGCCCTCGGCCCTCATCGGCCAGCTCTGCGACGTGCTCCTCGAGGTGTCCAAGACCTCGGACCAGTACTTGGTCTCGCTGGCCTTCTCGGCGTTCGAGGGCCTCTTCCAGTCCATGACCAACGAGATCGACTTGGACAAGTTCACCACCGTGTTGGACGTGATCTTTGACTTGAAGCCCTCCGTCAACGACTCGCACTTGGCCGCCTCGTGGCTCGCCGTCGTGGCCAAGTCCTTGGAGAGCTTTGCCAGTCTCTCGCCCGTCGAGTGCCTCAAGAGACTCCCCGCCGTCTTCCCCATCATCGCGCTGTTCCTCCTGTCGGACCACAAGGACATCTACCTGTCCGCCTCGCAGTGTCTCATCGCCATCGTCACCTCCACCATACCAGACCAGTTCTTGCTCCAGCCCACCGCCTCCAACGGCGTCACCGCAGAGCAGTACGAGCTCGTGGACGACGCCATCACCTTCTTGGGCCAGCAGACCGAGACCGAGCTCCTCTCCATCAAGTACCAGCATGCCACCCTCGAGGTGTTGGAATTCATCACCGCCACCATCTTGAAGTTGCGCTCCAGAAGCAACCCCGACTTCTTGGCCAGTGTCGAGATTGTCGGTAACTGGAGAACGGACGAAACGGACCGCTTCCCGCACAACAAGCAGGCCGAAGACTTGGTCGGTGCCGCCATCTCCGAGTTGGGCCCGGACGTTGTGTTGTCCATCCTCCCCTTGAACTTGGACGCCTCCACCAGCACCGGTCCCGGCAGAGCGTGGTTGTTGCCCCTCTTGAGAGACAACGTGCGTTTTGCCAACTTGAACTTCTTCAAGAACTCCATCTTGCCCTTGGTCCCCGTCTACGAGGCCAAGCTCACCACGCTGTCCTCCGTGCACAACAAGATCTTCCAAACCATCATAGACCAGATCTGGTCGCTTTTGCCCCACTTCTGCGACTTGCCCAAGGATTTGACCGCAGCCTTCGACGACAAGTTTGCTGCGCTGTTGTCCGACTTGATGTACAGCAACGTCAACCTCAGAGTCCCCATCTGCCACGCCTTGAAGCTCTTGGTCGAGTCCAACGTGGCCTTCAGCGAGGGCGCCTTGGCCGACGACTTGCTCATTCAGGAAGAGTTGCTGATCGAGCAAGCAGGCAAGAACTTGGAGTACTTGGGCGCAAAGGCCGGTAACTTGTTGAGTGTCTTGTTCAACGTGTTCTCCTCCACCGTCCCCGGCTCCAGAAACTTTGTCTTGGAGACCATCGATGCATACTTACAAATCGTGCCCAAGGCAGACTTGGAAGCCACTTTCAACAAGGTTTGTGGCTTGTTGAAGAACGCCATGGACGAAGAAGCCGCTGCCGCTGCTGCTGCTGCCGGCTCTGCTTCCAAGGGGAACAACAAGAAGAAGAAGGATGACGACACCAAGCTCAGTGCCACCATGTTGGACTTGGTGGTTGCCATGGCCAAATACGTGCCACAGTCGTCCCACAACGCGCTTTTCTCCATCTTCTCCACGACCGTGTCGCTTCCTAACGACTCGCTCCTCCAAAAGAGATCCTACAGAATCATCACTAAGCTTATGGAGACCGAAGTGGGAACCCAGTCCGTGCTTCAATTCATTGGAAACATCGAAGAAGTGTTGGTTGCTACCACCGAACAGACCCACACCTCTGCCAGAGCCTCCAGACTCACTGCCATTTTGGCGCTTTTGACTGTTCTTCCCTCGTCGGACCTTCATTTCATTCCAGCCATCTTACAGGAAGTGATCATGTCTACTAAGGACGTGAACGAAAAGACCAGAGAGTTATCCTACCAAATCTTGATTGCTATGGGTCACAAGATGGCCGAGGGCGGTATCGTTGAGAACGGGAAGGTTCCAGGCTTCGACCCAGCCACTCCATCGAGCGAAGCTTCTTTGACTGAATTCTTCACTATGGTTAGTGCTGGTTTGGCTGCACAGACCCCGCACATGATCTCTGCCACCATCACCGCGGTTTCGTGCCTTGTCTTTGAGTTCAAGGACAAGTTGCCCACCGACGTCTTGTTGGAAATCTCGTCCACCGTGGAATTGTTCTTGACCCACAACTCCAGAGAAATCGCCAAGTCCGCCATTGGTTTCGTCAAGGTTGAAGTCTTGAGTCTTCCAGAGGAAATCGTCAAGGCCAACTTGAACGAGCTTCTCTCCAAGCTCATGAGATGGTCTCACGAACACAAGGGACACTTCAAGTCCAAGGTGAAGCACATTTTGGAAAGATTGATTAGAAAGTTCGGTGTCGAGCTCATTGAAGCCAACATTCCAGAAGACGACAGAAAATTGGTTGCAAACATCAAGAAATCGAGAAGCAGAGCAAAGAGAAGAGAAGAAGAAGAAGAAGCCGGCGCTGCAGCCGACGGAAAGAAGACCACTGGCTTTACATCTGCCTACGAAGAAGCCTTATACGACTCAGACGAATCCGATGACGAAGAGGATTCCACCCAACAATCCAAGGGCAAGAAGCAGGGCAAGGCCAACCAATTCATCTTGGAAACCGGCGACGAGCCATTGAACTTGTTGGACCGTCAAGCATTAGCACACATTTCCTCGTCCAAGCCAAAGAAGTTTGGCAAGAAGGATCTTGCTGCAAAGACCAACTTCCAAACCAAGGACGGTAAGTTTGTGTTCAGAGAAGGTGACAACGAAGAAGAAGACCCCTTGGCAGCATCCAAGGGCTCTGGTATCGATGCCTATGTGGACGCTATCAAGCAAGCTCCAGTCAGGGGCCAAAGAAACAAGATGAAGTATAAGAAGTCCAAACAAGAAGATGATTGGTCGGACGACGAAAATGAGACTGTTTCCAGAAAGTCTCAACCCCAGCCTAAGAAATTCTTGGGCAAGGGTAGCATTTCGAAGCCAAAGCAGAAGTTCAAGGCCAGAAAGAAGCTTTAGGAGAGTCGCATTAGTCAGAGCATTTAGTTTATTTGTATAATAAGAATTTGATATTGAAAGAACTTGAGATGTAAGAGAAACCAGAAAAAAAAAAAACAGAAAACAGGTACAAAAAGAAAGCCGGACGTACTGGCAGTTGAATGACTCTTGCATATTAGCAACCATAGAAGTGGTGGGTTGGGCTCAGAAATGGAGAAAGCAGAGTGAAATCTCCATGGTTAGGCCGTGTGGGCCAACTACGTCATTCAAGCATCTGCAATGATGCTCATGAAGATTCTATGCAGTGTGGATGTTGAGTTCTGCAGCAGTCTAAATTTAGAATTTTAAAGTTTCAAACCTTGAAATTCAGCTTAACGTGGGTGTACAGGTTTGACTTTATGGCTAATAAAACTGTTCAGAGACAAATTTCTTGGAGTTTGGGTATTGGAGAACATTGTCATCCCAATCCATGGAGATTGGTGACTATTTTTGAACTGGGGAAACGGAAGCACGGTTCATTCGTAGCTAGTCTTTTGTAGAGAGGAGACACTTTGGCGCGACTAATGAAAGATTGAATTATACTTACGTTCTACCATAATGAAGCAGAATATATTTTCTTAGCTTCCAGAAAATTTCCATTTCTTATATATAGTATTACTGTAACGTACGTACGCCCTTATTGCCAGTAGTATGAAAGTACCCATACCCACCAGTTCACTCTGTGCTTTTTGTAAAACCTCTGTTCAGTTGTACGGGTAACTCGAGTGGTGTTTTCCGGAAACGCATCGGTTATGCACGTTGTTCAAATTAAAGATGCAGCATTGCAGCAAAAAGCTAGAAAAAATAATTTTGATCAGATAAACGAGTGAAATTGGCCCAACCGCAGTGGAGTGTGTGTGGAGAACAGGCTACGGTCTACATAGTACGCTTAGTCACGGACTAAGCCCCAAAAAACACCATTTTTACGAGAAAGTACGTAGTCAGTGAAGAAATTGCAGCATGGAGGTGTCAGTAATAGGGGCTAGAGGAGACAGAAAACTAGTGAAACCAAGAATATGGGGTAACTCAATCTGTGATAATTTTAGCACAGAGGGTGGCAGAGGTTGCCGTCTTAGCGGACTTCGAGCAGCAAGGGTCCTACTTACACGTACTTTCATGGCATGCAAGGATCGATTGATCCGATTCCATTTGGCCCGGAACAGAGGCTGGTAAGAGGTCTGCATTTCGCTCGCCAATGGTGCTTCATACCCCAAGATCCCGTCTCTTCATTTACTCTATTCTTTCAGACCTTCAGTGTCGTACACGAACAACCAATGCCGTGGAAGGGACAGGAGCACACACCTGTAAAAGAAACTCATCCGGAGGTGCACGTTATTTTCCAGGATCATTCATCTGAAGAGTTTTCTTGGTATTGGTGGTTGATAAATATAGAACAACTTTTTTGCAACACACAATTCTCAACCTGGTCCAATTGAAGGGCAACAAATGGCCCCTATCTAGACTGCAAGTATTGGAGATACTAGCTGGTGGACCGGTTCCACGTGTGTAGCCAACATCATAAAACTCGTATCTTCAGGGCCCTTTTTCGCATTTCTCTGGAACTGATACGAATGTTTACCAACATGCATGCACTTTAAGCACCTCGCATCTAAAAATATGATATTATTAGGTGTTGCATCAAAAATAGAAAAAATTTAGTGCATTCATTGCATCACATCTTCTATGCTTATGCCCCACACATATATTACCACTGGGATATTAATGCATCATTATGTGAGCTCAAATGGTATATAAAGACACTGAATACTTCCCGTTTACGACATCCTCTCTCATCTCTTACTCATCAGTTTTCTTTAACACCATCTTCCACAATATGAAGTTTTCCTCATTATCTCTTTTAAGCATTGTCGCAGTTGCAAATGCAGCCAAACAGTTCGGCCTCCTCACTCTTCACTCAGGAACGTCGTTCCAATTCCAGAGTGTCAGTACACTTGACAATGGTGATTTAGGAATTGTATCAAGTACTGACGGCAAGTTTGTTTTAAACGACGATGGAAGCTTGTTGGACTTCAACGGTAAGCAAGTTGGCACCACATCTTCCGGTATTGTTACCTCCAGCGATCAGAAGCAGCTGGTCTCTACTGATTTCGGTCTCGATGGCGATGACTTGACTTTTGGTGGCAAGCAAATTTTCGTAGCTTGTCCCAATGCCGACAAAAATGGATACCTTCTCTCCGTGGGGAGCTGCGATGGATCAGTGGGTATTGTATTGAGAGCAACAGATATTGCCGATGTCACAGTTACGCAGCCACCACCACCACCACCACCACAAGGAAACGATTGTCCTTCATTTGCCATTCAAGCCAGTAGTCCAGGCACAAGATTCGACTGCAACTCTATCTTCAAGGTAGATTCACATCCTCACGTCTTCTCTGTTGGAGGAAATGAAGGTGTCTCACTCGTTGTAACCTTCTACTCTGATGGCACTTCCTTATTTGACACTACCGGTAGAGGCGTCTACGTCGACCCAAGCACCGGCGAAGTTGGAAATGTCGACCCTTGGGGTCAGCAACTGGCAACCAAGGGATTCTCCATTCTGGGAGATCACTTGGTGTTTAACGGCGACAGCTGCTTCTACGCTTGCCCATCTGGCGGTGACAGATTCTCCTTGTCGAAGAACTCTTGCATTGGTGGTACTCAAATTTCCTTGGTTCCTTCCTATGTCCAGACATATTAGGAGCAAGCATATACCTTATGACCCACAACATATTGAATAACTTTTACACTTTATACCCTACTTTTCATAACTCTTGTTCAAATAAACAAAAAGATATAAGGGGATCAAATCCCTGGTAAAGAAAAGTGACAATTGTAGAATTTCTAACCGCAAAAAAGTGCGAGACGTGATATTGGATTCCCCAACTTTTTTTGTACTAGGTGTAAAGGTTGAAGGTCACGAAAGAACGGCTGGAAGAAAGGAACAACGTTTTCAACTGTGTAGGTGGTGTGTGTGACTGTCAAAAGCCGTGCTGCCCAGACTTCTAGCCGTAAATTATATTACACTTTTGAGATTCCACTGAGATTGTTTTGTGCTAGCCTAACTTTAAACTTTGTTCTATCGTAAATCCATCTGTTATATCTAGACCTAAACGATGTAAATACCAAGCTAAACCACCTATTATTAGATCGAGTATAAATAAACGAAAAAGAAATGGCAGGTTCCTAGCATTTAAAGTTCCAGTGGTACAAAACTGGTAGGTGTACGGGCTAAAGCCTACACAGAGCTTCTTTATGAATATTTCTTGGAACCTATCAATAAGCATACGAAGTTAAAATTTTTTCTTGAGTATGAATAAAAATAAGTAGCCCGTTTGACACAAAGAGAACCTGCTTGCCTAGGTGGGGAGGGAGTGTCTTGCTAAGCGTAGATGGGTATAACCCATTCGTGGACATTTGGGCTGTCAAGTAATTCTGTGAAGGAAGACTTCTCAATTGATGGCTAGTGAGTTCGCAGCATCAACTATAAAGGTAATTTTCATGTAAGGGAAGGCCCGTTTCCGTTGCAACTAGGTTAGCCGGCCGCCAAAGCCTCCTTGTAAAATGCTAATGGAGGTTCCACACAGTCTAATTTAAGGTTTGACTTACCGCGATATGCATGAATGCGCACCGCCTTACCAAAACAGATGTGTTGCAAAAATAGATGGTGCAAAAAAAAAAAAAAGCGTATAACGTTCAGCAATATGAAAGGCACACTTTCAATACTGACCCCACACGTTTAGGAGTATGAAGTGCCAAGCTTACATAGTTGACTCTGGGGTATATAAGAGACGGTGTTTTTGCAAGTTTGGGAATTGCTTGAATTGATAATCAACACTCTCTACTCTACAAGGATAGCAGACAATGAAGTTCACTTCCTTCTCTATCTTTTCCATTTTGGCCATTGCTAATGCCGCTCAGCAATTTGGCCTTTTGACGTATCATTCCGGTTCAATATTCCAGGCGCAAAGTGTAAATACACTTGATGATGGTGACCTTGGACTTGGATACTTTACTAAAGGCAAGTACACCTTGCACTCAGATGGTACATTGCTCGGCTACACGGGCCAGCCCATTGGCATTACTGACGCAGGCGTCGTAAGTGCTAGCAACAAAAAGGAACTGGTTTCAAAGCATTTTGGTCTTAACGGAGACGTCTTGACCTTTGGAGATGCTCAAATTTTCAAGGCATGTCCAAATGCCGACAGAACCGGATACGTTCTCTCTATCACAGGTTGCGAAGGTTGCACTGGTATTGTAGTCAAGGCTGTCGATATCGTTTCTGTTGGAGACCCACCTGTTTTCCAATATGGATCGCAAAAGAGAGACACAAATGGTGCAGAAAAGCAACCACAAGACACTAAGGAACCTCAAAAGGAACCACAAGATGTGCCAGAAAACCCACAACAACCACCTCAGGAACCACAACCCAAGCCACAGGAACCCAAGCCAGAAGAACCAAAACCACAGGAACCCAAGCCACAGGAACCAAAGGACCCAAAGGACCCCAAGGACCCAAAGGATCCAAAGGACCCAAAGGACCCCAAGGACCCAAAGGATCCAAAGGACCCAAAGGACCCTAAGGACCCACAAGACCCCAAGGATCCAAAGGACCCCAAGGATCCAAAAGATCCAAAAGACCCTAAGGACCCCAAGGACCCACAAGACCCCAAGGATCCAAAGGACCCAAAGGACCCAAAGGACCCAAAGGACCCAAAGGACCCAAAGGACCCAAAGGACCCAAAGGACCCTAAGGACCCCAAGGATCCAAAGGACCCAAAGGATCCAAAAGATCCAAAAGACCCTAAGGACCCCAAGGACCCCAAGGATCCAAAGGACCCAAAGGACCCAAAGGACCCAAAAGACCCTAAGGACCCCAAGGACCCCAAGGACCCAAAAGATCCAAAGGACCCCAAGGACCCAAAGGATCCAAAAGATCCAAAGGACCCCAAGGACCCAAAGGACCCTAAGGATCCAAAAGATCCAAAAGATCCAAAAGATCCAAAAGATCCAAAAGATCCAAAAGATCCAAAAGATCCAAAAGATCCAAAAGATCCAAAGGACCCACAAGACCCTAAGGACCCACAGGAACCCACTGATCCTTCAAAAGAAGTCCCACCTACTGAAAAACCACCAACCGAGCAACCACCAACCGAGAAACCACCAACCGAGCAACCACCAACCGAAAAACCACCAACCGAAGAACCAACAAAGGAGCAGCAACCACCAACACAAGAAGTACCACAAGTATGTTACCCTTACCCACCTACTGAAAAAGTGGATCCAAAGCCAGTTGAGCCACCAATCGTGCCACCAATCGTGCCACCAAAGGAAGGTGAGACTAAGTTTGCAGTCATCTCATGGCTCCCAGGTACCAAGTTCGACTGTGTATCTATCCTCAGAGTTGAATCGCACCCTCATGTTTATTCAGTTGGCGGAACTGTGGGCGACAACGTTGTTTTCAACTTTTACTCTGACGGCACTTCATTATTTGACCAGTTTGGCAGAGGCGTATACGTCAACGACTCAGGCGAAGTTGGAGAAGTCGATCCATTTGGAACACAGAAGGCTACCCCCGGATTCACAGTCAAGGACAACACCGTTTACCTCAATGGCGACAGTGCCTTCTGGGCTTGCCCATCTGGCGGCGATAACTACTCGTTATCCAAGAAGACCTGTTACGGAGGCACGCAATTCACTTTACGTGCTACTTTCCTTCACTAAGGTTAGCAGCTATTTTTAGTTTCACGACCCTGGGAGGACAACTCCCCTAGGTCATAGTACTTCCAGTACTATCTTTACGTTATTTTTTTTTTTTTTATTCCATTTCATTTCAGTTCTTTCTTCGTCATTCAGCTACCGTTTTCCACCGAACAAAGCGAATGCAACCCCATTGTTTCAAAAATAAATATTTCGTCCTTCTATGAATAGATTCAGCATTGTAGTAGGCCATCTGCGGGCCACCCACGTTCGCAACCAGATGGCCTTGTTTGGGATACACGCTGGACCAAACAAGAGCAGCTTCGGCAACCCACAGCTCAGAGCACTAGGCAGCAAAGCACATGCAGCAGTACTAAAAATAAAGCAATAACACCGATTCACAAAAAATTTAGGCACCCGTGCCGAATCTGGGGAACCCAGGCGAGAGAAGAGGAGGGGAGGGACGAAACACCGTCATGACCCATCACCACAGGACAGGGATCTTGCTGCAGCAGCCTTGTCAACGTTACCGCCAACGACCAAAAAATTTTACGCCGTACGATATACCCGAGATAATAGTCAGAGGCTTAATGGGAAAAAATTTTTCCATCTTCTGCTTCTTCCATAGACTCCTATCCCATTCGCTGCAACCCCTATGTCCCAAACAGGGTGATTTCGATGTCAACCAAATAATATTCTCTATACGACAGTTGCCGTATTAAGCATATCATAAACAATCGCAATCTATTGTGTTTGCAATATTTTGACAAAAATTTTTCAATGTCCGCTATTATGCCGCCTCTAAAATTAGATATTTTGACGGATTTATGACGTAATTGATTGTTCTTGTACGTTGGATCGTTCTTCGCTCGGAAAAAATTGTCACTTTTTAGGCTGCCGGGAGTTTGCGCGGCCGTTCCCCCAGTCGCAATCGATTGTTGGCACGGGCTTTAGCGCAGCATGTGCGGGTCCGTTTCATGTAATCTAAAAATTTTTCACACAATCACGCTATCCCGTCGTACTTCTGTATTTTTGGAAACAATATCACCAGGCCAGGATAATGGCAAGCGATGGGGCCTATCAGTAGCACTGGTGCCCAGTACGGGCGAGTCAGCTTTTCGCCTGATCGGAGGCTTTGTCTTTTGCGGGTGGAGAGGGGGCTCCCTCCCATTGTGGTGAGATGGAGGAGAGTTCGCTGTTTTTTTTGAATGGGTGATTATTTTCTGCGTCGTGCTTCTTATTTTTCCCGCACTTTGCAGGGCATACGACGACGCACCAAAATCACCCACTCACGCCCTCCCCCCCCAATAATCAAAAACCCAAAAGCAAATGCCGAGCACCACACCCAAAATAAAGTTAAGGTATTATTACACGTGTGGAAGCAATCTACGGCAAGAAAGGCTAAAACGCCGAAGCGACAGAAACGCAATGCCAAGATGCCAAAAATATGATGCCCCTGCCGCTCCTGCTGCCACCAAAAGGGATCGCAGTATGGGGTATCGCTTCGGGGTAGCTTCGAGTTTTTCCATGATCACTTTTGTCGTGCCAGGGCTACGTATCGTGCATGAGAAACTCTAATTATAGAAGCATGCAGCTAAATTGCAAAAAATTTACTAATGAGCCATTCATTACATCATCGGGGGGCCATTTGGGGTAGGCATCTCCACGGGTTTGGGGCCGCCTGCTCGGTATATATAAAGGCGGTCCGCGATCCTCGAGTTGCCACTTTTCAATTCTCTTTCTCTATCAATCAACGAACTCTTTACTTGATTAATACCCACACAACACACAACACACACAAAAAATGAAGTTATCCGCCACCTTATCCCTCTTCACCTTGATGTCCATTGCCGCCGCTGACAAGACCTTCGGCCTCGTCACCGTCAACTCTGGCTCGTCCTTCCAATTCCAAAACGTCGTCACCAACTCCAACGGTGACCTTGGTCTCGGCTCCTCCAACTCCGACACCTTCACCTTGGAAGACGGCGGCTTCTTGGTCGCCACCAACGGTAACGCCGTCGGCATCATCGACGGCGGTGTCGTCAGTGGTACCTCCGCTCAACACACCGTCTCCAAAGACTTTGGCCTCGACGGCTCCGACTTGACCTACAAGGGCAAGCAAACCTTCAGAGCCTGTCCAAACTCCGACAAGAGCGGCTACCTCATCTCCGTCGACGACTGTACCGGCGGTACCGGTGTCGTCTTGAGAGCCACCAGTGTCTCCGACGTGCCAACCCCAGACTTCCACGCCCAGGCCTCCCTGGCCCCAGCCCCAGCTGCTCCAAAGTTCGACAGCGCCAAGCCATTCGGCATTGAAACCATCCACTCCGGCTCCAAGTTCCAATTCTCCTCCGTCAACAAGGTCGACTCCCACCCACACGTCTTCTCCGTCGCCTCCGACCAAGGCAAGTCTGTCATCTTCACCCTCCAAAAGGACGGTTCCTTGAAGGACCAAGACGGTACCGCCGTCTACGTCGACCCATCCACCGGTGAAGTCGGTTCCGTCGGCTTGCAAGAAAAGGCCTCCACCGGCTTCTCCGTCTCCGACTCCGACTTGGCCTACAAGGGCAACAGCACCTTCTTCGTCTGCCCATCCGGCGTCAACGAGTACTCCTTGTCCAAGAACGACTGTGAAGGCAGCACCTTCGTCGTCTTGCACGTCAACCAACCAGTCAGCAACTAGGTTTGCCTCTAAGGGGAAAGAGAAAATTGCATAAAAAATTTCATCATACCTTTTCATTTCTACATCGCTTCCCATTTAATTTCGCTGGTCTTTAGCTAGATCTCTTACTCATTAATGTTAATACATGTCATTTCATTACTTCTGTCCCTTGTAGCAGCCTGCTGGCGACGCTCCGCGGGCGCCTGCCCGGCGAGGGCGACTGCGTCGAGCCTGGTTCCCTTCGGGAGGACAACGCAACGAGCGCAGCGAGCTGAGCACCACGCTAGTGGCCGCCACGGAGTGGGATGGGCGTGCCGCCGGCAGGGCTGCCAGTCCCGCCTACCAACTCGTGCCAGGCAACACAGTAGCACGTAAGCACATAGTACCCTTTCTTTTTCTATTTTGTTAATGCACCCCTCCTCAATACCCACGCTCTGCTCCTAAAACTCCACGGCTCCTTACTCAACCCACCCAAACCCTCTCCTCTTGCACTACGACCCCGTAAGTGTGCTGCCTCTAGTTGGACCCACCGCTCGATTTTGCAGCCGCCAGTCCTACACATAAAAATCGTGCGCCGGCCAAAAACACATTTTTCAGTCCGCCATAAAAAAAATTCATCACTGCCTGCACCACAAACCGCCTAGTCGTCCTTCTCCACTAGCCTGACCCCTGACACGATGCCGGTAAAGATTAGATTAGCTCGTTTCGGAAGAAAATTCCAGCCCTTATATAACATAGTGGTCGCCAACCAGAGGACGGGCCGCAACAAGTTGCCCATAGAAGTCCTCGGAACGTACGACCCGACGCCAGTGCCATTATCTCCCCAGGAGAAGTTGAGCGGGGTCAGACCATACAAGCACATCGAGCTTGATTTCGACAGATCCAAGTACTGGTTGGGTGTGGGCGCCGAGTTGTCGGACCGTGTCGCGTTTCTCTTCAAGAGAGCCGGCTTGATCCCCGAGCAGTGGCCCAAGCCCTCCAAGTTGACGCAGCACGTCAAGAAGCCCGAGGTGGCAGCTCCAAAGGTTGTTTTCGAGGAGCAGAAGGAGCTCATCAGACCCAGAGACTTGTAAGCGCCGTAGGGTGACCAGGAGGGGACGGGCCACCGCCCTCTCCGCCCCTCCCTCCCAAGCATTTCGTTCCACAACAACAGGCCCCCACGGGCCGATCCACCAGCACAGGCTGTGCATGGCCCCGCTCATATTCGGGAGCCGGCGCAGCCAAACACCTTTTCACACTGAAAAACTTGTATATATACTATTTAGGGTGCACTTTACATACGAATACTAAGGACAGTACCGTTTGACCAATCGGCCCGCTCGCTAGCAGGGCGCCCGCCAGACTCATTTCTTGGCCTTCCTAGCTGTAGACTTCTTCTTAAACTTGCTGGCGATGTTTGTAAGGGAGAAGCTCCTCCTCTTGGGCAGTAGCGTGGCAGCAGCGCCAGTCGACACCTGATCACGTGACGAGTCACGTGTAGCAGTGGAGTTTGGGGCTGCACTCGTGAGTGGTGTAGTAGTAGCAGCAGCAGCAGCAGCTGCTGCATCGACGGTGGCCGTGGTGGTGGCGGTGGCAGCGCTAGCGACGAGATCTACCCGAGTCTGCTGCAGCTTGTCTTGCCCTGCTCCCGCTACACTGGCGGTTGCACGGGGGCCACGGCCAGCCGCTGCCTGCGCGTTGTGGTAGTACTTGCGGCAGAAAATGAGCCTGTTGATATCCAGCACGAGCAAGCACACCTCGCTTGTCAAGGCGCCCTGCAGCTTGAGGATTTCATCTCTGAGCTGCTCAAGCGATGCAATCTCCTCCTCCACTGCAGCCATCTCGGCCGGCCGGGTGTCGTTCATGGCCTCGTCGTGCCAGTACTTGAGGAAGGAGCGCACGTGAACAAACTTGAGCATGCTGCGGACGCAATTTGCAGCCAAAAACTTGGCGCACAAGAACCGGAGCATGGCGAGGTCTGGCACGCCCACGGCTAGGAGCTTTTGTATACAGAGCTCGTACTTTGTACCCGGGTAAGTGGTCAAGGTGGTTTTGAAAATCTTCTGCTTTTCTCTCAGGGTGGCGTATTTCGCTTGCAGGCTGTTGTCCCCGCTGCCCCTGGGGTGCTGTGCCGCGAGCGTGTACAACTTGTCGATGATTTCAATCTTGAAGGCCGTGGGGACGGCAAGTGTGAACTCTTGAGCGATATGCGGTGGTAGAAGGTTCGAAAGCGCTCCGTCGGGGTCGATGGCGCCGTCCTCGCGGAACGTGCTGCGGAGATACCACTGCTCGCTGCTCATCCCCAAGAGGAGCAACAGGAGGTCCCTGAAGTGGCCAAACTCGCGGTCGCCCAAGTCGTCCGCGTGCCACTGCTCGACGATGCTCGAGTCCAAGAACGACCCGATCAACACTCTGCCCACCAACTTTGTCATTTTGGGGCGAAGAAAGCCAACTAGTGTGAGCAAGTGGCGCTGGTCCTTCTGGGCCACCGCAAGCAGCTTGTGCACGAGCTCCAAGAACTGCGCCACGGCCTCGCAGGACTCGCTGTAGTTGAAGGGAGCCTCGTCGATGAGGTAAGTCATCTTGGCGAAGAGATACCCGAGGTCCACTTTCTCCTGGTAGACGGCCCTGAAGGTTTCGAGCGGGTAGTTGAGGGCAAAGTGCTCACCGAGAGCCGCTTTCGGAAACAAAGCGTCATCAATACTGGACTTACTGGGCATATTGGCAGCCGAATTGGTGGACATGTTGGTTACTACGAGACTAGACACTCACTATACGCTTCTATAGGGCACTCTAAGGGGAGGATACAAGACACTACAGCAGCGGCTAGAGGGCAGTTCCTTCGCGGCCACGCTGCGTTGAGAATTTTTGCAGCCACAAATGCGACTGGCGGGCTGTCGCAAATTTGCGGCCATTGTCGCGACTCTTTTGCTGCCACAAACGGGTGGGTAGCGGGCGCGACGCTACACCGCTCCGCTCGGGCCACTCCGTGGAGGCCACTAGCGTGGGGCTGTTCCTCCCCGGAGGGGAGCTGAGCTCGACGCAGTCGCCCTCGCCGGGCAGGCGCCAGCGGAGCGTCGCCAGGCACCGTGTGCCGTGCGGCCAGGCCGCTGGCCGCCACCGGGTGGGGGTGCTCTACGGGCTACAGCGCGTGCGGAAGAATAAATTCGTTTATGGCTACTTATACAAAGAGAGCTAAGCTAATAACTCCGATTTTACAGCGGGCACGCTTAATCGAATAAACCGAATCCCATGTCATCGTCTTCAGATTCTTCAGCTTCGGCTTCTTCTTCGGCGGCTGGGGCAGCGGCGTCGGAGGAGGCGGCGGCGGCAGCTGGGGCAGCGGCAGCGTAAGCTTCTGGGTTGGCTAATCTGTCCTTGATGGCTTCGGAACCTTCGAAGGTGTAGTCGGTGGCGATGGATAAGGCCAAGACGTTCTTGTAGTGGTTGACGACGGAGTGGCCGACAGATGGCAAGGTTGGGTAGCCGACAGCCAAGGAGATGGAGGCGATGACGTTGATGGCGGAGACAAAGTGGCCAACCAACTCGTCGTCGGTGATGTCCAAGATGGAGGATGGGAAGACCTGGCCGTTGTCGTAGACTTGGACGACGGTCATACCGTAGGTGAACGGAGAAATGTTCAACATGTTCAACAAGGTGGTTTCGGATGGACCAACCTTTTGGTTGGCTTCGACAACCTTGACGTCGGAGACAATTTCAATGGTACCTCTGGCAATCTTGGTTGGGACACCAAGGGCTTGGAAGAAGGAGGTCTTACCTGGTTCCATACCGGTGTTACCGGCTGGAATCCAGACGTCCTTTGGAGCAACGGCACCGGCTCTGGCTGGAGCGGCGACAACGTTGGAGACGATGGTGTCTCTGATGGTCTTCAAGTCGGCGTTGGTGAAGATGAAACCAACGTTACCTCTGATGAAAGGCAACAACTTTTCGAACTCTGGCAAGTCAGAGAGGAAGCCTCTGAGGGCTCTTCTGACCATGGTGTTCTTACCCATGAGGACAGTAGCGTCGTTTCTCAAGGCCTTTCTGATCTCGTGCATCTGTTGGGAGGAGACATTGTCAACACCAACAACGAAGATAGACTTGTACTCTTCTAATAACTCTCTCAACTTGGAGAAGTATTGAGCTTTCTTTTCACGGATACCACCCATTTCGACTTGTGTATAATTAAATTTGATCTGACGATAGGAATTTAATGGTTCTATGGAGCAAGAGGACCAAGACAAGAAGAAGGCGTGCTGACTGCCGCTGCTTTTAGTGTGCGCCGGGAGGAGGAGCGAGTGCTCTGCCAGGAGGATGGGCGCCAGTCCGCACTGCGACTGGTGCTGCCCTGGCGAGGACTGCATGCAGCGCGAAAAATCCGAAAATTTTTCATTCCCTCGCTTTTTCTTTGAGGCTGGGGCTGCAGCCCTAGCGGTCACGTGGGAAGGTTGCAAAATACAAGCTGCAAACTACACGGTGGGTGGTGGTGTCGAGGGCCACTGGGGGCGACGCTCCGCTGGCGCCTGCCCGGCGAGGGCGACTGCGTCGAGCCTGGCTCCCCTGCGGGGAGGGAAGGGGGGCCGAGCGCAGCGAGCAGAGCACCACGCTAGTGGCCTCCACGGAGTGGATGGGCGGGCCCCCGGCGGGGCTCCCTACATGACTGCTGGTGGTGCAGCGTGCTACTGGTGGTGTGTCTAGGTAGTGTCTATTTAGTTCATTACAAACCCATATCTTCGTATCCGGAGCTGACGAAGCAGTGCTTCAAGTACTCCTTCCAGATTTCCTCGAGCCTGGGGTCCTCCGTTTTGTCGCCGCTCTTGTCCTTGTTGGCGTTCTTCTTCTTCTTCTTTTTGTGCTTCTTCTTCTTACCGGCGGTCTCTGCAACAGCCTTGAGGGGCTTGCCCAACCGCCTGCCGAAACTCAACCACTCGTCGACGGTCAAGTTTTCCATTTCGTAGTCCTTGTCGTCGGTGTGGTACTCGATTTCGTAGGCAAACTCCTTCTCGCCGGCGTTGATGCTCTTCAAGTCCGCGTAGTACGCCACGTACCGCTCCGGCGTGAAGAGCTGCGGCGTGTAGGCCGGGCCGAGAGGGAGCCCCTTGGGCATCTTGGGCGGGAACGTCTTGTCCTTTTTGAAAATCGTCACCATGTCGTCCATGGCGGCCATTTTGTCGGTGGACTCGGCGGCTGCGAGCTCCGCCTGCTCGTCGAGCTTCTCGTTGGAGTCGATGAGTGCCTCCAAGCCGGCGAAGAAGTCGTCCCAGGGCGCGTACTGCACGTTTGCCGGCGAGTTGATGGACTCGGCCAAGCCCGTGATGTTGTACTCCCACACCCGCAAGCCAGAGTTGAAGGTGGGCACCACGCTCGCGGTGACGTGCGCCAACCCGTACCGCTCCGAGTGCTTTCCGGACTTCTTCTTCTTCTTGATGGCCGCGTAGTAGATCTCACGGAGACTGGCGAGGTAGTCAACCTTGTTGTGGGGCACACCGCCCTGGACGGAGAACGAGGGGGCGAACAGCGACGCGGGCTCGTGCCCTGCAGAGTCGTAGATCTGGTTGTCGTTGGGGAGCGTCACGTTCCAGAGCTCATAGAGCTCCTCAAGCGACAAGTCGTCGGACTCCGAGTCGGAGTCGGAGTCTGAATCGGAATCGGAGTCGTAGTCCGAGTCGTAGTCCTCTCTCTTGCTTAATGCTTCCTCTTCTTGTTCCCAGGTCTGTGCGCCTAGAAGATCCACGTGCTCGAGGCCACGGGCGTACGCCTGCTCGCCAAACACCTTCTTGGCCTTCCCGCGCAACAGCTTGTACGCAGCCTTCAGGTCCAAGGTGATGAAATGGTCGATGTTCATGTGCCCGTAGACACCCCCGATGATGATGTCCCTGTACTCGTGCTGCCAGATGATGTACTTGCGCAAGCACGAGATGTCGTAGTTCTTCTCGTTGGGCGGCACGTGGCCCGAGAGCCACACCTTCATGTTCCGCTGTCTGAGCTCCTTCAACACGTAGCCCAACCACTCAAAGAGCTTGTAGCCCGGCTGCTTCCTCCTGTCGCAGTTGTCGACGAGCGGGTTGCTCTGGAACCAGTAGAGCGTGTTGATCGACAACACGGCCAAGCGGTCGGGCACCACCTCCTGGAAGTAGTACGCGCCCCGGTTGAACGTGTGCAACTGCGACTGCGGCACGAACGGCGACCAGATCTTGTACAACTCTCGCGTCTGCAACGTGGGGCCCGGCGCAAACAAGTTGTGCGGGTACACGTCGTTGTTGCCCAACGACGGGATCAAGTCCACGAGCATGTCGCGCGGGTCCTCGGGGTTCTTGTCGTTCTTGAACGTCTTGTACATGAGGTCGCTCACCTCCTGGTTCATGTCGAAGATGTGCATCTCGGATCTGGGGAACCGCCGGTCGTTGTCGTGCCGGATGTTGTCGCCGGTCCAGATGACAAAGTCGATCTTGTCCTTGAGGTTGTCCTTGATCCACTGGATGGTGGACTCCATGAGGATCATGGGCGAGTCGCAGCCGCCGACGGCGTCGCCGTACTTGCCGGCGGTCCCCTTGCCCGCGTGGCACATCTCCTCGGCCACGTCCGAGCCCTTCTTGTAGTAGGGGTCCGGGTGGAGGTCCGTGATGTGGAGGAACCGCCCGTGCACCGTCCGCTTGAACCCATTGGGGTCCCGCACAACGGTGGAGTTTTTGGGCGTGAGCCCCAACTTGGCGAGCGAGAGCGACCGGGCGGCAGCAAAGTCGGCGGCGGCGCTAACGGAGTCGTCGTGGTGGCCGTCGGCGCCGCTGCTAGAGGCACCACCAAAAGAGATGCCTGCGGCGGCGACGGCGGCGGCATCGGTGAGCAGAATTGACTCGGCCGTGGTCCTCCCGCGGGTCTGGGCAAAGAAGACGGACGAGACGGTGGGCGCATGGTGCTCGTGGAGGAGCACCAACAACCCCAACAAGCAGGCGGCGAGCGCGATGGACCGCGGGGTCAGTAGAACGTTGCCCATGGCTGGTGGGTGTGTGGAGGGCAGTGGGCTCTAGGGTGGAGAGTCTGGCGAATGGTGTGTGGAGTGCTCCTTGTGGGTGGGTGGTCCGGCGGGTGCGTGGAGAGCTCCTTGTGTGGTCCAGTGAGTGCAGTCTGTAGCTATGGCAGCGGCAGCTGGAGTATGGAGAAGCTGGAATGTAATCACGTGGTGCGATTGGCCAAGCAGTGGTGGATTCTGGGGGCGTTGCGGTCGTTTCCTAGCGTGAAAAGACAGCTCTGGTCTCAGTGGGTGTGCTAAAGAAAGGCTAGCACGGGTCGCAGCGACGGCAGAGTGGTCGTGTGGGGGGAGGAGGAAGGGCACCACTCCGCTGCAAATGTGTGAGTTTAATATCGCACTACCTAATTCCGCAGACTTTGTGACACTTTCTTGACCGCTCGGTGCGCTGCAGATGGCGCAAGCGCCACGCTTTCCTGCAGCTGGCGCCGAACAATCTTATTTTTCATGTGTGCAGAACAGCACAGAACGATGAGCTGGCCGGGCAGCGGGCACCACAGGAGCAGAAACAAGGGGCCGGGAGACAGGATACGTTAGGCTGGGCCCATGGGCGGTTGGCTCGCACCTTAGCCAGAGAATTGGCGATCATTTTGGTACCCATTTTGGGGTATCGAAGTGCCCCATGGAAGCTTCGCCGGCACATTGTGGTTCGAAGCGCTGCGACTCACCCGTCACCCCCACACCTTCTCTCGCTGCTTCCAGCAGGCCATCGCTATGCAAGACACTCTAAATTAGCGCTATGTGCAGGAACGACTCGATCTCTTTGGCCGGGGGCAGGCGGTACCGCCCCGCTCGGGCCACTCGTGGGGGCCACTAGCGTGGTGCTCTGCTCGCTGCGCTCGACCCTTCCGTACTCCCGCAGGGAGCCAGGCTCGACGCAGTCGCCCTCGCCGGGCAGGCGCCAGCGGAGCGTTGTACCACCGGTCAGCACCGGCTGCGAAGAGAGCACTGTAGCATAGCACTATATGGGTAAAAGATAAGAATGAGGAGGAAGGGTGGCCAAAGAAGTGAGCAGCAGCACGAAGTCACTGCTCTGCATTGGTGCTTGTAGGATTTTAACTGGTTTGCAGCTGTGTAGCTTATTATATTGGTGTGCAGCAAAAGGGTTGCAATCACGTGACAGTGTTACGCTCTTGTGAGGCTTCTGATGGAGCAAGAGAGTAACGGAAGTAGGAAAACACAGTTTCTCGTGGGAGCAGTTCGATGCCTTTATTGCTGGCAGGCAGAGCAATCGGTTGTTTATCTCATTCTTTGAGTTGTGGGTGAAGAACGAGGGCCACCCCCTTGCCATTGCAACAGTAGTATCAGGGGCCGCCAGTTTTGGCTCGCTCCCTCGCCCAAGCAGCAATCCCGATTGTATAAACTAAACTATCCTCAAGCTCATCCCCAGCATCAATTGACTACCTATCTTCAATTTTTACTCCTCTAGCAACTTTTCGCTCACATATTGCAGCCACTGATGCTTGCGCTAGTGAACCTTTGGAGTATACCTGCATATAAACACGGAGATATCAGGCTTACATGCGATCCACCACCTAGCACACTACGGTAGACTCCACAGACTCTTCTTGAAACACAGAGGGTATACGGAATTTCGCCAAAATAAGTAGGTAGGAGGGTTACTTGAGATCGTGTATACTCGTAGACTCAAATTGGGGTAGTGGTTTTTATCAAATTATCGGCGATTTCTGCCCAAGCAGACACTCCTCTATGTCTTCAGATGAAAGTATTGTGGACGACACAGATGAGGAGTTCGTTCATCCGAGAAAGAGGGCTCGGGGAGCCTCAATGGCGCGGGGTGGTAGCGTGCGACAGCGTGGCAAGCGTTCGGCGGACCACCGGAAAGGAAATGTTGATGCTGGTGCTGGTGTTGGTGTTGGTGTTGGTGGAGTCGCCGCTGCGCTCTCCGAGTCATGGGTGGACAAGTACGCGCCTGTAGTTCCAAGCGATTTGTCGATACACCCACGGAAACTCACCGACTTGCGGAAAGTATTGGAGCGCATGCTACTTGGCGAAGAGGACTCGCCGCGGTTGTTGGTGCTACAGGGCCCCTCGGGCAGCTGCAAGTCCACCAGCGTGAAGCTCTTGGCGGAGGAGCTCTTGGGCGGCGGCTCGTCTGCCACGCCGTACGTTGAGTACCACGAGTCGGCATCTTCGCTGTTTGTGGAATTCCTCAGCGATGCGAAGTACAGGGGCACCGGGTCCAATAGGAGCATCATTCTCGTGGAGGAGTACCCCAACGTTTTCAACGAGAGCGTGCACGCCTCCTTCCAGCGCTCGCTCCTCGAGTGGTTGCACACGGACGAGCACCAGCGGTTGCCGCCGCTCGTCGTCTGCGTTACTGAGGTGGAGCACGTCGACGACGACAACAACAACCAGGGGCGCCCGCTGTTCTACAATATCCACAGCAACCTTACGGTCGACACGTTGTTGGGGAAGCGCGTGGCACACGACGAGAGAACAGAGATCCTAAAGTTCAACCCTGTCGCCATCACATACATAAAGAAGGCGTTGGGCAGGTTAGTCCAGGGCGGAGAGACCAGAGCGGCCTTCAGCAGGATACCGAAGGCGGAAGTGAACGAGTTTGTGGCCAATATCGGCAAGAGCGGCGACATACGGTCCAGCATAGCCAATCTACAGTTTTGGGCCACGCTCAGGCTGCGGTGGCAGGGCAGCGGTAACGAGAGAGACGCCAAGCTGATGGAGATGTTCAGCATCGGCAAGGAGACCCAGTTGGGCTTGTTCCATGCCATTGGCAAGATCGTGTACGGGCTGGCCAAGATGGAGCCCCTGGCGCAGCGGAAGTTTGAGAAGGTGTTCAATACGGGGGCGGCAGAGGCAGCGGAGATTATTGACGTGGACGAAGATAGCGACGCTGCTTCCACCAGTGGCAGCAGCGGTGTCGCCGCCCCGCGCTCCGCTGGCGAGGACTACCACACAATCTCGGACGTGCTCGCCGACTACGCCACGTCCAGTCTCCTTCTGTTGTCTGTGCTCGAGAACTACCGGAACTTCAACCACGCCGGCTTCCAGATTGAGAGCGCCGCCGCGCTCGTGGACTTTCTCAGCGTGGGCGATCTCCTTTCTGGTGGCGGCTTGGCTGCGATAGGGACCGAGATCGGCGCTCGAGGGGTCCGAAGCACCTTGAGGAGCATAGGGACACATCAGGCCGTCACCGACAAGAGCCGTGGCGGTGGCGGTGGCAGTGGGGGTGGCCCCGGCCTCAAGTTCCCCAGCCACTTCAAGCTCATCAGGGAGCACAACCGGGTCAAGGCCGAGATCAGGGACTGCCAGCGGTACTTGCGGCCAGGCGTCTCCTTCCAGGACTTGAATCTCGTCCACGGGTGCTACGAGCCCAAGATCTTCAACTCGTTCAAGTGGAAGTACGCCCACGGGGGCGGCGAGGGCCCGGGCGGACGCGTCGCGATGAACTACAACCGGCTCGGCGGCGGGTTCAAGCAGATTCTCCCGAGCGACGAGCTCCCGATCCAAGATGAGGTGGAGGCGGAGAGCGTGCGCACAGCGTACGACGAGTACCGGGCGGAGATCAAGCGGCGAATACAGGCCGACGGCGAGAGGGAGGGCGGCGGAGGCGGCGACGAGGACGACGCAGGCGAGTTGAGCGACCCCATCGAGGAGTCGGACGGCAGCGACGACGACTTCGAGGACTCCATTGGAGACGACGAGATCGACAAGCTCCTCAGCCAGTCGCGGAGCCAGCGGGGCCAAACGGTGCTGGGGGTCCCAGCTGCGCCTGCCGCGGCGGACGCAGACGACGACTTCCTGTCGGACGACGAGCTCGACGAGATCATCCGGCAGCGGAAATTTTAGTGTACCATATCAAACTATAGACAAAGGGGCCAGGTGGCCAGGGCCAATAGCGGCCCGCACTACGTGTAGCATATCCAATTAAATATATGTATTAAAGTTATATTGTACAGAAGAGACGACTCTCAACTCCCGGAGGGAGCCAAGCTCGACGCAGTCGCCCTCGCCGGGGAGGCGTGTAGCGTGCCGCCGGCAGGACCACGAGCACCGCTGCAGCGCCCAGTATGGGGACGCTGCGCTGGCCACTCCGTGGGGGCCACTAGCGTGGGGCTGACCCTCCCGAAGGGAGCCAGGCTCGACGCAGTCGCCCTCGCCGGGCAGGCGCCAACGGAGCGTTCTCGTAGCCCTGCCGGGGGCACGCGGTGCCGCTCCGCTCGGGCCACTCCGTGGCGGCCACTTGCGTGGGGCTCTAGGCGGTGGCGGTCTCGAAGAACTTGGGGTCTTCCTCGATGGATTCCTTGACGATATCCAAACCACCCTGGAGCTCACCCTTGATGTATAATTGCGGGAAGGTGGGCCAGTCGGAGTACTCCTTCAAGCCCTGGCGAACGGAGTCGTCTTTGAGGATGTCGAAGAAGCCAAATCTGACCTGGTGCTCACGGAGGATGGCCACGAGCTGGCGGGAGAACCCACACTGGGGGGCGGACGGCGAGCCCTTCATGAAGAGCATGACAGGCGCGGCGCTGACGAGCTTCTCGAGTCTGGCGTTGAGGGCCTCCTTGGACTCCTCGGCGGGGGCGGCAGCGGCGGCAGCAGCCAATGGAGCAGTAGCAGCGGCAGGGGCGGCGGCGGCAACAGCAGCACCGTTTGGCGCGTCGGCGGCGCCGTTTTGGGCGCCAGAGGCGCTGGAGAACTCCTTGACTGCAGCGACGAGCTCCTTGGGGTCTGCGCCGGACAACTCCTTGAGGATGACGGCCTCCTTGACGAGCACAAAGTAGGGGACGGCGGACACTTCAAAGAGCTCGCTGATCTCGGAGTGGTCGTCGGCGTTCACCGATATGAAGACGGAGTCGGGGGTGGCGGAGGCCAAAGTCTGGAAGACGGTGGCCATCTGCTGGCAGGGCGCGGCCCAGGGAGTGTGGAAGTAGATGACCACGAGCTTGGAGGCCTCGTCCTGGGTGATTTGTGTGAACTGGTCGTCCGATTCGATTTCTATGACAGACATTGTGGCGAGTGTGGCAGACGGGGGGCGGGGGACGGCTAGGGTACTCGAGGTGTGTGGAGGAGCAGTGTCTTTGGGTGATGAGGGAGGTTCGCTTCTCGCTGTTCCGTGCTCTCTGGGGTGATTTGGAGTGCGTTCGAAACGAGTAGGCGGCGTGTGTGGCAGCCCAGTCTGGCCCTGCCATTACTAAGAATTCTCAGCGGGAGAAAATGGCGGTGGAAAGTCACGAGCGCGAAGGGTTCCCGTCACGTGCGCAGCCACAATCTATTTGGTGCAGACTCATGCGATGGGAGGTAGGGCCACTGGGGGGACGCTCCGCTGGCCACTCCGTGGAGGCCACTAGCGTGGGGCTGTTTCTCCCCGAAGGGGAGCCGGCTCGACGCAGTCGCCCTCGCCGGGTAGGCGTGTAGCGTGGGCCCCGGTAGGGCCCTGTTTTGCTGCTTGGGCGACTGGCGCGCGGCTGGATTGGGTGCAAATAGTCAATGGTGCTGCTCAGCGGGTGGGTCACCAAGAAGTTTGGGGCCTAGGAGGGGAGGTGATGGATCTGGTTGTTGCGGCGCTGGTAGCCATCGTTCGCAGTTCGCTGTATGGAAAGCACGACGGCGGTGAAGGGTCATGGCTGGAGGGAGAGGCGGTCTGGTCCTCCTAGCAGCAGCGAGCCAGAAAGCATAGGCAGAGGCTGCAAGGGGCCCAAACGAAAGGACATCCATTGCACTTTTCGAGCTAACTGGAAGCTGACGAGGCAGCATGGGGGTACGGGAGTATACAGAAGTGCGGCATCAGAGCGGAAGAATGTAGCATACTAAGGCGATGGCATCGGAATGCCCAAGACTGTATTCTTGGAAGCTGTAGACTCGGAAGACAGTAGCGCTTTAGTAGGCACATGTAGTCCTCCAAGACAGTAAATCACGCTGTGGAGTATCGTAGTTCTGCTGCTAGTCGCCGGTTCTACAGTCTGTTCCTGCGTATTATAGTATTAAATAGTGTATCTACCGGCTAATGTACATAAATAGAGTGCGAGGCTGCAACCGCCAGTTCCTTCGCTGCGGTCAAGCTGCCAACAGGCGGTGGCCATGTCGCCCCTGGTCGGCTCTAAACCTTCTTGCTCTTCTTGACTGGGCTGGTGGCAGAAACCTTCGCACCGGAGGCTTGCACTCCCTGGGCTGCCTTGGCACTCGCAGAAGCGCTGGCTGCGTCGTCTGCGGTGCTCTTCTCCGTGGCCTCCTGCTCCTGCTTCAGCAACTCCTCGTTGGTCTCCAACTTGACCTTTTGGATCTCGCCAATAAACCAAACTACCGTTGCGTACAATAAGCACGCGATAACGAGCAAATTGATGAAATGGATCGATCTGGTCAAGTAGATCAAGCCAATGAGCGACAAAATCAACAATATGAAAGAACCATGAGTGGCCTTGATAAGGGCAGGGTTGGTGCCTGGCTGGAACACAGAGTCCCACAATTCGACTAAAAAGGCCATTGATCTGCTGCTTTTTTCGGGGGGTGAGTCGGGAAGCTGGAGTTCTGTAGCAAAACAAAAGCTATAGCCGTTAGTATCCTTTTTTTTTTTTTTTTTTTCTAAAAAAGAAGCTTTGGTGTCCACAGGCTGTCGGTGTGTCAAGTGGCGGTGGGAGGGTGGTGGGTTTGATTTTGTGTGAGCGAGCCAGCGGGATCTCGAGACTCTGGGTGTTGTCCTGCAGATAATACATAGATCACCATGGAACCTCCACAGCAAGAGGGCCAAGCATAACGACCACCAGGCAACGAGATGAGCCACAGAAAGTGCTCAGCATACCCCAACTGCCCCACTATGACCTCTGGTCCGTTAATTGGCTCGATCCCCTCGAATCCAACCTGATTTTTCACCGACCTCTTTCCTTCACTGCCTCTCTGCCCATACAGAGCTAGAGTGGCGCTACCTGCAGTACCGTCCTCCTGCACACACTCTTGCTTACGTAACTGCCGCTCTCAGATTTTCTCTGATCTCCCTGGCCCACTCCAGCATGACAAAGCAGCACCTCCACCCAGTGCCCCGGCAATCACCACCACACTATCGATATTTACATCAATTAGAGCGCGCCCCAGCTAGCTATCACCACCTCGCATAAGATTCACCCACAAATCATCACAACATAACACAAAAATGGTTCCTAACGACGATTCCTTCATAAGCGATGAAGAAGTTGAATTCTGGTACGTACTGAAGCACAGTCTCGCCAACCACGCGCTCGAGCTCTCCGCGGGCACCAACAGCGGCGACTCGCCGTGCTGCTGCCGCCCTCCCGAAGGGAGCCACGCTCGACGCAGTCGCCCTCGCCGGGCAGGCGCCAGCGGAGCGTCCACACTGACCGCGTCGGCGCCACCTGTAGCCCTGCCGGGGGCACGCTGCTCCACTCCGTGGGGGCCACTGGCGTGGTGCTCTGCTCGCTGCGCTCGAGCAGGGCCCCAGGCGGCCCTAGGCGGGTGGCACGCGGGCCCCTTCTGTATCCTCTCTCCCAAACACCTACTAACCTCCTCTAGCCCACTCTGCGTGGAAGAAATGGACATCTCCGACAAAAACTTCAAGCCCTGTCCCTGTGGCTACCAGATCTGTCAGTTCTGCTACAATAACATCCGTCAAAACCCCGAGTTGAACGGGAGGTGCCCGGCCTGTAGAAGACTCTACGACGACGAAAGTGTCGAGTACAAGTCGATTAGCGCCGAGGAGTACCGCTCCCAGCAAGCCAAGCGTGAGAAGAGAGAAAGAGAAAAGAAACAGAGAGAAAAGGAAAAGAAGGAGAACGAGATGGCCAACAAGAAGCACTTGGCCGGCTTGCGTGTGGTCCAGAAGAACTTGGTGTACGTCACAGGATTGAATCCGCCCTGCAACCCCGACGACTTGCACGCGGTGTTGAGATCGGACAAGTACTTTGGCCAGTACGGCAAGATTTCCAAGATTGTCATAAATAGAAAGACCCCCAACGGAGCCGCCAGCAACCCGGCACAGCCCGGTGCGGTCCCCACCAGCGCTGGTTCAGCCGCCTCTGCCGCCGGCGGAGGTGGGAACTCGGGACTCGTGGTGTACGTCACCTTTGCCCGTAAGGAGGACGCCTTGAAGTGTATCAACGAGTTGGACGGCTCGCTCTGCGACGGAAGAATCTTGAGGGCAGCACACGGTACCACAAAGTACTGTTCGTCGTACCTCAGAGGACACCCCTGCCCCAACCCAAACTGTATGTTCTTGCACGAGCCTGGCGAAGAGGCCGACTCCTACACCAGAAAGGACTTGTCTACCCACCAGGGTATCAAGATGGGCATGATGGGCATGGGCGGTGCAGGCAGCAGCAGCTCCAGCGGCCCCGGCGGTGTCGGAAGACTGTATGGTCAAGGATCTGGTCACAACAGCCAGAACGACTACAGCGGAGACGAGGACGACCACCACATCGTCAGCGGCTCCGAAGAGGAGGAAGAGGAGAGCGCTGCCAACAATGGCGGTGGTGGCGTCATTGCTGGCGCTGCTGCTGTTGCAGCCAGCGTGGTCCTGGCAGCTGCTAGCGCCATCAGCGGTCCCGTGCTCCCTGCCACCGCGCACTGGGCGAAGGGTACTTCCTCCGCTAGTGTTTCACCCGCAGTGAACAACAATGCAGCATTGGCCAACGCCGCTGCGTTCCCAACGCTCGGAGAAATCTTCAAGGAGCAAAAGAACCTGCACGCCTCGCCACAAACCAAGCCTACCAAGACTAAGAGTAGCACAAAGGTGTCCAACGTGCTTCTTCCTGACGATATTGACATTGACGACGACTCTGCTATTCAGTTCATCGAGGACACCACCAGACACTTGAAGAATCTCTCGGAAAAGAAGGAAAAATTGGCGGTTCATTTCAAGGACTTGAGCTCCGGTGCACCATCCACTTTCCCGCTCTTCTCCTTCAACAAGAGCGCTGAGTTCACAAACAACACGAAGCTTGAGGAAGAGAAGTTAATTGCAAGACAAGTCATTGAAAGATTCATTTTGAGACCAATCAAGAACTACCACTTGGCCTACCAGAACCACCCAATCAGCCAGCAGCAAGTTCTCCTCCAACAGCAACAGCAGCAGCAGCAAGCTCAACAGCAGGCACAATTCCAAGCTCAAGTGACTCCTGGCGTCCAGGCTGCTCAATTGCAGCAATTGCAGTTGGAGCAACAGAAGAGATTGTTAGAGCAACAAGCCGCCGCCGCTGCTGCTCAGGGGCAACCAGGAACTCCTCTTGCCAACAACAACATGAGCCTTCCTGAAGACCATCACTACCACCAGCACTTGTTATTGCAACAATTACAACAGCAACAACAGCAGCAACAACAACAGCAACAGCAACAGCAGCAGCAGCAGCAGCAATTCCAACAATCACTCCAATACCAGCCAGGTCAACAATTTCCTGGTGCTCAAGGACAGGGAGCTGCCCAGGGCCAAGCTCAGGTTAACATGTTGAAGATGACCGAAAGATCATCTAACGCCACTCCTCCTCCCCCAGGTTTGTTTGCCGGTGCCGCCAAGCTGAGTCAAATTCCACCACAGCAGCAAATTCCCAGCCAGGCAACCAACCAGTCATCCTCATCCCAATTGTTAACTCAGTTAATGAATGGTAAGAAATAAAGGCACTGCTCCACTTCGGTAGTGCGATTGTAGTATAGTACCATAATGCATCTGTGTAATAGTAAGAATATACGTGTATTTATATACATAAGACGGTTTCTGTAGTCGGTGGAGCGATCTAATTGGTATACCATTTGTATTTCTATTTCTATTTGCATCTATTTACATGTAGGGGGGGTATTGACAGACTCTTTCAAGTTTGTTTCACGACAGAATCACATCTTCCGCATAGCACGTCCTCGACAGGTGCTACGTATTTCCAGCACCTGGGGCACTTGGCGTGAGGCGATGGCCCTATGACCAACTCCACGTCGACGCCATCGATTGTCACCAGCGTTTGGAAACGCTTTGAGTCGCTGACGCTGGCACCCCCAGTGGGCTCGTTAATGGTGACCTTCGACACTAGAAAGTAATCGTCAAGCCATTCTTTGTGCGCTTGTAAGAGCTTGCCTACCGTGGTATCCTCGTCTTTGACCCTGATGGCAACGGCAAGCTCAAGATTGCTCTTGATACTAGCCTCTTGACGGAACTGCTCTAAGCACTTGTTGAGATGGGTCTTGATGTTCCAGAGATGGTCAAACTCTGCTTCAACGGCAGCATTGTGGTATGCGTGCGGCAATTGGTAGTACGACTCCCATGGCCCCACCATAAACGGAGAAGCAGCGTGCGCGTGGGGTTCAGGCATGTTGGCCCAAACCTCCTGCGTGACCAAGGGCTGGATAGGCGCCAACAACCCAATGTGGGTTCTTAGCAAGATTGCCAAAACAGTTTGAATGCTTCTTCTCTTGTGCGAAGCGGGATCGTCCGTGTAGAGACAGTCCTTGGAGATATCAAAGTACGAAGAGCTCAAATCGGTGCTGATGAAGTGGTTCATATCCTTGACCACTCTCTGGAAGTTGTGCTCCTTGTAGTACTCGATGCACGCCTTTTGCAAGTTGTAGGTCTTGCTCAAGATATACTTGTCGAGTGGGTTGAGCTTGTCGTAGGGGATAGTGTCCTCCGCCTGCTTGAAGTCGTTCAAGTTCCCCAAAAGGTACTTGAGGGTGACCCTGAACTTCTTCAAGTTCTCAAACACTCTGGTGAGCACTTCTCTGGTGACGTTCACGTCCTGGGTAAAATTGGACGAGGCAACCCAGAGCCTCAACCCGTCGGTGCCCAAGGTGGGCAAGAACGGCTTTCCGCCGCCCTGGATGGCGTGCTGCGGAGAAATCACGTTCCCCTTGGACTTGGACATCTTGTTGTTCTTGGCGTCCAAGGTGAACCCGTGCGTGAGCACCTCCTTGAAGGGCGCCACGGGCTTGAAGTTCGAGCCGTCAGAACCTGACGCGATGATCTTGTTGAGAAGCGACGACTGGAACCAGCCTCTGTGCTGGTCGGACCCTTCCAAGTACAAGTCTGCAAGCGGCGCATCGGCTGTGAAGGCAGCCTCGAGAGCGGCGGTGGTGGTAGAGTCAGCGTCCTGCTCACCTGCCAAGGTTGTCCACGAGGTGCCCGAATCGAACCAAACGTCCATGGTATCCGACCCCTTGACAAGCTCTGTGCCTCTGCCCTGCAAGCTCTCGGGCAACCACCTGGAGATATCCTCTTCCTGGGCGAACCACTCGTCAGTCCCGTACTCGTCGAGCTTGGCTATTATGTGCTCCATCACGTCCTTGCCCTCCACGGGCTCGTTGGTGTGGCGGTCGTACACTATGGGGAGCGGCACCCCCCACACTCTCTGCCTCGAGATACACCACTCGTTTCTATTCTTGATGAACAGAAGGAGTCTGTTCTTGCCGCTTTCGGGGACAAACTTCACCTGGTCCAAGGAGCGGATGGCCGCGTCCTTGATCTTGTCCACATTAATGAACCACTGCGGGGTGGCCCTCTGGATCACAGGCTTGTTGGATCTCCAGTCGTACGGGTACGAGTGCTTGAACTTCTTGTTGACGTGGAAGATCATGCCTTTCTCCTTGAACCTGTCGATCACGGGCCAGATGGAGTCTGAGTACACCTTGCCAGCCAAATAGCTGAACTCGGCGGGGATGCCTCTGCCGGTGTACTTCCCCTTGCCGTCCACCAGCGACTCGATTTCGAGCCCCTTGCGCTTTCCAATGAGGTAGTCGTCACCCCCGTGCGCTGGGGCGGTGTGAACGAGCCCGGTACCGGCAGTTGCGGTGACGTGGTCTCCGTGGAGTATGGGGAACGACACAGACGGGTCTGCAATTATTGGGTTGGAGTACGTGAGACCGACAAGCTCGGCACCAGAGATCTTGACGCCGGGCACCACCGAGGCAGCGGTGACGGCATCTCCAGCTTCATCTTTGTTGCCCGCATTGGCTAGCTCGACGATACCCGCAGCCAACTCCTCGCCCACACACACGTACTCGTCGCCGTGCTTGACCAACACGTAGCTCATCTTTTCGTTGACACAGATGGCCTTGTTTGCCGGGAGGGTCCAGGCGGTGGAGGTCCAGATGAGCAACTTGACGTTGTCGAGCCCTGCGAGGCTGCCCACCAACGGGTACTTGACGTACGTGGCCGTGGAGACGTGGCTGTTGTTGTACTCCAACTCGGCCTCGGCGAGCGCCGTCTCGGTCTCGCAGCCCCACCACACGGGCTTCTGCTGGCGCGAGAGCAAGCCGTTCTCGATCAATTTCTGGAACACCCGCAACTGGTTGATCTCGTACTGGTGGTTGAGCGTGACGTACGGCGTGGTGAAGTCTGTCATCACGCCGAACGCCGTGAACTGCTCGCGCTGCTTGGCGATCATCGTCTGCGCCAACTCCCTGCAGAGCCGTCTGATTTCCACCGCGCTCAAGTTGTCCTTATTGGCGGTGGTGATAGCCTTCATCTCGATGGGCAACCCGTGGCAGTCCCACCCGGGGCGGTAGTGCACCTTCTTGTTGCCGTAGATCAACTCAAACCGGTTGATGATGTCCTTGCTGATCTTGTTGAGAGCGTGGCCGAGGTGCAAGTCGCCGTTGGCGTACGGCGGACCATCGTGGAGTACAAAAGGCGTGGAATACTCGGCGGCGGGCCGCGACAGCTGCCATTTGTATAGCGCCTGACTGGACTGATCTATGAGCTTCTTGGAGTCCTCGGCGGAGGGAAGCTTCGGCCCAAACGACGTTTTGGGGAGCTGTAGCGTCTTCGAGTACGACACTGCAGGTGCCCGCGCCCTCAGGAAGGCGGCGATACCTCTCACAGATCGGCGAAGCATCTTTTTTGGTGGTCTGTCTGTGGTAAACTGGTGGTGAGTCTTCCCACTTGGCTACGACTCATGCGCTGCTTGAAATTTCCAGGCATGGCAGCATGGATGTGTTGGTACTGCATATAGTCGAGGAAATGGCTGCAACTTTGAAGAGTCACCCCAGCCAACTGCCAAGGATCTAAGGGAAGGACAAAGTTTCCACAGTCAGGACGGCACTAGAATATGACGAGAGATCGTAATGGCTAGAAATAGTGAGTGAGAGATTGAGGCGAAAGACCACAAAAAATATTTCAAGGAGCAGAGTTAGGGGCTATTCTCCCCGTAGGGGAGCTAGGTAGGGCGTGAGCAGGACCACCCCTGGTTCGAGAGTAGGTGCTAGTAGCCCTGCCGGGGGCACACTGCACCGCTCCGCTCGGGCCATTCCGTGGAGGCCACTAGCGGGGGGCTGTTTCTCCCCGTAGGGGGGCCAGGCTCGACGCAGTCGCCCTCGCCGGGTAGGCGTGTAGCGTGGCTCCTGGTCATCCTGTTGGCGCAGTTGCTAACATTACCCTTTTCCCCTTCACCCTCTGCAAACTACAGGTGGCTACAAACTGCCAAGAGCGTTCTACAAACAGGTGGAATACAAAACATAGTTAAGCCTCTATCTGAAACTCGGTCTAGGTGCAAGCTGCGCACTCCTAGTGCTCACATAACGAGATCGTTCTCGTGAAAGCAATCATTTCATCGTCTGAGGGAGGCGGCGCGGACCGCTCTTGCATCAACGCTTCTCTGACACCCTTGGCTTCGTCCAAAGTCAAGGGCCAGCCCTTCTTCTTCTTGGCCTTCATTATCAAGTTTTTGGTGTGCTTTGTCAACCCAACCCGCAGGAGATTGCTTTCGTTTGTATCTTCCCACCAGCCAGGCTGCTGCGGAGGCACTCTGTCACTCGCCACGACTTCGTCGTTGTATGGGTCGACGACGAACATGCACAAGATCTTTCTGTGGCCGGGCTTCGTCTTGTCCTTCAACTCGAACGCATCCACATGGTGCTGGAACCGGTTGGGGAATACAAGCAATCTTGACTGTGAGGTCACCACGGATCCCAAATCGTGCACCATGCGGTCTCCCTCCTTGATGCCGTAGAATTTCGCAACGCTCTCGTGCTCATCTTGCTCGTACATCGGATCCTCGTAGGCGCCTCGGAAGGAAAGGGTCAGCTCCGTGATGTTCTCGGAGTCATAGTAGTACAAGATAGTGGCCACGATGTCTTCGTTGATGGTCCCCTCTACGTGCCACGATCCTCCCTTGTAGCTGCTCGATTCCGGAGTCAACTCAATGTTGGCGAGCTTGACGATCACCTTCAAGTTCTCAAAGTCCTGCTTCAAATCGAAATCGTAATTGACTGGCGGCTGGTGCTTGGGGATCTGCGGTGGGAAGCTCTTGAAGTACTTGTGTTTCTGCTCCGCTAGCTCGTCGAAGGCTTCGTCGGGGTCGAACTCGTCGTCCGCGTCACCCTTGGCGTATATTTCTTGCTCCAACTTTCGATATTCGTCTACAAATAGGTCGTACATGGGGATCGGGTGGCGGAGGTACCCCCTTCTGGAAGTGGCGAGCCTGGAGAGCGTCAAGTTGAGGCCCGGGAGCAGCGCATCGAACACATCGGCGATGACTTCGTACAATTTCTCATACTTGGCCGGGTGCAAGTTGTTGATATACGACTCGAAAACATACTTGGGCGCCTGCTGCCATTTCTTCTCGAGTCTCAACTTGGCAGGGATCCATTGAAACTTCTCGGACACTCCGTAGTCACAGACTCTGTCCTTCACTGCTGCAATCTTCTTGTCAAACTCGGCAATTTCGATTTCTACGGGCTCGTTGATCGAGGGCCATTTACGTTTATACGCCAAGCCCTCGCTCTCCTTGGGTTTTTTGATCAAGGGCGTAACGCCATACTGCAAGGGGTACAACGAAGGGTGCACAATGTCCACCACCTGGTTGTTGGACCCCGGGTGGTAGTCCAAGCCTGGCCCGCCCTTGTTGCCCAGGAACTCCTGCTCCACCACCGTCTCTACATGCTCGCGCAACTTGCCCCTAAGCTCCTCGTCCACGGCGGTATCGCTGTAGACAATCTTGTCGTCTATGCCCACCTTGAACCCGCTCTCGTGGAAGCCGGGGAAGTTTTGCTGCAAAAAGTCGTACCACTCCAACTCGTGGAACACAAAGGCGATCACCTCCTCGATATGCTCGGTCTTGTCGCCGCTTTGGGCCCGGATCTCAGCCTTCCACTTGGCGGTGATCTCCGGGTCCTTGTACTTTGTCTCCCAGTCAGGCTTGGCCCGAATCGCGTTGGAAATGTCGATAATCAACCATTCGTCTTTACTCTTGGCCGGATCTCCCACGTCGGAGTACGCTTCCCACCACGGGTGTAAAAAGGGCGATTTGGCGGCTGTCATCGTAGCAGGGTCCTTGGAGCGGCTGTGTGTCACTAGTAGCGAGCGGAAGATATACGTTGTTACAAACTGGGTAGCGACGGAGAAGACCACAAGCGCTACAAAGTATGTGTACATGGAGAGACCACCCCGTACCCAATGGCGAGCGGGGGTAGGCGAGCTCTTTATAAGGAGGAGAAGCTCGCGGAGGAGGAGCTCGCGCCTTCCCCAGACTCCCCGGCAAATACGAGCTTCTCGTATGTACAGAGCAGCCCCGTGCCCTCGCCCATTGTGCCCACTGAAAAGTCTTGGCCCTCGCTGCGCTACACTGCGTCACTGGTAATAAATAATAAATATCATTTTATTTTCATCTTTCTTTTTCAAATAAACAGTTTGATAGTAATTTATATAGTAATAAATATAAATATAATAAATACAGTGTAAGTAAATTCATTAAATCATTTTAATTCTCATCGCTTTTGTGTTGTGGGGGCGCTTAAGCCTTAATGTTCTTAACCAATTCAATGTACTTTTCAGTGGAGAAAGACTTTGGTCTTTCAATTGGCATACCGAGACCACGGTCTAAGATTAATTGTGGCAAGACACCGAAGGCTCTGGAAACACCGAACAAGACGGTGTAGAAAGATTCTTCCTTTAAGCCGTAGTATTGCAATAAGACACCAGAGTGGGAGTCCACATTTGGCCATGGGTTCTTGGTCTTACCGTGCTTGGTCAAGACACCTGGGGCGACTTCGTAGATGTTGGAGACCAACTTGAATAACTCGTAGTCTGGCATGTGCTTGAGGGCGAACTCTCTTTGGGCGGTGTATCTTGGATCGGTCTTTCTGAGGACAGCGTGACCGTAACCTGGGACGACTCTGCCGGCGTTAAGGGTTTCCCACAAGTACTTTTCGATGTTTTCCTTGGAGTAGTCACCGTGCAACTCGTCTCTCATCTTGAATAACCATTCCAAGACTTCTTGGTTGGCTCTACCGTGCAATGGACCGGCTAAACCGTTCAAACCGGCGGCCAAGGACAAGAATGGCGAGGAAAGGGCGGAACCGACCAAGTGGGTGGTGTGGGCGGAGACGTTACCACCTTCGTGGTCGGAGTGGATGGTCAAGTATAATCTCATCAATTCGACGAATTCTGGGTTTCCACCGTAGCCTAACAAGTTGGCCAAGTTAGCACCGTAGTCCAACTTTGGGTCGACAGCGGCCAACTTACCGTCGTGGAAGACGTTTCTGTAGATTCTAGCGGCAATGTTTGGCAACTTGGCTAATAATTCAATGGAGTCTTCGTAGGTGTACTTCCAGTATTCGGACTTGTGGACACCCTTGGCGTAGGCCTTAGCGAATTGCGATTCGGATTCTAAAGCGGTGACGGCAATGGAGAATTGAGCCATTGGGTGCAAGTGGGATGGAGATCTGTCGATCAATTCTTCAACGTGCTTTGGTAAAGCGGATCTGGCGGCCAATTCTTCGGATAAGGCCTTGGTTTGGGTTTCGGTTGGGACTTCACCAGTCAATAATAACCAGAATAAGGCTTCTGGCAATGGTTCGTTACCACCTGGGCCCTTTGGCAATTCCTTTTGGATGTCTGGAATGGTTCTACCTCTGAAACGGATACCTTCGATTGGGTCCAAGACGGAACCTTCCCAGACCAAGCCCTTGATACCTCTCATACCACCGTAGGCTTGTTCCAAGAGAACTTCGCCAATGACGGTCTTACCGTGTTCTTTCTTTAATTGCTTAACTTCTTCAGCCTTTTCTGGAAGAATGGCTTCCAAACGAGCCTTTAAGGTCTAAAAACGCAGGTGGTTAGTATTCGTGGTTGCAGCCAATTGAGATACGGGCCCTGCCCTGGGGGGGCACGCTACACCGCTCCGCTCGGGCCACTCCGTGGCGGCCACTGGCGTGGTGCCGTTCCTCCCGCAGGGAGCCAAGCTCGATGCAATCGCCCTCGCCGGGCAGGCGCCAGCGGAGCGACGGGACATCCGATGGTCCGTAGCCCTCAAGATATACTTACTGGTTCGGTAGCGTAGCTTCTAACGAAACGCTTGGTTAATAAAGAACGTTGAGCAGAACGAATTGCAGACATATTTGATAATACTAGTATATAATGACTATATAGCTGAAGAATTCAAGATTGAAATAGAAAAAAAAACGGGGGAAGGGATCAGGAAAAATCCATCCATGGGGAAAGTAGTGCGTTTAAATAGAAAAAAAAAATTGTTCAGCGTGCGGCCAATCAACGCCATTTATTTTTTTCCGTGGATGTGGAAGGTGACGGACTTATTTACCGAGCGATACCGAGCGACTGGAGCGTATCGGAGGTGGCAGAGGCTATGTTTTGCGGTGGCAGCAGCGCAACGCGAGGCAAGTATTGGCTGTTTAGTGGGCAGGGCGGGGGCGGGAGGGCATGTTTCTACGTGGATCGCCCGGTTTGTTGTGGTGGACCGCTGGGCGGTGGGCCCGTCGTGCTTTTCCCCCTGGCCTGGCGCTTCCCAAACAATCGCTCGGCTCTCACGCTAAACCTACAGAGATATTTTTTAGCAACCACTAAAATTTAAAATTTTAGGGGCTTTTGTGTAACTATTTCCCCAGATTTCCCATTCGGAGTCGCAGGAAAAAGGAAAAAAGAAAGAAAAAAAAAAAAAAAAACTGTGTGTTACGCTTTCCCGAGCCACTCAGATGCGAGCGCCAGTGAAATTTTGATTGGCGCTTGCTAAACTCCTTGGGGTGTTAGGGCCATGGTGGTATTATTTTTTTTGGGTGGGGCGAGGTGGATTGAGTAGATTGTGTTGTAGAACGGATTCGCTTTGTTTTTGTGGGGTAAGTGTCTCGATTTGTAAGGCAGCGTGGGACGATTCACCTTTAGTGGGTGGTGGTGGATCGATTTGTGGGGGAGTGTGACCTGATTGGCCGTGGATTTTAAGCTTTTGGGACTCACTTTTTGGCTGATAGGCGTTATTGTTCGGGTTCCGCAACACTGACAGGAGGTGTGTGAGCCCGCTGGGTGTGCCCAGATTGTCAGGAGGTGCTTTGAGAACCTAACCCGGAGCCCACTCTGGTGGTGCCTGTGGCGGGTCCCAGCTTACCGCTGTCCCGGCCAACTCGACTATGTGAGGGTGGCCCATTTTGTTCGCTGGGTATTTCTTTTTTCTTATGATCTACACGACCCATAACGTCATAGTTACTGTTTGTCCAAGTTGTCTGGGGTAACTTTTTCAGGGAGATCGGAGACACACGGTGCCCGCGGCCAATAGGAGCGTGGGAAGCTCCGGATAGGGGCCGCGAGGGTTGCATCGCTAAACAAGAGATCAGTAGGAGTGTAAACAGACAATCTGATCCAAACGGTTAATTTTTTGGGTTGCAGGGCCCACACATCGAGTTAAGGTTTAAGTTTGGCTCTAACGAGTCTCTGTAGTTGTAGATAGATAGGTAGAGAGATAGGGCCCTGCGCAACGAAAGAGAGACGAGAGTCTACAATTTTTCAGTGGCCGCGGTCCCGTAGACCTGGCGAGTTGGGTTACGATCGAGGGCCACCAAACGCATCGCTAATGTAGTCGAGGAACCAAAGTGTTCGCTAGTGGCCACTTCTGTCACCACCGGGGTGCTGTAGCCAAAGCGTTTACGTGCCCAAACAGCCTGGTGCTTTTTGTTGGTACCCACCAATACGCTTAAACCCTAAGGTCGTGGATATTTTCTCTGAATAATTTTTTTGTGCTTAGATTCCTTATCACCGGCCAATGAAAGCTTAATGGGCGTCAGGACGACAATACCATCTGGGGCCCAGCAAGGCACTGTGACAGGCAGTTTAGCAGTTCTGCTTGCACGCGAGACTTGCATGTGTACTGACCCGGTACGGGCTGGGTGCGTGTTTCTGTGGCTGTCTAGGGGGGCAGCGATGGAGTTTTAGCGGTGCAAGCCCGCCGCAAAATGCAACGTTACAGGAAATCCGGCGAGCATCGCAATTTTTCACTGCGCTTAGCGCACCAAGACTAGCATTGCTGCCCTTAGCTACCAATATCTCCATACTGGTCCAAAAGGGTCCATTTTCGGCCGCCTAAATCACCTCTATAGGACCTACAAAGTACTCCATTTAGCGCAATGGCCGCCACCGCTGCACTCCTTGGGCCACTTCCTGGGTGGGCAGTGTGCAGGCTGCGACTGTGCGGGTGTATTCTGCTCCACTCCGTGGGGGCCACTGGCGTGGGGCCTCTGCTCGCTCCGCTCGGGGGCACTCCCGTAGGGAGCAAGGCTCGACGCAGTCGCCCTCCCCGGGCAGGGGCCCAGCGGAGCGTCGTGCTGACCCCGTCGGTGCTACGTGTGGCCCTGTCACTCCGTGGGTAAGTGTGTGGTTGGCTGCTGCCGCACTATTTCGCAGCGCCCCCGCCAAATCACCAAATGCCGCCCATCGCCAGTGCTCCACCACGCTAGCCCTCTGTCCTCTTCTCCCAAAGTCGCTTCTACCTCTCCACTCGCCTTCTCGTTTCCCTCTCAGTAGCACCGCCTCTCGATCGCCTTAGTCACCATACGGGGCACCACTTTTCCCTCACCTCCTCGCCTCCCTCCGCTCTCTGCCCTGCCCCTTCGCAGCCATCGGCCTCGATATCTCGCGCTCATCTCATCGCACTATTTTTTCAGTAGCGCCTCACACTTCCGCTCCCATCTATTCTTCTTAGAGGTAGCTACAGCCCAAAACACCACTAGACTACCCTCTCCTCCCCCACACACACGCCCCTTCTCCCATGCTGGTCTACCGTATTCTCGGAGGCATCTACCTCTCCTCCATGGAGCCGCTCACCAACGGCGAAGACTTGAAAGCCAAGTACGGCATCACCCACATCCTCTCCATCCTCCCGGGCCAGATACCCGCCCAGTACACCGCCGCCGAAACCTACACGCACAAGCAGATCGAAATAACGGACGAGGAAACCTCAAACCTCCTCCAGTACTTCCCGGAAACCAACAGTTTCATCGAATCTGCGCTCTTCCCGCCGCCTCCGCCCAGAACCAGCGCCTCCCCCACCATCGGCGGCGCCGCTGGCCCCAGCGCTACGCACTCCAACAAGATCCTCGTCCACTGCGCCCAGGGCGTGTCGCGGTCGCCCGCGGTCATCATCGCGTACTTGATGCAGAAGTACAGGCTCACCTTCGAGCAGGCGCTCCACGCCTTGACCCGCAGAAACGCCGCCGTGGACCCCAACGCGGCCTTCGTGGAGCAGATCAAGATCTACAAGAAGATGTGCGACTTGAAGCTCGACCAGTCGTCCAAGCTCTACAGGCAGTTCTTGGTGGAGATCACCTTGAGGCGGGACCCCTCAGGGGAGTCGCTCAAGGAGTTGAATCTCTTCAAAAGGCGCACGGGCGGCGCCGCCGCCGCCGGCGCGTCCCTGGAGCCCGTGCTGGTGTCGTACCGCTGCAAGCGATGCCGCCACACGCTCGCCACCAACCACGACGTGGAGGACCACGACCAGCCCACCGAGGACTCGCAGCAGTCCAAGTTCATCAAGAGGGGCCACACAAACAGAATCATCTCCGTGCAGCAGGGCTCCAGCGTGTGCTCGCACCACTTCATCGCCGAGCCCCTCGACTGGATGCAGCCCGAGTTGGACAAGTCCGAGATGGAGGGCAAGTTCAACTGCCCCAACGCCAAGTGCGGCGCCAAGGTCGGCGGCTACGCCTGGACTGGCTCGAGGTGTTCGTGCGGCAAGTGGGTGATACCGGCCTTGCATCTCCAGGTCGCCAAGGTCGACGAGGTCAGGAATATCGCCCTTCCAAACACCACCGGCCTGGCCGCCTAGTCGCCCTCGCCGGCGGGGCCCACCAGGACCCACCAGTGGTGACGCTCCGCTGGCCACTCCGTGGAGGCCACTAGCGTGGGGCTGTTCCTCCCGTAGGGAGCCAGGCTCGACGCAGTTGCCCTCGCCGGGCAGGCGCCAGCGGAGCGTCTCCAGTGGCCGTTGCTGGGTGCCCGCAGCCCTGCCGGGGCACGCTGCACCGCTCCGCTCGGGCCACTCCGTGGAGGCCACTGGCGTGGGGCTCGGGGCTACACTTGGTGCCACGCACCGCTCTTATAGAATCGTATTTATACATACACTTTATACATGATATCGTATATTTTGCCTGCGTCTGTAGACCACGCCTCTGTGGCGCCGCCTGGGTCCCGCCCGGGGCGCCGCTTGCCGCTCACTCGATGGTCATGTCCATCGAGTCGTCGTCGATGGCGCTGCGGTTGGGCTCGTTGGCGTTCTCGTTCTCGATGTTGTTGTTTTCGTCGTTCTCGATGTCCTCGGTGGTGACCTCGGGCCCGCTGGGCCCCGTGCCGGGCGCCGTGCCTCGCTGGATCGCCGAGAGAATGCTGCTGGTGCTCACGATGCCGCCGCTGACGCTGCGCTGGGTGCCTGCGGTGCGGTTCATGTCCGTGGTGGAGATGCTGTGGTCGTGCTGGTACTCGACCTCCTCGGCCATGAACCCGTCGCCGACCGCGTCGTCGTCCTCGTTCCCGTAGTACTCGTTCTCGCGCACCCTGCCGCTCTCCATGGCGCTCGCTAGGCTGCCGCTGGCGGTGGCCGCCGGGCTGTCGACGGCGCTGGGCGGGCCGCGGAAATCGAACTCGTCCTCCGAGTCCGTGCCCGTGCCTGCGGCGCCGCCCACGCCGTCCACGACGCTCTGGAGGTCGATGTCGGGCACGTCGGCGTCCAAATCGACCTCCTCGGGCTGGTCAAGGATGCTGTTGTTGGTGTTTTCGACGGTGGGGATGAACGAGTTGTCGTCCTGTGCTGCCGCTGCCGCCGCCGCGTCACGGTCGAAGGGGTTCTGGTGGTGGCCCGACTGCTGCTGTTGCTGCTGCTGCTGCTGCTGTTGCTCCCGGAGAATGTACGCCTTGCGCTCGTCGTACGCCATCTCGCCCATGGTCTTGTTGAGCCCGACGGGCGTGATTGTGTGGTAGCCGATCCGCGAGATCAGCTGCAACTTGTGCAACTTGCGGGCCACGAGCGGCGTGAGCAAGTTGCTGGACGGTATGTCGTGCCCGTTGAGCGACTTGGTGCGCATGATGTAGTCGAGCTGGGTGAAGCTGGGGCCCGGGTTCTCCACGGAGTACGCCAGGAGGGGCGGCGCAAACAAGTGCGCCAATTGCTGGCGCCGCTGGTCGTCGGACACGTCTGAGGCGCTCTGGTGGGAAGGCGTGTTGGTGTGACCGCCGCCGCCGCCGCCGGGGGCGTCGTGGTGGCCGTGGGGCCCGCTATGGTGCTGTTGGTGGGAGAGCCTGTGCACCGAGGGGGACACCGAAGTGCCGCCTATCGACGACCCAGGGGCGGAGGCGAGCTGGTTCTGAAGCCAGAGATCGTGGAAATCACCAGAGAAAACGCTCGGTGAGTACATTGGTGGGCATTGGGTGTGTCCTGGGGGCAGTATGGAGGGTGGCTAGGGGAGTTGCTTTGGCTGAAGCAGCGCCCGTCTGTTGACAAAAGAGCGCACGATGGGGACCGCTGCCATATTGGGGTGATCCATACATCCGTACACCAAAAAATGCAGAAGTGCAGCAGAGAAGCAAGAGCTGAGTGAGAGCAGGGGTGACTTGGTAGAGCATCGTATATTTTTGCATCGGTATCTTCAGGAGGAAAGGAGATCCCTCAGGGTTATAGTGGTGAAGGGTTTAACGTGTAGGTGGGGTCGATTTACGCTTGTTTGGTGGAAAGAGGTTGGTAGTAGGTGTGAGTAGAGTAAAATTTTCATACGGTTGCAAAATTTAGCTCAGAAGAGGTATACCCGCATAGAAACGAACGCTGAAAATTTACAATCAAAAAGATAGAGAGAGAGAAGGAAGTATGTAAGGAACGAGATATCGGAGCAACCTAACTACGTGAAACAGAACATTTCCTACAGCTACAATCAGGAGTCGTTCGCTTCCCAGTCTAGGCGGCAGGCGGAAGCTTATCTAGTCACGTGCTAGTATCGGGGCCGCAACTAGGCGGCCCCGCCGCCAAAGGTATCTCTTATGCCCCAGCAAGGCAATCTGAGCGCACTCTCCCACACCTCTTACTCGCGCCCCACTCTCCACCACTGCCATCCCAGCACCACTCCCTCCCATCCCAGCACCACCCCATCCCAGCACGAGTATCGCCCATTTGCGCGGTTTGTGCCTGACAACGCTCACAGCGAATAGGCCGCACAGCGCATCGCAAAATAGCCGCAAAATTACTGGGCGCGCGGCTGCCCGCCGATTCATCTCCCCCGAAAGTGTGATCCCCACAGGCGTATAAAAGCAAGCGGTTGCCCCGCCAAAATCCCACCAGTTTTTGCTTTGCTATCACAAGTAATTCTCTACTAAAACCTACTAAAAACACCCTAGAAATGTCTGACGCTCCAAAATGTCCATGTGCCACCGGCTCCTGCAAGTGCAACTCTGACTCCAAGTGCTCTTCCACCTGCACCTGCGACAAGAAATAGCTAACAAGTGAAGCGCTAATGCTGCTTGTGTGGGAAACCCCAGAGGTTTGAAGCATGCTGCTCTACCGCCTTGGCAGAAAGCACGAATGTGCGGTGGAATCTGGCGAAAAGTTGTATATAGTAAATAAATCGATTCCAATTGAACTGCCCGCCGCGGCCTGTAGAAACAGCCCCACGCTAGTGGCCTCCATGGAATGGCCCGAGCGGAGCGGAAGGGCGCGCCCTCGGCAGGGCTACGACCTCACAGCACCACTGAGGACGCTCCGCTGGCGCCTGCCCGGCGAGGGCGACTGCGTCGAGCTTGGCTCCCTACGGGAGAAACAGCCCCACGCTAGTGGCCTCCACGGAGTGGCCAGCGGAGCGTCACCGCTTGCCCCCGACAGGGCTACGAGCACACAGCGGCCGGGCGAGATGACTGCATCGAACTTGGCTCCTTGTGAGAGAAAGAGCCGTTAGCGTGCCCCCCTGGTTACTAACAACTGTTCGAGTTGACACTCCATGGGAAACAGTGTGTCGGTCCTTATCGTACGGTGCGCTCCCGCTCCACGGATAACCACACGGAGATGCTTAGAAAGCACAGCGTGCCCGCTGCCTCCCCATTCTCTTTGTAATCAATTTCTTAATACACGAAGCTTCAACTAGCCTTGCAACATTACAAATGGAGCAAGACGCTAGTCTAGATCGTCCGCAATTACCAAGCGAAAGCGTAAGCACCTGCAGACTCAGACTCTTTGCGCTGCTCTTGTTGGCCCAAATCTGGCATTGACGTCACCGGCCTTGTATTCTCGATGGTCCCCACGATGCAAGATCGGTGATTGTTCGTTCCACTCCGTTAGTAAGCCAGCAGCAGCGGCCCGGCTGTCCCATTTGGGCGGCCCCCAGATTGCAGCGATTGACGGCTATTGTGGAGTGGTGAGCGGATTTATTTTTATGCGCCTTTTCTAATCAAAACGCATCGCCTGGACCTCTTCCCCGGCTAGCGCCAGGGTTGCTGACATTTATCGGAGACCTGCTCCAGCAAAAGCCTGCCAGGGCGCAAAATACGAACGTGGGCATGCCATCGGCGCAGAATCTACGGGAAAGACGCACACAGGGGACGCATCGGCGCATATCTCCATCCCCCCTATTAGTCCCCCTGTGAAAGAGCTACTGAGCGTTTGCTGGGGGTGTTTGCTGCAATTATAGCGCGCGCTAGCCGCTGAATGCCCATCACCCGGGTGGTGATGGAGTGGTTCAGCCCTCCCAGCACCAGCAAAAACTGCACTCTGAAGCTTCTGAGCGACTCAATTGCAGCACTCTTTTGGCTATCGACCCTTTCTGCTCTCCGCTTTCGCGTCATTTGCCCAACAACAGTCAATTCGAGCGCCATCCGTGCGCTCTCGCTGAGGTCTGGAACCTGCCTCGAAAATATAAGCAGAGATTATTTTTCGGCAGCACGGCCCCCAACGTCCGCGCCAATTAGCCCGGAAAAAATATTCCTTGCCGATTGCGACATTTTGTGGTGTGTGGGTGAGTAAGGAGCGCTGTTTCTAGAACGCCGATGACAAAAGCCTTTGCCCGGTCGATCTATTGATATAAATACGCCAGCCTGGTCCGAGTTGAAACTGATTTTGTTTTTGCTTCTCCTCCATCAATTGCCTCATCAATTACTCCCAAACTCCCAATAAATCCACTCCTACAATGTCTCCAGTTAAAGGTATGTACTGCGAAACGCAGCAACGCTATGCGCTGCAGTGGAAGCTTCCCCTACACTTAGCGCCAAAGTCCAGCGGTTAATTTTTCACAAAATAATTTTTGACGCAATAGGGCCCCCCACAGCAGCCAAAGCAGCAACCACCCCACCCCACCCAATTGAGTCTATTCGCCAATCTTACTAACATTCGCCTCCCCTGTAGTTAACGACTCTTTCCCAACCGACGTCAAGTTGAAGTACGTCCCATTCTCCAAGGCCCACAGCGCTGTTGCCTCGTGCGGTAACCCAGTTCCTCTCGACTTGGCCAAGGTCTTGCCAGGCAAGAAGGTTGTCATCACCGGTGCTCCAGGTGCCTTCACCCCAACCTGTTCCGAGCAACACATCCCAGGCTACATTGCCGACGCTGAAAAGTTCAAGGCCAAGGGCGTCGACCAAATCATTGTCGTCACCGCCAACGATCCTTTCGTCAACGCTGCCTGGGGTAAGGCTTTGGGCTACTTGAACGAGGAAAACTACATCATTTTCGCTACCGACCCAGATGGAGCTTTGTCCAAGTCCTTGGGTGACAACTACGTCGTCGACTTATCCAAGATCGGCTTCGGTTTAAGAACCAACAGATACGCCGCCATCGTTGACGACGGTAAGGTCACCTTCTTGGAAAACGAAGACCAAGGTGGTTTCAGTGACATCACCAAGGCTGACAGTCTTCTCTCCAAGTTATAAGCGCGACAGTCGCTGCGGCCCAATGCTTGAAACTTGGCGCTACGCTACCTAATTACTTAATACACGATCAATGAAAAATCAACACTAATACCTGTAAGAAATACCTGTAGGCTTCAATCCATCTCATTTACCTTTCCCTCTTGTGTTTCCTGGCTATGTTTTGCTTCAGCAGGCACTTACTACTCGTATACTAAGTTTGCAGCATTTTCCGGGTAACCCCACCGAACTATATAAGCGTGAAAAATTCTGAAACTGTAAAAAAAAAAAAAATCTTGATCTCTTTTCTTAATCCTCTACAACTCCACGGAGTTCGAAGGAAAACTCTAGTAATAAACATATATCGAATACCAAATATGTAGGCAACCTAACTGCTAATTCACCTTTTTAGGAATCAAGCTTGAATTCGGGATATATCACCACGTGCATGCCATTACTAGGTGTATGGAGGTAAACGAATCCCATATATCGAATTATGTATCTAGCAGAATAATTGGTGATCTTCAGTGCACTAATTTACTTTGATGATACTTTACATTCTTTATCCAGTTGGAGACTACAAGCGGTCGAAATGTTTGTATTGATATCCGAAACTCTCGTCTCGTCTCGTCTCATCTTATCTCATCTCTTGATATGCATGTATTTTAAGATGTAGAAAAAGATCGGTGGTAAGCCTACCATCCTTGATTATGTGTCACTTCTGTCACCTGTCCACAACTCCTGGATCTGTTTGCCTAGCGAAAAAGTTAGGTGCGGATTGGGTATGGAGCACCGAGATTGAAAGTCACAATACTTGCACTTGCCAACATCGTCGACCACTTCCGGTGCTCGCGTTCCCTTCCAAAACCCGACTGCCTCAGCCAAGTTCCGCTCGAAAGTTTCACTTGCATACTCAAAGTCTACTCTTTTAAACGACTCGCCGGTTTTATTATAGTGGTAGTCAACGCTTACTAGCGGTTCCTGAAGAAACGGCTGTAGCTGAGAGTAAAACTGTCCTGACCTGGCAGCAAAGTAGCGCAAGGTCAACGGGACCCTCCATTCTTTGAGAAGAGGCTTGAGCAATTCAGTGTACTCAAACCCGGACTCCACTTCTAGGGAAAGGTTACCCAGTACATCAAGTAGATGAGAGAGATCGAAGGCTGCTGCCGCATGGTCCAATGGCTTGCTGGGATTCAAGTACTTCTCTTGGACAAAATTATCGTACTCTTCAAACCCAATCTTCTCGCCGTTTGCCAATTTCATAAAATCTTCGAATAGCGTGTAACTATTCGTTCGAAGCAACTCTACAACAGTGTGGAGCCCAATGGGTTGATCAACGTCGCAATGTCGCCTGCGAGCATTTTCTAAGAGCATATTGTACCCAATGGCGCCATTCATTTCTTGTCCCTCCTTACCGCTGAGAATGTCGAGATACTTCTTGTAGTACGAAACCTGTTGCTTTGCTGCAGAAATCACCGAGTTCTGCGGAGGCACAATCTTCCTGGAACGCGTCTTCACATCGGTGATCCTTAGCTGGTACTTCTCTGAACCAAAATGAGTTTGTACTAGCTTGGTGTACTCTTCGAAGTACTCGCTCAAATCCACCATGGGTAGCCCGTTCATCACTTTACCCTTGGAAATGTACGTGTACTCTATCCAGTTCTGCACATCTTTGAACAACTCGAGGCTGCACCCTGGGTTTGTGATCTCAAGGAGGTCAATGATACCACTTACCAACACATCGTCCTTCTCGTTCAAGGGGAAGTCGTTCAGTTTCGCAACTAGGGATTCATTTTCAAAATTAACGTATGAATGCACCAACACCTCTCGAGCCTGGCTGGTTACCAAGAGCGTATATAGCTTCCTGATTATATCGTTTGTCCATGCGCCAGCCAACGTATTCACATTCTTTTCACCCTCTAGAAGTTGTGAGATTTGCTTCAGCTCTTTCTCTAACCGTTCAGCTAGCTGTACGTCGCCCTCAAGCTTGGCACTTTCTAGCTTCTCTTCCATAACCTTTTTAGTTGCCGCTTCGCTCTCCACTAGCGTATCTTGCAAGGCACTCACGTCAATCTTCTCATGCACCGCCAATTCAAGCTTGTTGTGATGCTCGGTACCTCTTTCCATTTGCACAGTACGCTGCCTGGCTACTGAACCCGCGTAAACGTCATAGTACTCACGCAACTCACACCACAGCTTGGTGAGTAATTTCGTCACAGAGAGCCTCGGGATCTGCTTGATCGACTCGTCCCCATTGTGTCGTACGAAGAACTCGTAGGGACTAGAGGCGAGAGATGCAATTTTGGGCTTCACCAAGGGCAATTGCTTGGTTGCCGGAAGCGAAAAGTTCTCCACAATCGCCTTCAACTTGGCGTTGCTTACATCAGTCGAGGCCGACGACACCTGCGTTCTTTTTTTGGCAGATCCACCGGCACCGACAAGCCCGTTAAAAGGCTTCACAACCCCGTGACTTGAAGGGGCCTTCTCTACTACAAACTGCTGTAACAAGTCTTCTTCTTCTTTATCTCCGAAAAGACTACTGCTTAAACGCGGAGACCTTTTAGCGGGACTGATGCCACCGCCCGCCGCCACAACGGGCACTTTTAGCACCAAAGTCTTGGTGTTGACGTCTGCGACAGTCCTCGAGTAGTACTTGCATATGTTCACCCTACTCATTGGACGGTGAAGGGGTCGTAGGCTGCCAGCATCGAGGCAGATCACAAGAAGAGAGATGCTGCGATTTCTGTGTGTTTGTGTTTGGGGCATATCGCGTTTGCGACGGATGCGACAGCAGGTGCGACAAAAAATGCGACAACGGGTGCGACAAGAAATGCGACACTTTTGAGTGATGCGACACTTTTGGGTGCAACTAATTAACTAACTATTCAACCAACTAATTAACCAATCAGCTCATCCTTTCTACACCCAAATCTCACCCCCCCTCGTCTCCTACAAACCCTGCTGCTACACTCAGGTACTAAAAAAAAAGAAGTCTGTATTTCTGTATAAAATTCGTTATAGGCTGGTATAGTCAATATTCTTTTCATTTATATATATATGGTTTTTCCTATTCTGAGACCGGTGGCTCCTAATGTATACCTCTCTTGAGCTTCAACGAGTCTCTCTTCTTCTCACTCAAGCTGAACTGGCTTGGTAAGTTTATTGAGTCCTTGGCACTACCGTTGGCGTTGGCGCTGTTGTTGTTGTTGCTTGCGGCAGCGTTGGCATTGGCGCTTCCGTTGGCGCTTGCGCTGCCAGCTTGTGGGTTGCTGTTGACAGACGTCAACGTGGCTGCGTTGGCGGAGGCACTGCTGATAACAGTGGCAATGCCAGTGCCTCGCAACGAGCCTGTGGACGACGTGGACGAGATCGACGAGTTGTCGTTGTCGTACATGGGGCTGTGAGGCACGATGCTGTTGTTGTTGTTGTGCACGGGGAACCCGTTGCTGAAGTAGCCGCAGTCTTCTGAGGGCGTCGTTGACGACATGAACGGCGAGTCCAAGGCGTCTCCGTGGCCGCCGCCGCCGTTCATGCTGCTGGTGCTGCTGGTGCTGCCGGTCTTGTGGTGGTTGTGGTGGTTTTGGAGCTGCTGCTGCAGCTGCTGGTTGATATTGTCCGTGTTGATGTGGAGCGCGCGGGGCAAGGTGGTGCCGCGCGACGAGGACCGCGAGCGGGTAGCGTAGAAGTTGAAGTCGTCCACCAAGTTTTCATTGCCAGAATTAAATAGTTGGTTGGACGACGTCGACAAGGAGGGCGGCGTGATTTGGTGCGAGATCGAGCCCTTTTGCGAGCTGGGCGGCGTCTGGTAGTCCATCATCATGGCATTGAAGCCCGAGCCCGAGCCGGAGCCCGAGCCGGAGGCAGACAAGCTGCCCGCGGGGCCGCCGAGCCCCAAGCCCGACGTAGAGCCGTTGGCCGACGCCGTGGACGGGTTGGTCTTGTTTATAAAGGACTGCGGAACGTAGTCCTGGATCGACTGCAAGGAGTCCGTGCTGAGGTTGTCGTTATGCATGGTCAGGAACTTTGGATGCTGTGGGTGGTCCGATTTGATGTTGTTGAGGTTGCCGACGTGGAGCCAGTTGTTGCCCGAGTACGAGTTGTTGCGCGTGAGCGACTGCTTCCTCAAGCTCATCGACGACGACCTGGACCGGTTATCAACGGCTCCTGGCGGTCCACCAGGGGCAGCAGCAGCGGCACTGCCGCCGTTGACGCCCTGGGCCTTGTTGTTGTAGTTCGATATGTTGAGTTCCGTCAAGGACAAGTTGGAGATGGAGGACTGCCTCATGTAGTTGCCGCCGCTGCCGTTGGCGGCGCCCGCGAGGAAGGGCGGCGCCTGGAAGGAGGAGCCCGCGGACCCGGCGCCGGAGTTGGACATGTTGGTGGTGGTGGTGGTTGTGTAGGGGGCGCCGTTGCCGCCGCCGCTGGTGGTGGTTATGGTGATGCTGGTGGACTGCGGCAACATGGTGCCGTTGTGGTTGCAGCTGCACATGTCGATCAAGCGCTTCCGTATGAGCTGCAAGAAGATGGGTTTGTAGGAGGCGGTGCGCAAAAAGTCCGCGGACACGAGGTTCTGGTGGTCGTAGGCCGGGTGGTTGTGCTGCGCGGTGGCCTGGAGCAACTTGCTCATCATCTCGTTGGACACCTTGGACACCAACCCGCTGGGCGGGATCACGCCCAGGAACGGGGTGGTGGTGGGGAGGCCAAGGAAGTACTGGTATGTGGCCAAGAGGAGCTGGTCAAAGGTGTGGGTGAAGTTGACGGTGTAGTTCTTGGTGGTCTTGAACAGGCCAAAGAGCGGCTCGTCAATGTCCGTCAAGATGTCGTCGGACTCGTTGTAGTGCGGGTTTTGGTAGAGCGTGTGGCTGTTGATGGACGACGACGAGTGGTTGGCGTGCTGCTGCGGCTGGCTGGCGTTGCGGAAGTAGTCCCCGTTGGCGTGGCCGCCGTTCGCGTGGCCCGGGTGGCCCTGCGGCGTGGCGATCATGGGCTGGTCTATGGGCGTTCTCATGGTCTGCTCCAAGGGCGTGAAGGGCTGGTCTGCCATCGACGTGAACGAGTTGTTGAGCTTGAGCGTGAGGTTGAGCTTTTTATTTATCATCATGGGTGGAGGAGGACGCGTGGCCAAGGCTGAGGGGGTGGGGGGAAAGGAGAAGGGGTTGGGGGGTGGGTGAAGGGTGGACACGAAAAGCTGAGAGGGCGGTGGGCACTAAAAGCTGTGTATCGTTCGTGGGGTGGGCAGCCTTTGCTATATAGAAGGCGTGGGGCTCCGTCGGTGGTGTCTCTGGCGTCTAAAAAACGTCACTATCGAAACTTCTAATTATAAATTTCCTCTTCGGCGTAAGTGTGTCCAGCAGGGCCTGTATACAAGGCAATCACGTAAGTTCAGTAAGGGGGTCAAGCAGGTCTGGCAGCAAGCGAAATATGTGGGCTACACGAAAGATGGTAGCACTAGAAAGAAGCAGGAATCAGATGCTCCCGAAAATCTCAACTCGTCCAGCGAATCCAGCGGTGCCTTACTAAATATATGGCTAGGTAAAGTTTCGGTTATGCTTGCCGAAATTCCCCTAGTTCCAACAAAAAAGAAATTGAGAGGGGGGGAAAATAAAGCTAAGGTTGGGGGAAAACGCGTCAAAATGCTGCAGCGCGATATTTTTTTTTGGCTGCGTGCGCTTTAAGCTTTAATTTGTCTCGATTAGGCAAAATGGGAGTTGAGCCTGGTGGGTAGGACACTGAGCAGTTGGGTGTGTCGCTGGGTGTCAGTGTGTGCTGCGGTGGGTTGCTGCTGTGGGTTGGTGTCTCGTGCCGTATTGCCTCGTGTGTAACGGTTGGGAGGTTGGGGGCTGCGGTGCGAAAAGATAGTAGGAGCTGGTGCAGTGGCTATATCTCTGTTTCTCTCCTGTAATCTCTGTGCCTTCTCAGTGCAGCTGGGCTCTGTGAGTTTCAGGTACGGCAAATGCCAGATGAAGCGAACCTAAGCAAGGTTTCGGTAACGTGGGTGTGTCGTTCCAGTGTGCGTACCCGAAGCCAGAGAACTTGTTCTGAGTAGCAACAGTCAGGTTCTGGTCGACAACTGGGCGTCTGTACTATTTACACACGGACGGGTCTGGTTCCAGCAAGGTTTTCGTTTTGACGCGAAAACGGAAATAGCGGACTTCTGTGAGTGTGAGTGATCTGCCCGGGGTGTGTACGGGGAGTGAACTGGAGGTCGGTGTGGTGCGGCAAGGTGGATTCTTTGGGCTTTTGGGTTTTTGGTCTTTGGTCTGGTTTTTTGGTGGTCTTTTGGGCTTTTGATGGTCCTAGGTCCTTTGGTTTCTCCTCTGCTCCCCCACCAGCAGCATGCCTCGCTCATCATATACTCTCACTCCTAAGCACCCAAGATACCACCATTATCGTGCTATGTAGCAGCAGACATAATGCTCATGCGCGATAAATTCCACCTTCCTAATCGGGGCAAATTAAATGCATTGTTCCGAGAGATGTTGACGCACCTTTTGCGACGGGTGCGTCACCACCACCGTCCACTGCTGGAGGGTGGGTTTTTCTGGTAGTTGCCTAGCCCTAGCCATCGCTGTAGGAGCTGTAGTTAACTGGAATATTTGCTCAGGGGTACATACACCACCCATTGTTGTGGATTAGCAGATTTTGCGTACACCCAGAGTCCCACAGGTTTACGAAGATCAAGCGTCCAGTACATACAATCGGAGTGCCCACCTGATACACTTTTTTCACCTTCCCATCCTACCCACCTGCCAAAATGGCACCCCCCCCGTTTCGTGCCGGCTGTAGTCTTGCCCATGATCTACACTAACATCTCTCCTTCCCCTATAAATTAAAGTATAAAGGAAACCCAGAGTGAAAAAATATTCTGATCCAAACAGTCCAGACGCTGCCTCAAACTTTTTTTTTTTGGCTTCGGTTGTCACCAGCGCACAAACATATGAAGATCCAACAGCGGACTTAGAAACCTTAAGGTATCCGTGGGTAAGGCAGCGGTGGAGATCGGCGGAATTGTCTCCAACCAGCCAAACCTGCGCCGAACAATACGCCATGGAGAATCTTGTTTCACCCTATTCTCTCTACACCACCCCTACAATACCTCGCTCTCTAGGACACCTTTTTGGGCTCTGCCGGCGCGTCGGCGTCGGCGTCGGCCCTCGGCCACTCCCGCCTGCCTGCTACACGAACCCTTTGTAACCTCATTCCGTTTCATGTATGGACCCTCCATTAGCCACAGGCGCATAGTGATTTTTCACCCGATGACATGTCAACGGCTGGCCCCCCACATGTTTCGTTTCGCACCAACAAAACGCACGGTGCAGCACGCGACGCACCTCGTGCAGATGATGTGCCTGGAGGTTCCATCGAGTCGCCAGTCCAGCGACCCCCCTAGCGAGCCCCCCACGAGAGGCCCAGATCGCTCGCTAGCCGCTTACCCTGAGGCCCCTGTCCCCCCCTGTAGGTTGTCACCACGTCTCGCCATCGCTGCCGCCGCCAGTATTCGCTTAGCTAGCCAGTCAGACCCGTACGGCTCCGAACCTTCGCTGTAAGATCAGGCAACTCGCTGTAGCCCGTGCTAAACCCTCCTACATGCCCCACGCCGGCGCCCCGGCAGGGCCAAGATCTGCTACACTGTTACATATGGGGGAATGCTATTGATATTATACGACACGCTACTCGTCCTAAATATTCACCGCTGCTTATCTTATCAAGAATCTAGCGCATGATATTTTCTAGAAGCTTGTGCACACACCTTGGCGGCGAGGTGCAAAACCGTCCTGAGCGCATACTGGCTCGGGGGTGCCAGCTGCTTCGTCTCGTGCTCATCGACAGTGCCTGCGAGCGCCCTGCAAACGTAACAACATGCCAAAAAGAAAAAAAAATCCAACCCTATTTCTTCCGTGTTCCGCATCAGGTGGTGTGTGCCTCTGGAACCCTTTCTCATTCCAGTAGCGTAGCGCGTTCGCTTGAAACACTAAAAATGCAGGAGTCCGTGCCCCTGCCCCTGATTTTGCATTGGGAGGGTGGCACCTGCCCAAGGCGCCGCTGCATCTGACTATTCTTATACGACGTGCACACGTTTACGAGCGCAACACGCCGGAGACAAGCACGAGCCGGCGCCCACGCACCCACCACCGTTTGGTTTTAGTGTATGCCCGTCTCGTAGATTTGGTGGATCTGTTCGGGGCACGCCAGCTCGCGCTTCTAGGTGAGCATGTCAACGGCAGCAGGCCGAAAATACGAGACCCACACGTCAAAGCGACAGTGCCGCCTCGCTACCGCCTGCCCCTTCTCTAGCCGCTCGGAAGATCTTGAGGCAAAGGTTATGATTTCGGCGCCAGACTAGCGATAGCTAAAACCCGCTGGTGTTGCCAACACAAACACTTCGCCTACATCTCGAGGAAAGCACGCGTCCTGACAGCCACGTCTGGTCGTCGTTATCGGATATGCGGTGGACGCGGGCGCCAGGCCCCCAGGCGTCAAACTCGTGCTGTCGACGGCCACTCCAGCATGAAAGCGGGAAGGGCAAACGGAGATATCAACCGAGGGTCGCTCTGGTTCCTACGAAAGACGACTAGAGGTCACGAGATGCCCTTCAGAGGCATGCGTTACCGCTCCGCTCGGGCCACTCCGTGGAGGCCACTAGCGTGGGGCTGTTTCTCCCAGCAGGGGAGCCAAGCTCGACAGGCGTGTAGCGTGCCACCGGCGGGCCCACGGGTACTCAACGGTACGGTAGGGACCAGTATATCTATTTCTTCCTGGATTGGCCTCCTGGCTGCCCTGCCGGGGGCACACGGTGCCGCTCCGCTCAGGCCACTCTGTGGGGGCCACTAGCGTGGGGCTGTACCTCCCGTAGGGAGCCAGGCTCGACGCAGTCGCCCTCGCCGGGCAGGCGCCAGCGGAGCGTCCCCCAGGGTCTTGTAAACTGTTCGTGGCCCCGCCGGGGGCACGCGGCACCGCTCCGCTCGGGCCACTCCGTGGAGGCCACTAGCGTGGTGCTGTTCTACTACCCAGAGCGGCGGCCTACTCTTCTGCGGCCACTTCTTCCTCAGCTGCCGTCTCTGCGGACCCGGCAGCCTCCGCTTGCAGACGCTGCGTGTACGCGTAGTACTCGTCGAGCGGGTCGTCTAGCAACGCCTTGCTGTACTTCAAGTTGTACGGGAGCGCTCTGGCGAGCTCTGGCGAGACCGTGACGCCCGCGGCGGCGGCGGCGCCCGTGGGCTCCTCCTCGATCTCGATCAATACATGGTCGAACTTGTACAAGTTGTTGAGGTGCGCCGTGAGCCTGTGCTCCTTGTTCTCCATCGGGTGGAGGCTGTCGTTGGTGAGGAGCTGGCGGAAGTCCGCGTCGAGCGCCGTGTTGAGGAACTTCATGTCGTAGCCGAGCTTGAGGTCCTTCTCGGCGATGTAGTTGACCCAGTTGAAGTTCTGCTCGAGGAGCGAGTCGGGGTCGTCGCTGTCCGCGCCGTCGCCGCCGCTCGGGTGGTGTGCAGCCGCCGCCGTGGGCGCGGCCCCCGTGCCCGCGTCGCCGCGCTTGAAGTGGTTGTAGTAGTCCTGCTTCTCCTTCAACCGCTTGGTGGTGCGGTCCTTCTCCTGCTGGTGCGCGCCGTCGGCCTCGTCGGTGTTTTCAATCTTGCGCTTCTCGAGCAAGTTCTTGAGGAGCGCCCGCGGCACCGTGTTGACGCGCTCCAGCGTGCGGTAGGCGTCGCTGTACAAGAGCCAGTCGCGGAAGGAGCGCGCGGACCGGGTGCTGTAGTCCCGCACGTTCGGGTAGTTGGGCACGTCGAGGGCGTCCAAGTAGTTCTCGCCCGTGGCGGGCTTGATGAAGCCGATGTCGAGCATGGCCTGCGTCACGTCCTGGACGCACACCCCGCTGGCGCTGGCGTCGACCCCTGCGCTGCTGGCGCCCTCGATGCGGTGGTTGGAGTACTTGAGACTGCGCAAGAGCAAGAGCTTGAGGTACTGGATGTACAAGTCGGTGACGATGTTCACCACGGACGGCTTGCACTTGTCGAAGCCCGACGCCTTCAAGATTTGGATGATCGACACCCGCAAGAGCGCGAAGTGGAACGAAGATTCTTCCACCATGGCTGCTGTGTGTCTAGTTGCGGTGCTTGGCGGTGTCTAGGGGTGGTGTGGAGCGCCAGGGCCACCTCCAGCTGTTTTTGAGGCCCGCTCTCAGATTTTCAAGCCGCGAGGCCAGCGCGTCACGTGACACGACGGTTGCAAAAACGAGCGTAGCGAGCAGAGGCCCCACGCCAGTGGCCTCCACGAAGTGGATGGGCGTGCCCCCGGCAGGGCTGCCTGCACACCCATGCCGCCGAGTGGTACGCTCCGCTGGCGCCTGCCCGGCGAGGGCGACTGCGTCGAGCCTGGCTCCCTTCGGGAGTGGCCGAGCGCAGCGAGCAGAGCACCACGCCAGTGGCCTCCACGGAGTGGATGGGCGTGCCCCCGGCAGGGCTCCACTCATCTACGCCTGTTCCCTTAGGTGCTGGTGGTCCTGCCGGCGGCACGCTACACGCCTCCCCGGCGAGGGCGACTGCGTCGAGCCTGCCTCCCTGCGGGAGGGCCGAGCGCAGCGAGCAGAGCACCACGCCAGTGGCCCCCACGGAGTGGCCCGAGCGGAGCGGTACAGCGCGCCCCCGGCAGGGCCACCAGGAGGGCAGAGGTCACTACAAGGCTGCTACTGCGGCCGGCGAGGCGCGTACCTGGCCAGCAGGGGTTTTCAGGCTATACTTTTATTATGTAATATATACGTGTATGGTAGTGGGGTGGGCTCGTGGCTTGCACAGGCCGCGGGCGTCGGTAGGCGGCGCCGTGTGGCCGCCAGGGAGGGCCGCGTCGGGCGGCTGGCGAGTGGGTTTGTGCTGGACGGAGCGTCCAGAGTGGGTGGATCGTGGGTTCCTGCACGGATGAAGCGGATGGGAGGGCAGGGAGGGCGAGGCGGCGAGGGGGGCCACTTACAAACCCTGCTGCAATCTCTCGCCGATCTTCTTGGAGGCAAACGACAACGCGTTGAACAAGCCCTTTTCGCTCAAGTCGATCTTGTTGAGGGAGATCTCGGAGGCGGCCAAGTTGCCGGCCAGCTTGGGGTTGGTGACGCGCGACACGATGATGGCCGGGTCGATCTCCAAGATGATGCCGTCGTCGATGGTCTCGTCGATGCACAAGCTCACGAGGTCGTACTTCTCCAAGATGGTGGCCTCGTCGAACGTGTTGTCCAACAAGATGTTCAAGGCTTCCAACAAGTTGTTGTTCAACGAGTAGATCATGGACTCGTTCTCGCTCACCTGCGCGACGAGCACGAGGAGCACGTCGTTCGACTGCTTGTAGGTGATGAGGTGGTTGTCGTAGAGAATGATGTCTTGGTTCTGCTTGTAGATCTTCTTGAAGAGGTTCTTTTCAAAGTCCAACTGCTGTGCTGGCGAGAGCACCGCGGCGGGCAGCGGCGCCTGCTGGTCCGGCGTGTAGTACTTGGCGTAGAGCCGGGACCCCTTGGAGTCCAAGATGAGCGTGGCTGTGATTGTTTTGAGCGAGACGTTGGACATGGCCGTGGGTGTGTGCTGTGTGCTGTTGCGGAGGGGCGCTGAGGGGGGGGGGTCGCTGCTGGGAGGGGCGCGTGGGTGGAGTGGCGGCTTTGGCGTGGGTTCCGTGAGGGGCGATTGCGGTGCTACGGACGGGCTACAGGGTGGTACACGCGCGTGGGTCGGGTGTTTGGCGGGTCCTTGGGTTGGTGGTGGCTGATCAACTCGGTGGGTTGTCCCTGGCGCTGCTCTGGCGGTGTTTTTGGTTGGACACGTAACGGTGGAGTCTCGCACCGCGCAAAAAAGTTTCACCTGTGTGCAGGACACAAATCTGCACTACATGCAGGTCTCCAACCACCCACTGTGATGGCCATACAAAACGGCAGCAGGGACGGGAGCAGGGCCATTGGCGGATACTCGGCACCATGGGGGCGTATGCCGGTGCAGTGGAGGTGGGAGAGCACGGGGGTACGGGGCGCTCCGCTGGCGCCTGCCCGGCGGGGGCGACTGCGTCGAGCCTGGCTCCCTGCGGGAGAGTCCCCAGAGGCACGAGCGAAGCGAGCAGAGCCCCACGCCAGTGGCCCTCGCCGGGCAGGCGCCAGCGGAGCGTCATCTACCCGCCGTGGGTCCTCCTGGGTGCTCGTGGTCCCGCCGGCGGCACGCTACACGCCTGCCCGGCGAGGGCGACTGCGTCGAGCCTGGCTCCCTGCGGGAGGGGCCCCTAGTGGCCCGAGCCCCACGCCAGTGGCCCCCAAGGAGTGGACGGGCGTCCCCCCAGCAGATACACCAAGGGGGGAGGGCTCCGTCGGCGTCTGTGTGTGCTGCTGGACGTTTGCAACCACTTGGAGGTGCTACCTGCAGTTCGGCTTTCGTTCTCCTGCATGGCGGTGATCGCAGAACTGGACGTCACGTGCAAAGCCTTTACCCTCGTGTGCGCTCTCATTTCACCTGCACACAGCACCGCTTCCCAAATTAGCTTTTAGGTTTCCAATCTCAATTTTTCAGAGGGAATGGGGGACCCACGTGGGACGCAGCGTGGAAGAAAAAAAAAAAAAATTCTGCCGTCCTTTTTAGTGAGGAAGTGCGGCGAGCGGCCGCTAAATCGCGCTGCGAGCAGCGACGAGATGGTGCGAGCTGTGGAGGGCAGGCATGCGATGGGGACGGCAGAGGGAAGGATGTCCCCCATCCCTCCCACACAGAGGGACACACCCACAGCGACAAAGACGCAGACGGGGCAATTGGGGGGCCCACCCAGCAAGTGAGGAGATGGGCACAATTGCAGCAGGGTGTTCTAAAACACAAGAGCAGAACCGTCCCAATCAGGGTTCTGGCAGAGCAGTGGAACAATAGCAGTGAAGTAATTTCGATAGCGGCATTGTTTCTTTTTGGCAGCTGCCACCAGAGAAGTCGCAAAGCCCGCGAGGTGTTAGTGGCCGAATTTCGCACTGCATAGCCCTGCAGCGCGGCCATCGTGTAGGACAGTGGTGCTGAGGAGGGTGGGTAGAACGAGCAGACAGGAGGGCAGCGGCGACGTGGCCACTGCAATGTGCTACCAGATCGTTCGCTGCGACCGTCTGGGGTCCATCTGGAACTCTCGGGGTGCAGCGGCCTGTTTTGGCGCCCCAATTGGGGCCAATTGGGGAGCCGCCATTGGCGGTTTTGGCTCTCTGCTCAGTCGCTCTGGCGCCGCCGCGGCGCTAATGTTTTTCGATTTTATTTTTTCCGCTCTTGCAGCACTAATAAATCGAAAATTATTATTAGCTGGAAATTAATTGCAGTATTGAGCGCACGGGCGGCAGCAGCGAAAATGGCAGCATCACAGCGCTAATCTTGCCTGTGTGTTTTGGGTGCTCCTTGCAAGATTTCATTTCAATTGTAGAAGAGGCGTCTTTTCTGCTACTATTTTGCACTTTTGGTATTCACAGCGCAGCGCCCGAGTATTTGACCACCATTGGACCACCATTGGACCCGCCTAGTGACTCCAGCCGTTTAGCACACAGCAGCCCATACCAGCCGCTTCATACAACAGCAGCACACACCAGCACACACAAGCCGGTATTCACAGCGCCAACCACGCCAATCGATTCCGCTCGTGCACACTAAGCACCGCTCTGACCCATTCGAGGCCCACCGCTCTTTGGTTTCTCGAGGTTCCACCCCCCTATTGAGACACCGATAGCCCCCAGCTACCCAGCCGCCGCTATCCAGCCCTAACCCACCCTCTAGCCACGACTGCCCCGTTCCCCCTCCCCTTCACCATGATGTTCGGCTCGAAATTGGACAACGAGGTGTACGGCCCCTGGAAGGAGTACTACATGAACTACACGTCGCTCAAGAAGCTCCTCAAGGAGGGCGTCATCCTCAAGAACAACTGGAGCGAGAAGGACGAGCAGAACTTTGTGTCCGCGCTCGACGCCGACTTGGAGAAGGTGTACACCTTCCAGTCGCAAAAGTACGACGAGTTGAACGACACGTTGGAGTCGCTCCAGTTGCAGACCGAGTCTGCGTCCGCCTCCTTCGACGAGAAGAAGTTCTCCACCAAGCTCGAGGAAACGTTGTCCTTGGCGCAGGAGTTGGAGCACTTCCAGCGCCTCAACTACACCGGGTTCACCAAGATTGTCAAGAAGCACGACCGCATCCACCCGGAGTTCTCGGTCAAGCCGTTGTTGAACGTGAGACTCAAGAACTTGCCCTACCACAACGAGGACTACAGCCCCTTGTTGTACAAGATCTCCGCGCTCTTCCAGTTCCTCCGGGAAAACTACAAGGTGGACCAGAGCTTGAGCAAGCTCTCGTCGTTCCACGAGGAGTCCGCGCAGCAGGAGTACGAGTCGTTCAAGTTCTGGGTGCACAAGGACAACTTGATGGAGGTGAAGACCAACATCTTGAGACACTTGCCCGTGTTGATCTACCTGACCAAGAAGCAGCAGCAGCAGCTGAGCGGCGCGCAGACGTTGGACGACCTCATGAACAACGAGTCCGACGACGACGACGACGACGACGAGGACAACCCCAACATCAACTGCCTCTACTTCGACTCGCCCACCTTTGAGCTCTACAACGACAAGTTGGTCAAGAACGCCAACTCGTCGTCGTTGCGCATCAAGTGGATCGGCAAGCTCTCGGACAAGCCCAAGATTGTCATCGAGAAGAAGAACTTTGACCAGACCAGCCAGGACTTCAACGTGGGCGAGAAGTTGAGCATCAAGGAGAAGTACTTGGACTCGTTCATCAAGGGCGAGTTCGACGTGGACAAGTTTGTCAAGAAGATGAAGAAGCGCGGCTCCAGCAAGGAGGACATTGAGCTGTTCACGCTGGTGATCAACAGCTTGGAGTCCTTCATCAAGGACCACCACTTGCAGCCCTGCGTCAGAACCGTGTACAAGAGAACCGCGTTCCAGATCCCCGGCGACGACAAGGTGAGAATCGTGATCGACTCGGACTTGTTGTTCATCAGAGAGGACGCCTTCGACAGCGAAAGACCCATTAGAGACCCCACCAAGTGGCACAGAACCGACATCGACTCCAAGATCAACAACCCGTACTCGTTGCTCAGAAAGGGCGAGTTCTCCAAGTTCCCCTACTCCATCTTGGAGGTGAAGGTGAAGAAGAACAAGCTCAACAAGAGATCGCAATGGATCAACGACTTGGTCAGCTCGCACTTGGTCAAGGAGATCCCCAACTTCTCCAAGTTCATCCAGGGTATCGCCACGTTGTACTTGGAGGACGACAAGTTGGACAGCATCCCGCTCTGGTTCCACGACTTGGAGGGCGACATCAAGGTGGACCCGGAGCAGGCCTACATTGAGAGCAAGAACAAGGCCGTCAAGCAGCAGTCCGACCAGGAGAACTTGGCCAAGTTCAGAACCATGTTGTCCAACACCACCACGGGCGGCTTCAGCCCCAGAAGCAAGTCCTTCTCGGGCACCTTGTTGTTAGACCCTCCCAGCCCGCTTTCCAGGGGCAAGGACGACGCCAAGCTCCCCGCCATCTTGGACGAGGAGACCGAGCACTACGCCTCCAACGGCAAGAAGAAGCCCACCTCCGGCTCCGGCTCCAACAACCTCGACGAGTCCTCCGGCGACGAAGACGACGACGAGGACACCGACTACTCCAAGCTTGCGAGCCACACCGCGTTCCTCAACAAGATCAGCGGCACCACGGCTGCGGTCGCCAAGCTCGTCGACGTGGACTCCGAGGACGAAGAGATCCAGTTGCCCGAGGGCGTCACCAAGCCCGAGTCGTACATCAAGAACGCCGGGCCCTTGAAGATCGAGCCCAAGGTGTGGATGGCCAACGAAAGAACCTTCAACAGATGGTTGCACGTGACCACCTTGCTCTCGTCGTTGACCTTCATCGTGTACCTGTCGGCCAACAAGTCCAACTCCACGCAGGTGGCCACGTTCTTGGCCTACTTCTACTTTATCCTCACCTTGTTCTCGGGCTTGTGGGGCTACTACATCTTCTCCAAGAGAAGAGAGATAATCATCGAGAGATCCGAAAAGCATCTCGACAACGTCTGGGGTCCTTTGGTCATTGCGCTCGGCTTGATGCTTGCCTTGATCATCAACTTTGTGTTTGGCTTCAAGCATCTTGCCGAGCAGCAGAAGGTCAACTCCTTCAGCGTGGCCGGCTTGAACGACACCTTCTACGAGAACCACCCATTCCACAGGTCCGTGCATGAGTTTGTTTTCAGAATCCTCGGCTACTAAGCAAGAGAGAGAGACACCCCCTCACAGACCCAGTGAGCGCCTGCTGGGACTGACCCAATAGAAAACTAAAAATGGAAAGTATCGAAAAAATGAAAAAATTGTTAATCAGTAGATAAGACGTATATATTTAATACAAAAAGCTAATCACACAGAGGTGTAGCGTGCGGCCGGCAGGACCACGAGCACCTACGGCCCCTGCCGGGAGCACGCCCATCCACTCCGTGGGGGCCACTAGCGTGGTGCGCTGCTCGCTCCGCTCGGAGACCCTCCCGCAGGGAGCCAAGCTCGACGCAGTCGCCCTCGCCGGGGAGGCGTGTAGCGTGCCGCCGGCAGGACCACGAGCACCTACGGCCCCTGCCGGGGGCACGCCCATCCACTCCGTGGGGGCCACTGGCGTGGTGCTCTGCTCGCTTCGCTCGGCGCCTGCGGTTGCAACCTCTCATCTGGCCGAGAGTGTCACGTGTCCGCACACGTGATGCTTGTCCGAACCCGCTGCATGCATGCTTTTCATGAAAGCGGCCGCTTCCCAGCAACCGTACCTCCACCACCGCCCACACACCACCACCACGAGGCAAAGACGGGCCCAATTATGGAGTTCAGCAACCCTCTATACTTCAGCGAAAGACGGAACGGCTTTCAGCGAAGGAATTCCGCATCGAGTGAGGCCGACAGCGACCAGCAGGTCTCCGACTTATACCAAGCAGCAGAGGCCCACGGCGAGCCCGCTGAACACCACAGCAGCACATCCAGCAACGGCAGCGGCGCGCCAGCGTACCTCTCGACGTACAACAGCGCTCTCTACCGCGTGATATCGACGCTAGTGGGCAGTTTGGTGCACGTGCTAGGCTCGATGGTTCAGCTCAGCAGGAGTCTCTTGGAGACCGCCAGCAGCACCACCAGCGCGGCGCCAGGCGACCGCATAGATCATCCAGAGATACGACACGACGAGGCAATAGTGGCAGAGATACCGAGACCGTCAACGGAGGCAGAAGATGACCGGGCCGCGGCGGAAGACAACGAGCTGCCCCTGGTGGGGGACGAGTCGATCATCATCTTGGGCTCGACAACCAGCGCGCCGCCCGAGCGCCCGCGCGTGCTTGCGGACGACCTCATGTCGATCCTCTGCCCGGATATCAACGAGATCGACTCGGACGACGACGAGCGCGGCGACAGGCAGTACGGGACGCATATAAATTTGGCCGCTAGGCGGCGCCGAGTGCCGGACGCCTCCGTGGCTGCACCACAGCAGCAGCAGCAGGCCCAGGCGTTCAATGGCGCGCCCGTGGCCCCAGATGCCTCTGCGTGGGAAGCTCCAGCGCCCAGCGCCAGAAGCACGCGAGAAGCGAACTGGACGGTTCTCCCACGCGCCAGCGACAGCAACGACGACGAGTTCTCGGACGACGCGACCGACGGCGTGGTTGACTTGAACCAGTGGCCCGAGACCTCCATGGGCTCGCCCACGCCTGCCAACCAACTCAGGCCGGCCGCCAAACCGGCGGCCTCTGGCACCTCAACAGCGGCTGCGCCTGCTGGTGGCGCTGGTGGCGCTGGTGGTCCGCTTTTCGGCAGCCACCCGCTCCACTCGGACTACAACGCCACCATCGCCAAGTTCTACCTCCCGCACATCCCCACCCAGAAGTACTCGCTCGTTGACTCGCTCATCAAGGACTTCCAGGAGTCCGACAACTGGCTCGCCGACCACAGGACCAAGCAGGAGCTCGTCACCAAGGAGCGGATCTCGGAGACCTCGCGCATCCGGGCGCTCTCGCAGGACCAGCAGGACAAGGTGTACAAGGTCTGGCGCGCCCTGAACCCCTCGATGGTGGTGTCGTCTGCGTTCCAGATCGACATCACGTGTAGAGACCTCCAGACGTTGTGCGACGGGCAGTGGCTCAACGACAACGTGATCGACTTCTACCTCAACCTCGTGACCAGCAACGCGCCGCTGGTGTTCTGCTGGACCACGCACTTCTTCACCACCTTGCAGTCGAAGGGGTACCCCGGCGTGGCGCGCTGGTCCAAGCGGAAGAAGCTCAACGTGACGCAAAAGGCCTTGATCTTGGTGCCCATCAACATCATGGGCACGCACTGGGCGTTGGCCGCGGTCAACAACACGGCCAGAGAGTTCCAGTACTACGACTCGCTCTCGTCGCTGGGCAACATCCGCGCGCTCCAGCAGCTCCAAACCTACATGATAGAGGAGAGCAAGAAGTTCCCGGACAGCAAGCTCGACTTCCACGCGTACAAGATGGTGCCGCTCATGGACACCCCGCAGCAGCTGAACGGCTACGACTGCGGCGTGTTCACCTGCACGTCCGCGGCGTACGTGGCCAAGCAGCAGCCGCTCAGCTTTGGCCAGCGGGACATGAAGTTGCTCAGAAGAAAGATGGCCTACGAGATCCTCACCAAGGAGCTAACCTAGCGGTAGCACGGGCCAGGAGTACCCAAGAGGCAGTATCGCCCAGTGGGCGGTGGTGACGCTCCGCTGGCCACTCCGTGGAGGCCACTAGCGTGGGGCCGTTCCTCCCGAAGGGAGCCAGGCTCGACGCAGTCGCCCTCGCCGGGCAGGCGCCAGCGGAGCGTACTGCTCGGCGCTCGGGTGTGCTGGTAGCCCTGCCGGGGGCATGCTACATCGCTCCGCTCGGGCCACTCCGTGGAGGCCACTAGCCTGGGGCTTCATAGAGGGGATAACATTAATTGCACTATATATATATACATCGGGGCGCCGGGCCAGGCCGTGTCTGCCCTAATCGTCCTTGATAACCACTCCCATAATAAACAAATTTATACAGATGAGCTGCGCGGCAGCGTCGCGCTCAGGCTAGGCCGATTTTGGCCAAGACGCTCCCGTTCTTCTTCTCGGAGCCCACGTACTTGATGTCCTCCTCGTAGCTGATGATCTTCTCCGTGGAGGCGATGATCTTGGACTGGACGTAGTCCAATCTGGTCTTGAGCATCTTCAAGTCGTTCAAGCGCGAGATCTTGGCGATTTCCTCCTCGAGCTTGGCGATCTTGGTACTTTCGATCGTGATCAAGTCGTTGTAGTACTCCGTCTCGTAGATCTTGAAGATGTTTGAGTCGTGGACCAAGTTCTTAAACGCCTCCTTGTACAACGGTCTGCCCGTGGCAATCGAGTTGAGGATCCCCTTCTCCCTGTCCAACGAGATGAGATCGTGCTTCTCCAAGGTGGAGAGCGTCGACAACGTGTCGGCGGAGGACTTGAAGAGCGGGTTCTTGGTGAGCTCGGTGTACTTGACCTTGTCGTTGGACGACAACAACTTCATGATGGTCCACACCTGCGCAGACAGCCAGTTGTGGTCCAAGTCCTCGGCGGCGGCGGCCGCGGCGGACTTGTTGAGGAAGAACGTGGTGATCTGCTCGGCGGCCTGGTTGACCATCTCGTCGAGCGCCTCGGAGGGCGACTCGCCGGACCGCACGCGTCTGATGAACGCCTGCAAGTCGAGCATTCTGCCGCCGATGGGCTCCAAGCAGTGGTCAACACTGCCGCTCTTGCGGTAGTCCGTGCCGGCCAACTGGTTCAACACGTACTGCTTCGATGACTTCAGCGTGGCGTCTGAGAGACTGATGGTCTTGAACACCTGGTTGGGGAGCGAGTCCGTCAAGTTCTGAATGGAGCCCACGTCGTGCGTGATGTAGATCACATGCGCCAAGTTGGCCTGCACCACCTGCGACGTCCAGTCGGCAATCATCTTGTAGATGAAGTCCTGGTTGCTGTCTGCCTTTCGCAAGTACTTGTTGATCACAATGATCGGCTTGCACTCTGGGTGTTGCTGCAAGTACTGGTCTTCCTTGAGGAGCTCGTCGTCCACGAGGAGCGAGGACTCCTCCTCGAGGTTGGCGTTGGCGATGGCGGCGGCGGAAGCACCATCTTCGCGTCCTGCCTCGTCGTCGGCAGCGGGCTTCTTGGGCTGGTTGCCGTGGCGCTGCTGCTCGCGCTCCTTCTTTCTCTGCCTCTTCAACATGATGCGCTTGTAGCTCGAGTAGTCCTCGAGAGCCACGTTTCTCAACGCCAGCGTGGTCAACAGGAACATGTTCTTGAGCTGGGTCTCCTTGGACTCGCTCAAGCCCGACTTCTGGCCCGTGATACCCTGCACACCCAAGTCGATGAACTGCAGGATGGAGTTTGTCCAGGTGAACAAGGGGAAGTAGCCCAACTGGTGCGCGGTGGCCTGCAACATGGAGTTGTCGGACCTGGTCTTGACGAGCGTGTCGCAGTCGATGTAGAGAATCTTCTTCTTCAAGTGCTCGTCCTGCAAGAGCGCGTGGTCCAAGACAAACTCCTGCTTGCCGGAGCCCTTGGGGCCCTTGACGATGATGTACGTGTTGATGTTTTCGTAGATCCACATTTTGAGTTGCTTCACCTTTTCGAACCGCTCGAGCCAGATGATGTTGGGGTGCGAGGCGTCGTTGTCGTCGTCGCCGTCCTCGTCAAACTCCAGCGAGTACAGGTCCAGATTCACCAACCGGTTGGCGGCGTTTCGCTTGATGAAGTCCGTGGTCATCTCGCAGCTCTCGTTGAACATGTCGTCAAAGTAGTCGTAGCCGCTGCTCAACGATCTCGTGAGCATCTTGTAGGGCCCGTACACAATCTTGACGATCCAGTTGTCCTTGTAGGTCTCGAGGGAGTACTTGTGCGTGATCTTGTGCTCGATGAACTTCTCTCTGATGGGGTCGAAGATCAAGACCGCCAACGTGGCCAAGAGCGCCAAGATGGCGGGCACGGCCACCCTCTGGTGGTTGACCACGAAATCGGTGATGTAGTTCATCTTCTTGAGCGGGTCGTACTGGATGTGCAACAGCGTCTTGTTCTTGTTCAACTTGATGCCCGTGATGCAGTTCTTGGCCAGAATGGCCGACCGCACGTTCGCAAACAACACGTACGCCAACGTGGGGCTCAGCGGGATGATGTCCACAATGGCGCCGTACCTTCTGAACAAAAAGTACAACTCCTCCTCGGTCAACTGGTCGCCCTCGAACATCACCTTCAAGCGCGGGCTGGGGAACCGGCGCAAGTCCTCGATCCAGGGCGTCCCCTTGACCTGAAAGCTCTTGGGGTACAAGTTGAACAACTTGTTGAAGGCGCGCAAGTAGAGGGGCTCGTTGGCCTCGTTGGCCCGGATGTTGTCGCAGATCTGCTGGATGAGCGCCTTGGGCGTCGTGTCGGGGGGCACCGTGAACTTGACGAAGGCCCCGCCGTCTCGCTTGACGGGGATGAACTCCTTGATGTTGGCCTCGTGCGAAAGGGGCGACTCCTCGGTGCTGGAGAGCTTCATGATGCGCGCCTTGATCGTCTCGTCGTCGTGGTAGAACTGGAGCAGGTTGAGCCACTTGAAGTAGTGCCTGAGCGAGAGCTTGGAGAGCGAGAGCTGGTAGACGTGGTCAAAGTAGAGGATCACCTCCTCCTGCTCCTTCACGTCGATCACCCCGGTGGACGACGCCGAGTTGTCCGACTCGTTCACGTCTTCGTGCTTGAGGTCTTCGACGTCCAGCAGGAAGGCGCGGAGCGCCGCCATGGCGGCGCGTTTGGGGGGCATGGTGGCCCCAAGCAGCAGTGGCAGCAAAAGCAGCACCAGCGGCTGGAGGCGGCGCGTGGCGCCGCCGCTACGGCTGATGCTGTGGAGAGTGCGCTTCGAGAGAACAGCAGGGTATACGGTTGCTGGTGCTGGCGACCTATTGCTTTTTGCTGCTGCTCTTGTGGTGGAAAGGGTCCTCCTGGCCGCGCCAATGGCCACCGTTCTGGCGGCCAATGAGCCCACGGCTGGCCCCACAGTGGGGGCTAAACCCGCGAGGAAGGGTCCTCTGGCTAGAAGTACACCAATTGGCTCCATGGTATGAAGACGTTCAGTGTGCTAGGGTGCGAGGATAGCGTATGTGGTGGAAACTCAACTGGAAATTGCGCGTATGGGGGTGTTTGAGGGAGAAGAAGGGAGTGGCCACCGGGGGGTGGGTGGTGCTTTAAATCTGCGGGAAACGGCAAATGTTGCTACACAGTGTATGCGCGGAGTGCACACAGCGACAGATAAGGTGGGAGGGATGCGTGGGTGGGCAGCCGTGCGGAGCTGATTTTCGCGAGGCAGTGGCTCGCTAGTGGGAGGCGATAGATCAAGGGGGTTGCAAGGAGTAGAGACGGTAGAGATCGATCCCAAAGACTTGGGGGCACCATATAAGTGGTACACACCAATGGACCAGCAAAGGGCACTACTTTGGACTAAATGAGCGCACGCTGGCTCAATTGGACGCAGTGGCAGTGTGCCAGGCAGTAGCAATCATTAAGCAACTGGTGCTGTGGGGTTAGAAGGTTTCACTATGTAGAGTCCTGGGATACTATAGATGTGTGGGTGTCTTGTGCTGCAGAGCATTTTCTTGTGTGCAAAGAGACTCGCTTTAGACCTGAAGCACTGGTGGCCAGTGAGACCCAGCGGAGCTTTTCTGAGGTTTCCGTGGTGCTCGCAACACAGCTGTGCTGGAAACAAGGCAGCCCGGGATTGTGTGGCCAGAACGGGCCCACAAAATCGAGATTTCGTCTCGCTTACATCGCATCGCTCGCTCTACAGCAGACACAAAGTGCCCAAAAAATGTAGGCTGCTACTGGCCGTACCAGCAGTCCCCTATAGAACACGTCCATAGACAAACCAATTGCAGCAAACTCAATCTTGGCCTCGCTTTGAATTCCTGCGCCACAGAAAGTCACAGAAATCTTCGAAGAGGCCAGTTTCAAGGTCCCATACGCATACACACTGTCATGCAGTGCTCAGTGTAGGGGGACATAGAGAGAATGGAAAAGTAGACTGAAACACGCCTGTTTCAATTCGTTACAAAAAGAGAGTTTGGTGTGGTAGATGTATATTCAGGTATATACACAGCGAGACAGCACCCCGCTAGGTACCCTAGAGAAGGATATCTGGTGTCTATCAACTGGAGAGAAGAGTGGGTTGTAGATTTTTTTTTCACGCTGATGGAGTTGGCGATGCCGTTTCGAGGAATTCCAGGCGTGCAGTTACCAAATCGAGAGATTTTATGTACAGGATACGTAGGCACCTATTTAGGGCTGCAACAGCGCTACGAGTGTGAGAGATCAATTGAGGCGATACAGTGGCCACAGGCACCCAGAAAGCAGCTGAATTATGGCGCCAGCGGCTACAGAACGATTGGCGGTAGCCTGTGTAGTCAGATACAGTCACGAGGGAATGGAAACGGCGGGAAGCGGCGGAAGAGAGGTGTATTTGTATATACAAAATAAGTTAAGTAGTTATTAGTTGCAGTCGTGCAGCAGTCCCAGCTTCTAAATCTCATGCGGGTCCCCGGCCCAGCCTGGCCTGTGTATATGTATATGGGGGGCCTGGTCCTTCCCTGGTGACGCTCCGCTGGCCACTCCGTGGTGGCCACTAGCGTGGGGCTGTTCCTCCCCGCAGGGGAGCCAGGCTCGACGCAGTCGCCCTCGCCGGGGAGGCGCCAGCGGAGCGTACCGCTCGGCACCATGGGTCCTCCGGGTGCTGGTGGCCCTGCCGGGGGCACGCTACACCGCTCCGCTCGGGCCACTCCGTGGAGGCCACTGGCGTGGTGCTGTTTCCGCTTCCTGCTCTCTATCGTCTGTGCTTTTACCCCACTGGCGGTGAGACACTGGTGCCCTGGGTGGCTCAATCGATGCTCGAGGATGGGATCTGGTTCCTTTCAGCGAAGAAATCGCCCGTCTTCAAGGGCCTGACGCTCTCCTTCACGTCCTCGACCGAGCCCTTGGCGGCAGCGGTGGCGGCGTCGGAGGCAACCTTCTTGCCGTCCTTGTAGTTCTTTCTGATGAACTCTCGCATGGCGTTCAAGGCCGCCTCTCTGCAAAGCTCCTTCAAGTCCGAGCCCGACAACCCCTGGGTGTGCGTCACGATGTAGTCCAAGTCGAAGTCTACAGGGTCGACCAGCGTCAGCTTCAAGATCTTCTGCAAGATGGATCTCCGCTGCGCGGCGTCTGGCTTGCCAATGGCAAACTTCTTGGGCAATCTTCTCAAGAAGGCGGTGTCGATGTCGTTCTGTCTATTGGTGGCGCCCATCACCATGATGCGCCCGTTGCTCAACAACCCGTCCCAGAGGGTCATGAACTCCGCCTTCAACATGGCGGACACCTCGTGGTCGCTCAGCGATCTGTCTCGGAGGAACGAGTCGATCTCGTCGATGAAGATGATGCAGGGCTGCAACTTGTTGGCCAACGAGAAGATGGCGTCCACAATCTTGTTGCTCTCGCCGTACCACTTGTCCATGATGGTGGACATCCGGATCAGGAGGAAGAAGGCGCCGCTCTCCTTGGCGATGGCCTTGGCGAGCATGGTCTTGCCGCACCCGGGCGGGCCGTGGAACAAGACCCCCTTGGGCGACTGGATCAACAGCAGGTGCGCCTCGAACAAGTCCGGCTCCGTGAGCGGGAGGATCACTGCCTCGCGCAAGTCGTCTATGATGGGCTGGAGCCCGCCGATGTCGCTGAAGCTGACATTGATGTCGTCCGGCGTGATCAACGAGTTCAACAAGTTCTTCTCGTACTCCGTGAAGGTCACCGTCTTCAATGCAGGATTCGCCTGCTGGATGCGCTTGAGCACGCTGGACGACTTTTTGCGGGCCTCCTTGGCCTTGACGGTGTTTTCGTTCCCGTTGGCCTCGTTGAGGAGGTGGTTCACTATGTAGTACATCGAGAGGCCCGCGCCCGTGAGGAAAAACAAGTCCCCTAGAAGCTTGAGGTCGACTTTGAACTTGCCAAAGTCTAGCTTGAACTTGTTCATAGCGCGTTGTGTATTTATTTGTTAGTGGTGTGTTGGAGAAGCCGTAGCAGGCGCGTGTGGGTGTGGTTCAGTGTAGCTAGACTCTTCGAGGGTGTTTGCACTGGTACGTCTACTGCAGCGATCGATTCGTGGGGGGGTGTAGGGGGGGGGTGTAGTTGGCGGTGGCACTAGCGCTGCTTTTATATTTTCTGTTGCGTGGATTTTTGGCCTTTGGGTCGTTGGTTTTGTCATGTGATGTGTGAGTGCCTCGGTACTGCACACACGGAGGGGAGCACGACTGGGGAAAAACCGGTGGGAGAGAGAGGGAAGAGTGGGAGTAGAGGGGGGATTCGGGCGCTCATGGAGACCGAAGGAGTGATTGTGGAGGTACTTCGTCCACCTTAGTTGGAATTGTCCTGGCCTGATCTGTATTAATTCGTCTCGTGTCTTGGCTGGCGTAGTGCTCTCTATGCTGTTTGCAGCCGACTGACGCTTTCCAATGGGCCCAGTGACTAATTCGGCGTCTTATCTGCAGTATCTCAAATCGCCACTATCTGCAGTACCCAGATGAGATATGCATCAAGAAAGCATCTCCGATGAGGTACAAGGCTGGTGTCGGTGTTTATTCATCTTAGTTTCCACATATTACACCGTACGCCACCATGTCGAGAGAAGAAAACGAGCGCCACGGTATCAGATTGCCGGGCGAGTTGCTCGAGCAAATCAAGGTGAGGGAAGACAAAGGAGACTATGTAGAAGACAACAGTCGGTACACTATGTTTGACGCCAACTTCAACACCAAGAAGCGGAAGGGCCAGCCTACGTCAAGAAAGGAGAAACGTCAACAGGAGCGTGAATTGAAGAAGCAGAAGAGAACAAAGAAGCCACAGCAACAGCAGCAGCATCAAAAACAGAAACATCAGCAACACAAACAGCAAGAGGGTAGGGCCTCCACTGGGGCCTCTAATGGCAGCAAAAAGGCTGAGAATCAAAAGAAGGAAAAGAGCGCGAAGATTGCAAACACGAAAAAGACCGGAAATAGTATGGCCAGGTCGCAAAGCAAGACGAGCGAACTCAGAATAGTGAAGGAGGACGACTTATCTGATGACGAGGTGAGCGATTTTGCAGAGTTCGGGTCTGAGCAAGAGCAACAAGATGAAAATTTAAGCGATGAAGTACTGGATGAAGAAGATGCTGGTGATGATGTTGATGACGATGATCCAATGGAACAGCTCCGTAGACTCAAGGCAAAGAAGGGTAGCAGCAAATCCAGCGACGCCAAGAAGTCCAAGCAAGAAATAAGAATAGTGAAGGAGGACGACTTGAGCGACGATTCTTTCGATGAAGATGAAGATGAAGAAGAAGAGGAAGAGGAAGATTTTGATGACGGCGAGGAAGATTTGGAGGCTGCTGGTGATGAAGACCCCATGGAACAGCTTCGTAGACTCAAAGCAAAGAAGGGCAACACCAAATCTAGCGACTCGAAGAAGTCCAAGACAGAAATAAGAATAGTTAAAGAGGACGATCTAAGCGATGATTCATTTGACGAAGAGGAAGAGGAAGAGGAAGAGGTGGATTTTGAAGACGAAGGAGACGATTCAGATGCTGCTGATGACGATGACCCCATGGAACAACTCCGCAGAATAAAAGAAGCCAAGGCAAAGAAACAGGGCAAGAAAGCACCCAGCCAAGATATAAGAATCGTAAAGGAAGACGATTTGCAAGACGACTCTTTCGATGAAGGTAGCGAAGAGCTTGATGGCGAAGAAGACGATTTCGAAGAAGGTTTGGACGACGAGTTCGACGAGGACGAAGACGACGAAGATCCAATGGAAAAGCTCCGTAGGCTCAAAGACGCCAAAAAGGCATTATCTGAGCCTGCCAAAAAAGAGAAAAAGGCCAAGTCTAAAAGCAAGGACGTAGTTCCGGACAAGATCGTATCCAGCCGAGACCTCGAGTTACAGAAAAGAGACGAGGACGACATGGCCTACTACGCGAAGAAATTAGGCTTGAAGAATGGTAAGAAAGCAAAATTGTCCAAACAAGGGGATGATGACATGATTGGAGGGTTATTGGACGGTTTGGACTTCTTGGACAACTACGGTGACGAAGCGTCCCACGAGTACCAGGGAGGAAGCGGCAGCGAGGGCCAAGAAGATGAAGAATCTGACGACTACGACGACGACGACAACCGAAACGAGCGTGATCACGGGAACGAAGACGTTGGTGACGATGACTCGGATAACGGATTCGACGAAGGCGATTTCGATGAAGACGAGCTCAGAGAGCTTCGCGAGATGGAAGAGCTTGAAAACTCGGACAGCGATGAGCCTGAAGACGACGGTGAAACCCACATGGTGTCTGCTAAGGAGAACCCTTACATGGCGCCATCTACAGGCGACAGCGGCAGCGGCAGCAGCAGCGGCGGCTACATCCCTCCAGCGTTGCGTAGGAAGATGGCACTTGAGGCCAATGAAGTGTCCGAAGAAACGCTTGCCCTTCAAAGATCCATCAAGCGTCCCTTGAATAAGCTTTCCGAAGCGAACATCACCTCCATTATCAACGAAATCAACCAGTTGTATCTCTCCAACCCGAGACAGTTGGTGACAGAAAACTTGACCAACATCATCATGGATTCTATTCAGCAGCAGGGTAGGCTCTTGGACACCTTTGTCTACTTGCATGCCTGTTTGGTTGTCGCCATCCACAGATTGCAAGGCTCCGAGTTCGGTGCCTACTTTATCCAAACCTTGATTGAAAAGTTCGACACCCACTTGAAGGACCTTTCCGGTAACAACAAGGAAATCTCCAATCTCACGTCGCTCTTGTCGTCAGTCTACACCTTCCAGTTGGTTTCCTCGAGATTGCTCTACGATATCATCAAGGAGCTCATCTCCGATCTCAACGAGTCGAACGCCGAGTTGTTGTTGCGGTTGATTCAAAACTCCGGTAACCAAATGCGGTCCGACGATCCGCAATCCTTGAAGGAAATCATCTTGCTTGTCAACAAGCAAAAGACGCTGGACTTGAACACCAGAACGCAGTTTCTCCTTGAAACTATCACATCCTTGAAAAACAACAAGTTGAAGGTGCACAACGAGAGTAGCCAGCAGCTCATTGTGAGAATCAAGAAGGTGTTGGGTACCTTGGGCGGTAAGTACAGCGACTCTTTGCAGGTCACGCTTAGCGATATCAGAAGCGTAGAGGAGAGAGGTAAGTGGTGGCTTGTGGGGTCTGCATGGAAGGGGTACGATGGCCAGCCAGATGCTCTGCTGCACGCCAACGAGGGGGAAGCCCAGAGCCTCAACTTTGACAACGATATTGTCAACGATATCTTGGACAATGCCGAGCCCAACTGGGTGGAGTTGGCCAAGGCACAAAGAATGAACACCGACATCAGAAGAGCCATTTTCATCTCCATCATGTCTGCGAGCGACTATGTTGACGCCATGACCAAATTGGACAAGTTGGCGTTGAAGAGATCTCAAGAACGGGAAATCCCAAGAATCATATTGCATTGCACCGGCATTGAGCCTGCGTGGAACCCTTACTACGGAGTGTTGGCTTCCAAGCTATGCGACAACCACAACTACAGAAAGACGTTCCAGTTCATGTTGTGGGACTTGATCAAGGAGTTCGAAGGAGGACAAAAGAACGGGGGAAGCGACGATGAAGACGACGAGGACGATTTCTTTGGCTTTGAATCCAACTCCGACGACAGCGACGACGACAAGTTGAAGAAGATTCTCAATTTGGGCAGATTTTTTGGTTTCTTGGTGGCTGAGGGCTCGCTCCCGTTGAACATTCTCAGAACGGTCAACTTTGTGACCGCTGCAGGAGACACGTTATTGTTCCTGGAGATTCTCTTTGTCACATTCTTGGACCAGATCGCAAAGAAGTCCCAGTCCAACTCTGTTGGCGCAGGTACCAAGAAGCAGAAGAAGTCCAAGTCTATGTACGAGGTGAAATTCGACGACAAGTTGCTTATTGAGAGAGTGGGCAAAGCCCATGAGCAACCGGTTCTCTTGAAGGGTATACAGTACTTCTTGAGCCATAAAATCAGAAAAAGTGCGTTTATTACTGGCAGAAAGCAGAGAGCCAGGATCGAATGGGGGGCTGACACGATGAGTGAGCTTATAGACGATTTGTTGAAGGGAAGTGAGTTCTGAAGCATCCAGAACTCTTGTAAATATATTAATACAAAAAAGCATAGATTGAAACGAAAGAGCGTAGAATCATGGAGTGGGGGGGTTCTTGTAGACGCTGTTGCAGCATGAAATGGCTGCAAAATATAAGTAGTCGTGTCGAACTCAATTCTGGTTGCGTAAGATTTCCAAGGGGAGGAGAGAAGCATGGATTTTTTCATAGCGCCCCTTCGTGAGATTTGATGCACTCTTTTCTCTCCCGCTTAAATAAACATTTATATATTAGAAAACAAGTAGAGTGGAATGTTCAATTTTTCACCCATTTGAATTTCTGTAAGCTATGTGGGTGCAATTTCTACAGATTTGTTACACTCAACTATGTCAATTATATATACAAATATAGGTTCTATGCTATTTACACGTCGATTCTCTCTAAGATCGCCACCGTCTCTACGTGCTTGGTCTGAGGAAAGAAATCGAACCCAATGACTTCTTTGACTCTATACTGATCTGGTAAGCCATTCTCCCGCTGAAGCTCTGCAAATGTTGCTAAATCTCTAGCCTGCGTGAACACATTGCAGCTGACGTACACAATCAACTTGGGTTTGAATTCTAGTAATTGGCTCAAGAACTCCTTGTTGGACCCCTTCCTCGATGGGTCGATTATGACTACAGAGTCCTCGCCTCTGATACCGGACGTAACGAACTCAGAGTTGGTGAACATCTTCTGCGCATCTCCATCTATGAATTGGATCTTCCCTGGAACGTCTAGCCCATTCAATTTTGCATTGTGGTTGGCGTACTTGATGGAGGTCTTGGAGACTTCAATCCCAAACACCTTCCCGGGGACGTCGTCCGAGAGAGATATCCCGAAGAAGCCAGACCCGCAGTAGGTGTCCACTAAATACTTGGGCAGTCCAACTGACTGGATATGGAACCGAATGTAGTTCAAGACATCTGGCAATATGCTGTTGTTGACTTGGAAAAACTCGGATGCTGGGAACTGGAATGTATAGTCTCCAACCCTCTCAGTGACTACATTCTTGTGGTTTGTTAGACATGCCGGCTCAAACTCCCCCGTTTTATGATCCACTCTTATACTCTCTCTCAAAATCAACGTTTCACCCCTAACTTTCTCTCCCTTGGAAACCCTGCTGGATATACTCTTGAGTGTAGATTCGCGAAGCATGGGGAAATACTTGTTGATCGAGTAAGTAGCAATAGGACAGTTATCGACGTCTACAACGGCCCGTTGGTGGTTAGCACTATTAAATCCGATCCTGGTGGGCTGTTCAGATCTCCTGTACTGATAGTGTGGTGTGAGTTTCGTACGGTAGCTGTATTGCATCGGAGAGTCCATCACCAACAATTCGTTCCATATTCCGGGTGTGTCTTGCTGAAGCTGAGGATAGAAGAACTTGTATGCCCTCTTGATTACTTCCTTCTTAAACTCCAACTGAGACTCGTAGGGTAGCATCTGGAACTGGCACCCGGAGCAGCTGGAAAACTTGCTACATATCACCAAATCGTCCTTCCGTTTTTGCGAGGGTTTGGACACTTCAAGGGCCACCGCCTCTGCATAGTAGTTGTGCTTCCTTGCAAATCGGATCTTGACGTGGTCCCCAGGCAAGGTTTTCGGCACCTTGACTATAGTGGTGGACTGGTCCTCAGCATCGCTCACTATCCCAAGTCCATCTCCATCGGACGTCTGGTACACTATAGGTACGTTTTCGGCTACAACATGGGGTCTGCTTCCAGCGAAGAGAAACTTGTCTATCGTTTCAGCGGGGATCCTTACATCTTGAAGCGATATTTGAGGGGCTACAGTGGCCAAGGCGTCTTGTATTTCCAACTGAATGATGCTTTCCTTTGACGTATGGTCCAAGGAGTCTCGTTTGGCTTTCCTCTCGAGCTTTTTGAGCTTTGAATGATACAAAGGAGGGTACGAGTGGAAGAACCGTATCCCTCGCACCAGACTGCTTAGTCTACCTATCCTTAGCATCTTGATTTGAAGAAGAAAACACTACAGCTCGATGATCAAGCTTTACTGTCGCTGTGAAGAGCTCTGATATACGAGTGCGCGTATGCAGTACCTCGAAGACCTACATGCATTTTGGCTGCAACCAGTCTTTATTTTGAATATTTGCACCCATCACCCCCCAAAGACTCCAACACCAAAACGTGTAGTATAAATAGAAATAGTAGTTAGCCCCCTACAACAATATGGGGTGTTAGCCGCCATTTATATGCGCATTTGGCACCATCTTTAATTTTCTTGTGTTTATAAGATATTTTTATCGGCTCTTTAGCTTTACGAAAGTTTAAATGGCTGCGAGAATTTACGATTTACATTCCCGAAAATGGAAGATAGTCATGGAAGCACTTTGATTCAAGGAGTATACTCTGGGTACATAAATACAGGCGTGGTCCTCGTCCTGTGGCTCGATAGGTCTACTTCTGGAAGCATTGAGTGCATCTCTCTAGTTACGCTTGGCAAACCATAGAGGTGCGATGTCAGATCCCCTTCAAATTCCGCAACCACCGCTTCAGCAAGCACCTCAACCTGCTCAACCTGCTCAAGCTTCACAACTTTACCAAACACTTCAACCTGCTCAATCTCCTCAAGCTCAACAGCTATATCAAAGTCCTCAACCTACTCAACCCCCTCAGGCTGCTCAGGCTGCTCAATCCCCACAACTTTACCAAACCTCTCAACCTGCTCAACCTGCTCAATCCGCTCAGCCTGCTCAGCCTGCTCAACCTCAGCAGCTTTACCAAAATCCTCAATCTGCTCAGCCTACTGGTTCAGACTACGTCCTTCTAACCAATAATGCCAGCAAGTTATCTGTGAGTAATACGCTAAGTTCCCCAACCCCTTATCCGAGTGAGCTCAGTCTCAGTCAGACCCCAACGGCTTCTCAGGATATATACACGGATGAATGCCCCACTGGCAGAAACCTGCCGTTACACTCCATTCACACAGCTGTCCACCGAATTTCGACATCTTCAAGCCACGATATGACATTGGTAGGCGGCGGTGGTGGCGGCGCCGGCGGCGTCGGGTCTAAGCTTACCGTGGAAGAGAGGTTCGAAACCTTTGCCCAGAAATATCTCGAGATCTCTCATACTGCAGAGGTCCACGCTATTGAAAATGGCATTGGCATGAAGGATCTCCCACCATTGGATAGAAACAACGTTGAAAACTACCAAGCGTGGTATTTGGAAATCAAGCGGACTCTATCAAAAAATCCACACCAGCTTAACTTTATGGCAGTGTTGAAGAGTGACCCAAACAATTTCTTCTTTGCGGCCCTGGTGTACGAGAGAAGCAGCTACTACGAGGAAGAATTGTTGTATTATTGCAAGGCATATCTTAGAAGAGTGTTTGCGCTTTACATGAAACAGAAGGTTGCGCCCTTCTTCACCAGGGGACGTACACAGCCACTCACTTTCTTCACATTCATGAACGAGTTTGATGCTTTCATCCATTCAAACTTATGGGCTGTAATCGACAATTTCAATACCAAATTTGATCTCTATGGGCCAGCAAATACTCGAAAGATCCCTGATAGTATGTTTAGAGATGAGCTCTTAGACTTCTATAGGGCTTCTGGGACAGAGTCCCTCAATATCATCGGTGCTCATAAGGAGTTGGACGGAGAGAAAAGGAAAGCTTTCAGTATCGAAATTGCTAAATACTTCATTAAGTTCCGGGTGGATAGGTCGTTCAAGCTACCTAAAGTCCATTATTTACTCCATCCGCCTCTACCTAGGTGATTACAAATCCACACCGAGCAACTTTCGTTTATGATCCCATTATTTTGTATTAATAAAGTAAATATATATATATAAATATATAAAGATACCATGTTATTATCTCGCTTTTGTTTCCTAAGCTTGAATCTCTTGCGAACGCACCTCTTGACTGACAGCGTCTTCGGAATATTCTCTCAAATCCAACGTGACAGTTCTAGAACTGTTTTCCCTTTGATCCCTATAGATACCAACCAAGGCATCTGACTTCTCAAAGAGAGAGTTCTTGAGTGAAATTACAATGAATTGGAAATCAGGGCCTGCATGTTTCCTAATATAGTTTGCAATCTTAGCAACATTAGAGTTATCTAAAGCTGCATCAACCTCGTCAAGGACGAAAAATGGAGATGGTTGGAACGAGTGGATGGCAAATAATAAAGCCAAAGCGGCAATAGTCTTTTCACCACCTGACAACAATTCCATATCTCTGAATCTCTTCATTGGCGGCATAGCATGATATTTGATACCTGCAAGATATGGCTCATCTTCATCTTCTAGCGTTAAGTAAGCAGAACCTCCCAATGTTGAAATCTGCGACTTGGTCAATTCCTTGTATGTTGAATCAATTTGACCCAGAATGTGCTTGAAGGCTTCCATAAATAATGCGTATCTTCTGTCTTTAACATTTTGAAACTTTTCAATTATCTTGTTCTCCTTTTGTCTGGCTTTACTGAAATCTCTATCATACTCCTTCAACTTCACTTCGACGCTTTTCAATCTTTCAACTGCCTTTGCATTAGGTGTTAATGACTCTAAATCTGTGACAATTTGTTCCAATTTGGTGTTTAATTCAGCATCAATCTTTGGCGACCAATTATTTTCTCTGAGCTTGACGCCAACCATGGTGTAGTCAACTTCCACATCATACGAAACATTTTCGCCACTTTCGATCGATAACTGGTCCAACTCTCCTTCTTTGAGTGGTAAATTGATGTTTTCGATTTTGCAATTCTTCAACATGCTCAATCTTTCAGAATCAACCTTCAACAAGTTCTCCTCGAGAAGAAGAACTTTTTTACTTTCGTCAGTGATTTCATTTTGTATATCTTCCACATTTGATTCTAATGCTTTGATAAACTTATGCTTCTCTGTTACCATCTTTTGAGATTCCTTGAGTTGCTCCTCGGTGAGAACTTCCAATTCGGCTTCCAAGGTATCGGTATCATTTTGGATCGACTCAATCTCGTTCATTGAGGTTACAAGTTGACCTTCATATTCTTCAAGTTGTGTAGAAAGTCTTTCCTTTCTTGTTTTGAACTCATTCAACTTCCCCGTTTCGAAATTGAGCTTACTTGTCAATGTAGATATAGATTTCAAAAACTGGGACTTTTCCTTTGTTCTTGATCTCAATGCAGAACCATGAAGGTCCTCATAATCTTGAATACCTCCTTCAAAATCGTACTTTTCACAGAATTCCAGGTATATTTTGTCTTGAAGCTTTTTAACCTGTTCGTTGGTCTTTTGAATTTTGGGCTCAATTTTACTTGATATTTCTTTTCTTTTCAAGGCTATGAGGTTTTCATTGTCATTCTTGATAGTATTATGATACTCAATATCTTTCAATCTATCTTGGATGACTCTTTCGATGCTCTGCTTTTGCGTTCTAAGTAGGGGCAATTTGTCCTCCAATTGATCAATTTCATCAATCAATTGTTTGATAGCGAGTTCTTTTGGCCTTTTGTCATTGAGTTCAGAAAGTTGTGATAAGAGGTCATCCTTAAGTTCGTTTAGCTTTTTCCATTCATTCTTGTCCCACGCGGCGCTAGCAGCTGTATTAGCTGTTTTGTTTTGCTGTTTACCACCAGTCATGAGACCTGACTTGTGGATGATAGATCCATCCAAAGTGGTAATCTTGTTGGAAAGTTCGTTTCCTTGCTCCCACTTCAATTTTCTTGCAATCTCGATGTTATCGCAAATTATGGCGTCACCAACAATGTATTCAATTGCCGACTCCAATGAAGTATCGTCGTATTCACAAACATCCAAGCCTGGAACGATACCAGACGTATCTCCATCATGGTTCAATCTTCTCAAATAGTTGAGATCGATTCTGTCGTTAACCATATCTAAAGGAATGAAGGTTGCAACCCCACACCTTCTCTCTTTGAAAATTTCAATGCACTTGTAAGCGATCGCCGTGCTTTCCACGATAATGGAATCAAAGTTCCTTCCCAACAAGGTGGACAATGCAGTTTCGTATTTTCCTTGACTTGGCCTTACGAGATCATAAACCAAGCCCCTGATGGCGGTGCTATGGTTTGGAAATGATTTTCTCAACATGGAAACGTTCTCACGTAACTTACGTTGTCTTGTAGTTTCTCTTTGCTGAGATGATAATTCATCAATTTTTATCAATGCATCCCTCAATTGAGTATTAATCTGAAGCTCCTTGTATTTGATTTCTTCCTTCAAGGATAAAATTTCATTCTTTTTTGATTCCTTCTCACTCTTCAAAGTCAAGAGATCATTAATTGATGTCGAAGCATTGGAGAGTTTGGGCTCCAAGTCATCGTCAATCGCAGACTGTATAGTTTCAATTTTGGAAACACTATTGGCAATTTGCTTTGTCAAATTTGAAATTGTAGTAGAAATGGTATCCCGTTCGTTGTCCAAGAGGGAGAGAGTTTCCTCCATTTGCGATCCTCCATCCTTGAGAAACAAATCACGAAGTGAATCGTACTCTTCTTGGCAGGACAATGACACTTTGCTGCCCTCGCTCTCCAATAACTTGGAGGTGAACTCCTCGTACATCTTCTTTGCCTCTTTCAACTGTCTTTCCACAGACTTGACTTGCTCTTGCTGTTTTGTAATTTCACGTTGGAGCTCCTTAATTCTTTGTCTACAGACACCAATCTTGGCTACCAAGCTCTTCTTTTGTGCATCGAGTGGGATGATCGACCTTTTCTTCTCTTCCACATCGTGTTGTAAGTCGTCAGCCTTTTGCTGAATTTTCTTCAATTTTAACTGGTTCTTGGAGTATTCACTCATCAACACTTTCAAGGAGTTCTCCTCGACTTTCAACTTGGAGTGGAGGGTCTTCAATTGATCTTTCTCCTTCTTGATGTCGTCTTTGATTTCATTGTGCTTCTTTTCGTTGTGGTAAAACCGGTATAAGTTGATCAACTTGGTGGTGTCGTATTTTTCTATCAACTTCTTCTCGAAGGTTTCCTGCTCTATCATCTGCTCCTTGTACTGCTTAGACTCGGAATTTAACACACGCTTCCTGGCGAACACGCTGTTGGACTCCTCGTGCGCCTTTTCGCGCTCTTCCAACAATTGCTCGTATTCTTTGGCGTACTCTACGGATCCGCTGATGGTTTCGATCATTTGGGTCAACTCCTTGGGTGACTGCGACGCGATGGTCTCGACATCACCTTGGAAGACCAAGAAGTTTCTGGCCTTGATCAAAATGTTTTCTCTCTTCAACACCGTCGAGTACTGGAGTGCAGTCACTGCTTTCCCGTTGATACGGTACTCGCTGGTGGCACCGGCAGCAGACGCGGCCGCTGATGAGGACGAGGAGATGGATCTTTGAAGGGTAATGACTTCGCCATCGTCCTTCTCGTACAGGGCGCTCACGTAAGCTCTGCGAGCGGCGATCTCCTCACCTTGCTCCGAGTCCCCGATCCTGCCTCTGTAGATCAAATCCTTGACGTTTTGGGACCTCAACTGAGACGATTTGATTCCCAACACGAACGAGATGGCGTCCATCATGTTGGACTTTCCTGCCCCATTGGGGCCAATGATAGACGTGAAAAATGAGCTTCCAAATCCTATGGTGGACGTGCCCCGGTAGGACTTGAAGTTGTGCAACTCTAGACCGATCAAACGACCCATTTTAGCGTATTTTGGTGGCAATCGTGTGTAGATGGGGGTGTGTGAAGAGGGCGTAGTGAAAAGGTAAATACAAACACCAAAAGAGACGCGTCTTTTCTGTGATCTCTTTGCAGTGAGGGGCGTGTATGCAGGCTTGATGTTTGGTGTTCATGTGCAGGATGATAATGGTTTGGGTGCAAAAGACCGCAGGGTGCTTCGGTGTGGGTGAGAGGTCCAGTTGTCCATTGAAGGAAAGCTACTGTTATAAAGAAAAAAAGGTGGATGGCATTCAGCAGGCACCGGAGGATGTTTTCAGCGAGCAATCCTGAGTGAAGAGTAAGCACTGGTAGAATTCGCACCGGAGGTTGTTTTCAACGACAAATTTGAATCGCAGAGTACAAACTGGTAAAATTCGCACCGGAGATTGTTTTCAGCGAGAATTCTGAATCGCAGAGTACGCACTGGTAGAATTCGCACCGAAGATTGTTACCGGAGGTTGTTTTCAGCGAGAAAATTGAATCGCAGAGTACGCACTAGTAGAATTCGCACCGGAGGTTGTTTTCATCAAGAAATTTGAATCACAGATTACGCACTGGTGGAATTCGCACTGGAAGTTGTTTTCAGCGACAAATTTGAATTGTAGAGTACGCACTGGTACAATTCGCGCCGGAGGTTGTTTTCAGCGAGAAATTTGAATCGCAGAGTACGCACTGGTAGAATTCGTGCTGTAAGTTGTTCTCAGCGACAAATATGAATTGTAGAGTACGCACTGGTAGAATTCACCCGAAGTTGTTTTCAGCTAAAAATCTGAATCGCATTGTACGCACTTCAAGCACAACCAGTCGAGAGTCAGTGGTGATAGAAGGTGGCATTGGTACTTCAAAACCGCCAGAAAATGATCCTGTATGGAAGTGTCTGTCTCAGCAAGATGATAAGATCGTAGTCCTAGCCAACACTGTATGCTTGAAAAAAGTCACTAATTAGGTATAATTTGCAGAGAGTGTTCCTAACTAATTTTACTCACATGCTTCTTCTTTCTTGATTTATCTTATTTGGTTGTAGTGATAACTATTTTTTTACAATTCTTCCCCCGTCAAACCCAGTTGACCAAAAACGATCATAGCTCAGTTTCATACAGGTGCTGCAAACCACCAGGAAAGATTCCTGTGTGGGAGCCAGCCGTAGTCATGGCCAATTCTTCAAAAAAGTCACTATTAGAGCAATATATGTAGCATGTGTAACTAACTAATTTAACTCGCATGCATACTCTCCCGCAACCTATCTGATTCGAGTACAGCAGTGACTAGTTTTATATAATTCGTCCTCTGACGAAAACGATCATAGGCTCAGTTCCACGGAGGTGCTGCAAAACAACCACGATTCCTGTATCTAACTCGAGACGGGGCCACATCCAGAGCCAGCACGATGCTTAGAAGTCACCAATAAAGCTTCCTTTTCTGTGTATGTTCCTAACTAAATATTCTCGTATACTTTTGATATCTTACTTAATCTTATCCAGTTGTGGTAAGAACTAGTTTTTCATAATTCGTCCCCCGTCAAACCCAGTTATAGCTCACTCCTTGTGGAGGTGCTGCAAAACTAGATTCCTGTATGCAAGGGGAGATATGGCCACAGTCCTAGCCACACTAAGCCTCAAGAAAGTCACTACTTGGGTATTATTTGCAGCGTGAGTGCCTAACTAATTGTGCTCGCACAGACTGCCTACTAAAACTTATTTGGTTCAGTTGTAACGCTATCTAAGTTTCTATAATTGTTCCTAAAACAAACCAGATTTAACAGATTTGGGTCCCGTCATTTTTCCTGTGTATAAAACAAAGTCAAACACGAAGGTTGAAAAAAGTCACCAATAAAGCTTCATTTGTAGCATGTGTTCCTAACTAATTGTACTCGTATACGTTTGCTACCTTGGTTTATCTGATTCAAATCCAATGGTATCTAACTTTTTATAATTCATCCACCTGTAAGGTTTTAGCTCACTTTTCACCAAGCTCACTTTTGTTTCTGCCGGTTGAGGCTTACGGTCACGTGCGATATCCCCCAGATTTGGAGCCATCTAACCAGAAGGGTGAAAAGTCAGAGTCCCCGGGTCGAGCAAGCCTCCCTTGTTCCACCATATTTTTCGAACTTTAAGGTGAGTATAACGCTTCTCAGGCACTGTAAACGTAGGAGCACCCACCCTTTATTGCAACTTACCGAAAAGACATGTCAGAAAAGGAAACTTTCCCCTCCAAGACGGAGGAGCTTGCCTCCAGAAACGAAACCTCTATCATTTCATCGTGCCCATCATTCTCCACCTTTTCCACGCTTTTATCGTCGATTGGACTCAGCAGTCTGAACTACTTGGAGCTTGATGCTAGCGATTCTGAGGACGAGGAAATGGAGGACGACGAGGCCAACGGACACTATGGAACTCGCAAGCTTCCTGACCTCCCGTATGTAGTCAATCCTGTCACTTTGCAGGACTTGAACACCCGTAGCGCTGGTGAGAAATTGTCGGCCATTCGTCTCTTGATGAAAAAGTACGGCATTGGTGTGTACATTGTGCCCTCTGAGGACGAGCACCAGAGCGAATACACCGCTCTTGCCGATAAGAGAAGAGAGTTCATCACCGGGTTCACTGGCAGCGCCGGTATCGCTGTGATCACTTTGCACGACGGAGATAAGTTGACCGGTGAGGCTGCCTTATCTACCGATGGCCGCTACTTTTTGCAGGCCGAAAAGCAACTTGACCCCAAATACTGGGCATTGTTGAAGCAAGGCTCTGCTGGATACCCCACATGGAGACAGTTTGCCATTGACAAGGCCATTGAGTCAAAGTTCTCCAACGTTATCTCCGTGGACCCCCGGTTAATTTCGGTTTCTGTAGGCGATTTGTTCAACAAATTGAAAGTGTTGCAGTACCAAAACAAGTTTGAGTTCACGCCGCTCTTGTCGCCCAATTTGGTTGACGAAGTGTGGGGGGAGGACAAGCCAGAGAGATCTAGAGAGCCCATCTACACCTTGCCCTTGAAGTACAGCGGTGAGCACACCAACGAGAAACTCGCCAAGATCAGAAAGATTGCCGGTAAGGATAAGTTCACCTTTTTGGTGACCTCCTTGGATGACGTTGCGTGGCTCTTCAACTTGCGCTCGGACACCGATATCCCCTTCAACCCTGCCTTCTTCAGTTATGCCAGCATCACTGAATCCAGCGTTACGCTTTACATCGAGAAGGTGAAGTTGGAATCGGCCGAGGTCCAGCAGTATTTGGACACCGTGGATGGCTTGGTTGTCAAGGACTATTCTGCTTTCTATTCTGACTTGGCTGAATTGAAGGAAACCGTTGAAGATTCGTCTGCTTCCATCATCCTTCCAGCTAAGGAGACCACCACCTATGCGCTTTTGTCTTCCATTCCTCAGTCGGCCGCCAAGGCGAACGCCCGCTACGAGTCGATTATTGCAAACACCAAGATCTTCAAAAACTCCACCGAGTTGTTCAACGCCAAAATCGCTCAGTACAAGGATTCCTTTGCATTTATCCTTTTCCTGTCTTGGCTCGAGTACCAATTGATAACCAAGAAGAACAAGAAGTTGACCGAATACGAAGCCGCTTGCAAGATTTATGACATCAGATCAAAGTTCCCAAACTTCAAGGGACTTTCTTACGAAACAATTTCGTCAACGGGACCAAACGCTGCTATCATCCACTACGCCCCAACGCCAGAGGAAAACTCCATTATTGACCCAACCACACCTTACTTGATCGACTCTGGTGCCCATTACTTAGAGGGTACCACTGATATCACTAGAACGTATATGTTTGGCAAGTATGCCGATAAGTCCAGCCAGTACGCTAAATGGTACACCTTAGTGTTAAAGGGCCATTTAGCAGTGGCTATGGCAAAGTTCCCTCCAGGCTCGAGCTCGACTGGTACCATCCTTGACGGATACGCCAGGCAGCCTTTATGGAATGAAGGTTTGGACTTCAATCATGGAACTGGGCACGGTGTAGGAAGTTTCGGGAACGTTCACGAAAGCCCCTTGTACATTCTGACAACCACCGGCGGTGCAAACAGTTTGGACCTTTTCAAAGTTGGCGGTATCTTGACAGATGAACCCGGCTACTATGTGGATGGGAAATGTGGATTCAGAATCGAAAGTGAGTTGGAAATCATCAAGTGTGACGACAAGTTGGGTAAAACCAGAGGTGGCGACAACTTTTTGGGTTTCGGCTACTTGACCAAGGTGCCATTCTGCAGAAACCTCATCAACACCAAGTATTTATCTCAAATTGAGATTAACTGGATCAACAATTTCCACAAAAGCATTCTTAATGAATTCGGAGAAAAGTTGTTAGATATGGGAGATAAGAGAGCCTACAGATGGTTGGTCAAAGAGACAAAGCCTATTTGATCTACACATAAAATTAAAAATTTTAAAAAAATTACATTTTGATAATTATACTTAATATACATTCTATTTATACATATACTTATTTTACATCTATTTATTTTACAGCAGCACGTTAGGGATTTCATTTCCGGAACGATGCTGAATATAGTGTGGGGAATCCCATGCTGTGGCCCTTTTTGTTGTCAGGTTTTGAGAATGCAGGTCTTTGGAAAGTACCTGGCTTCCTCAAACCAACAGCAGCAGGGGTCGTTGTCGTTGTTGATGGCGTAGTTGACGAGGCCACCTTATTCGAAATGAATGGTGACACACTGGGCGCAGTGAGAGTGGGTGTGGATTTTTCGACCGAAGTACCATACTCAATCTTTGCAGGTTGACTTTGATTCCCAACAGCGGTTGCACCTGCCGACAACAGCACCGATCCAGGAGTGGAAGTTGCTGTACTGACATTCGTTACAGTTTTATCGACATTGGCGCTTGTTGGCGTCTCTGAAGTAGAATCAGAACTGTTGCTGGGCTCAGGCTTTTTGTATTGCGGGATTTTCAATGGGTTTGTATTCCACAATTGACTAGCCTGTTCCATTAATGACTTGCGTTCGCCAGATGGAGAGATTGATCTCCTCTTAGCATCAGAGCTCAAGTATTCAGTTGGTTTCCTTTTCTCTCCAGCAAGATTTAAATTTTCAAAGCCAAGCACAGAACTGGATGTTCCATCACTACCAACACCTGACGTGTAGCCTCTGATTGTGGATGTTATTCTGTTCAAAAGACCGCTCGATGAAGTCGAATTAGAGGGTTCTTTGGTAGCATCTTGTTCGAGAGTGCTGTTATTCGTGATCTCACCAGACGTTCTTCCTTTAAAGTTGGATGATAACCCCCTGGATAAACTAATCAATCTATCTTTCTGGCCAGCATTATCCATCAAAGTGGACAAGATAGACGAGACCGCAGAAGAAACTTGTTGAAAGTCCAAGATACCATGGGTTTTGGCATACAAAGCTGCAATTGTAGCAGTAGCGACCGACGTGGCCGCCAATGCTGCGGATGGTTCCACCTTTGTGGTGCTTCCCGAGAGAATATTGAAAGTGTCAGTAATGTTTTTGACGAGTGTTTGGTCATGGACCAAGGGGTTATCGACATCAAAAGGTTTGTTCGAGTTGCTACCAGTGGCGTTATTTCCGCTGCTGGAATCTAAGCTTGAATCGCCAAAATAGTTTGACGAATCGCTCTTGGTGCTTCTCTCCTGATCTTCCTTCTTTTGCTTGGCAATTCTCTTTTCTCTTCTTTTGTTGAACTCGTCGTCAACCCAAGCTTTCTTTTCAAAAGAATCGCTGTCTCCAAACATGGCGTTAGCTCTTTTCAACACTCTTGATCTGAGATCGTTATCCTTATTTCTCTCAGCATTCTCTTCTCTCCACCTCTTTTTTCTTTCTCTATTTTCCATACGAATTCTTTCCTTATATTCCGGGGTGTCACTCTTTGGCTTTTCACCTAACAATGTTGACATCCTCCAATGTTTAGAGTTGGTGAAATTCGAGACGGAAGATATAACTGAATCACGAATAGTGGAAATAGCATCAGGCTTGACATCGCTCAAGTCGATAGTTCTTTGCTGAGTCCCACCTGGTTGTTGCTCAAATTGATTTGTACTGCTGTTATTGTTGAACATTCCAATTACGTTATCGATCACGCCAATGGCTTGATTATCACTCTCAATGGACTGATTTCTTTCGAGAAAGGATCTAGCAAGCTTCAACGCTTGGGTCATGTCGCCCAAATTTTCATCATTCTTATAGCTTGATACGATCTCCTCTACCGTTGGAACATTATTGGTTGACGAGGAAGAACCGATTGACAGGCCAAGAAACGTATAACCTTGAAGCTTGCTACTCGATAATGAATTGGTCATCTGCCTAATGACATTGAGCAAATTGGTTTCACCACCCGTGTTACCAGAGTTGATGTGAGAAGAAAGAGACGATAAGGCATTCGATAGTTGGGTGCTGACTACTCCATTAGACATGTATGGACTAGTAAACGCCTGACAACCACTTGCGCTCGCGCTACCACCGCTTCTCTCGCTCCTCAATATTTCGTCCATAGATTCTATTGATGAGTAATCACGTCTGGGGCCCCCAGTCATTGAGGACCTGTGGAGAGCCAATGTTTCTGCTATTGAGAGAGACTTCTTTCTCTCTCCACCGGTAGCAGAGCTTGCATTTTCATTCATTGCATTCATGATATTCTTGGCTACGGCCGCAATTCTTTCTGACTGTGGGTATCCGATAGACGTTCTCTTGTTGCTGCCCGTGCCGCTCAAGTCTATGTCTTGCGATCTATTCAACGACTCCAAAAATGAGGCTGTTGACGAGGGAAGCGGGTGCTGTGTAAGCTTAGACAAGGCAGCTGCAACAGCTGCAGATGTTCCTGACACCGCAGAAGGTGCTGAAGACTGCCCTCCGATTACATCTTCATCCATCTCAATATTGTTAAGCAAATCTTGCGGGTTCTCCATAGCCATATTGAAAGCGTTCTGAAGAATCTCGTTCATTCTAAGCTGGTCTAAATCCGCACTTTCACCTTCTCCTCCTGCAACCTTGCCATCTGAAGAGCCCAACCCAGAAGGAATACTGGAGGCACCGCTGGTGGAAGCTCTGGCTGCTACAGTGGGCGCAAATATGGACTTCCTTCTAGGGTTGTCACTCAACGTTGTGGCGTTGCTTTCAATTGCGTTTCTGACCACTGTTGCCAACGCAGCCTGTAAACTGTTATTATCAACAAACTTACTCTCAAGCAGTTGCAGCTGGTCTTCTCTGGCTATGTCGTCCTTGTAAGCTTCATTCTGGAAATGAGCCAAGACGTTGTCGTCGATCTGTGGCATATCGGCCACCTGGTGCTGCTGGTTCTTCTTATTCTGACTCAGACCTTGGTCTTGAACTTGGTTGGTAATCTCCAAGGCCAATTCTTGAAGTATATCTTCAGAAATCAAATTATTTCCTGCGATCGCTTGTGCTGCTTGATCTCCGGAACTAGCAATGGATATTTGGTTCACAAGGTTCTGGACTACACTAGAGAGATCGAGCCCTTCATTGGAATTTGTCGGGAGTGTTGGTTGAGCTTGGAGCTCTGAGGTAGGTTTCTGCGTGGTTTGCAGTCCTTTAGCTGTGTCGGCTAGTCCTGGCACCTCGCTTGAAGGTCCACTAACTGCCGAAGATGATGATGGTCCGCCGGCGGACTCGAATGGCTTGATCGCAGACTTGAATGCCTCACTGATGGCGTTCTCCATGGCAAAGTCCTCGTCGTCGTGGTCAAGAGCTGGTAACTCCGGTTCGTGAATTGGCTGCTGTGCAACCTGCGGACGTGGGGCATGCAATGTTGTGGCTGGTGGGGGAGGAGCGGAAGCTTGCTGAGGCTCATTTGCCAGCTGGCTCTGCTGCTCCTCATTCAAGGCCTTGAAAGCATTGCCAATGGCACTTTCAAGGTCAAGATCCTCTTCGTCTTGTTCGTGGAGATTCTCGGCTGCTGGTTGAGCTGAAGCTTCGGCATTGGCTGCTGGAGCATCTGGCTGCGAAATCCCGTCGGTGATCTCCTTGAATGCATTGCCAATTGCACTCTCAAGGTCCAAGTCATCCGCTATGTGGCTCTCTGGGGACTTTTCCGCGATCGGAGCAGTCTCCGGTGCAGCTTCTGGGGCCGCCTGCTCTGCCAAATTTTCTGAAACTACAGGTGTAGCCTGGTGGGAGGTGTGTTCTGGTTGTGCCACCTGGGGCTCTGCTTTCTCTACTGGTTCCTGGGTTTCAGGAGCGGCTTGGGTTTCTTGGGTAGTTTCGTGTTCTTTCTCTTCCTCAGGGGCGACCAAACCAGTTATACTCTCAAAGGCGTTGCCGATGGCTGCCTCAAGATCCAACTCGTGGTCGTCTTCCAAATGCGTGAGAGCCTGCTCGTCCGCGTGCTGGTCAGCGTCCTTTTGGGCTTCGACTGGTTCAGCGTGTGCAGCCTGTTCAGCCTTTGCAGTTTCCTGGCCAACCTGTTGGTCTTGTGGCTGCTGCTGCTGCTGCTCGACATCGCCCTGGACTAGCGCAAAGGCATCGCCAATGGCTGCCGAGAGGTCAAAGTCGTCGTCGTCTTCGCCATCGTCGCCGCCTTCAGCGATTTCGTGTCCCTCGGCGCCGTCATGGTGGCCCGGTTCCACGTGAAATTCGTGCTCTAGACTGGCGTGTGTTTCGTCTTGTGGTGGCACACTCTGCCCGTAATTCTGCTGGTCTTGGACTGCCGGGTGCTCAGAGGGTTCCTCGTGCTGCTGGTGGGTATCGTCATGGCCAATGTGGTGCTGCTCCTGGTGCTCATGGTGCACAGCTTCTGGGTGGTGGCTTTGGTCTTGCTGGTGGTGCTGCTCTTGGCCCGCATCCACTCCCTCGTGCCCAGGCTCCTCTGCCGCCTCGCCAGCCAACAGGGCAAAGTCAAACTGTCCAAAGACGTCCCCAATTGCATTCTGAAGGTCAAGGTCATCCAGGTGGAGGCCGTCCTGGTGGTACTCGTGCAGCTCTTGTTGTTGTTTATCGTCATCACCGCCGCCACCGTGAGCGCCGCCACCTCCGTCACCGGTCCCTATGCCGCCGTGCTCGTCTACGTAGTCAACACCATCGTATTGCGTGTTACTGTTGCTGCTTGCGGCCTGGTCTGCACTCGCATCATTTGCAGCCATAATTTCCTTATCGTATGTATGATTTTGCAACCGATTGTGGGTGTGACTGTTTTTCCATTTTGGTAAACAAAAAAAGTGACTGTTTTTTTTGAGGGTTAGAAAACAGCGGAGCGGGCACTTTGTGTCATGTGTGTCACGGGATGCTCCAGATGACATCCGCACACCGCGCACTCTTTTAAAAACCTTCGATGGCTGCAACATTTATCTGTTCCTGTATATACTTACCCCAGGTTATATGCACTATACGTAGATACGAGTGGCACTCCGATTAGGTGAAACATAATTGGTTACACCGCATTTGAAGACGGTAGATCAGCAGTGTCGGTTTGGTGCTTTGGAACGGCAAATGGTCAAACAGTTACTTGTGTTTATCTTTGACAAGAACTTTAGGATACAGCAATCGTTTTTGACAGACCCTGGCTATATATCGCTTGATAAATTTCATTACGTGTTTGTAGAGACTTATTCACAAATAAGAGAATACCTAGTAGACAATTCCCTCAGTGATTTTGCGTTGTACTATATCACAGTCACAAGGAAAAACAAGCTTGTGATCAGAAGTATTTTACAAAGCTTCAATAGACATTACGTATTGCTGGACGCTATAGGTGGCGATACTGATGACGGTGGTCTGTTCATGTCATTAATTGATAATACTGATTGGATTCACGACAGGGATATCGAGCAGCATATGGATAGCGTAGTTGGAGACTGTGAAAACTGCTTTTAAACAATACCGAGAAAAAGAAATAATAATGGTGTTTTCTATATACGCGATAGGATACGAGAAGCAAGATGTAGCAGATTTGTTTGGCGACGCTGCAAACCAAGTGATTATTAACATTGTTCAAGAGAAAGAAGACATCAAGAAGCGTGTATTGTATAAGAACATCGTTGACCATAACGCGTCGTACATTGTGATGGAAAAGGAGAAGGAACCCAAATTGAAGAACGTCATACGGGAGTTCGATTTCTACTTGGAAATTCCTCTTGAAGATATCATAAACATAGCGAAATCCGAAGATGAATATGGGGAATTAGACAGGCATCTTGAGAAAGTATACAAAAACCTATATAACAAAGAGTTTTATAATTGGGAATACGAAAGGTAATACTATAAAATTGTTTGCTGCTGATATCAGTTGAGGTGGAACGGTTTGTATTCAGTAATGCAACAATCCAAAGAGTATAAAGTAGCTCACCATCGACCAGACAACACGATGTTTTCTGTGGTTGATGTATCGTTGATACAGCAAGGAAGATCTGAAAAAGAGGCTTTTGATGAACAAAAGTATTGGTTGCAAAAAGTGAAAAGATTGTATCAAGGTGCTCTATAGATACCGTATAGCTATATTCTACATAATATTTAGACTATATCCACCTTCAAACTAGCGCTTTGTATAAATACACACACCTCTGTATACACATTGCTGTAACCATCCAATCAATGGCCCCTAGCAGCTACATAGGGGTATCTGTGGATTTCTATGCAGTATGAAGGGTCAAGCCATGGAAACGTCCAACTTTAGCTCGTGCGAAACCAACGCTACTCCTCGACCAATTGTTGTGTGCTAGAGGGTGTAATGACGAGGAAAATACTCACTTTCATCTTTGATAGTGATACCAGGATAGACCAGTCGCTTTTGAAAGATCAGGAAGGTGTAACGGCGGAAACTTTCCACTACGAGCTTGTAAAAGACTATCCACAAATCAGAGAATACATAATAGAGAACAGCCTCAGAGAATTCTCGTTGTACTATATTACAATAACAAAGGACAACATTTATATAATCAGGCCTGTAGAGCAAGCATTTAGAGTTCACTTCCCCTTACTGCAACTCTCCGGAAAAGATAAAGACGGTGTTTTCGGTGACTTGATTAATAATAGGTATCAGGCCCTTGATAAGTGTTTTGATGACCATTTGGACGATAGAGATTGTGAAACTTGCTACTGATATATAGACAATAGGTACTTCGAGGGAAAGCAAAATGGGTCCTTTCGCAATATGCTCGGTAGGGTACGATGAAGGGGAGATAAGGGAAGTCTTTGGTGAGAGGAGGTCTACGATGAAGTATTATTTTGTTAGAGCTTTCGAGAAAGAGGAAGAGATAAAAAAATATTTGCCCCATAAATGGGACGATAATACAACATACATAGTTGCAGAAAAAGGCAAGCCGATGAAGATGAAAAATATCCTCATGAAGTTTGACTTTTCCATAGACGTGCCAGATATGAGCGAGATTATTAACTTGCAAGGGTTTCGTCAATTAGACTATTACTTTAGCAAAAGATACAAGGAAATATACAACGAAGAGTTCTATGTGTGGGAGAATCAATGAGGGCTTAGAGGCGTCTGTGACTGGGCTACACCATATAGTAATATTACGCAACGAGATCTGCCTGAATACTGGTATTGTAGGTGTAGATGATGAGACGTCAAGGAGTAGAAAAGCAGCTGGTCTGACTCGACTACACTTGTCATAGAATACATCGTGTCTTATTAAAATGCCAATAATTAGTGCCAAGGGTTTTTTGTGGGTGCGCATGTTTGGGTGCAAAAAAAAAAGTGTTGCTGTTGCAACCTTACGGTGCAGCACGGACATCTTCGAAAGTATAAATAAATTTTTGCGGCAAAACCTATTCCCTCTTCCCTATCTCTTCTCTTACCGAAGCTGTGTTTCCTCTACATCCTTTCCCTACCTGCCATCTACTCAGCTGCCCTGCTTCCTCTATGTTCATACGTTTATTCCTGTATATACATACATATTGTGTGCCTATTCATAGTGATTGGAAATCATGCAAAGTTTTGCTCTATACCCAGATAGTGGCATCCACTCTTCCATAAATGCCCGACCCTTGTCTAATATTCAGTCCCTTCTTGCGTTGCCTAGTCTACTTCGTTAGTGGAGAGCGGATCAGCGGCCGGTGCGTTACCTGCAGTACCTGTACTTGCTGCATCCGCCTGGCTTTGGCCGCCAGCTTCAGTGGGAGTTGCAGCCACCGCTGGAGTATCGGCCTTGGGCTCTTCGTTCACCAAGGAAAAGTTCAAAATAACCGCAATGTCTCCGTTGCCGACGCCCTCGTGGCCGCCCGCCTTCATGATCCAGTTGAAGTTGTCCAACTTTTCGTTGGCGTACTTCAAAACGTCAATGTCAAACGTCTTGTTGCCGAAAGTGGGGATCGAAACGGCGTACTGCGAGTCCGACATCTTCAAGTAGTTGGTGTCGAACTGGAAGGTGTAGGGGACCGCTTCCTTGAAGGTGAAGTGCTTGGCGTGCCCCACGTTGTTGAAATACTTCTTTCTGTCCAACGACTTGTCTGGGATCTTGATGCTGGAGTCCAGCCCCTCGGCAACACTCAACTTTTCCAAAAAGTTGAAATCCTGGTCCTTGGTGATGTCGAGCAACTCAGGGTCGGAGTCACGTGACGCGTCGTCCCTGGACTCCTCGGAGATGTAGCTGAAACTGTTCAACGCCAATCCGTACAAGTAGGGCTTGTCTGCGTAGACGTCTCCCTTGACGGTCTTGCTGATGAACCAGGTGAAGAACTTCAAGCCCGTGTTCAACAAGGTGGTGGGCAAGTAGTCTCTGACGGCGTAGGTGAAGTCGTTTCCGAACACCAAGTCGCTGCCCGGGATGGGCTTGTTGGGGGTGAACTTGAACTCCAATCTCAAGTTGGGGTCGTACTTGGCGCCGTGGCCGTCGCCCTTGCCTGCGTCGCCGGCGGTGCCGTCAAGGTGCTTCTTGTCGTTGAGGTTGTAGAACGAGTTGGGCAAGTGCGACTTGGAGCCGTCAAAGTTCTTGATGTCCACCTTGACGGCGATGGTGCCGATGGCGGAGTTCACCTCGACAAATCCTCCGTTCACCGGGACGATCTTGAAGTCGTCGCTGTCGTAACTGGTGCTGGCCCTGATCAATAATCGCTTGGCTATAGGCATATTTTTGGGGGGTTAGTCAAAAGGTTTTCGTGGTAAATTGACGAGTCGCTTAACAAAAGAGAATCACCAGTAGAAAAAATAGTAGAATTGGTGCTGTGGGTCCCTGAATATATATGTATGGAAACTTCCTCGGCTTCTATGCTGATAGCAATGTTGTAGCAGACGGCAACTGGGTTGTGGTTGCGGGTTGTATACAGGAACTGTGCAGCAGGAATATCGGCAGCAGCAGGCAGCAAGAGCAACAATAGAAAGGGGGAACTTTGGTGGTGGGAAAAGCAAGGGAGTGTTTGCGGTCTGGGGATGCTGTAGTGTGACAGAAAGTGTCAAGGAAACTGCGGAGCACAGAAGTTTAATAATAAGGTCATTTTTCCAACGGTTCAGTAGCGATGCTTAAATGGTTGGTGGGGAGGCATTTGGTGGGTGTGGGGGTGTCAGACGCAGGGTCCATGGCCACCATGGGCACTGATAGGTTGTTAGTGATTACAAAGTTTATTTGGGTTTTCGGACACTATGTATGCGTGGGGTGGTATTTAGTTTCGGTTACCTGTCAGCACAATGAAGAGGGGCGGCTAGAATGCTTTTTTGGGCAGGGTAGAGAATGTACTTTTAGTCGGAATAGTGAAGACTGTGGAAAAATTGCATGGGGTCAACAAAGTAGAAGCAGTGTGTAGATATCTAGGCAAAAAAGAGGAAAAAAAGAGAAAAGACTGGTTCGCTTTACTCTGAAGCAGACTCAAATGCTCTCTAAGACCTCCAATACTTCTCCCACTCTCGCCTTCTCTGTAGCTCCTGGTTGGTATTTGCACCCAGCTGCTGCAACCCTCTCGACTCCACACTTCAGCAGATATCCTGCAGTGGTCCCACCTGCAGGACCACCACCACGTGACGAACCCCAGCACCCCAACATTTGGGCCAACGCTGGAAAAAAAGTTGTTACCACGAGAATTGCAGCGAAAACGGCCCCGATTGTCTCTCCAAAACATACGTAGCCAAAAAAACCAAAAAAGAAATTCTCCCCCAAAACGTCTTCAGCTCGAGGGCGCATCGACTGATGCGCTGGGGTTGTTGTTGTGGTTGCAGCAGCGAGCTCGATGGCTGCTTACCATTTTGACTACCCTGAGCATGCGCGGGCATTGCCAATTTAGTAATGCATCCGTAAAGACTTAGTACGAAATTACAAATTAGCCGATCCGGAGCGGTCTAGGTGCCCCCAAATTATTAATCACGGGGAGCGTGGGGGAGCGTGCTGTTTTGGCGGAGTTTGTCGCTATTTTTCAGCCTTCTGGTAGCGCCCGTGGAAACGTTTTCGCGTCATACAAAAAGGAAAAAAATGCAGCAATGATGCGAAACGAGCCAGAGCACAAACCACCACCCACGCTACAGGCTGCTGTAGCGGCCCCACAGGGCAACCGTAGAGGCGGCCAGATGACCTGTGCATTGTAATGTTGCTGCTAGCGAGCGTCTCTCTTTTCTTTTTCATTCTCGAAGGGCCCAAATCCCGCCGTGCTCTCCCTCCCCCACCACCAAAGGTCCGCCTGTCATTTTTCTGGAACCTCTGGGTGCTCGGGTTACCCGGAGTCGGAATTTTCCAACCCAGTTCTAGCCTGAGGCTGACTGAGCGGCCTGGCCTGCCCATAATAAAATCCCCCCGTTATATATATGAAGTGCAAACCCCCGACCATTTCGCCTTTTCTTTTCCACTCTTTTCTTTCTTTCTTTTTTTTCGTCAACTCAATCCAATTGAACTAAACAAACACACACACAACCAAAAGCACAATGTCTAAGAACTCCCTCGAACAGTTAAAGGCCACCGGCACCACCATCGTCACCGACACCGGTGAATTCGAAAGTATCGCCAAGTACACCCCACAAGACGCCACCACCAACCCATCGTTGATCCTTGCCGCCGCCAAGAAGGCCGAGTACGCCAAGCTCATTGACGTCGCCGTCGACTACGCTAAGAGCAAGGGCGGCAGCCCAGCCGAAAAGGCCGAAATCGCTCTCGACAGATTGTTGGTTGAGTTCGGTAAGGAAATCTTGAAGATTGTCCCAGGCAGAGTCTCCACCGAAGTCGACGCCAGATTGTCCTTCGACAAGGACGCCACCATCAAGAAGGCCCTTGAAATCATCGACCTCTACAAGCAACAAGGCATCGACAAGGACAGAATCTTGATCAAGATCGCCTCCACCTGGGAAGGTATCCAGGCCGCCAGAGAGTTGGAATCCAAGCACGGTATCCACTGTAACTTGACCTTGCTTTTCTCCTTCGTCCAGGCCGTTGCCTGTGCCGAAGCCAAGGTCACCTTGATCTCCCCATTCGTCGGTAGAATCTTGGACTGGTACAAGGCCTCCACCGGTAAGGACTACGACGCCGAATCCGACCCAGGTGTCGTTTCCGTCGGTAAGATCTTCAACTACTACAAGAAGTTCGACTACAAGACCATTGTCATGGGTGCCTCCTTCAGAAACGTTGGCGAAATCAAGGCCTTGGCCGGTTGCGACTTCTTGACCATCGCTCCAAAGTTATTGCAAGAATTATTGGACTCCGACGCCGACGTTCCAAAGGTTTTGGACGCCGCCAAGGCCAAGTCCGAAGACTTAGCCAAGGTCTCCTACGTCGACGACGAAGCCACCTTCAGATTCTTATTAAACGAAGACGCCATGTCCACCGAAAAGTTATCCCAAGGTATCAGAAACTTCGCCAAGGATTGTGTCACCTTATTAGACCAATTGGAAGCCAAGTTCTAAGCAGCTGAGAAGGTAATTGAGACAAAAACACAATGAGGGGCGGCAGGTTTCGCTCCCCCGCCTGGTGGACCAGGAGGGGCCCACACTGGCCGCCCTTGACGAAAAATGGAACGACGATAGTAAATAGCTCCCTTTTTATTTAAACGTAAAAATAAAAGATTCGTGATACGGAGAGACGTTCGATAGTGTAGCAGGGCCGCAAGGGTCCGGCCACGGGTCCCAGCTGCCACTACCCTCCCACACCCTAAGCTGGTGATGGCTGCAATTTTTCAGTCCCCCCGTACCTTGCGCCAAATTGCGATCCAAAAAACCCGTGCACCGCAACCCTCCCGCGCCTGCACACAAGCCAGCTCCAGATCGCATTTTTCCACCCGAACGTCCAGGCGACTATTAGTGAGCCGACCCGCTACGCTTTGGCCCGCCACCAGGACTCCACAACCACACCACACAGCGATGACCAGACCAGCCTCAAACATACCAGACACGCCGCAGATCCCCTACCCGATCTTGCAGTCGTCGCACATTGTCAGCGGATTCGGCAGAGGGTCCTCGGAATTGGGGATCCCCACTGCGAATGTGCCCATCAACGAGGAGTTGAACGGCTTAGATACAGGAATATACTTTGGCTGGTGCAAGTTGATTGCCAACCACCAGCCCTGCCCGGAGCCAGTGAGACGGGGGGTGGACGGCGAGTTGGTGGACTTCAACAACGGGGCCAAGTTGAGCGGCGACGAGTTGCTGGTGTTGCCCATGGTGATGTCCATCGGGTGGAATCCGTTCTACCAGAACACAGAAAAGGCCGCGGAAATGCACATAATGCACAAGTTTGGCGACAACTTCTACGGAGCGCTCGTCAAGTTCCAGGTGTTGGGGTACATACGCCCGGAGTTGAACTACACCACGAAGGAGGCGCTTATAGAGGACATCAACTTGGACATCAAGATCGCGCTCGAGGCGTTGGAGAAGGACGGGTACAAGAAGTTGGCCACCGAGTTGGACCACCACGAATTTTAGAGCATAGAGCGTAGAGCATATTTAGAGAATAGACGGTAAATGGACGGTAATTCTCGCGGGGCGCGGGGCGCCTCGGCTGTAGATCTAGCGACATTTAGCGTCGCTGGCGCCGCCAGTGCGAACTTTCTAGGGGGGACAGCGGCTGGGTGTCAGTCGCGAGAGCAGCGGCGCGATGCCCCGGTGCGTAGGCTGCATTTGCTGACGTCGCTGCGCCCTGCGTAAATTTTCACGGGGAGGTTGCAGCCTGACGGGCCCTAGCGGGTGGTCGCGTAAAGGGTCGCAACTTTACGCTCACACTCATCGCTACAGACTGCCTTTTGGCGTGTACGTGACTAGCCCGGTTCCCTAGTGGAGCAGGTCACCAAGTTGGCCTTCGCAACCACCTACCTGCCTTCGCATCGCTCCCTCCCGTAGGGAGCCAAGCTCGACGCAGTCGCCCTCGCCGGGCAGGCGTGCAGCGAGCCGCCGGCAGGACCACCAGCATCTGAGGATGGCCCTGCCGGGGGGCTCGCTGCTCCACTCCGTGGGGGCCACTGGCGTGGAGCTCTGCTCGCTGCGCTCGACTCTGCGCAAGCTGCCTCTTTACGAAGGGGGCGTATTCGCCGGACATCCACCGCCTACACCCTAACCCAATGGAGAAATGTAGGTCTGCTTTTTGCCAAGAGAATCTTTTGCAGCCGTACGGGCTTCCTGCTAGTCATTTACTCGCTAACCTCGCCTCTCCTGCGCACGTGACACTCGAAATTTTCGCTTGCTATCTTTATTTTTTTTTTATCTCATTGTTTGCTCCTCTGATTCACTTAAGTACTCACAGTATCCTTTGGTGGCACGACTGTAGAGAGTGCTCAGCTACTACACCCATAAACTAGCAGCAAGGCCCGCCTACACAGCTCCATCTCCGCACTAGCATCTGGCCCAGCGAACGAACAAGCACTGGCGCTCTACCCCATCCGTGCTCTTACTTAAGAAAGCCACTTATCTCCCCCATCAAAAAGAAAGTTAGTACCCTTTAGAGACTGTATACAGGACATTATCAACGCTCAAACTACTACTACTACCACTACTACTACCACCAGAGTAAAAGTCACCTAAATATCCAAAACCTTGTACCACATAACTTAACCTACCACACCTACTACACATAGCTACTCCCCCCCTAAATCAAAATGCACTTGAAACCCGCCGCTCGACTATTCCCCCTAGCCCTATTCACTACATGCATTGCGCTAGTCGTACTCTATAACCATTTCGATACGGACCACCTGCATGTAGGCATACTTAAGAAGAGTCACGTGAACAACGAGTATGCGTGCCCCATAGACAGAAAGAGCCGGCTGCCGCCCAGCCTAGAGACACCAGGGGACGTGGCGGAGTCCTACTGCGCTTACATCAAGCGCAAGTGCAACACGGAGTACTTCTGGATCGCTGAGCGGTACTACTGCCCCGACGTTGCGTCTCCCCCCAGAGTGAAGCTCTTCCTCATTGTGCTCTGCACGACCGTGTTGCTCTGCTTCCTCTTTGTATCGCTCTCCATCTTGGTTGCAAACTACCTCTACCCGCTCTTGCACTCGATATGTCTGCACTACGGGATCAACGAGAAGTTTTTGAGTTTCATCTTGGTGCCCTTCATCAACTGCTTCCCCGACTTGGTCAACTACTACATCACCATGAAGTCGGGCTCCATCGACTTGACGCTCGGCCAGGTGGTGGGCTCCGCGCTCATTATTTTCACGCTCGTGATGGGCTCCATCAGTTTTTTGCAGCCATTCGAAATGATGGGCCACGACAGGAAATTGGTGATGAACGACTTTGTTTCGGTGTTTTTGGTGATTGGGGTGTTTTTGTACATCATCTCCGATGGCGTGATCACGCGGTTCGAGTGCACGGTGATGGTTGCCTTGTACTTGACGTACGTGGCGTACTTGTACGGGACGCGGGACGTTGACGCCGACACCGCCGCCGCCGCTGGGGAAATTGACTTCCAGTACCAATCCGAGCCAGACTTGGAGAGGAACGCCTTGGTCAACGCCCAGCCGCTGGAAACCCAGTTTCTCACTGCTCGCCCCGCGTCAAATATCAGCAGCACCTCGCTCTTGGCGGTGCCCGCGTTTGGCATCGAGGACGCATTGAGCATCATCAGCGACGAGATTGTGCTGTCGGAACAGGACCACCAGGCCAAGAAAATCAACTATGGATCGCTCGAGTACGAGGAGCACCACCACCAAGTGCACCAGCCAGACGAGGAGGAGCACGACTCGGAGCACGAGGCGGGTGCAGCTGGCGCCGGAATCGGTCATGGATACAGGCGCAACGACGACGATGCAGAAAACGACGACGAGTCGTTCCGAGCCTCGACTCTCAAGCGCAACGGTCTCTCACACTCAGAGATCTCGCTTCGTTCGAGCATTTGGAACGAGGGCAACGCAGTTTCCCCGAGATCGGTAGCTCTTGCTGTCGTGCAGTTTTTTCAAGTTGCCTTGAATTTGATCGACCTAGCATTGTACCTTATGGTGCCCTTCAAGCACGAAGGCGACGACGGCACTGTTACCGAAGTGATTGGCGACGACGACGACTTAGACGAGGAGGACCGCGGCGCCAACGAAGTTCCAGAGATTGCAGCGCCTGTGACTTCTGTGTGGATAAATTGGCGCACTTCTCCGCACACGGCCGCTCTCATCACTTATATCCGCTACCTTCGTTGCCTCATCATCCCGGTCGTGTTGTACGACATGTACTTCACCGAGGTTTCGGAATACTACCTCTACGCCGTGGTTGCTGGCGCCGTCGCCTGGGAATGGTTTGGCCGCCCGTACACGCCGGAAATCATCACCCAGGTGTTCGCAGCGGCAATGACGCTCGTGCTCATTTCCGAAATCGCCACTCTCGTCTTGCAGTTGTTGAAGAACATGGGGGTCATCTTGCGCATCTCCGAGTCCTTGCTTGGCCTCACGATCTTTGCCGTCAGCAACTGCATCAACGACATTATCGTGAACGTGACGTTGGCCAACGTGGGGAAGCCCATCTTGGGGATCAACGCCTGCCTCGGAACGCCCTTGCTCTCCATACTACTCGGTATCGGGTTCAACGGCTTGTTGGTTATGTTCCAGAAACACGGGGGGTCCGTGTTAAAGCTCGACGTCAACTTGAACTTGAAGATTAGCACCTTGGGCTTGTTGTTCATCGTGTCTTTCTACTTGTTGTACATTCCGTTGAACGGATGGAGATTCGACAGACGCTTGGGACTCTTCGCCATTAGTTGGTGGGTCGTGATAACGACCATAAACTGTATAGTATGAACCTTTCTTTTTTTTATTATTATTTAGATGTATAGACTACGGAAATAATGTATATTATAGTGAAACACACACCTGCCTATTTAAATGCTTTCAAACTCTCCGCGTACACCGCTTTGTAGTCCTTGGGTCGAGCCAGCTTCCATTTCTTAGCGAACGCCCTTCTGTCCTCCTCCTTCTCAAGTTTCAATATCCCTGACTCGTACACAGTCTTGTACTGCTCATCTCCCGCGTCCTCTTTCAGCTGGATTTCCATATAAGAGTTCCAAAAATTGAGCGATGCTTCCAGCGGGGCATGCTTGGCGAAAAAACTGCTGAGTTTCTGGGAATCCACGTTATACAACAAGACTTCCCGAAACAAGAACCCCTCGTAGTCAGAGCGGCCCTGCAGCAAGTTTTCCACCAACTCCAACAAGTAGTCGTCGTCCGCCGGGTTCATCAAACGCTCGAGCTGGAGGAGTTTGCAGATGTAAGGCAAGGCGTCCGGCTGCAACCTCAAGTTTGTAATCACCAAATCCCTGGCCTTCAAGTACTGGCCCTGGAAGATCTCCAAGTCACATAGCTTCAACTTGAGCGAGTAGTTTGTCTGCGGCACAGCCGCTATCCCCCTGAGAAGGGTTTGCTTGGCGGTTTCGATTTTCTTGCCCGACGAGATGAAGTAGTCGGCGTATCGTATCCAGAATTGCGGGTACAATGCAGTTGTGACGAGGCAGCGCTCGTAGGTGAGCTGGATGAGGTCCTGCGGGTACTTGCTGAGCTCGAGGTAGTCCAAGTAGCTGGCCCAGTTGGCAAGTTCGTCCTCGGAGAGATACGACACGTGGAAGTACGGCCGCGTTATGCCCTTTTCGAACTGATAGAGCTGGTAGGACTTGTACTGCGTGGTGATGTAGACATCCGTGAATGTCTTTTTGAGCTTGGCCGACAATTTGGGGCCCTTTTCCTTTGTGAGTTTGCCCACTTCCTTGGCTGGAATTAAATAACTCGAAAGTTTGGCGCCCTGCTCCTCGTCTATCACGGCCATGAGCTGGTTGAAAAACTTGCCATAGTGGTAAAGCGGCACCTCGATCACTATCCGGAGCAAAATCACGTACCTTTGCCTCATCAACTCGTCCCCGTTGCTGCTTCCCTGCTCTTTCAAAAACGCCAAATACAAGTCGTAGAACTCGTGCGAGTGGTAGTGCAACCCAATCTTCGACCGCGCGCGCTCAAAGAGCGCCAACAACCCGTCCACATCGTCCACCATCGTCACAACCTTGAACTTGAGGTACGCCGTCCATATCTCCACGCTGTAGGGAAGCTCAAGGAGGGCATCCTGGAACACGTGATCAGCAGCGTCCGTGTGCCCCAAATGGAACTCCCACTGCGACAAGTTGATCCAGTACTGGTGGAGAAGGGGGAACTTGGCCAAGAGCGCCCGGTACGACACTCTTAGTATGGCGATGTCCAGGCTGGGGGACACCTTGCTGAGTCGTCTGGCGGCAGAGTGGTACTTGCCGCCCCGAGATCCCTCACGTGACTGGTTCGACTCAGCACCACCAGCACCAGCACCGTTGTATTTACCAGCGGCGGCTCCACCTGCGGAGTAGCCGTAGCCTCCAGCATTGCTGCTGCTGCTGCTACCCCTCTCAGCCTCCTCTATGAGCTTCTCCCACACTTCAAAGTTGTCTGGGTCCCTGATGAGGTCCTCGGACACCGCAGACCATGCGCTGCTGGCAGACTCGCTAGCGACGGATTCCATGATAAAACGGCTCAACGCAAAGAGTCTACTGCCTGCAAAAATACTCGTCAATATATAACTGACAGTCCTCTACACTAATAGCCAATGAAAACACACCCTTTACCAGCAAAATAGCGTCTCGTCAACTACACGGCAGGCTCGATGAGGCAGCCGGCCATATCTGGCCTGTCCCGCTCGACTTTTCCGCAGCGCCAAAAATCGCACTAGCCGTTTTTGCGTTTTTGTGTAACGAAGCGGGTGCGACGCCAGAATGGCTGCAAATGGCAGGGAGACCCCTCCAGCGGGCCCACCCCCACCGTTTTGCCTGCAATTGGAGGCGAGCGGGCCGCCCCAACGGGTCGCTAACCCCGGTATGGCATCCCCTTCTTCGCTACATGGCTACAGGGTTTTTGTCGTGCGGTAGAGCGTGCATTTTTTTGGTGGCCAGTGGAGCGACACCGCCAGCGCAAGGGTCACAGGGTGTTGGCCTGCCGGCGGCACGCTACACGCCTCCCCGGCGAGGGCGACTGCGTCGAGCTTTGCTCCCCTACGGGGAGGAACAGCCCCACGCTAGTGGCCCCCACGGAGTGGCCAGCGGAGGGTCACCGCCCGCGAACGAGGGTGCCGCCACTGCGGCAGGCCGCCCACTGAATCTTGTAACGCTATATACCTAAATAATAATTTTCAGAACCCTGCGGTCCCGTTTGGGCAGGTACCGGCTCCGGAGGGAGTGCGGCTAGTCCTCAGTTTCGATGAATATGCCTGAGGAATGCCAGCCGGCGGCAGCGATGGCGAGCCACTTGCCCTTCTTGTCCGGGTTGGGGCTCTTCACCGGGGTCGGGACGTTGATGCGCTCGTTGTTGTCGAGCTTGCCCAAGCCCAAGCACCCGCAGCTGCGCGACTCGCTGCCCCACGAGAGCAACTCGCCGTCGTCCGTGAGTGCCATGTAGTGGTAGTCGCCCATCACCACGTCTCTGATTCTGCGGTTCTGCAACTCGGGGATGATCTGCGGCCCGCGCTCCTCGCCGTCGTCGCCGTCGTCTGCGTCCAGGTCCAGGTCCTCGTCCTCATCGTCGTCGTCGCCGTCGGTGCGGGCCTTGGTGCCCAACAACACCGCGCCGTCGTCGGTGAAGACCGCAAAGTTGTTGTAGCAGCCGGAAACCTTCGAGAACTTGGCCCCGGTGCCAAAGATATCCTGGTTGTGCTTCGCCAACCACCGGTTGAAGCGGTACACCGCAAAGGGGGCGCTGGCAAACTCGCGGTTCCCGTCGTAGTACGCGCGCGCGTCGATGTCGTACCGGTAGAGCTTGCCGTTGCCCTTGATGTACAAGACGTAGTCGTTGCCGCTCATCACGTCGACGATCTTGTTGTGGGCCGGGTCCGTGCCGGGCACCGTCACGTACTGCGCCTGCGCACGGAAGCTCTTGTCGTCGTGCTCCTGCTGGGTGATGGCGCTCCGGCTGTACCACACGACGAGGCCGTGGTTCTCGATGTAGCACGCCGAGAGGTTCCAGCCCGCAGAGATCTTGGTCACCTTGGCCGGGCCCGCGATGCCGGGGAACGTCACCTCGACGCCCATGGTGCCCTGGCCGGGGATGCCGTTGTCCCACGTGAACACGCGGCCGGAGTCGTCGAGCGCCACGATGTGCTCCCTGCCGCTCGAGATCGCCACGAGCTTGGACGCGTGCGGTGGTAGCCTGAAGGTGTTGATGTAGCTCGGGAGGCGAGGTTTGGGTGGTTCCGGTGGCGGCGCCGGCCGGGCGCCGGGCTCGGGTGCGGGTGGTTGGTTGCTTGACGACAAGTTCAACCGGTTGATCTGCTCCTCGGGGGGTAGCCTCAAGTTTGGGTTTGTTTCGGCGTGGGTCGTCGAGGGCGCCTCCTCCGTGGTGGTGGCAGGGGCAGGGGCAGGGGAAGAGTCGTTTGCAGCAGCGTTATTGAGCGTGGCGGGCGGCTGAGGGATGTGGGCGGCCCTGTAGCGGCCCATCATGCCCGGCAATCCAAGGATGCCGCTCTGCCTGCCGCCCCTAAAGTTGTGAAGACGGCCGGGCGCCGCGTGGCGGGCCACTGGCGGGTCGTAGTCGTGGGTGCGGGGCCCCGGCGGCGCGTTGTTGTGGGCCTTCCAGTGGTTCCCCGTCCAGTACAACTCGCCCTTGTTGGTGAGCACCTGGAAGGAGTACCCGCTGGCGATGATGTCGATGACGAGAGTGTTCTTCTCGTTGAACGTCTCCACCGGGTAGGGCACGTTGATGCCCCTGGAGACGGTGCGGCGGAAGAACTCTGCAGAGTTGTTGCCCAAGCGGTTGAAGTCGTTGGACCCCCAGGTGTAGAGCTTGGCCCGCGGCGAAGTGCGGAGGCGGAACAACTCCTCCCAGTGGTACTTCTCCAAGTTGAGCGGCACGGGCTTGGACCCGAAGAACTTGAGGTAGAGCTGGTGGTACGACTCGTTGGTGGTGAGCAAGTCCCGGAAGTAGTGGCACGTGAGCGACAACGAGAACACGTCCTCCTTGTCCAAGAACGGGAGGAGGTTCGACACGACCACGTCCTCGCCGAGATCTTCCAAGCTGAGCATGGCAGGGTCTAGCTGGGGCTGCTTTTTGTGGGGTAGCGGTGGCGGGTATGGGTGTGGTGAATTGCGCGTGAGGTGGGACAATTCGAGGTTTAGCTGGTCGCGTTAGGTGAAGGGAGAGGAGCAGAAGCAGCGGCACACAGGAAAATGCCGCCATACAAGCCGCCAGACTTTGTATGGCCAGGTAGAGAGCGCCAGTGGCGGCCGCCGCCAGGTTGCTCTGCCAGGGGCGTGCTGCAACACTGAGAAAAAGCGCGTTACACAAAAACACACCGCTTATCGGTTGGGCTCGCTCGGGCTCGAGCGCAGCGAGCAGAGCACCACGCTAGTGGCCCCCACGGAGTGGCCTGGACCACCCGCTGTCGGCTGGTCAGCGGTGGTGTGTGGACGCTCCGCTGGGGCCCCTATCCGGGGAGGACCACTGCGTGGTGCTTAGCTCGCTGCGCTCGGGGCGGGCCAGGTGTGGTATTTTGCAGCCGCCGTTTTGGGGTACGCCGCGGCGAGTCTACAGGGTGCTGTCGGCGTTGGACGGGCCTGGGAACGGCTGACAGGTGTGTGACATTATCGGACATGTCGAGCAAGAGGCTGATAAGGGAGTCCGAGCGTGTGGCTGGAGGCCAAATGTGGGTGGTGAGGCAAATGTGTCGATTCCTTGTGTCTGGATTGGGCAAGAGCGGTACCGGCGTTATCACACATGGGGGGCTGGAGAGGTGAGGGGGCAGAGGAATCGGAATGTGCTCGTGAGAGTGGCTACAGAGGGTGCGGTGGGCCAAGGAGTCCAGCAAGTGGGTTTGTCGAGTGACTTGCGTCGATGCATCGAGATCGATGACTGGGTAGCCTTGCGTGCGTGGGGGACGGGGGACGTAAAGTTGAGCCTCCGCAGATTCGAGTTGGCGGCAGATTCGAGACAGAGTGCCGTCGTACGACTTATAAATATATTCGAGCGCATGCAAGTGGTAGTGGCCAAGTGCGGAGAGTTGAGGGGGCCTGGCCAAGAAGTTTTCGAGAAGAGAGCAAGAATGTGTTGTGACCCGCTCTGGGTCCGTGGAGTGCTATATTTGGTTGCATCGAGAGCGCCGTCCCGAAATGCCAAAAAAAGAAGGTCGAGATCCCCCGAAGGTGGTAACTAAGAAAAGAACCAGCTGCCGTCTCATCATTTCCACGCACCACGACGTAATCGAACATGCACAAGAGTGGTTGGTGCCACTCCGTGGAACTGCGGGAATGCGGCATTTGAGCTTTTGAGCGTCAATGTGGCAGGTTTAGCCTAGCGGACCCTCATGACGTTCGCTAAGCGTGCCATTGGGCGAAGATAAGTGCAGCTACATGTATGCTGCCTGGCCAAAAGAGAAAGTTCTCTCTGTCACGATAATAATAGATCGATGCATTTACGAAGACTATCGCTTGGGTGTGGGCGCGCTGAATGCGCTAAAAACTACCCTACGTTAGTGGTATGACAGAGCGGCACACACATTTACGGCTATTGATGAACGGGCAACTATTGTGCTTGATGTAAGGGACTGCTCCATTGTGAGATTTCACATGGCCCCGTTTACGAGAGAGGGAAGTGCTGGAATTTTTGAAAAAAAAAAAAAAAAAAAAAAATACAAAAAAAAAAAAATAAAGCCTAAAAAAAAAAAAAAATTATTACTGGTGGCACTTTTCGCCTAGATGGAGCCTGATGGCCTCCTCCTCGCTGTCGATGCTCAGCATGCACCCCAAGGACCAAGAATTTACGGGCTTGGTGAATGTGTTACATATTCTTATCGTTGAAAAGGGTTGGCAACAGAGCCTAATTTCAGGCAAAGAACTCCCCTATTGGGGCAAAAACGTAATCAAAAAAATTCCAACCTCTGTATGAAGCTTAGCGAGCTGCCACATTCAGAGACCGAACCGAAATTGAAAACCGACTTTTTCAGTTACGGGGTGAGGTGTGTTCACGTGTTCGTAATTCGTCGTATATTTGGATCTCAGCGTGAGCAATGTGGGAAATTTTGAGGCACCAGCAGATCCCAGGGGGGGGACGCACCGTACACATTAGCAAGAGCAGTCAGGGTCCTAAAGATTGTTTGCACTCTTGCTCTGCTTTGGCAGGTTGCTTCGTAGAAGCAGCAGTAATTTGCTCATGGTGAGTGCTTGCATGGAAAAGTTAAATGCCGGTTGGATACATGTTTTGTTTTAGGTGTCCAACAATGGCGTGGTGATGCCCATACCAAACCCAAACCCAAATATAATGATCAGGGTAGCATTGCATGGTGACTCTGTGTGACTCTGTGGGGATGGGCAAGGATTAAGCTATTATTTTTTTGGTGCGATTCTATTTAATAGCGCTTTTTTGACAAATTCGACTACCGGGTGCATATTGCGTTTTTTTGTGCTTACGTTCTTGATTAGCTCAGCAGTTATTCCGAAATCCCAGGGAGAGAGACAGAGAGAGAGAGAAAGTGGAAGTGTTCCTCGGCACAGCAGCAACAAACAAACCCTTGGCTAAACTGGGTAACAAGAGCTCCAAATTGGATATTTAGAGTTTAGATGAATCTGCTGCGGGGCGGCAATCTTCAGCTGACTGAAAACAACGAAACATGTCACCTGGGGTACAGGGGGGACAGCGCAGGTTGCTACGATACGAAGAGGCATAGGAAAAGGAAAGGGAAAACTGAAAAATCGAAGATACAAAACCAAAAAAAAAAAAAAAAAAACCTTAGGCACCATGAGCAGCAGCACACCTGGATAGACTAGCCCTCCACAGTAAAAATAGTGCTAGAAAATACTGGCCGTGCACCAAAATAAAGATTAGCTAGAAAATATTCGGCGGCCAAACTGATAGGCGTTTTGGAGGTATGAGCCCCATAAAGAAAAATAGAAAATCGACTCCCAGAAGAACGACTCGCAGAGCTATGCAGCGCGAAAACAAATCGTACGATTTGCGCATACAGGAACAGTATTTCAGGTGAGCTTCAACGAGAGCCATCAGACCCAGAAAATATAGATTGCGAGCAGAAAATATAGTGTCGTGCTTCTTGGGAGTGGGGGACATACGCTAGGGGTCTAGATGGGTTCGCAGCAGCAGCAACAAGGTTATAATGCCGTGCGAGAATGCTTGGGCAAAAGTGTCACCCTGGCAAGTGACAGGTGGCACCAGGGTCAAGATTTAATCTCAGATATAGTTTTTATGGCTAAACCTTAAACTTTCTTTTTTTTTTTTTTTTTGTTTCTTTTGGTGACCGGAGAGTAGTTCGTGTTTCGGGGTTGCATCTGGATTGCGTCTTGGTTGCGTCTCGCTGCATCAAAGCTTAATCTTTTTGGTTTTTTGTTCCAGATTCAACGCAAGAGTCAAGGGCGAGCAGTGAGAGAGAGAGGGAGAGAGGGGGGGCCTCCAAAACGATAAAAAAACCAGAGTGGGGAAGACTGACTATACCCAAGAAGGCGGCGGTGGGGAAGATGACCTGCTGCTACAACCAACACCAAGCTGCTTGGGCGATTTCTTGGATGGAACAGCAGAAGGCCATCCCCTGGCATCACCAGCGACCGTTCCAGGCTCTAGGGTGCCTCAGCCAATCAACATCGTATGCAACGTGAGTAGTTTTTTTATTTTTTTTTTTTTTTTTTTTCCTTTCTTCTTCTATGGTGTTTCTTTTTTCCATATTTTTTTTTCTTTCTGTTTCACACTGGGCCAGCATGAATCCCCGATTATCAATCGCCGGATGTTTCTCTTTCTGTGCGCTTTCTTATCCTTTCGGTTTTGTATGACTAGCTGTGCTGGAGGCAAGTCACATTGAAAAAAGAATATTTTTTAGCAAAGTTGGCTCAGCGATACATAACCTTTTTGATTCTTTTTTTTTTTTTTTCTTTTTGTTGGTGGGTTAGCTTTAGTCTTAAGCTTAAGCTTTTTTCCCAACGAACAGTGGAGTTAACGCAAGTGATGAAGACTAATCCCAGAGGCAGCCGGGCCAATCACAGCGTCCGGTTCACGAGACGGCAAGCACCACACACCCAGTCGCAAACCCATACGAATCTCCCTCACAGATCTGGCGGTCGTATTTGAGTTCAGGCCAAAAAATAAATACGAAGATTCGTAGTTTTCGTACTCTCACGTGGTAACGCTAGCACACACCCAGTGCTTATTTAACCTTTCTCACATACACGGGCTTATCACAAGAGAAGCATTGGCAGGGCGCTCTTTCGTCTGTTTGCATAACGCATACGAACGAGAGGGCATAGGGGTACTCAGGCGCTGGATAATATTCTTGTATTTTTTTTCCCAGACAAGATATCAGCGCACTTCCGACCGGTGTGTGGGGAGGTCTGTAGGAGAAGCTTTAACAAGCCAAAAAGGAATAATAAAAAAAAAAAAAGAAATGCTTGGGACACCGATCCTCAAGCTATACAAGAATAATGCGGGCGGCGAGCCAGAATAATAGAAGTTGCGGGCTTTTGTAAGAACAGCGAGCCCTGGGACCTGGGACACTGGGAATAATAGCAACCAACCTGGCACACGGCTCGCGGTCCACGGCCCACGGCTCATGGCTCGCGGCATACGGTTGAGAGACATTTTTTTTAGCTCCATGACGTTTCATTAGGGTTTTGTTGGATTGCGAAAAAAAAATCTCTGAAAATGCTACCCTCACCTCTCCCAAGCTTCAAACCGTAAGTCGATGGATTCCGGTCAATACAACCTTGAATATTTTTTTCACATATTTTTTACTTTGCGAGCGGTTTTTTTTTTTGCTATTATTTTTTAGATGATATTTTGTAGCGTACTTTATTAGATAAATATGCTACAGCACGATTTTTTACTGTTTTTATTGTTCTGGTGGGTCATAGTGGACTTTTTTTCTGTACTTTCCTGTACGTTTCTGCATAAGGGTATTGTTCTTTCATTTGGCTTGACAAATTATCCAACAGCGACTGCTGATCGCTGTGTTTACGGCATTCAAATCATCAGACACCTGTGCTAGTGGGCCGGAGTCGTACATCTGAATCTTTCATGCTCAGATAACGCTGCAACGCTGCATGTTTCAGTCAGCTAAAAAAAGCTCTTTCTTTGTTCTGCCGTGAGCGCTGCTTGCGTATAGAAGGAAACGAAGTGTGTGTGTGTTTGGGTGAGCTGGAGCTGGTTAGGCAGTCGGATGTTTTGTAGACGGATCTATTTTTTTAAGCTTTTTTTCACTTTTTTCAATTTCGGTCGGTCCCGCTCGTTCTTTTTTTTTTTTTTCTTTTTCTTTTTTTTTTTAATCTTTTTTTTTTTTCCTTTAGGCTTTTCTTTTTTTTTCTTTTTCTTTTTTTTTTTAATCTTTTTTTTTTTTCCTTTAGGCTTTTCTTTTTTTGGCTTTTTCCTTTTTTTTTTTTTTTTGTTTTCTCTTCTGCTTGTTTTATTTTTTCGCTGATGTGCCGGTGCTTAGTGGGCCACTGGTGCTACCTGCCTGTTTGGTGGTTTGACGGATATAAGGACAGCGTAAACGGACTTATTTGGTCGGTAATAAGCCAGTGGTCCCCCAGAGACACCCAAGAAATGCCCCCACAAAGCATCAGAAGCCTGGGGTCTAGCCTGAACGACTCCTCTTCGCTTCGCCGTCGGGCCGCCGTCCCTCCCCACCAGGGCCCCAAGGCATTCGAAACCAAAATCTTATTTTCTGAAACATCTGTTTGTTGAACTGCCGGCACCGTTTTCACACTTCCCTGATAAGAAAGCAAAAAAAAAAAAAAAAAAAAAAAAAAATAGTTTTAGACTTCTTCTTTTAGTCTTTTCTTAGTAATGCAGTCGGACAACCTCACGCCTCATGTGCCCTGCAGATCGTGCGGCGACGTGCAGCAGTCCAAAAAGGACTAAGCTGTGCATGATTTTCCCATCGATCCCAAACCGTAACGCTTGGGGCCAATCCGAAAAATTGCTATTAAAGACCCTTTGCGCTATTAATTGGCAACTTGAACCGAATTTCAATCTCCATGCTTATTTAGATTGTGTAGTTCCCAGGTAGTTTTCGATCTTTTTGCGGAGCATCTCACCACGGCCTTAATATTTTTTTTGCGGATCCTCCCCCCCCAGCGGCCCATACAAACACCCACACGTTAGCGGCCCAGCCAAAACAACAACAACAACAGAGAAGCCACTTGCTCTTATCGCGATCTCCTCCTCCTGCTGCTGCTACTACTCGTCTCCCTACACTCAGCTATCTACGCAGCCAAGCTTAAAGCGCTGCTTCACACCCCCCGACCGTTGCCTAGCCTCCCCCCTAGCGCCCCTGGCCCAGTAAGTCGCTGCTTACACGCCTCCCCCTTGCTTGTACTCAGACTATGTTAACGGACACCTCCTACTACTTCCAACCAGCTGAATACCCTTCCCCTACAGAACCAACGATGGACCTCTTCGATCCCCTCTACGCCATGGACCTCTACGTGGACCAGAACAACTACGACCCGCAGTACGTGCCCCAGTCGTTGGTTTACACGCCCAACGTGCAGGCGGCTATCTCCAACCTCCACGGCGCCAACTCGACGGCTGCCGCCGCCGCTGCTGCTGCCACCGCCACCGCTGCTGCTTCCGGTGGGTTCTACCCACAGACGGCCACGCCCGTGGGCACTGCCGTTGCCGTTGCCTCTGGCGACGCCAACCACCACCTCCACCTGCAACAGCAACCGCCACAGCAACAGCTCTTGGACCACCACCAGCAGTCGTACTTGCAACAGCAGCAACAGTCACAGCCGCCACACCACCACCCGCACCCACACGGGCCCACTAGCGGCTCCCTCCAGTTCGAACACCAGCAGCCGGGACCACACCCCTCGCTGCTGCTGCTGCTGCTCCTCCTCCAGGCCCAGGGCCAGCCGCTGTCCGGCCCGCCATCCGTGCAGCTGCAGCCCTACACGCAGTACTCGGCGGCCTCCTACCACGCCCCCTTCTACAGGGGCGCCTCTTCTGTCGGTGGCGCTTCGGCGACCGCATCCACCCCTAGCGGCTCCATAGTTGGCCACGCTGCCTACCCTCCAACACTGGCTGGTGCTGGTGCCGCCGCCGCTCCCGGTGGCGTTGCCGCTGCCTCCCAGATAGGCCAGATTGGCGGTCTCATCAACAACGGGCTCTTTGTTGCTGGCAGCGCCAACGGGGCCGCTGCTGCCGCTGTGGGCGCCAACGGGTTCCTGCCCTCCAGCATACCGCTCATAGGTGCCGGCGGCCCGGGCGGCGCCTACAGCACGTCTGAGGGCCTCTACACGCTGTCCGCGTACGAGGTGGTGCCCGGCTACCACCACATCTCGGAAGACTCCATGGCGGGCGGGGCCGCCCACGGCGCCCACGGTGGCGCCAGCGCGGGCAACCACATCTCGCCCTCCATGCTGGAACCCTCCCCCAGACAGCGCAAGAACGGGTTCGGCTTGCCCACCACCACGTCATCGTCCATCTCGTCGTCGTCGTCCGGCAACGGCTACGGCCAGCGCAAGGGCTCGCTCGGCGGCAGCGGCACCTCCTCGCGCCGACTCTCGCGCACATCCGTGGTGGAGCAGTTGCGCCGCAAGCCGCTCTTGTACCAAAAGGCGTGTGTCAACGCCAACTCCAAAAAGGGCCTCATCCAGTGCTCCCACTGCAAGACGCTGTACACCAACCTCTTGGAGTTTGCCCAGCATCTCGACGAGTTTGAGCACAGACGGTCCCACCTCTGCCCCGTGGAGGACTGCCCCTGGAGCGTGATTGGGCTCCAGCGCAAAGCCGAGCTCCGCAGGCACTGTGTGCTGCAGCACTTCCTCAAGGGCAAGCTCAAGGAGCAGAGCAACCAGAACTTGGACACAGACACAAAGCAGCAGATGGTCAAGTTGCTCTACTCGTGCAACAAGGAGAACTGCGGCAAGCATTTCTACAGGAAGGACTCGCTCCAGAGGCACCAGCGCTTGGTGCACCAGAACAAGGACAGCAAGTTCAACCGGAAATGGAACAAGAAGCCGCGGTTCGAGGGCATGGGCGAAGACGGCGTCATGGCTGATATGGAGTGATTGGGGCGGCCAGATTTGGCTGCAAAAATCCCACCCAAAAAATGCTACAAAACTAATTAGTTAATTAATTAATTTTGACCCTTTTTTGTGGCAACCAAAAGTCGCTTTTGCGGCCCCTTCAGTCCTCCTCCCGGCACACCTCTCCCTTCTCACAATATCGCTAATCCCACCCCCCCAAAATGCTATTTTTCACTTCATTGAAAGCTCATTTCATAATTAATTAATTTATCTACATAGTTAGCCGCGTACGCAGCACAGCGCCAAAGGCAGCAATCACAAAAACACCGCCCCACATGAAGCTACTGGCAGGACTAGTAGCGGCACTTGCTGCAGGCACAGCAGTTGCCGCCAATCTTCATCGCGTGTGCAGCCCGTCGCAGTCTGTGAGTTCATTTCCGTACACCGGGTATAGAATAGATATCCAATTTAGCGCCAAATTGACGCTGGAGGTGCACCTCTACATGTGTAAAGAGGGTCGCGTGATGCTTGACATTGCGGTCCCGACGCCTGCCACGGCAGCAGCAGCGGCAGCAGCAGCCAGCGGGACCTCTCCGGCGTTCCCGTGGGCCGCCGAGCTCTGCAACACCGCCGGGACCGCCTGCTACAAGTTGGCGCGGCGCAAGAGCTTTGTGCACCGCTCCATGCCCATCTTCTTCCCCGGCACGATCGTGGGCGCTGTCTTCGACACGGGCTCGCCAGCGGCGCTCCCGCTCCCGCTCGTGGCGGAGAACTTCTGGTCGCAGCAGTGGCTCGAGGCGCGCGGCTTCTTCAACTACGTGTACCACTTCCCGATGTTCTACAGCCCGCTGGTGGACGACAAGAAGCACCCGCACAACAACGAGCGGTTGCGGGCCACCGACCGGGGCTGGAGCAGCCACATCTCGCCGGACGAGCAGTACGGCCCCGTGCGCGGCCCCGACGGCGAAGACCCGCGCCTCTTGGTGCGTAGGGCCGTCGACTCGGTCGACCATCTCGTCACCAGGCTCGCCCGGTTCGAGGCCGAGAGCATTCTCAGCACCTGGGGCACGAGCGGGCGGCGGTTCAATCCGTTTGCGCAGCTCTTGCTCCTCCTGCGGGTCGTGCTGAAGGAGGTGCTTTTCGGATTGATCAACGACATCGACAGAGTGTATAGCAAGTTTGCAGAGCAATAAAAGTTTACTGAGAGACCACCGTGTAGCCCTGCCGGGGGCACCGCCCATTCACTCCGTGGAGGCCACTAGCGTGGTGCTCTGCTCGCTGCGCTCGGCGTCTCCCGGAGGGAGCCAGGCTCGACGCAGTCGCCCTCGCCGGGCAGGCGCCAGCGGAGCGTCCCTCTCGACAGGGTCCTACCTCGAAGTCGGTCTGTGGTGCCCAGGGCGCCGCTTCTGTGTCTGTGCACAAACGCACCGCACCGCTATAAAAGCACAAGAACGCACCCGCTGCTGCCCACACTACCGCTTCTCTCCTCTTCACCAAAACATTCTCATGTCCTCTCCCTCCGGCTACACCGAACTCCCAGCACAGGCCTTCCTTGCTCGTGAAACCAACCGTCCCGCCGTGGCTGCACTCAATGGGTTGTTGTCGTCGTTCCCGGTGATCAAGATCTTCACGTCCAACGCGGTGCCCATCTTGGTGTACCGCGAGCAGCAGCAGAAGAAGTAGGCGGACGAAGGTGTGGTAGGCGGCCAGGCGGCCAGGCAGCACCGTCACCTCCAGCAGCGGCCCAGTAGCAGAGGTCTGCCACAACTGACACCCGCAGTTGCTGCCTCCATCCCCTACTCGCTTCCGCCATTGCTGCCCAAATCAGTGAATATGTTTCAATACATGCTTATCAGCCTTACCTCTCTCCCCGTAGCCCTTGTGACAATCGAAGAGTTTGCAGCCATCACTTGTAACCGTCATCACCAGTGAACAGCGCGCGAGCCCGCTCCATTTACGAGGAGTTATGAGCTCGGCTTGCATGCACGGGTTTAGACTTTTTGCGTGCCGCTAAAAAATAATAGTGATCAGAGTACGGCTTAAAGGAAGTGGAGTACTGCTGGATTGGGAGCCGCTAGTACAGCGCGCCGCTATTGTATGGAGAATAATAGAGCTTTTTTACAGTTTCGTCGCTATTGTTGCTTGTTCTACGGGGCATGTCTAGACTGTAGGGGCGGAGACTGGAGTTCCGTTTGGGGTAGTGCAGTGGCCTGGTGCAGCGGATCTTGGCGAGCCAGTGGCTGCTTAGTCAACAGTGAGCTAATCGTGTTATGCGTGGTCATGGCGCTGCGCTCAGCGCTGATGACTACGAGGTGCTGAGGTCCGAAGCAATGTAGTCCGAGCATGCACTGGAGCGGCAGGCCCCTTCCCCCTTGCCTTGAGAGACGGTTTTTTCTCTTCATCTCATGCTGGCGACTACCTACTTTGTCAGGTGATTTGCTGCTCGCGCTGCTTCTCGCAGCTCTGCTCCCTCACTGGTTGCTCGCTCGCTATCTCGCTAAACTGCTTATCTACTTGACAACCACTCCCCTCCGATCTCCCTCCCTCCCTCCAATCTCTCTCTCTCCCTCTCCCGCCGTATCTCTACAGCTTGAGATATTTTTCAGCGCTAAGACGCACCATGTACACCTCGTAACTTATACGCACCACCACCTCCACCCAGTGAAAGTAGCGAACACGTACTCGCACTCTGTTATCTATCGAGCCCCTCACCCTAATCGCTGAAGAATCGCCGTGAATCTGCTTTGGGCTGCTCCAATCCTGCCTATCTGCACCACTAGACAATAGAGCGATCGTGAGCTCCAAAGGGGCCCAAGCCACCGCCAAACAATACCAATCATTCGATCGTAGTACATGCCCATTATGCATGGGCAGCACATTTGTCTCTTCGCCTTGATGGGCCAGTTCACTTGCATCTGATTGGTGCCACGGTCTCAGCCTTGGGCTCGGGACTGGATGGCGTACTGCTCTGCCAAAAAAATACTGGCGTCTGCGAAGGCGGTGGAAGCCTTGCTACCGTCTGTAGCCACTCTAAGATAGGGAGGTAAACCTCAGAAAATACCAACAATGGTAATAATAACACCAACAATGGAAAAAATATCCGAACAATGCCAGCTTTTTGAAACAACACCCAAATAATGTCCACCCACAACAATAGGGGGTCAGGCAAGTCTGTAGTATACGTAACAGCACTGAGCTGAGCGACGGGCGTACAGCTGAACGAATAATAGTGGATAATGGGAACAAGTAGGTCGCCATAAAAAAATAAACAGTCAAACAAAAGAGGTTACAAAGAAAATAATGCCCAAAACACACCGTACATTTGCGTTGCTAGCTAACAATGCAGCCTGGCCCTCCAAGACTCATAATCATGGGTTCAGGAATACCAAAATAAATAGAAACAAAAACCAAACCCTAAACAGAAAAATCATCAGGTCATTGAGATGAACAATAGTAACTGCTAAAACGGCTGCGACACCGAGTCTCAGGTCGGAATGCTGGGGGTTTTTGTCAGGCCAGATGGCTCCCCTCAACGTGTTTGACTGCAAACGGTTCTGGAACCGGTGCCAGTGGTTAGAGGGGGGCAGCAAGCATTAGCAAGTGCAAATGGTAGCAACTAGTGGAGGTGAAAAAAAAAAGTAAAATTCCCGAACTGCCAAGTCCACAATTGTTCCCCAGTCGCCAAGATTGCCTTAGTACGTCTCTCTCTCGCGGTATCTGGAACCACATGCACTGCGTCCTAATTGCTAGCCTAAGGCTCGCCTGTGGCAATTGACCTTCTGTCCCAATAGCTCGCGGTACAGGTGCTGCAATTTAGCTCGCTGTGCAGACTGGGACCCCCGGAGGCGCCAGAGCAGCGATACGAAGGAGGTGTAGAGCCAAAAGGAGGCGAACAAAGCATTGTTGAAGGGCTCCGGGCCATTGAGGGAGCGAGTGGGTGTTCTACACCGCGGTTAGTGTAACTCGCTGGCGGAAAAGGGGTTGCTGAAGGACTAGGACCCATGGGGCATGTCTTATTAAATAGAAACCATAAACGATTGGATGTGATAGCACAATGGGACCGAAAGCAACAGACACTCCAGCTTAGGAGCCGAAACGGTTGGCTTGCTGGGGTCTCTGAACCCGTCAGATTTCCGTACTCTCTAGCAAAATTTCCATAGCAACGCAGATAGCTTGGGCACCGAGCGACACTGATGGCCCAGGGTGCAGCTTCCGCCAATTCTGTAGCACTCTTGGTTCCCGTCTCTCTAGCAAATATTCTGGGTATTCCCGGCCAAAGGCATTACTGACTTGAGGAGCCTCCGGCTGCCGAATCTCTGGATTCCCAGCCAGTCACCGCCGGCCATCGTATCCTCAACCGGCCATCGTAACCTAGACACGGGAACACCCGCGACCCAGCACCTCCCACAGGATCAATAGCTCTCCTTCCTTTCTCTCCGCTAGCTACGCAGCCAGGCTAAGCGCAATCGCTCCTCTTGCAGTTCTTAAAAATATCACGCCCTCAAAAAATAACCAACGTGTAAACATCTCAACGTCAAAAAAATAAACTCGATATTTTTTCTTTATCTAATATTTTGTGGTTTCCCGTTAGGGTAGTTTCGATGGAGTTGTTTTGAGGTGTTGCGCAGCCTCGGACTTTTCCGCTATCGCTTGCCAATAGCTCTTCCTGCTGAGCAAATATAGTAATCTAGAGCAATGAGCTGATGTTTCAGCCTCAGGCTGGAGGGTTGCATTTTTTCTTGGAGGGAGGGGGAGGGTAGTAGGTTTTTACGAAGCGCCTGTAGATTCCCTCTGGTTCATGACCATTTCGTTGAATGCTAGGTCCTCCTCTAAATCCGACAAGTCGTAGAGGATGTCGGGATTTTCATCGTGGCCCTTGGCGGTGCGCTCGTCGGGTTCCTGCTTAACGGCAGCAGCCGATGAGTGGTGGTAGTCGTCGCGTGCCGGGCTGGGGGAGACCGCCGCTGCCGCCGCCGCCGCCTCAGGGGCCACTGCCTCGTGGTCAAAGTACTTGCTGAGGTACTGGAAGTGCGACGATGAGTTTCTCGGGATGCGTGCGGAAATGTCCGAGTGCGACGACGCAAACGTGAAGCCTGAGCTGCCGGGCGCCAAATGTGTAGCTTTCTTCCTGGCAGGAGATTCAGTTAGCAGAGGTGACCTGCGACGCACCAGGCTGCCCTGCCTTGTAGGTGCTTGAGGGTTCGCATGCAAGGGTAGATTGTGGTGGTGGAGCAGCAGCAGCAGCAGCTGCGCCGGCGGACTTGCTGAGCGTGCTGCAAGCGGGCGCAAAGATTCGGCGGTTTCGGCGACTTTTGCGCGCTCGGCGACTTTGGGGGTATTTCCCGCGCCGCCGCCCCTAGCGGTACCACCAGCGGACTTTCCCGCGCCCACGGCCGGGTGCACGTTTGCAGCCGCTGCCGCCCTTGTGGCCGCTTGGGGTCCTGACCACCGCGTCTTGGTGAGGCCTATGGGACGCTGGCGTTGGCCCACAATGCTCCTGACCTGAGGCGACATGCTCGCGATATTTTCTATCCGGTCGTCGCTCTCGTACTTGATGGTGACATCAGCGGCGGCGGCGGCGGCGCCAGCGGCGGTGGGGGTAGCAGTGCCGGCGCCAGCGCCAGCGCTTTTCGGGGGTGGCCGGGGCCCGGGCGTGGTTTCCTCGGCCTTGCGCTTCTTGAACATGGCGGTGATATCGCGCTCGTAGGTGCCCGTGAGCTCGTCCACCTCCACGAGCAAGTTGTTGTTCGGGAGCTTGAACTCGTTGCCGGCCACCAACACCTCGGCCTCGATCTTGTCGCGCGGGCGCGCCGGCGGGAAGAAGTCGCTGGCGATCAAGTTGCCGTCCTCGTTGTGCACGTCGATGCGGTTGTTGAAGTGGTAGTACTTGAGGCTGCCGTCCTTCCAGTTTTTCGTTTTCTGGTGCACGCGGTTCGTGTAGAGAACGCTGAATTCCTTCACCACGGAGAACATGGCGCGTGCTGGAGCCAATGCGCTGGTGGTACGGTGGGCTGGGCAGATCAGTCTGATCTGGTGGGAGCGCAGCCTACGCACTCCGTGTGTTTGGGTGCTGTTGACGTGTGTTGGTACTGCATGTAGCGACGCGTACTCATCGGGCGCTGCCAGGGTCCACCAGCCGAGTGGGACGCTCCGCGGGCGCCTGCCCGGCGAGGGCGACTGCGTCGAGCCTGGCTCCCTGCGGGAGATGCCGCTGGGGTACGGTCGAGCGCAGCGAGCAGAGCACCACGCCAGGGGCCCCCACAGAGTGGATGGGCGTGCCCTCGTCTGTATCGCGCCGACGGGGAGGCAGCCGCAAGCGACACACCGGACGGATTTGGCAGGTTCTATCGAGTCCTTCTGGTTGAAGCCTACCTTCCAGCGGAGGGTTTGCCATTGCGCAACTGTGCACGCTACTCTGAACACCCTCCGAAGTGTATAAACGGGACCTCTCTGTAAAGCGTCACTTGTAGAGTGCACTGCGACGAGGATTTGCAGCCAAACTCTCAGAAGCACCCGGTGCCCCTACGCCTTGCCCTTTATTGTAGCGGCAGCAGGCAGCTTGTACGCTTGTAAGCATTGTAGAGGTCGCAAGGGGTGATTAGCGAGCCTGAAAGGGTCCATCCGGGATCAATTTAGGGAGCAATAGTGGCATTTGGCAAAGGTATGCAAGCTGATCCAGCCGGCGACTCCCCCATCTCAGAGCTAGTGCCGCGGGTGACGCTCCGCTGGCGCCTGCCCGGCGGGGGCGACTGCGTCGAGCTTGGCTCCCTTCGGGAGAGGCGCCCGCACTAAACGGAGTTACTACGATTTCGCCTACACTAACGGTAAGCCTCTGGGCCCAAAACAGTCACAGTGGGCGCAAAAGCCCAGAACAAGGACGGCTCGTGCGACAGGACTAACCGTAAGCGCTGGCGCCCCCGTCCCAGCGGACCCAACAGTCCTGGCAATCTCCCGCAGGGAGCCAAGCTCGACGCAGTCGCCCCCGCCGGGCAGGCGCCAGCGGAGCGTCCCCATGGGATCGCCTCAAGCCCTACCGGGGGGCACGGCGGCCGCTCTACAGGTTGTATCGTAATGCTGTGTGTATTTACATGAAACCTCTCTCTCTATACATATGTGCCGCCGGGGCGCCCGGACGGGCCGCCTAGACGTTCTTCACCTCTTTGTAGAAGGGCATGCCCAAGGAGCTCAACAAGGTGCGGGCGCGCTCGTCGCTGCCGGCGGTGGTCTTGAAGGTCACGTGGAAGCCAAACAAGTTGGGGAACAACTCCTGGAAGATTTCGATTTCGGGAAAGAACTTGACCTCCTCGGCGGTGAAGCCGAAGGTGATGTTGCCGTTCTTGTCGCCGGAGGAGTCCTTGATGCCGCGGAAGGTTCTGATTCTGGGCAACACCAACTCGACGAGCGTGGAGAGGAAGCGGGTCATGTCGCGGCCGGCGAGGTCGACCTTGCAGCCGCACTCCTTGCCCTCTCTGACCTTCCAGCTCAACACGTTGCTCTTGTTGTATGTGATCTTGGGCTTGACGTTGGTCAACTGGGCCAACTGCAAGCGTGCGCTGATGTTGATCCAGCTCTCCTCCAACGCTTCGCTGTTGTACAAGTTTATGCTGATGCCCACGAGTTCCGGAACTGTGGTGGGCGTGACGGGTCTGACGTCCTTGGTGGCTCTGCTCAAGCCCTTGGGCTTACGGTCTCTACGGTAGAGCGCGTAGGGCGAGTCGACGCCCCACGATCTGGCCTTGACCCCGGGCACCACCTTCAGGTCGTGCTGGTAGTAGTGGAGCATCAAGTCGGACTTCAACGTGTTTTCGTAGTGCTCGCTTATTCTGTCCTGGTAGATCTCGGTGGGCTTGAACTGCGGCGACCGGATGTCGTCCTTGGGGATGTTCAACTCGGGGAATCTCTTGCCGAGCACCTGCTTCTTGATGGGGATGAGGTGGTGCACGGGCTGGACGGTGGAGTACCCGACCTTGCTGGCGACCGGGGTCGTCGAGAACGAACGGAGCGACTGTCTAATGGACATTTTGGTGGGGGTGGGGGGTGCGGTCCGTAGTGCTTTGGTGGTTTTGGTGGTGCTGGGTCTGCTCGCTTGAGAGTTCCAGATTTAAGATGGTGGTTATTTTTTCGAGAGTGGGTTGAAAAATTTCGCGGGACGAGCAGTACGCGGGGAGCGAGTGTGCAGCGTAGATTGAGGTATGGAGGGAAGGGCCAGTAAACCACAAAAAAGGTGGGTGTATAGACGGGTGGAAGTTTGTAGGTAAGCAGTAAGCGAGTGTAGTGGTAGCCTTAAGGGGCTAGGTAGACCCCTTTAGTATCTCTCATGGCTGTAACTGATGTTGTCTGCTTCTTTGTTTGTCCCATTGGTGCTGTGATATGTACAGGATCCCCAAAGAGATCACGTGCGTGAAATTTTGGCTCTATATGCACCATTCCAAAACATATAGCGATGTCTCCTGGCAGGGCCCCACCACTTAGGACTTTACAGATCTAGCAGAATTCACAACCCCTTCTTCCCTCATATACTTGCATTCGTTCCACCCCTCTCAATCTACAGCATCCACAGAGCCATCTTCCCGTCACCCCATACATCCACCTCCCCAAATGAGATTCGGTATCCCCCAGGAATTCGAGGACTCCTACACACACATAGATGAGCACCACCACCTGGCGTACTCTGGCCTCTCCAACGGGCAAGCGTATATGAAGCAGTACCGCGCACCGGGTAAAGTGGACATTGCAAGCGAGGTGTTGCAGGAAGTCAATGCCTCCACGCTCGTTTTCGATGCGTTTTATTCGTCGATCGACTCGCTCGCTAGGACCTACCAGGAAACTGCATCGTCGCGAGCCGCGACAGCGCAGCACCAGTACAACACCAGAGCGACGCTAAACAAGCAGCGCGCCGAGCAGAGCATCAGTCAAATCACACACGCATTCGAGTCCATACTTGGACTCCAGTCGGACGAGGTGGAGCGCATCATACGAACAGAGGAGCAAAAAAGGCGAGAGGAACATGAGAGGCGGCTCCAGAAACAGCGAGAGGAGGAGGCCCGCATCCAGCGCGTGAAGGAGGAAGCGAGGAAGGAAGAGGAACGCAAGCAGCGCGAATTGGAGACCAAAAAGAAGGAGGCAGAAGCGAAGAAGAAACAGGAGGAGGAAGCGAAAAAGGCTGCGGACGCTGCAGCAGCACAAAAGGCCAAGCTCGCGAGCGAGCAGGCAGCCAAAGACGAGGCGCTCCGCAAAGAGCAGGAAGCCCGAGCCGAGCGCGCCAAGGGGTACGGCAAGACAAGCTTCACCGCCATAGAGAAGACGTTTACGGAGTACACCAAGGACATAGCGGACATCAAGGCCAACGTGGTGGAGCAGCTCAAGAAGGAGGACGCGCAGCTCCGCAAGGCGGTGTCTGCGCTCAAGCGGAAGATCAACCCCAAGTTCGGGCAGCTCTCGAACTCGATGCAGCAGCTCCGCAGCGTGACCGCCGAGGTGGTGGCGTTGGTCAACGACGCCAAGTTCAACCTGAACAACGAGCTCGTGTACCGCTGGATCCTCAACTTTGTGGCCAAGGCCATCGTGTCGCAGGCCGAGACCGAGGTGGGCATCAAGTCGTCCGCGGCGTTGCCCTTGGCGCGGTTGGCGCTCTCGTTGCTCACCGAGTACGCCGAGTTCGCCTACTACCTCCAGGCGCGTCTCGTGAAGAAGTGCCCCTTTGTCATCGGCTACACCTGCTCCATCGACAGCGAGGAGGGCCGCAAGCGCATGGGCTGGCGCAGAAACGCAGAGGGCAAGTGGGAGGACGACGTCAAGTACGACGAGCGCGTCGCGGGCATCTGCACCTTGTGGGCGGTGATGACGCGGTTGCCCAAGCTGGCCACCTTCGATGCTGGCGCCGGCGCCTCCAGCAGCAGCGGGCCCGCCGCCGACGCTGGCCTTGCCGCCACCGCGCGCGACCCGCGCACGTTCTTCCTGCTCGCCGCGTCGTGGTCCTTCGTCGCCCGAATCGCCAACACGCCGCTCGACCTCCTCACCAACGCGCACTTCAGTTGTCTCGGGAACTGGTGGGAAGCGTGCGCGCTCGACCTCCTCCAGGCATACCAGAACCAGGCCCGCAAGCTCTTGGCGGTGGCCGCGATCACCCTCACCGACAGCGTGCGGGCCAAGAAGCTCCCCGCCGCCACGCGTTTGGTGATCTTGGGCGAGGCCTTCGCCGGCGGCAACATCCAAACCATCAAGGAGATGGAGAGCTGAGCACCACGCTAGTGGCCTCCACGGAGTGGCCCGAGCGGAGCGGGACCGCGTTCCCCCGGCAGGGCTACGAGCACCTGGGGGACGCTCCGCTGGCGCCTGCCCGGCGGGGGCGACTGCGTCGAGCCTGGCTCCCTGCGGGAGGGCCCCATGAGCGGGCGTGTCTGTGCTGGACCGGCGGAGTATATTTAATAGAGATAATAAACGGCATTATAGTAGAGATATTTGTAGACGGGGGAGGGCAGAGCCAGGCGGAGAGCGGACGAGCAGAGTCCTGCCGACACGAGGGGCTCAAGCTGTGCTGGCAGTGGTAAATGGCAAGGGGTAGGCAGTTGTGAAGATGTGGCGGCCAGTCAGGCGCTTGACGGAGGAGGAGGAGGGCATGCTCCAGTCAAAAAGAGCACTAGCGAGGGGCAGGGTAGTTCGAGTGCTGCCTCTCAACTAGGGGTGTAGAAAGAGGAAGAAATCTTCCGCAGGGAGCCGAGCTCGACGCAGTCGCCCTCGCCGGGCAGGCGCCAGCGGAGCGTCCCCAGTGGGTGGTGGGATGCTCGTAGCCCTGCCGGGGGCACGCCAATCCACTCCGTGGAGGCCACTAGCGTGGTGCTCCGCTCGCTGCGCTCGGAGCCGTGCTCAGGGTCTATAGGAGAGGACAGAAAGGGCAGCAAAGAGAGACGTAGAGAGTTTGCAGCCAGAGGTGAGGCAGAGAAATGAAGAGCGGCTGCTCCAGGGCGACACCAGATGGGCTACAGCGACTACAAAGTTGGCCCACAGCGCATGAACCTGTGGTGCCCTTTTGGTTACGAGAGCTAGCCTGGAAGTCCGAGCTGTGTGCGCTGGAGTTCTATTAGGGAATCCCGAAGGAGGCAGCAGAAGCGAACCTGCGGCCCTCGACCCTGGGGCCCAACCAACCACAGGGACGCCGTTCGTGCTGACCCAGGGGGCCAACAAAGGCTAAATGGTCGGCGGTCTCCGAGTGCTGATCTGGCGCTTACCTCACACCACACGCTTCCCGCCGCCAATAGGATGGCCCGTATTCGAGTATCCGTGAGAAGGTGTGTTCCCCCACGACCCAGCGGTGGGGGATCCGTACATGAGCATACATTAAAGATACGAAAAAGGTAGGCGCTTCCAAACTTTAAATCGCAAGAGGATCTCCAGGTGCAGCTCGAAGCGGGCCAGCTTGCGGCATGCACAGGGACGCAAAACGTGGACGTCACAGCGCCAGCAGCACGCCATACCCTGCAAGCGCTGGAACAGGCACAATAGGAGCGAGACGTACCAGGCATGGAAAATACCGCTGCGTGCGCTCCTTACAGAGCAGGTCCCAGTGAATCATGGAAGAGCACTTAGCCGGGCAGCTCTACCCGGTGACCACTGTGCTGCCTACCTCTGACATCCCGTTCGGAGTTTGAGTCGAACGCCGAGTCTCGAATCTCGTCGCATCGCACCGCTAGCGCAGCGCCCACCACCTCATCTCGGAAGGCTTAATGCCGCGATGGCACTTTTGCACCCAAAGGCAGCGGGACTACCCACCGCCCTATCGCACCGCACCATCGCACCGCACCCTTCTCCCTTCCCTCTGTTAGCGCCCCTAGCACTCTCGCCAACCTCTTCGTCGCTTCAGCGTTCACGCCCGGCCACACGACGCTCCGCCACATAACCACCACAGTCTCCTTTCTCCCTCGCGAGCCGTTTGTCACTTATCGCCGAGACGCACACCGCCATGCTGGTGCCGTTTTCGATGAGTCCAGGCTACCCCCAAGCCTCGCAGAAGCCCAGTGCCCAATACTCGCTATACCTCTTCGCTATCAGGACACCTTGCGGGCATCTGACGCCAACTCCGATACGTGCAGCCGTGCTGAGCGCAGCACGTCCAAGGGAGTGCCAAAGTGCCAGCAGCTCGACGCTTCTCAGGTAGAGCTATGCTTTTGACCCCGGGGCACGTGATTTCCCTTTTTTCATCGCTGCCCATCTCGTCCTGCTCCGGGCCAGGTCGCTCGGCCTCAACCTTAAAACGCACCCCTCTGAGCGTACGCAAGCTCCACCTCCACGTGGGTGCCAAACACCGCCCCTCCAAGCACACCGCTCTCTGGCTCTCCGCTGTCTCCACCCGCACGGGACCCCCCTCCCTCCACGCTAAACGCCAGATCCTGCCCGCTGAGTTGCACTCCTGCACGCTGCCAACGTGGATCGGTACATGCAGGATTCCAGATCTCGAGCGCAGCGAGCTGAGCACCACGCCAGTGGCCTCCACGGAGTGGATGGGCGTGCCCCCGGCAGGGCTACCAGGAGTGCCCTAGGGCAGCCAGTGCCGCTGGGGACGCTCCGCTGGCGCCTGCCCGGCGGGGGCGACTGCGTCGAGCTTGGCTCCCTTCGGGAGATGCGCCTTCCTCTGGCACACGGTACTGAGAGCGGCCAGACGACGTAGTGGCGGTAGTAATCGTACACTCCTTGGCCGTCTCTCGCTCCTCATGGTAATGTTTGTAGCGTTACGTGTGTCTGTGCCATAGCTTGAACTCCGTGCACATATGGAGTACAGCGAAGGGTATGGGGACGATGAAACGTCTCGTCGGATGAGTCCAAGTGCCCTTAGGGCCTTGACGCATTTTAGTGCTGTAGCATCGTACACACGGGGCCAGGAGTCGGTGGTTTGCTCCTTCATGAGGAGGCTCCTGCTGTGGTGCTCGTAGAGTGAACGCCTTTTGCAGCCAACGGACGCAGCTCTCTTTATGCAGGCATTTATGGCTTACTTTAATTTTGGCCCACTTTGATTTTGGACGAGGTGAGTTCCCATACTTTGGTGCAAATTAAAAAATTTCAAAACACTGGCTCCATATTGACCCAAGGCAGTACAACTCATATTTGCGAGTACAATTTGTTAGGGAGAAGCTCCAAAATGAGGGCTATTTGTGGTGGGGAGTACGGGCTGTTGCCAGGAAGGAGTATGATTATGTCCGGCACATAAACTAAGCTAAAACCGTATGGAAACAACCTACAAGCCAGTCCAAATACGAAAAGTTTCCTATCCATAGTGATTCAACTAGGTAGTGTCAAACTATGATTGCTTCTGAGAACATTTTGTAAGGACGATAACCCCCAATTTGACTTATTTTGGTGTATGGGGCTGTTGGTTGATCGGTTGGGTTGAATACAGGGCCCTATGTAGGAATGTCATTCCAGTAACCAAGGATGTTCTGAAAATGGTTGGACAAAGGATGAATTAAAAAAAGTTAGCTACCATTGCAACTGAGCCAGATAAGTTGGATTGACTCTTGTACTCGAGTCGGATTAGTTAAGCATATATGTTGCAAAAATGCCCTAGTGGGGACTTTCTTCAAGCATAGTGTTGGCGTGGACTATGGCCTCCTTATGGCAGTCTCGCATACAGGAACATTTGCAACCTATCTGAGCTCTCATCGTTTGGTCAATTGCAACTCTTGTCTCGTACTAATGTATATGGGGTTGCACTGCCTCATAGCTGTAGAATGGAATCTATCATACAGAACCGTTGACTCATGCTACATTGGTGGGTATGGGCTTTAAGTCAGATTTTCACCTTCCACCTTGGCATTAGGATTAGAGAATAAACAAGCTGTCAATCGCGAGCTAGCTTGGTGCTGCTACCTGCGAATTAGAATTACATCTCGCACCTTGTATTTACGCCTTTATTTGAGAATGATACTTACCAAGCTCCTTTGCTCCTGTAGCGGCGATGGACGTGCCCAGCAAGGGCACCGACAAGGGAGTTGCAACCATTGTGTTCCTGTGTGTAGTAGCAGCCGAGACTGGGAATGTTCCCTGCAGGATATTCACAGGTTTCGGTGCAGCTGAGCACCACGCTAGTGGCCTCCACGGAGTGGCCCGAGCGGAGCGGTGTAGCGAGCCCCCGGGAGGGCTACCAGAAGGCTGCTCCTACCCCCGACGGGGTCAGTGGGTTGCGCTCCGCTGGCGCCTGCCCGGCGGGGGCGACTGCGTCGAGCCTGGCTCCCTACGGGAGTGGCCTCCCCCAGATTGCACCCTTGCCTGCACACAGACAGAGTGGTCTTTCCTGCAGGACTCGTTAACTCGCTTGTTCTAATTATACCGCATACGTACCACAAAACCCACGGCAGGTGGTGGGGCACCCTCCTCTGGACCATCTGCCCGCTATAGCCACCCAAGACACCTCAATCGCACCTGTAAACCGACGCGCTCCACCGGCAACCTCTCTGCCCGTGCTGCGCTCTACTCAGAAATGGAAAAAGACAGAAGAACGCCCAAACTCTTCGGGTCGAGGATCTCATCGATCTTCAACCCACACACAAACCCGAACGCCGCGGAGGTGAAGAGCCTGTTGCTCTCGCCGCAGTCGACCCGCAAGGCTGCGTCCAGCGCGCTGGGCACGCTGGCGTCCGCGCTGTCGCTGACGGCGGCCTCGGGCCCCGGCGGCGGCTCTGCCTCCGCACCGTCCTCCTCCAACACAGCAGCCGGCGGCACCTCGTCCCGACTCGAGCCCACCACGCCCAAGCGAACGAGCTTCATGCCCACGCGGACCCCCGGGTCCGCCACGTCGCCCGCCGTGCACCGCCGCGCGGGGGTGTCGCCCTCGCCGCAGCCCTTGGCGCTGGGCGGCGGCCACTCCAGCAGCAACCGGCACTCCACCCAGCTGAACACCACCTCGGCGTCGCTCGCCTCCGATGGCCTGATGAGCGTGTTGCGCCCGATGTCCGCCATCCCGGACCACCTCCTCCCCCACATGGCTGCGCAGCAGGCGCTGCCACAGCAGCAGCAGCAGCAGCAGCAGTACGGCTCGTCGCTCCACCCCAGCCAGGGCGTCAACCCACACCACAACCAGACGCTGCTCGCCCAGCAGCTCTACGGGACGCCAGAAGGGGCCGCTGGCACCACGGGCGGCCACAGCGCTGCGACCGCAGCAGCCGCCGGCCTAGCGCCCCAGTCGCCCGGCGGCCACAAACCACACCGTAAACCGCCGCCCTCCCTCGAAATGCCCCACGAGACGCGGGCGGCAGCCGCGACCGCCACCTCCAAGGACAGAATCACGCTGCTCGACAGCATCGTGACCACGCCGCCCCACGCCGGCGGGGGCCACCGGGCCACCGCGTCCAACGACCTCCTGGACATCATCGGGTCGCTCGAGAACGACATCCAGCTCCTCTCGCCCGGCGAGCACAACCACGAGTACCAGGAGGACATCGACTTTATCGACGATATCGACCCGTTGAACGTGTCGCGTCTCGGCAAGGCCGGCCTGCCCTCGCCGCAGATGCCCTCGGGCAGCGGGTTTGAGGACGAGAATCCGTTCTTGTTCGGCCAGCACCACAACAACTCCACGCGCGAGACCTTCGACACCGCGGACAGCAGCTCCGTGGGCGCTAGGCGAGTAGGCGGCGGCCGCGGCGGCAGCAGCAGCGGTAATAGCAACCGCAGCCCCTCGACCGACTCGTACCACACGTTCCGCGTCCTGGCGGACCAGCGCCAGCACGGCGGCGGCGGCGGTAGCAACAGCGGCGGAGGCCCCACCAGCAGCAGCAGTGTCGGGGCCGCTGCCGCGTCGAGCATCGCCAGCCAGCGCCAGAGTCTCGCACACTCCAACCACAGCCAGGCGCAGTCGTCCGCGTCGCAGTTGGGCGCCGACAGCTTCGACTCGAGCTCCGAGTACGACAGCAGCACGCGCAACACCAGCGGCACGCCCGCGGGCGCGGCCTCGAGCAGCGGCGCCGGCTCCACCAACCTCCTCCAGCAGCACGACACGCCCTCCATAGGGTCCGGGTCCGGCGCGTCCAGCACGGGCTACGGCGCGCTTCTTGGCGGCGGCGGCAATTTCCATAGCAGCGGCGGCGGCGGCGTCGTCCCCTTCGACGCGCCCTACCCCGTCTCGCCCGACGAGGACACGTTCTCGCTCGCCTACCACCCGATCAACGGCGTGTCGCAGCTGAGCAGCGGGTACAACTCCGAGTCGCCCACTTCGGGGGGCGGCGGGTTCCACGCCATCCATGGGGGAGGCGCTCCACCAGTAGGCTACGGAGCAGCAGCAGCAGCAGGAACAGCAGCGGGAGCAGCAGGGGTTACTGCGGGTACTACTGCGGCCGCGAACGCGAACGTTGCGGGCGGCCCGCTAGGCTCCGCACCGCTCAGCAACAACAACAGCAACGCCAACCTCCTCCTCCGGTCCACCACGGTGTCGTCGCGCGGCGACGGCCCCGTGGTGCGAAAGGGCCTGGTCCCCATGGCGCCGCACCTCTTCAACCACCGCAAGTCGTCGTCGATCTCGTCGATCATGTCGGCGCCGTCGTTCCGGAACGTCAACCTCGGCTCGCTCAAGCGCACGCTCAACCTCAAGGAGGGCGAGGGCGAGCGCTCGAGCTACGTGATGCACATCCGCCGCAGCGCGGGCACCGCCTACAACGAGTCGCAGCCGGGCAAGTGGAAGCTCCCGATCGGGATCCTCCCCATCGACAAGAACGCCAACTACGCGCTCAACAACGGGCGGTACATCCGCTTGGCTGGCGCCTCGCAGGCGCGGTCCAAGAAGGGCAGCGGGGTGGAGTTGAAGCACGGCCACTTGGCGCGGCGTCTCTTGGCCGCGGAGGTGGAGGACGTGGACACCTCCGTGCCCGGCATGAACTCGCGGTTGGGCCGCGCGGGCACCACCAACCAGTTCCACAACACGCTCAAGTCGACCGCGGCGGTGATCCCGGAGCACTCGGCGCTCACCACCACCACCACCAGTACCAGCGTGGGCGGCGGCAGCGGCAGCACGGGCACCACGACCGCCCCGGACACCGCCAACCAGTCGAGCGCGCTGTCGATCCACGGCATCACGCGCACCACCACGGGCGGCGGCACGTCGCTGCTTCTCAACGACGAGCAGAGCATCGTCACGGGCGGCGACCTGGGCGTGTCCGGGCGCACGCGGTCGCTCTCGTCGAACTCGCTGGGCAGCATCTCGGACGCCAACGTGGCGTACTACCAGCACCCGGGCTACAACTACGGGTTTGACGACGACGACGACAACGACAACGACGACTACGAGGATGCGCGCGCCAACGGGTACGCGGGCGGCGCCGACCACGACTCGGACGGGTACGGCGGCATGGAGACCGACAGAGAGCAGCTGCCGCAGACGCCGCTGCTCCCGCCGCACGTCAAGCCGGCCACCACCTCCACCAGCTTGGCCAGCAGCAACTACCACACGCAGGTGGTGGACGTGGACGACGACGACGAGTTGGACGACGACGGCGACGACGGCATCATCCACCCAGCCAACGGCCACCACCACTACACCGGCGACCTTGGCAGCGGCTACCAGGAGGACATCTACGAGGACCGCCCGCGGCTCGTGCTTGCCAACCCGGACTACAGCGACAGCGACTAGGCGTGCCACAGCCTTCTAATACCATTCGGTGACCGCCATGCCTCTCCGCTCGGGCCACTCCGTGGAGGCCACTGGCGTGGTGCTCCGCTCGCTGCGCTCGGGACTCTCCGCAAGTGAGCAAACCTCGCCCCCCGCGGGGCACCACCACTCATTTAATAATACACAAAAGCGAATCCGTCTATATCTTATGTAGCATTTAGCCGTAGCGACCCTTCTGACTGTCCAGATCCTCTTGTGAGGGCTGCGTGGACACCCGCTGTGTGGCACTCTCTAGGAGAGCGAACGGCTCGAGCGGAGCGAGCAGAGCACCACGCAGTGGCCCCCGCCGGGCAGGCGTGTAGCGCGCCCCCGGCAGGGCCACGAGTACCTGTTGCACCAGGAGGGTGGGAAGACGCTCCGCTGGCGCCTGTCCGGCGAGGACCACTGCGTGGCGCTCTGCTCGCTCCGCTCGGCTACGACCAGGCACCGTAAGGGCAGACCGACGGGCCAGAACGCGCTACCTGGAAACTATGAGGTTCTTGCGGAGATGCAGAAACAAACTAAGCCCTATATAGCAGACAGTTGCCTCCTTTGGCCAAACAGCCAGCGTGGGTGTGCTTAGAGTGGATAGTCGGAGTCGACGAGTGCAGCTTGTTTGCAGCCAAAAAGGTTGCAGCCGTTTACGTCACGTGACCAGTATGCTTCATTCTCGAGCGGAGCGAGCCAAGCACCACGCAGTGGCCCTCGCCGGGGGCGCCAGCGGAGCGTCCTGCAGTACGCTGTTCACACCAGACGGCTGAGAAAGAGACGCTCCGCTGGCGCCTGCCCGGCGGGGGCCACTGCGTGGTGCTCAGCTCACGGCTATGGAGAGACGATCTATTTTGAAAAATTGTGCACGTGACCGCGGCCACCTGATCGCTGTCGTGCGCGCCCCCAAGAACACCAAATCACAGAAAATTTAAACACGTATAAACACTTTTCAAGGCGACCACTCAGCACCACATCACTTCATTCCACGAGTAATTCAATTAAGCAACCCTATAGTGTATGTATACGAGACCCCCCTTCGCGCGCGGCCCGGCGCAGCGGCACGCTCGCCCGGCGACTTGAGCGCCCCAGAGCGGCCAATCACGTCGCGTCGTCCAGATCCGCCCACACGTAGCAGGCAGCTCCACCAGGGCGCCCGCCAGGCACCGCTTCTCCCTGCGCTGTGCTGGCACGAGGCCAATTGGGCCCCCAGGACGCTCTACCAGGCGGCTGGAGGGCCCTGTACCGCCCGATCAGCCCGCTGCAGTTGCCCGCTCACCGAGCGAAGCCTCAGGCTGCCTCCACTGTGTGACTGCCTGGCACTGCGGGCACCCAGCGTCTGCTCGCCTGCCCGGCGGGGGCCACTGCGTGGTGCTCTGCTCGCTGCGCTCGGCCGGCCCGTCCCCCCTCGTGCCCCTCTGCTCTCCCGCAGGGAGCCAGGCTCGACGCAGTCGCCCTCGCCGGGCAGGCGCCAGCGGAGCGTCCCGCAGTGCACCCTCTCCTCCCCCCCCTCCGGCCCTCACCCGCCGCTGCCACTGTCCCGCTCGCTGGCCCGGTGGGCCGCCGGCGGGCCCCCCAAAACACCTACTAACCGCGTCTAGTATGTCCAACACAGGGTACACGCTCGTGTACGAGCCGAACACCGCGGCGAAGAAGAGTCTCAGCGAGTTCAGAACGCTCTTGGAAAAGGGCAAGGACGACAGCAAGATCGACACGATGAAGCGCATCTTGGTGACGATGCTCAACGGCGACCCGCTCCCGGACTTGCTCATGCACATCATCCGGTTCGTGATGCCCAGCAAGAACAAGGAGCTCAAGAAGTTGCTCTACTTCTACTGGGAGGTGTGCCCCAAGCTCGACGAGCACGGCAAGATGCGCCAGGAGATGATTTTGGTGTGCAACGCGATCCAGCGCGACTTGCAGCACCCCAACGAGTATGTGCGCGGGAACACGTTGCGGTTCCTCAACAAGTTGAAGGAGCCCGACTTGCTCGAGACGCTTGTGCCCAACGTGAGGCAGTGCCTCGAGCACCGCCACGCGTACGTGCGTAAGAACGCGGTGTTCGCCATCTACCTGATCTACCAGGTGGCCGAGCACTTGGTGCCCGACGCGGACGAGTTGATCTACCGCTTCTTGTACGAGGAGAGCGACTCCGTGTGCAAGCGGAACGCGTTTGTGTGCTTGGGCGAGTTGAACCGCGGCGCCGCGTTGCGCTACGTCCAGGACAACTTGGGCGCGCTCGAGCTGTTGGACCTGTTGGTGCAGTTGGCCTTCATCGAGTTTATCCGCCGCGACGCCGCCAGCGGCACCGCGTCGAGCGCCGAGACCGCCGCGTACGCCCAGCTCCTCGAGGAGCTCTTGGAAAACTCGGCCAACAACGTGGTGATCTACGAGGCCGCGCTGACGCTCACCGCGCTCACCGCGCTGTCCGCGGCCGTGTTGCTCTGCGGGTCCAAGTTTGTGGACTTGGCCACCAAGGAGGCGGACAACAACGTGAAGATCATCACGTTGGAGCGCATCAGCGACCTCCACAAGCAGCACCCGGGCATCCTCCAGGACTTGTCGCTCGAGATCTTGCGCGTGTTGAACTGCCAGGACTTGGGCGTGCGCCGCAAGGCGCTCGACGTGGTGTTGCAGTTCATCACCACGCGTAACGTGGAGGACGTGGTGAAGTTGTTGAAGAAGGAGTTGCAGCGCACCGCCTCGCTGAACGAGGACAACAACAACGAGTACAGACAGCTCTTGATCAACTCGATCCACCAGTTGGCCATCCGCTTCGTCGAGGTGGCCGCCAACGTGGTGGACTTGCTCTTGGACCTGATGAGCGACTTGCACACCAGCGCCGCCTACGAGGTGATTGTGTTCGTCAAGGAGGTTGTGGAAAAGTTCCCGGACTTGCGCCTGAGCATCGTGTCGAGGCTCATTGGCAGCTTGGCCACCGTCAAGTCCGGCAAGGTGTTCCGCGGCGGGCTCTGGATCTTGGGTGAGTACTGCCAGGAGGAGCGCGAGATCCAGGAGGCCTGGAAGTATATCCGTGGTGCCATTGGCGAGGTGCCAATCATTGCGTCCGAAAAGCGCGAGTCCAGCGGCGGCGCCGACGCAGCTGCTGCCACCACCAACGACGAGGAGGAGAACGCGGCCACCCCCAAGAAGAAGAAGGGCCCCGTTGTCAACGCGGACGGGACCTACGCGACCGAAAACGCACTCACAGCAGAGTCCGCCTCCGCGGACGCTGCCGCCGACGCCAGCAAGCCGCCGCTCAGAAAGCTCATCCTCCAGGGCGACTTTTACCTCGCGGCCGTGCTCTCGTCCACCATCGTCAAGCTCATCCTCCAGCTCCAGCGTATTCTGACCACGCTGGCCATCTTGAACCCGCTCAAGGCCGAGGGGCTCTTGATCATGGTGTCCATCCTCCGCGTGGGCCAGGACACCCAGTACGTGACCAAAAAGATCGACGAGGACTCTGCCGACAGAATCTTCTCGTGCATCAACTTTTTGGCCGACGAGGCCGACGCCAAGCTCATCGAAACCACCTTTTTGGACGCCACCAGAGACGCGTTCAAGCAGCAGATCGAGGCCGAGGAGCAGAAGAAGTTGGAGGAGGAGGCCAAGCAGTTCCACCGCGACGCCGAGCAGGTGGACGACAGCATCGTGTTCGAGCAGTTTGAGACCCGCGGCGGCAGCAGCTCCAAGACCGGTGGCGCCGCCGCCGCCGAGCTGCTTGGAAGCAGCGCCGGCAACGCGTTCGGCGACGTGGCGCTCAAGAAGGACGACTTGCTGTCGCGCCTCAACAAGATCCTCCCGCTCACGGGTTACTCGGACCCAATCTACTGCGAGGCCTACATCAAGGTGCACCAGTACGACGTGACCTTGGACGTGCTCCTCGTCAACCAAACCACCACCACCTTGCGGAACCTCCTGGTGGAGTTCGCCACGTTGGGCGACTTGAAGGTGGTGGACAAGCCCGCCACCGCCAACATCGGGCCGCACGGCTTCCACAAGGTGCAAACCACCGTCAAGGTGACCAGCGCAGACACGGGGGTCATTTTCGGCAACATTGTGTACGACGGGCAGCACTCCGACGAGTCCACCATCGTGATCTTGAACGACGTGCACGTGGACATCATGGACTATATCAAGCCGGCCACCTGCACGGAAAACGTGTTCAGAAAGATGTGGAACGAGTTCGAGTGGGAAAACAAGATCACCATCAAGCTGTCCATGGGCACCTTGAAGGAGTACTTGGACGAGCTCATGAAGGGCACCAACATGAACTGCTTGACCCCGGGCGCCGTCATCGGCGAGGACGACTGCCAGTTCTTGCTGGCCAACTTGTACCTGCGCTCGTCCTTTGGCGAGGACGCCTTGGCCAACTTGTGTATCGAGAAGCAGACCGACGGCGGCCCCATCATTGGCCACGTGAGAATCCGGTCCAAGGGCCAGGGCTTGGCCTTGAGCTTGGGTGACAGGGTGGCCTCCATCTCCAGAAAGAGCACCCCCAAGGCGATCGCCGCCTAGGCGGTCCCTCCCCCTGGAGACGGAGACGGAGACACAGGGCGGTTCGGGACTGGGCTCCCTCCTTCCTACGAAGATTTACAGCAAAATGAGTATAAATACAAAAAAAAGTTTCATAATTACAATAAACATGTTAGATAGCACGTCTGTAGGGTCCCCCCGTGGCACCACGCCCAGTGGCCTCCACGGAGTGGCGGCGCGAGCAGAGCGGTGTTGCGTGCCCCCGGCAGGGCCGCTAGTTGAAGTAGGAGGGTGCTCGTGGGCCCGCCGGTGGCACGCTACACGCCTACCCGGCGAGGGCGACTGCGTCGAGCCTGGCTCCCTTCGGGAGGAACAGCCCCACGCTAGTGGCCTCCACGGAGTGGCCCAAGCGGAGCGGTAGAGCATACCCCTCCGGGGCCACTAGAATCTGCCCCAGCGCAAGCCGATGACCGAGTGCCTGGCGAAGATCCACGCAAAGACGCTCACGACAGAGAGACCGCCCACGTAATAGATGACGTTGGTGTAGTTTGCGGCGCCGCTGGAGGTGCCGATGACCAAGGAGCAGCAGTACATGCCCAACACGGTGGTGAAGGTCAAGAAGAAGTAGAGGGTGCCGTACACCTTGCCAAAGTTCTCGACGGAGCAGATCTGGCCACAGCAGGCGGGCACGAGCGAGATGAGGGCGGCGTTGGCTATGCCAAACACCACGCCAAAGGCGTACAAGACGGACAAGTTGCCGCCCGCGGGGAGCCAGAGGCAGAAGATGCTGGCGGTGAGCACGGTGTTGGTGCCGATCATGACGTTGAAGCGGCCGTAGCGGTCGGCGATCCAGCCAGCGGTGAGCCTTGCTGGGATCCCGCAGACGCCCACGACTGTGATGAGCAAGTATGCAGCCCTCTCGTTGACGCCCTTCTGGAGCGCGTACGAGGAGAGGTAGGTGCATGTGCAGATGTTGGAGAGCTCCGAGATGGCCACCGCCACGGTCATGAGGACAAACTTGACGTCTTTGATGACGGAGAAGTCAATGCACGTGCCAAGGAAGGAGGATATTTGGGAGAGCACCGTGGTTTGCGCCTGTTGGCTAGCGGAGGAGGAGGCAACGCTCTGGGAACTGCTTTGGCCGGATCTCTCTGCGGCGGCGGCAGCGGCGGCCGCCTCTGGCGAGACAGGAGCTGCTCTCGCAGCTCCCTTGCCCATCTCTGGTCTCCCCCGGACCAAGTATATAGAAATAAGCATACACGCCAAGCAGATGAGAGCCAAGATCCGGATGGCCCACTTGAAGCCGATGGAGTTGTACAAGTTTTGTAGCATGACAGCAAAGATGGAGGAGCCCACCAACCCGCCGGTGGTGGCAATGGAGCACGCCGTTCCCCTCTTGCGTAGGAACCAGTGGGAGATGGCGCTGATGAGCGGCTGGGTCGCTATGGATATGCCCAAGGCGGTCAAGACCCCAAACGCCAAGATGAACTGGTAGACCGAGTTGCACTCGGCGGTCAAGACAAGCCCCACGGTCATGAAGACGGTGCCCACGACGAGCGGGATCCGGGCGCCGTACTTGTCGAAGACGCCGCCCACAAACACGCCGCCGAAGAACGTCACACCCAAGAAGACCGAAAAGATCCACGACAAGGTGGTGACCTTGACGTCTTTGAGCTGATGCGTGGAGACGTACGACTGGAGTGCCCCGAGGCAGTTGGGTATCCCAAAGTCTGCGATGAGCCCAACGAACGAGCCGAGCACCACGATGTACGCCTCGGTGCCGCCGTCGGGGAAGTTCGACGGGTCCTTCTCGCTGCTGTACATGAGGTTGTCTGTGGGTTCGATCCCAGCCCCGGGCTGGAAGGGGTCCTCCGACACAGTGGTACGTCTGTGGAGCCCCTCGAACGACTCGAGCGGGATGTGTTCTGTAGCAACGGACATTTAGTGGAGCGGGGGGCAGCAAGCAGTGAGCAGCAAGGTGGAGCGAACGGCAGGCTCAGCTCGAATCAGATAGGAAAGATAGAGAGGGCGCAAAAGGTCAACTCGTAGATTTGAGGAGCACGGCTTTGCAGCAGTTAGCGATAAGCAGCAATTTCGCAGCAAGTGAGGCAGCGACGGTGAACAGAGTGCTACAGTGTCAAACAAAGGGTCAATTAAAGTCTCTTTGTATGCCTACTGGAGCCTGACAGCAGAAGAGAGCGGCCTGGGCGATGAGCAGACAAGTAGAAGGAGTACTGGCAGACTCGTGAATCATGGGCCTGTGGGCGGGCCCTGGCGCTATGACTCAACTTGCGGGGGAAGGTTTAGCCGCGATAAGGCATCTAGGGGGAATGCGCGCTAACTTACTGGAGAACTCAGCGGCAGACACGGGGTGAAAGAGCGGTCACTTACCCACTAGGACAGGCGAAAAGAACCCAAAAACCTTTCTATTGTTGCATCCTCAAGAAACCTACTGGATGAGACCACTTCCTAATGGTCTGGTGGCCAGCATGGCTAAAGCAGCGCCGCTGACAATGACCCAGGCGCTCATCGCAGTCGCCAAAATTAGCGAGTGTCGGAAAATTTCCCGCGATGCCGGCGTCCCCTGCCGCTAAACTTCCCCCCAGGGTGCTAAGCAGCGATTTTCGGGCCCAAATCGGCAACTCCTTGGACCCACGCTGGAGCTCTGTGGTCACTCGTACTCACCGCCTACGTTTCTCTCTCCTCGTAAATCATTATGCATTTGGGGTCTATATAGTTACATGGCTGGAGCGGAACAGCCCCACGCTAGTGGCCTCCACGGAGTGGCCGGAGCGGAGCGGTGTGGCGTGCCCCTAGAGCCACCAGGTCTCCAAGTGCTTGGGGTCCTGCCGGCGGCGCGCTACACGCCTGCCCGGCGGGGGCGACTGCGTCGAGCCTGGCTCCCTTCGGGAGTTCTACTTACGTATATACTGAAGAATCTGGTCGGCCAGCGTGTCTAGCACGTCGTTGTTTACGGCCTGTCTGTGGAAGAACTCGGGGTTCCCGTAGTTGCCCACCACCAGGAGCTGCTGGATCTTGTGCAGGGCAGCAGGGTCAGTTCGCGGGGCCCGGTCCTGGATGACGCCCGCCAAGCACTGGAAGATCGACTGGAAGTCGCCGCGGAGGTAGACGGTTGCGTACGCGCTGCTGCGGCCGTACGAGTCCGAGTAGTCAAACACCTTAATGGCGGTCTTGGTGTAGATATCCTTGTACTTCTTTGCGGCGTCCTGCGTGACCTTCGCCGCCTCGAGCAACGTCAAGCTGTAGTTGGCGGACTTTAGCGTGATCAACTCGTTCGGTATGAAGTTGTTGAGCTTGGCGTGGAGGTTGAAGGCGACGAAGATGGCAGCACGGCACACGGCGTCGATCTTGCCGTCGAGGACCACAAACCGGTCGATGGCGCCGTCCACGGGCGGCGAAAGTGTCACGTCCGTCAACGAGAAGGTCGACGCGATGGTGGATGCAAGGGGGGAGAAGAACGCGGCCTCGATGATGGAGACGATGAGAGTGAGCGACACGTTGGCTGCGGTTGTCTCTGGCTGGCGCGTCACTGTGAGCTTTTTCAAGGCATTGACGACCTTTTCGTCGTCCGGGATCCTCTTGGGCGTGGCATGCGTGGTCCTGTTGCCGACAGAGTCGCCATTGGCGCCGCTAGGGCCACTGGCAGGCTCGTCGTCCACTAGCACCAACGAGTCTGTCTTGTCTGTGGTGGGCGGCTGCTCCACCTTCCTTTTGCGGGAGTTGGTATTTTTCATAGTATATGCAGTCCTTTAACCTATCCATACAAATGGAGGGTGTACAGAGATCAAGCTTTTATGGGGGTGGTGGGGGCAGCGGGACGGAGTTGGCAGTGGTAGTGGCAGCCTAGGCAGGTTTCCAGCTGGGCTGCCATGGCGGGGTGCTGTATGCAGGTGCCGGTTATGTAAGCCTGTGTTGCAGCAATTGCAGAGTGAGCAGAAGGGAAGCAAAATGAATCAGTTTTGTTTGCAGGGGAAGTGGGTTTTTGTAATTGGGAGCAATTTGATGGTTCACTCTGGGTGTTTTCAGCTTGTCTGGCCTCCATATTTAGCTCTCTTGGAGTCTGGCCCGATAGCACTAACAGCTGGAAAGATGTATTACCATATGCAGTACATTTGCAGCATCACCAAAGAAGATAGCACCTACAACTACACAAAGACACGCTGGACACCTTACTTGAAAAGCCTAAATCCGCCCATATCACTGTTATGCCTCCATACTGCAATCTCCGGCTTCACGGCTCACCAAAGGCGTCGGTTCACCCGTCTGTCGCCGCCCTCTTCTATACCTCCCCCATCTCTGCTGTACCACCCTCATCTCTGCCTCCTGTATAGAAGGTCGTGTCCTCTCCAAACCCATCGCATGAAAAATTTACTACGGCAGAATTACTGAATTTGAAAAATTAAAAATCCACTAACAACCAAGATCCTCTCATCCCAGTGACCACCCACACACAATATACATAGTAACATAATGGCCAAGAAGGAAAAGGTTTCTAAGAGCGAAGCAGCTGCCGCCGACGGCGAGGACAACTACGAAAAGAGAATGTCTGCTGTCTTATCGTTCGCCAAGCCATTAGCCCCAAAGAAGTTAAACAAGAAGGTGTTGAAGACCGTCAAGAAGGCATCCAAGGCCAAGCACGTCAAGAGAGGTGTCAAGGAAGTCGTTAAGGCTTTGAGAAAGGGTGAAAAGGGTTTGGTTATCATTGCCGGTGACATCTCCCCACCAGACGTCATCTCCCACATCCCAGTTTTGTGTGAAGACACCTCCGTTCCTTACGTTTTCATCCCATCCAAGGAAGACTTGGGTTCTGCAGGTGCCACCAAGAGACCAACTTCTTGTGTTATGATTGTCCCAGGCGGTGGAAAGTCCAAGAAGAACGCCGACAAGACCGACGAATACAAGGACTCTTTCGATGAAGTTGTCAAGGAAATCCCATCCTTGTAAGCTGCTTCCCCGTATGCACTACTATCAACACCCACCATCCCAGCCCCATATCCATGAGCCTGGGGGGATGCCACCCTTGGCTCCCTTCCAACTCACACCTCCTCCGCACTAAACCGAAAAACTTTTTTTTCCCGTAGCACCCCCAAATTCGCGCGCAACTGTGCTGCGACTCGCACACACACTGTGCTGCAACGCATTTCGACCACTACTACTTACACTACAATTACCATGTCAGTTATGACCTGTACTAATAGCCTTGCCTATCTATAGCATGATCTAGAGCATCTTGATGCTAATATACGTTAAAAATAATAAGAAGAGGACGCGAGTCGAGCCTTGTAGCGTTGCTTACACCAAACCAAACGGAAATACAATCCAATCACTCTATATGAATTACATAAGATCTCACTTTTCATGTATTACCAGGTCTATCAAGCGGTTGGCTGTTTCTCGAGAATTCTCGTGCTACTCCCAGCGTCTATCTCGACAGAGTTGTCGCTAGATTCTCCTGCTTTTTGTTTCGCCAATGCCTCTTCTCTCAACCTGTCTCTCCTAGTCAAGAAATAGGCAACCCCCGTCATGATCAAGCCAAACGCAGAGAGGCACGCCGTGTACGTGAAACCGATATGGTATCTTGGCTTGTCGGACGTATTCCACACCAAAATGGGGACCCAAGCGTTTGTCACGTAGGCCAAGGTGTTCGTGCAAACGATAACAAAGTTTCTCTTCATATCGTCGTGGAATAGCAATCTGTTAACCCAAGAGTAAATCTGCGGCTGTCCCCACGCCGTTGGAACGCCAACTAGGAAGTAACATAACCAATGGTAGTTTTTTGGAATGTCCCAGTAGGACAAGGACGAGCACCCAATGATTAAGCAAATGAAAAACGCTCCAACAAACCTGTGATTCTTTTCTCCGCCTATAAAGTCATGATAATACGCAATGAACAAAGTCACAGCAATTCCGACTCCAGACAAGATCGAGGGGTAGTTGTTGTAAACATAAGAATCTACTTTGAGATCGAGCTTCATCCATGTTGTGAAGGTTGGCTGGTTTATAGCAGAACACGAATTATTGTAAGCCAAAAACACCCAAGGGAAGATGTAAATGTGCCAAGTGCTGAAGAAAGAGATGATCTTCCTGATCGTATACTTTTCTCTGGTGTTCAATTGTGCTCCGATTCTTCTCCGTCTTTCCAAGGCAATCAACTTATCTTCCTCGTTCCAGTACCAAGCATTGGTGGTGGAAGGAGTGTTTGGATCAACAAACATAGTGTAAATTCCGATTGGAAAGGAGATAACGGCATCGAAAATGAACAAGTACTGAAATGGCTTATACCTGGAATGCTTAAAGTTTCTCAAAATTCTCTGCTGTAGTGGTCCAGAGACGAGACCGGCGGCAGTTCCAGCCACTGCAAAGAAAGAAGATCTTTTTGAAAGTTCCCTCCTAGTTTAAGTCAGTAAAAGTTTGCTAGAGCTTGGATTGGCTGCAAAAAAAGAAAAAAAAATGATGCTGCTGCTGCAACAACTTATATACACGAATACGTACCTGTCATACCAACTACCCACTAGATACTCCAACCCAGGGAAATACCCTGCCTCGGTAAGCCCCAAGAAGAACCTAAGCGCATACATAGACTTCAAGTTCTTGCACTCAATCAAAAGCAAAGTTAAGAGAGCCCAAATGATCTCCAATCCTCCCAAGTAGTATCTGGCGGAAATTCTGTGCAAAATCAAGTTGGAGGGGACTTGGCCAATGATGTACCCAACAGTCCACAAGGTGCCTAAATAATTAAGCTGATTTTTATCCATGTCATAATATTCACTCATTCCATTCACGTATGCTGTGTTGATGTTGGACAGGTTCAAGGTTTTAATAAAGTATCCCAACATAGAAGACGAGAGTAAAAAGAAATCCAACTTGAACAAGAACTTTTTCTCCTTTGGGTGCTTATCGACAGAATCCCAGAGTAAAAGCTTAAACTTGAACCATTTTGTCTCTCTTTCTGCTAGCTGCTCTGGAGTCAAATTGAGACTCAAGTCAATATACGGCTCGTCGCTGTGTCCTTGAATAGAAGGACTAGTGGAGGAATCGTCATACACGGTAACTTCTGCAACCTCTTTTCCATCATCGCCTGTGTCTGTCTCATTATTTTTCAACGCGATGCTACCTGTAGGTGCATCTTTAGGCTTTAGCAGCGCAAGGTTTTTGAATTTGGCTAAGAGTTGCAGCATCTCGAAATCTTGCAGCTAGTTTGAAAGGTTAAGGTCGACTTGAGTTAAGGATCTCAGTGGATGGCATCAGTGGCAGAGCTGGATAGCTTTTATATTCATTTTAAAATAGAACGCTAATAAGTCGCTTCTTGGATTAGCCGTCGCTGCTGGCTTGCAAATATGGAAAAAGCATCAAGTGTATGAAGTTTAAGATTCACTACATATCTATAGCTCAGGTGGTCCCATAAAATAGGTGTATAGGTAACAAATATATCCACAGTGTTAAATCATAATTGTACAAGGCTCATTGAGCCACACATATGAGACTACTAATGGAAGCAGTTTGTAAAATTAAGCTTCCGTGGATCACGATTTTCCTACTGCATTCCAATGAAATTTGATGTGCTTCAAGCGCTAATCAATGAAGTAAACTACATCTGTCACTCAAGAGAAATGGAAACCGGGTATAACAAGGATAAACAATCGAGGAGGTGAGCTAGATGTGGATCTTGAAGCGAGAAAATGTTCAGTGATAACAGGTTTTGTTACGCAATCCTGATATAGCCACTGGTGCAGATTCTTTCTTCTGACACAAGATAAGCAGTACCAGATATTCGGATGAGAGTATTCAGCAGGCGGGTACACCCGTTACAAACCTTCTTTTATAGTCGTTTATTGTTCATACTAATTTATTAATTATCACACGTTTAGACAGTCCCAGTCAAGGTTTATGCAAATTGCTGCTTCTCGATTATATTACTCAAGTCGTTACTCTTTTCGGTAGTTTCCTTATCAGCGGAAATACTTTCTGAACTTGCCAACTCTGCATTTCTGCTCAATTCTTCCTGTGCCCTCAAGTAGTCTCTTCTTGTAAAGTAATAGGCAATAGATGTCATAATCAACCCGAATGCCGCCAAACAAGCGGTGTAAGTGAATCCAATGAAGTATCTGGGCTTGTCTTTTGTGTTCCAAGCTAAGATAGGAACCCAGGCACCTGTGACATAAGCTAAGGTATTCGTGCAAACAACCACAAAGTTTCTTTTCATGTCGTCTTGGAAGAGCAATCTGTTGACCCAGGAAAATATTTGCGGCTGACCCCAGGACATCGGAATACCGATCAAGAAATACATCAACCAGTGATATCCGACTGGCAAGTGCCAGTATGATAAAGAAGCGCAACCAATGAGGATACAAATGAAGACAGATGCGACAAATCTATGATTCTTCTCCCCTCCAAGGAAATCAGCATAGTAGGAAAGAATAATAGCAAGCGCAATTCCCAACCCTGATAAAATGGCCGGATAAGTGTTGTAAACATAAGAGTCGACCTTAAGCTCGTACTTCATCCATGTTGTAAATGCAGGTTGACTGCTTGCAGCACCAGAGTTGTTGTAACATAAGAATAATACGGGGAACACATAGATGTGCCAGGTATTGAAGAACGACTTGATCTTCTTCAAAGTGTACTTTTCTCTGGTGTTCAACTGTGCTCCAATTCTTCTACGTCTTTCCAAAGCGACTAATTTATCCTCCTGCGTCCAGTACCAAGCATTGGTGGTGGATGGCGTATTAGGATCAACGAACATAGTGTATATACCAATTGGGAAGGAAATGACAGCATCGAATATAAACATATACTGGAATGGTTGGTACCTACGATTTTTGAAGTTTACCAAGATACTTTGTTGCAAGGGGCCCGAAACAAGACCAGCGGCACTTCCTGCTACTGCGAAGAATGTAGCTCTTTTTGAAAGTTCTTTTCTAAAAAACAGTTAGTAATTGTTTATAATAAAGCGTAGTTGTAACCATTTCCACTGGTTGCAAATATGTGCCAACATGAGTTAGTAGAAATATACTTACTTGTCATACCAACTTCCAACCAAGTACTCCAAACCAGGGAAGTATCCTGCTTCCGTCAATCCTAAGAAAAATCTAAGTGCATACATCGACTTCAAATCTTTGCATGTAATCATAAGCAAGGTCAACACGGCCCAGATGATCTCCAAACTTCCCAAGTAAAATCTGGCGGAAATTCTGTGCAAAATCAAGTTAGATGGGATTTGACCAATGATATAACCAACAGTCCACAATGTAGTCAAGTAATTCAACTGGTTGCTGTTCATATTGTAATGTTCATTCATCCCGTTGACATAAGCAGTGTTGATATTGGACTGGTTCAAGTTCTTGATAAAGTATCCTAACATGGAAGATGAAAGGATGAAGAAATCAAGTTTAAACAAGAAACTTCTTTCTTTAGGATGTTTATCAACAGAGTCCCAGAGGAAAAGCTTGAACTTAAACCAAGCAGATTCTCTCTTAGCTAGCTCCTCAGGAGTCAAGTTTAGAGACAAATCTATGTAGGGAGTGTTAGCATCAAAGACAACAGACGAAGATTCGGAAGAATCTTCGTAGACGTTGACCTCAGCGTTATCCTTCTCATTGCTAGTACGTTCCGCTTCTTCCCCTGTCACAGCCTTCTGCTTATTTTTGGCTGCAATTTTAGAAGCAGCAACGACATTTGACTCGGCTGTCAGAGCTCTTATTTTATCTAATATTCCCATATTTGTAGTTTTTGATAGTATGAGTGTAAATGGAACTATTAAGGTGACAAGAATGTCGAAATTTATATAGTTTTCGAAGATTAAATGTGTTACCCTTTAAGCAACAGATGTGGTTCGAGCCAATTCGTAATTCTGAATGAAGATTAGATTCACATTCGTCAATGGGTACACCTTTCGATATTCGATAGCATGTTTCAACATCGGTTGACCAATGTACTTGCGTTGTCTGTTATCTCCAGATAAGATCAAGTTCCACAGTGAAGTGAATTGTTGCAAAACTTTAATTTAGCCACATTTTGCAGCTTTTTTCTTGTCCCACATGTCATAACAAAATTACCTTTTCCATACATTTCACCTACTCGAAATTAAGGCGTGCTTCGATCTTACCAAATACTGACTAATGATGAGGTCGTAAATCACAGTTACGCTTTTCTTGGCAGCTCTGTGTTAGAGTTTTAGTTGCAAATTGTTGCAAAAGTCTACGCGGCTTTATTGGATTATCTTGGCAAATACATTGTGCAATGGTCTTATCCCAATCATGCATATATTTCTAGCTATGTGAAATTCAACTGTGTAGAAACCTTATTAAGCATGTTGTTGCTTCTCTAAAATTTTGGAACTATTTAAACTACCGTTATCGTCTTGATCTGGAATATGCTCAACGGTTCCGTGTAATTCTTCTTGCTTCTTTCTGGCTTCCTCGTTTCTCAAGTAATCCCTTCTGGTGAAATAGAAGGCGACTCCAGTCACTATCAATCCAAATGAAGCCAAACATGCTGTGTAGGTGAATCCAATGAAATATCTGGGCTTATCAGCAGTGTTCCAGACTAAAATTGGGACCCAAGCACCAGTGACATAAGCCAAGGTGTTAGTACACACAACCACGAAGTTTCTCTTCATATCGTCGTGAAATAACAATCTGTTAACCCAAGAGTAGATCTGAGGTTGACCCCAAGCTGTTGGAATACTAATCAAAAAGTACATTAACCAGTGATAGTTAATTGGTAAGTGCCAGTATGCTAACGAGGCACAGCCAATAATCAAGCATATGAAGTAAGCGGCAATGAATCTATGGTTCTTTTCCCCACCAATGAAATCTGCGTAATAGGCGAGGAAGAGTGCAACAGCGATTCCTAAACCAGACTGAATAGCTGGGTAGTTATTATAGACATAGGAATCGACTTTGAGATCATACTTCATCCAAGTGGTGAAAGTGGGCTGGCCAGCTGCACTACCGGTGTTGTTGTAACATAAGAATAATACGGGGAACACATAGATGTGCCAGGTATTGAAAAAGGACTTGATCTTCTTCCAGGTGTACTTTTCTCTGGTGTTCAATTGTGCTCCGATTCTTCTCCGTCTTTCCAAGGCAATCAATTTATCCTCGTCGTTCCAGTACCAGGCATTGGTGGTGGATGGAGTGTTTGGATCAACAAACATCGTGTAAATACCGATGGGGAAGGAGATAACGGCATCGAAAATGAACAAGTACTGGAAAGGCTGGAACCTTGCGTGCTTAAAATTTCTCAAAATACTTTCTTGCAAGGGACCAGAAACGAGACCGGCTGCGCCACCAGAAACAGCAAAGAAAGTTGATCTTTTGGAAAGTTCTTTTCTAGAGAGTATGTTAGTAAATGGTTCTTATGGTGCATGCTTAGCCGTCTTTGCATTACTTGAAGAAAAAAAATTATTTTGGCTGCAAAAAAATGATACCTAGTAAAAATTATGCAAAGTGTCGCAAAGAAAATCAGCCCATATTAAGATCTTAGTACGTACCTGTCATACCAACTTCCAACTAAGTATTCCAAACCAGGGAAGTATCCTGCTTCCGTCAATCCTAAGAAGAACCTGAGGACATACATGGATTTCAAATCCTTGCATGTAATCATGAGCAAAGTCAAAACAGCCCACACAATTTCCAAACCACCCAAGTAGTATCTGGCGGAAATTCTGTGCAAAATCAAGTTAGAGGGGATTTGGCCAATAATGTAACCAACGGTCCACAAGGTGGTCAAATAGTTCAACTGGTTACTGTTCATGTCATAGTATTCGTTCATACCATTAACGTAGGCAGTGTTAATGTTGGACTGATTCAAGTTCTTAATGAAGTATCCCAACATAGAAGAGGAAAGAATAAAGAAATCAAGCTTAAACAAGAAACTCTTCTCCTTGGGGTGCTTGTCCACAGAGTCCCAGAGGAAAAGCTTGAACTTGAACCAAGACGTTTCTCTCTTGGCCAATTCTTCCGGAGTCAAGTTGAGAGATAAGTCTATATAAGGAATATCGTTGTCGTGCTCAGCAGAAGACGAGTCGGAAGAGTCGTCGTAAACGTTCACCTCAGCGTTATCTTTGCTAAGACTGGTACGACCATCCTTCTCGTCAGCGCCCGAATTATTTTTTGCTGCAATTTTGCTTGCAGCTGCGACGTTCGTCTCTGCAGTGTTAGCCTTAATTTTGTCGAGTATGCCCATTCTGATATAGCAAGCAGCAGCGTCGTCAAGTTCTTATGAATACCAAGAGATATGCAGAGAATGCAGTCAAGATGGGGGACATAATAGGAAAAAAGCATAATCGAGGATTTTCCATGTCCCTTATATACGGAGTGTCAAAGTATCATGCAGATCAGATTCACAACTCGTTTTCCATGAAAATTGATCCTGCAATATCTGTGGGTTTCCCTATTTCGTAATCTTAGGTACATATTAGACCTGAACAATCATATGACACATTAATAATAGATAGCGTCCATTAGTCAGTGGGTGTTATATTTTTTTTCCGGTTCCACATTGATCTTGACAACCCAATCTAGGCTCTTGACGCTATCGTCCATCCACAGTGATTAATTTTTATTTTTGTCGCAGCCACAGAATACGAACTGCGACATATTGCAAAATTATTGCTGCTCTTATCGGGGAGGAGTGGGCAACTACACGCTGATCTACGGCGGAGACCGATGCGAGTCCCGTTCTGGAAACCTAATTAGCGTAGATCCGATAGCCTACCCGGATCAGCTTACTAAACGTCGCAGAGAACGAATTGTGGAGTATTGTCTTTTAGGTTTGATGAGCACTTTACGGGATTAACTGCAACTGCCCTTAATCTGCCTTACGTAAGCCGCGCAACCACTGTGTATTTCACCATATTGCAGCATCGCGCAGCACGCACTCGATTTGGCTGCTACAGCCACGCTTCGGCATTCCAGAGCCAATTGTAGCGCAAGATTTCCGGATTACGTTTCGCAAAAGAATCACTTCAGAGTTTCAGAAGCTAAAGCGGGAAAGAAAGATTGATCTCTTCCAAACCGGGCTATTTTCGCCTGAAGAATGTAAGTGCGTCCATCCCCGCCTACAGCCACTTGGCTCTTTCACGTATCTGATCTATCTATTTCATATCTATGTACTCATATTTGGGGCTATATCTAGGCGAATTGCTGCTTTTCTTGTACTCTCACAGCTCCACCTTCTCCCTCGTCAGACAGCTGCTCTCCCTGGCCGAGTAGCTGGCCGCTTCTCTGCAACTCTTCCTGCTGCTTCAACATATCTCTTCTAGTTAAGTAGTAGGCAACGCCCGTCATGATCAAGCCGAACGCGGATAAGCATGCGGTGTAGGTGAACCCAATAAAGTATCTAGGCTTGTCCTGTGTATTCCAGACCAAGATTGGCACCCAGGCGCCGGTGACGTACGCCAACGTGTTGGTGCACACAACGACAAAGTTTCTCTTCATGTCGTCTTGGAAGAGCAATCTGTTGACCCAGGAGAAGATTTGCGGCTGGCCCCAGGAGGTTGGAATCCCAATCAAAAAGTACATCAACCAGTGGTACCCAACCGGCAAGTGCCAGTACGATAACGAAGCGCAGCCAATAATCAAGCAGATGAAGAAGGCTGCAACGAACCTGTGGTTCTTTTGACCGCCTATGTAGTCAGCATAGTACGAGAGTATCATGGTCACGGCTATACCTAAACCTGCCAAAATGGCCGGGTAGTTGTTGTAAGTGTACGAGTCGACTTTAAGGTCGTACTTCATCCAGGTTGTAAACGTTGGTTGCGTGTTGGCCGTACACGAGTTGTTGTAACACAAGAACAATACGGGGAACACATAGATGTGCCAGGTGTTGAAAAAGGACTTGATCTTCTTCAAAGTGTACTTTTCTCTGGTGTTCAACTGCGCTCCAATTCTTCTACGTCTCTCCAATGCAATCAACTTGTCGTCGGTGTTCCAGTACCAGGCATTTGTAGTGGATGGTGTGTTGGGGTCCACACACATGGTGTAGATACCGATGGGGAAGGAGATGACTGCGTCGAAAATGAACAAGTACTGGAAAGGCTGGTATCTGGCGTGCTTGAAGTTACTCAAGATTCTCTGCTGCAAGGGGCCGGAAACGAGACCGGCCGCCACTCCAGCGCAGGCAAAAAATGAGGATCTCTTGGAAAGCTCCTTTCTATTGAAGTTTGTTAGTAAAAAATTATTCGCTACTTGGCTGCAAAATGCGGCACACTCTCTAAAAATGCCTTGGCGCTAAAACATGAGGCTCTGGGTGCAAAAACACGAGCAAGAGAAGGTTCAGCCTTGCCGAGAAGAAGAAATATATATACATACCTGTCGTACCAACTGCCTACCAAGTACTCTAAACCGGGGAAGTATCCAGCTTCCGTCAACCCTAAGAAAAATCTGAGGACATACATGGATTTCAAATCCTTGCATGTAATCATGAGCAAAGTCAAGACGGCCCAGATGATCTCCAAGCCACCCAAGTAGTATCTGGCGGAGATTCTGTGCAAAATCAAGTTAGAGGGGATTTGGCCAATAATGTAACCAACGGTCCACAAGGTGGTCAAATAGTTCAACTGGTTGCTGTTCATATCGTAGTATTCGTTCATACCGTTGACGAAGGCAGTGTTAATGTTGGACTGGTTCAAGTTCTTGATGAAGTATCCCAACATGGAGGAGGAGAGCAAGAAGAAGTCAAGCTTGAATAGGAAGCTTCTTTCCTTAGGGTGCTTGTCGACCGAGTCCCAGAGGAAGAGTCTGAACTTGAACCATCTGGACTCTCTTCTGGCGATTTCCTCTGGTGTCAAATCTTGCGTCAAGTCGATGTACGGAGTGTCGTTGTCATGGCTAATAGAGGAGGCCGTGGAGGAGTCTTCGTATACGTTTATCTCGGCGTTGTCCTTGCCGATGCTGCTGCTGCTTGCTTGGTGTTTCTCCTCAGCATGGCCGGCCAGCTTGGAGGAGTCGCCAACCTGGGCAGCAGCGATTTTGCTTGCGACTGCGACGTTTGACTCGGTGGTCAGCGCCTTAATCTTGTCTATGAAGCCCATGGTGTTTTTTGTTTAGCTGCTACAAGTGTTGAATATGGGTGCAGAGGTGATTAAGCAGGCTTTCTTAGTGAAGGAAAAGAAGAGTACATGCGTTTACGGAAAACTACTACACCCCCCGTGCTTTTTATATGAAATTCTACATTCTACCGGGTTGCAGCCGCCTAGATCAATGGTGCTAGCCCTGTCTCCCTCACGCAATTTGCACTTGACCCGTGATTTTGGCCAATGCAACCCCACCGGGGAAAAAGAATTACTTCCGAAACGCTATGATTAGCTGAGAAAGTTGCTCTATCGCCGGTGATACGGTAGCTTTTCAGCTGAAACAGGGCCATCTTGCACGCTATTTTTGGCTGGCGGGGAGATCCACAGTGTTGCACCCTTTTTTTTCAGCGGTTGCACAATACTTATCAAAAGCCACACCCACCCGTAATCAAAATGCAGGGGGCAGAAAAAATCGAATATAGCGCGCTGGCAGCGGGAGACGCCAAACTTTGCACCTGGTTGGCCCCGGGGGTCCAAGAGGAATTCAGCGCAATATTTATAGCCTGAACTGCCCAATGTATGGCTTGCCCAGCTGTGGAGCCCCAACTGTGTAGCGGTCGCAGCCAGTGGCTCCGGCTGACGCTTGGGCAATAAGAGCCATGGTTTGGCAACAGGAACTATGGCACCACGGAGTTATGCTGGCGGGCTCGCTCCCGCAAGCGTTTCTTTTGCGCGATGAGAAACTATGGCTGCAAATTGTGCCATCTGCGCGCAGATTTGATAAGGAAACGCTCACAAAAGGCTAATTTCAGTGCACTCGCAACGGGGCTCCAGGAATCTAGGGCCGGAAGCGGAGATACAGAGCAGCTGGTACCTCAAGAGGTGGGAGGAGTGCTTTGCAGCTTGATCCGGGCGGGGTGGGGGGAAATAGGCTTTTTGGGATCAAACGGCCGATAGCCTAAGGGGAGTAGAGATAAGGCATGGGAGTCTGAAAAAATTGTGGATCAGCTACACTAAAGACACACATTAGGGTTTGTCTATTAGTGAGCAGAAGATACGAAGGGCGCACAGAGGGTAGCGGATATCCATGAAAACTGAAAGTAGTGCTTTTTGTAGGTGGCGGGGCTGTATGAATCACCCTGGCTGGTACCTGTAAATGGAAGAGTAGCCACGAGTGTAGCATGCCGCCAGCAGGACCATGGAGCCCTGCTGGGGGTCCGCCCATCCACTCCGTGGAGGCCACTGGCGTGGTGCTCTGCTCGCTGCGCTCGGACCCTCCCGAAGGGAGAAGCTCGACGCAGTCGCCCTCGCCGGGTGGGCGTGTAGCGTGCCGCCGGCAGGACCAGCTTGTTTTACCTGGTTGCCCTGCCGGGGGCATGCTACACCGCTCCGCTCGGGCCACTCCGTGGAGGCCACTGGCGTGGTGCTCTGCTCGCTGCGCTCGGACCCTCCCGAAGGGAGCTACGCTCGACGCAGTCGCCCTCGCCGGGTGGGCGTGTAGCGTGCCGCCGGCAGGACCAGCTTGCTTTACCTGGTAGCCCTGCCGGGGGCATGCTACACCGCTCCGCTCGGGCCACTCCGTGGAGGCCACTGGCGTGGTGCTCTGCTCGCTGCGCTCGGACCTCCCGAAGGGAGCCAAGCTCGACGCAGTCGCCCTCGCCGGGCAGGCGCCAGCGGAGCGTCCCCACGCCCAGCTGTATGGCATGGTGGTATGAGCGTTAGTGAAGCGCTTCACTCTGACCGGATTTATCTCCAGCGAGCGAGGGTCGAGGTAATTGCCTGACTGCTGTGATCCAGTGCCTACTGGTCGCTTCGGGAGATAAACCTTAGCTATGCAGGGACACTGGAATGCATTCTCAGGCACCAATGGGCCCAGAGAGCAAAAAAGCTGCCCCTCCGGCTCTTCTGCTGCTGGCACTGCCAGCAGGGCTAACAGACCTCGACCAAAGGTACCCACTGCGCAACCTCTGCCACGGGGCCTCGCAGCCCAGCCGACCTGTGCCTTACCCTCAAGGGCACAGTCCCGCCGCTCCCTCTCTCCCTCTCTACAACCTCATCTCTACACTAACGAACTCTCTATTTTTTCTCATCTCCGTCGAGATACCCATCTATTTTACATAATATACAGAATACGGGCCAGTTTGCACCTTGTGAGCGCTGTGACTGCCACAGCCCCAGCGCCTATCGTGTGCACTTTCACCACTATAATACAATTTTTCACGGATTTATTTCTTTTTAGGCGATTTTTTTCAGTCGGGTCCACGTAAGAGCGGCACGCTGGAGAACCCCACGGCGGAGAGGTCGTGGTGCTCGCCCTGGCCGTGGAGGTACCCGCAGGGGCACACGGAGTCTGCGGCCAAGTCCATGGCGTTTTGTTGGTCCAGGTTGTTGCCCATGACCTGGCCCTTGGCAGCCATGGCCTCTGGCGATGGCGACACGGGCGTGGCTGGTCTCACGATGCTCTGTGGTGCGGGAGCAGCCGGGTTCGGGCCAAGCACGTCGATCTTCCGCCTCTTGGGCTGGGGCGTGGGAGCAGCGATGGTGTGAATCATGGCAGTCAGTGGGTACGGCGGCTGGGTGGTCGGTGTGTGCCTTGTGGTGGCCAGAAAGAAGCGTGGTGCCAGCGCCTGCAAAGCCGGTGCTCGCAAATTTCAGCTCTCCGAGTGTGCGCAGCTCGCGATGCCGCTAGTAGGAAAAAATCGCAAAAGGTGGGGAAACCGTTGGTTGCTGAGGCCCCGGAGCAGCACAGAACCGGGAGAGGGGAGGAACAGAAGAATGGCAGAGGGGGGGAGGAACAGACGAGTGGGAGCAGAGATGACGGTAGTGGACTCGGTGTAGGGTGACTCCCAGCCCATGAAGTGTCTACAGGGTAGATTGCTGGCTGCCAGTGGCATCGTCGTGAAAAATCTCGCCTCCTGTCTATTCAGGGTCCTACTGTAGCGCAGTGGGAGACCTCACACGACTCTTCCCAGCCCCCACCACACCACCCGTTCCGACCTCTCATCTCTTACAACTTACGTAGAGTAACTGAAGTATAAATCCTGTAACACAAAACCCAAAATCTTCACCCACATACGAAGATACGCAGCGCCAAGTCCATCCCATCGCTAGCTGCCTGCTGCCACTGCGAAATCACCGCAGTGCGCTTCCTGGCCCCTGGGGGACGCTCCGCTGGCGCCTGCCTAGCGAGGGCGACTGCGTCGAGCCCGGCTCCCCTCCGGGGAGAGACAGCCCCACGCTAGTGGCCTCCACGGAGTGGCCCGAGCGGAGCGGAGCAGCGTGCCCCCGGCAGGGCCATCAGCAGCTACAGCTGGACCAGGAGGGTGCTTGTAGGCCCGCCGGCGGCACGCTACACGCCTGCCCGGCGAGGGCGACTGCGTCGAGCCTGGCTCCCCTCCGGGGAGGAACAGCTCCACGCCAGTGGCCTCCACGGAGTGGCCCGAGCGGAGCGATGCACCCTGGCGATGCTCTTGCAACAGCAGTAGCTATTTATAAATCACCGTAATTGTAGTCACGTGTTAGCAGTCACGTTACTATCCTCCCACGGTTTTCCCCAGCGTAAACGAGGCGGCTGTGAATCCGCTACGTCTACTTCTCCTCCGCCATCACCACCAAACCTCCCACCCCACCACTCCCACACAGCCATTTTGACGTCAAAATGGGCATAAAGAAAATGTTCAAGAAGAAGGATCCCACCGAGGACGAGCTCCGCGCGGAGTTGACCAACGCTGGGATCACCACCCGCTCCAACGTGGGCGCCAGAGAGGAGAAGTTTGGCGCCTTCAGGCAGTACGCCCAGGAGAGACAGCTGCAGAAGCCCGGGTTTGCGCCCGTGAATCCGTACGCCAACGTGCCGCAGGGTGCGCCGGGGTCCAACCCGTACGCCAGCGGCGGAGATCAGCAGCAGCAGCAGCAGCCTGGCGGTGGCAACCCGTACGGTCAGCCTGGGGTTGGCGGCGGCAATCCATACGGGCCACCACAGGGTCGCGGCCCCGCTGCCGGTGCCCAGGGAGGCTCGCCCAGCCCCTACGGCCAATCAGGTAGCCGCTCGGGCACGCCAGGGGCCGGCGGCGCCAACCCATACGGCGGGCCCTCCCCCTCCAACCCTCGCTCGCGCGACCCCTACGGCAGCGCTGGTGGCAGCTCTGGCCCCGACCCGTACAGTATCCAGACGAACAGGCCGTACGACCGGGGCAGCAGCGGCGCCACGCGGTCGTCGCGCCGCGACGCGGACGAGGAGTCCGTGCTCGACCTCAACGCGCTCCCCACGGACATGCCGAGCCTGAAGAAGCCCATCAGACGGCCGGTTGCTGCTGGCGCTGCTGGCGGTGCCGCCGGCGGCTACGGCGACAACCAGTCGCTCGACTTGAACGCGCTCCCCGAGGAGGACGACCTCAACATCGTGCTCGAGGACCTCCCGGAGGAGCAGCAGGTGAACTCGGAGGACGAGGAGGTGGAGGCCATCCGGCAGGACATCCGGTTCGTCAAGCAGGAGTCCGTGGCGCTGACGCGGAACACGTTGCGCATGGCGCAGGAGGCGGACGCGCTGGCCACCAACACCATGGGGATGTTGGGCTCGCAGTCCGAGCGGTTGTACAACGCGGAGCAGAACTTGCTTCTCGCGGACACGCAGACCAACATCGCGCAGGACAAGGTGGAGGAGTTGCGGCGGTTGAACCGGTCGATCTTCATCCCGGCCACCAACATGAACCCGTTCAACAAGAAGTCGAAGCTCCGCGCGCAGGAGCTGAAGCTCAAGAGCACCAAGGCGCAGGAGAAGTACCTCCGCGAGACAAACAGGCAGGGCGTGTACGAGAGCGAGCAGCGGATCAAGGAGGGGCTCACGTCCAACGCCGCCAGCTCGGACCTCTACCAGAAGTACAAGGGCGAGAAGTCCTTGGAGCAGGCGCAGCGCTACCAGTTCGAAAACGACAGCGAGGACGACGAGATGGAGAAGGAGTTGGCCTCCAACTTGGACCAGATCGCGCTCTTCTCCAAGAAGTTGCAGAGCTCCGCCAGAACCATGGGCCAGGAGGTCGACAGCCAGAACGACAGGCTCAGAAAGATTGAGGACGACGCGGACCGCTTGGATATCAACGTGCACATGAACAGCACCCGTTTGAGCAACATCCGCTAACCGCAGGGGGCCCATGGGGGGTCCGCAAGGGCCCAAGGGGCAGCGCGGGGGCTGCAAGAGGCCATGGGGGCCTCAGGGTGGGCCAGCTGGAGGCCATGGGGCACAGCGGGCGGGGCTTCCGCTCCGCTCGGGCCACTCCGTGGAGGCCACTGGCGTGGTGCTCTGCTCGCTGCGCTCGGGGTCTCCCGAAGGGAGCCAGGCTCGACGCAGTCGCCCTCGCCGGGTAGGCGTGCAGCGCGCCGCCGGCAGGACCAGCTTGTTTTACCTCGTAGCCCTGCCGGGGGCACGCCGCGCTGCTCCGCTCGGCCCCTCCCGCAGGGAGCCAGGCTCGACGCAGTCGCCCCCGCCGGGCAGGCGCCAGCGGAGCGTCCTACGTGGGTGTGTGGAGCCCCGCCGCGGGCTCTGGGGCCACTGGCGTGCAGCTCTGCTCGCTGCGCTCGCGCCGCGGCCCGCGCGTTTCTAGCATTTCGTTTATATATTAATACAAAAATACAGAGAGTGTATGTATGGGGCGGTGTCGGGGTCATTTGCGGTCGTCAATCATCTTCTGTAGCTTGCCGAAGATGCGGTCTCGGTGGAGCGCCAAGTCGCTGTGCTCGTCGTCCGCGAAGAAGCGGTTGCGCTCGAAGGCGCCGCCGTCGTCGCTGCCAAAGTGGTCGTCGTCGAGGAGCGCCGCGTCGTCGTAGTCGTCGTCGTCGTCGTAGAGCTGGTCGTAGATGTCGTCGAACTCGCCGTCCTTGACGTCCTGGCTGTCGATGTAGTCGAAGCCCTCCTCCGGGTCGTCCGTCGCGTTCGGCTGGATGATGAGGATGCTCTCGTCGTCGCCGGCGGAGTTGCCGTCCTCGTCCTCGTCGCTCGGGTAGTCGTTCTGGTAGAAGTCCTCCGCGTTGGAGTCCTCGTCGTCCGAGAACTTGAGCTTGTCGTCGTCCTCCTCGCCGTCCAGCTGGTAGAGCGCGTTGTCCTCGTCGTCGAAGAACCGGATGTACCCGATGGTGGACGATGGGTGGTTGGCGCTCGTCATGGGCTTGGCCAGCGAGAGGTGGTACACGTCGTAGACGTACTCGGTGCCCGTGGCGTCCTCGTCCAGCAGCGCGCTGCCCGCGGTGACCACGGTGCCCGTCACGGCAGCTCCGCTGCCACTGGCGGCGCTGGCGGTGCCACTGGCGGCGCTGGCGCTCCCTGCGTCCATCGTCACGACGGGGGCCGTAGCGTCCAACTCGGCGGCCGCCGGTGCCTCTGCGCCACCCGCGGGCAGCCCGCTGGCGGCGGCGCCCGCTGCCGGGGCGCCAGGGCCCCTCCTCGTTCGTCTCTTCTTGGGCTGCTCCTGTGTGGTGGTGGTGGTGGGCTGCTGACCGCCGGGGGCGCCACTGGCCGGGCCCTCGACGGTCAAGAGGCTCTGCAACATGTCCGTCAACTCGTTGGGGATCACCGTGTCCTCCTCGAGCTGCCGCTTGGGGATGATGAACTTCCTCTTGCCCGACGTGGACGCCTCGCTCAACACCGACTGCACAATGGCGTCCTTGTCGTCGGCGGCGTTGTTGTCGACCAAGTCCGTGCGGGCCAACGTGAAGAGGAGCGACTGGTGGAAGGACTTCTGCTTGTTGAGCTGCGTGAGGTCGTTTTCCGACGAGATCTGCTTGTAGTTGGGCGGCGTCAGCACGATGGACGACGCCAACGACGACGGCTTGGACCGCTTGTGCTTCAACGTGTTGCGGTCCTCCAAGATGAGCGCCTGGAGGGGGTCTTGGCCCCGCTTCCGCTTGATGCGGAGCACTGTGGGGGGAGATTGGAACGACATGGCGGATTGGCTGTGTGTGAGAGGGTGCTGTGGTTTTGTTGGTGGTGGTGCTGCTGCTGCTTGTGAAGGAGGGATGGTGTGTTTTGTGGAGAAGAGCTGCGGTGATGCGTGGTGGGGGTGTTGGTGGGGGTGTACGGGAGTGACGTAGTGATCACGTGCACCATTCCACAAAAGATCCACAGCCAGAAGAGAAAACTACAAACATGAGGTCAGCTGAAAACGTGTGGTGGTGGAGATGTGAAGCTTCTGGAGACTACTTGTTAGGCTAGTGGGGTAGCTTGATCTTGTGCTATCGCTTGTTACCCCTGTGGTGCTGTCTGCATAGTTTGCTACGGAGTGCTGCATTTTTTCCGCTGTGTGTAGGAATGGGTGCAAATGAAGTTTACTGGCACTCAGACAGCTTGAGTGGGTACACCGATTGCTTCTTCCTCAATCTGTTCACTATTTCACTTCCTTATAATCCTAAATGCGTAACCCGTAGCTTTTCTTTCTTTTTGCATCCTTTGGGTTTTCGCTGCAACCGCCGTGACTGTCGCTCTCCTGCTCTCTAAATGAATGTGCGCTGAACAAATGGGTGCAAACGCATTGCACACAAACCTAGTAGACCCATCAACTCCACTCTAAGTGTTTCTTCCCCTCTTCTCTCCATTCCTGCTGCTTCTCCCAGTCCCACTGCAGTCCTTGCTTTGCTTTGCTATAAAAAATGGGTCCTCTCATGTGTACCCTCCTAGTCTACAACCTAAACAAGCAATACAGGAATGTAGCAAACACCGTGCTTGGCCACTACTTTGAGCCGTATAGAGATATCGTCTGCATCACCGGCGGTTCCTCGGGCTTGGGGAGGGAAATCGCCAAGCAGTTTTCCGAAAAGGGTGCAAAGACGGTGGTGTTAGACATTTCGATCCCACCAGACTCAGATCGGCTCCCCAACGTGCTCTACTATGCATGCGATGTCAGTAACTGCAACGAGGTGATCGCTGTATCCCAAAAAATACTTAGCGAGGTGGGTACAGTTACAGTTTTGATCAATAATGCAGGCATTACTCACGGCAAATCTATCTTGGAGTTGGGCTACGACGAAATTGAGAGAACCATCAAGGTCAATCTCTTATCAAGCTTTTACACCATCAAGGTGTTCTTGCCCCAGATGTTACTGGTCAAGAGAGGCTACATCGTCACCATTGCGTCCGTATTGGGGTATATGTCTCCAGCTAGACTAAGCGACTACGGAGCATCGAAATCAGGTTTGATTGCACTACACGAGTCGTTGACTTACGAGATGGGTCCGCCTTCACTATCTCCCAACGGAATCAAAACCTTGCTAATCTGTCCTGGCCAGTTGAAAACAAGAATGTTCAGTAGTATTTCGTCGCCGCTGTCGTTGTTTGCACCTGAATTAGATCCCCAGTTTGTCGCCAAGAAGTTACTCAGCGCGGTGGAGTTGGGAAGGAGAGGTGAGATAAAGCTACCATTCTATGGGAACTTCATGCCCATAATGAGAGCCGTTCCTTGGCCGTTGGTTGAGTTTTTGAGGAATGTATCTGGAATGGACTCAAGTATGGCAAACTTCAAGCTAATTGCCAGCAGGTTTGGGTCTCGGGAAGTGTCAAGAAACCAATCAGAAGTCACCTCATTGATCGAGGCACCCGCAAGGCATAACTGATTTTATCCAGTAAGAGACGATATAAGATTCGGTGGAGGCGTGCGATAGTCTACAATGTACTACCAAAGGAGAATATGCTAAGTAAGAGTGAATATACAAATAATTGAGATTCGATTTAGAAAGTAGAATGTAACACAAGTGGGTTCTTTCACATGCTCCTCGGCCAACTGCTCACTATTCCTTATTTGCAGCTACCCCAGCTGTCAAAATCAATGCATCGAATTTTCATTTCTATGCATAATGGTAAAGTGTTTAATCCGTAAACTTACATGCTGCACGTAGATAATATTATGCATACTTCAATATTTGGCTAAGACGCTGCCAGAATTATGATAAAGATAGTTGGATTTAAAAGAAGGTATAAAACTGTTGCAACATATGGCCCGTATATATGCGGCATGCTAGTATTGCGCATCGCGATGCAAACACTGCAGAGTAGGCATTATGGCTAATAATCGGGCCCTTGGCTAAATATCAGAGTCTCATAATTCTTGCACCGTAATGAGTTTCCAATTGTCCTTGCTAACGCTGCAAAAAAACCTCTCACTTAACTACCGGAGTATCGTGTGACCCGCTCCACCTTATTGTGTGTAGTAGCAAATTAACTCGGCCCACTCGTAAATTTTTCGCTGCCGAGTGATCACAGACGTCAAATTTCTTTTTTTTTTATCTGAAAAATTTTTTTAGCTTTGCAGCAGGGCTAGTCTCATCACCATCTACTGCTCTTGTAATGCTTCGGAGACAAGGTAAACACACCCAATACAAGTCTAGCCACCTTACGAGGAGCCACTGAGTACCCCCCCCCCTAGCCACATCCTATGGTTCAGTTGTTTATTTTTGAATCACTGGCACCACCTGTACTGAGCCTGCTCTCTTATCGGTATCGCAAATCTAGAACGTCACTCAATCCGATAGCTGCATTCTCGCATTCTCTAAGCCGCTCGATGCACATAAGCAGCAATCTCCCGCGTGACAGCTAAAAAATTGAAAAATTTTGCTAAGTATATAAAGATAAGAGATTCCCCCCGCCAAACTTGCTGCCTCCATGTTTACTCAACCACCAACTCAGCGGTATATGACTATATAACATAATACACACACAGACACTTCATATCAAGACCACTCCTCAACAGAACTTGTCTAGATTTGAACCACTGATAAGAAAATCACTTGCATCACACATTTCTACTCAACTTAGATAAAACTATCATAACTGCTACTCCTTAGATAAGGAGAGAGCTCATCGAAAACTGTAATATTTTTTTTTTTTTGTAATGGCTGCTCTTCCTTACACAATTGAAAATACGCTGCGCTTGCGCAAGTTCACGATAGAACACGACGGTATCAACTTCCATGCAGTCGCTATCTCACCACCGGAGAACGTCACCGTCAAGGGCACGATCTTGTTCATCCATGGCTGGTGTGAGCACTCGGAGATGTACTACAGGACGATCGAGACCTTTTCGAACGAAGGGTACGAATGCTTGGTGTTCGATCAGCGTGGCTCCGGTAACACCTCCCTCGGAAAGTACAGAGGCCGCATAGGTAGAACAAAGTCCAAGATCTACACCGATATCGATAGAATGCTTGAAGTGGCTTGTTATAAGAACTCCAAGTGTGAAACACACGATATTTACGACCTGAAGTTACCACTTATCTTGATTGGTCACTCCATGGGTGGGGGCATTGCATTGAGTTACGCTGTGCACGGTAAGTACAGAAACGCCATTACCCACGTTGTCACTACAGGTCCCATGATCCAGATGCACGAGTCTCTCGTGCCTTCGCCCTGGGTCAACTACCTTTTGAGCACCGTAGCACACTGGTTCCCCAATTGGACGTACCTGACATTGGGTGGGCCCACCACGGTGACCACATCTGAGCCTTGGAAGGAATACCTCAATACGGAAGTGTTGTGCCAGGGAACCGGTACTTTGGGCCAGCTCAGTAACATGATCTCCAGGGGTGCAGACTTGCTCTTTGGAGACCTCTCCACCATCAATCCAAATGTGAAACTATTGGTTTTACATGCGGACAATGACAACTACACTAGCATCAAGGCGCTGGAAAGGTTCATAAATCGTGTGGACTTGCCGCAGGCAAACAAAGAGTTTGTCAAAGTTGAAAACTCATGCCACTCGTTGTTTATTGAGGATGAAAAGATTTTCAACAGAGTGACTGGCACTATCAAAACATTCCTCCAATAATCGGGGTGTATATATATTGGTTTTATTAAACAAAAGTTTACCCTAATTAAATGTTTGTAGAATTTACTCCTCTAGTAGAGAGTATCGTTACCCCTGTTCCGTCAGCTTCTTACAGTGCTAGTTCCGGCAGTAGTAACTTTGTTTATCAATGCCGGTTTCTGCTGGATAACCATAACGGTATACTTCCTTGCAGGTCTATCCCCTACAAATCAATTCGAGCTCAGTCCCATGTATGAAAGAGCATTCAGTACTTTCTACTTTCATGTCTACTAACTATGGTATATTCAGCTACGATCGTTACAATTGCCTCATTTGCAACCTATTCTGTTCGATACTCTTCTAGAAGAGCATTGATAGCTATACTTTCCCAATAGCCTCCGTATTATGGCGCCATCATGCCCTTCGCTGGCATCACTTCTGTGGCACTGACTATTCTTACTTTTTCCGACTCTATTCTTACTTTTTTTGGAGATTTTCGGTTTTCACAAACACAAATGGCTGCACGAATTTCCCAAAATGAAAGATGCTGCAAAAATCGATCAAGACATCGTAGCATACCAAAATCTTTCGTGGAATATAAATATGGGTGCTGTCCCCCCGAGTCTTGGATTCTTGATTTATATCTTTTCTCTCTGTACCTAAGCAAAACCACCACCGCAAGCCACTACCGCTTGCCACCACTTGAGTTATTCATTAGCTTAAGTCAATAAAAACAAATTACCAACCACCCACCTTCCCAAACAATGACCTCTCTTATTTGCCCCTCTGAGCTCACCAAGTTCACCTTGATGTTGGCCGGTAACAGTAATGTCTTTGCTAGAAAGGCTACTAAAGTTCTTACTGACTGGGACAAGAGCTACAGAACTGCCGGTGACCTTAAGGAGCCACTTCCAAAGGTCATTCAGCAGCTCACGGCCGATCTCAAAGTTCAGGAATCGCTTGAGAACAAGCTTATTCACTCAATTGACCTTCAATATGAGCGTTTAGAGAAGACTGAAATTGAAATCGGCAAGGTTGCTGAGGCAGCTGAAGATCTCAAGACTCAGTTAGACAACCAAAATGAAAATGTTAGAAGAGCTATTCAACACTTCAAGTCCAAGAAGCTGCTGAAGAAGAGTAGCTTCAAGCTTGAAAAGAAGCTCAAGTTCCAGGTTGAACAACAAGCTCAACTTGAGCAAAGAGTTGAACTGAAAATGGAACAGCAAGAAGAACTTGAAGAGAAGCTTGAACAACAGAAGCTTCATCTTCAAGACTTGGAAGGCTCTCTTGGAGAAGAAGTTGCAAAGAGAGTTGAAATTGAAAACCAGTTGCACGAGCACGACTTGGAGCGTCAGCAGTTAGTTTTAGGCGCCAAGTTTCAGATTGATTCTCTCTGCTACTTTAAGCTTGCAACCTTGGCACTCGCCACAAGGCAAGAATACGAGTTCCGTTGCATGGACTTTGGTATCCGCAACCCACTCAAGCAAGACTTTGGAGTTTTCGAACTCAACGATCAGCTCAACGCTGGACAAGTTCTCGAAACCCAGATAGTTGAGCTTGAGCGCTTACCATTGGGCCATGGAGTGCAAAAGCTACTTGAGTATACCCCAGTTGCTGACGAGAGTGCTCAAGAACTTGACTTCAAGGAAACTAGTGGCGACCAAGAAACTCTTGTCGAAGTTCAGCCATATGAGCTCGAATCTTACACTGAAGCTAAGCAAAAAGCATTTGAATTCGAGCCCACAGTCACATGTGAGTTTGACTACTTCAGCGATGACGTATTGGAAATGAAGCTCAAGCAAAATCATTACAACTACCAGGAGCTTGAGCAGCCTACTTACTCCCTGCAATTGGAAGACGATCTTGAAGTTGAACTTAAGGCTAAGCTGCCAAAGACGGTCAAACACGTTTCGTTTGCTGAGTTTGAGTCTCGCAAGTCATTTGCTTCAGTCGCTAAATCCATTTGGAAGCATATCAGAGGTAATTGGGCTAGACTTCACGTCTCTAGAAAGGCAAGAGAAAGTAAGTTAATGGCTTCCTCTCTCAAGCTTTGGGAGTCTGATCTTTCTTTAGAGAGTGTCACTCAAACCAATTCCTCCAATACTTGCGTTGGCAAATTGCTGCAGCTCAGTAATCTTTCCAGAAGAAGCAAGATTACAGGTTCGATCAAAAGAATCTTCATAAGCCTGCATTAATGGGCAAAACTCTTCGGAGACTATCTCTAGATTTGTTTCTTTCTTATCAATGGTTTTGTTTAGTTAGTTAATTAGAAGAAAAAAGACAAAAAGGAAAAAAAAAATACAAAATATCAAAAGCAACAGCTCTATACTTGTAAGTATTTGGGTGCAAACTATAGAGAAGAGTAACCCGCACTATCAAACCATTCCTCCATTAGGAGTCTTCGACTTTGTTCATCATTATTAAGATTTTTTTTGTAGGACGAGAACTTATTCTTCTAGTAGAGAGTTGATGCTAAGATTATCGTTCCCCCAGATTGCTAGATCCATCAGGTCGGACTTGGCTAGCTTCTTAATCAAGTTGATGTCTATAAATGTGCGTGGATTCTCCTTGATGTACTCCTTGAAGGAATGGTTGTATTGGTTGACCTTGGTGTAGAAGGTCTCCACAAAATCATCTGGGCGGTAGTCAAAAAACCTTAGTATGTCCTCCCCCTGTAGCGTGATCTTCATTGAGTTCTCCTCATTGAGTTCTAGTGTGTCGTCTGGGATGCCCAATTGCGTATCTCCGTTGTACTGTAGCGAAACGGGGGGTTCGTCGCATATTATGATCTCCAACTCTCGCAAGAAGGGGTCTCCAAGTCTATATTTGAAGTTTTCTGGATCCACCTCGTAGCTCTTGACGCAAACTAAAGAGAAGTCTTCTGGGATGGTCCCCACAATGAAAGCTCTTGTTTTGTATGTCACGTTATCTACTTCCCTCTTCTTATTGAGCTGGGATATTGTTAAGTAATCCTTACTGGATGCAGCTTGAGCGGCGGAAGGTATAGTTTCTGGTTGTAAGATAGCCTCGCTTGCAAATGAGTCGACCTGGTCTTGCTCCAGCACTGAGGCTCCTCTTCCGAACTGGAGCTGCAGGGGAAGAAATATATTGGCGCCACCTCCTTCCGACACAGGACTCGAAGGGAACTCGGGTCCATCCCTCTCCCCCATCAATAGTATGGCCTCCTCGGTAACGTCAGTTTTGATTTGAGTTTCGAGATGCAGCTCTGGGACTTCCACCGCCCGTTGGCTCTCCTCAAGAGCAGCCCTGATATCGGGCCAGAATTCTTCTGGCATGATTTCCTTTAGAGCCACATTGTTCAGGACAATGAACTCCGTGGAGGCGTGGTCGAAGAACCGTCGGTAAAGCAGCCTGGCTTCCCTTGATTTATCTTGTATTAATAGATGGCTATCCATCAATTTGGCCTCCAAAGTACCAGCATAGACCTTACAGAGGGCCGAAACCCGCAAAAAGCACAACTTGGACTTCAAATCATAGTTGTGGTACTCATTCTTGAGCGACTCATCGCACAAGTCTTGCTTGTGGAACTGTCGGTAGCTCGCGATCAACGGATGCCACTTTTCCGAGTAGCATTCCAATTGCATTAGCATATCCTCGCTAGTCAAATCTTTCCCACAAAAATCGGAAGATTTGGTGTACATACTGGTGGTTTTGCTGTTCAGCGTGAAGTCAGTAACGAAGAGCTTGTTACTGTTCATGGGCTGCATATACATGGCATAGCAGTATAGCGTCACCACTCTCCCCTTGTCGTTCACAGACAATTGGGATATGGATGGCATGTTTCAGGCATCAACCGTCGTATCAGACCTTATGGGTGTGTATCTTACTCGCTGATCCTTGACCCTGTGATGCTTGTTATCATTATGATGTAGCCTCGTATTTTGAAATTCTAGGAAAAGCGCGTGCTACACAAATCCGGGGTGTTTTTCCGCACTCTACAAGCAGGGCCCTGCAAAACGCTAACAGTGCTCGATTTGATATCTCGACCTCAGAGTGTTCAAAAAATAGAGAGATTGATCACTTTTGATCACTTTCTACAATCTCACATACGAGCTTCTTTATATATTATCTAGACGTTTATACTTTTACATACTTCTTTCATATATTTTGCAGACTCAAGAGGAAATCAATTGCTCCTCCTCGTCGCTCTTGCGTGCTCCTGGCCACACTTTCTGGTATAACTTCTTAAAAACACCTGGTTTCTGTTGCTGTGCAATCTTGAACGCAATGACCGCCTCGTAGTTGGGTGGTTCAATCTCGGGCAAGGGGACATTGGAGTTTGACGTTCCCAAGCCATCCAACGATTCCACGTCGGACTTGGCTGACTTGGTGGGGACAACCAACGGAGTTGCTGCGGTCGGGTGCTGGTTTCCACTGACAAATCCGTCCAATTCTGGTCTGGTGAGAGCGGTGTTTCTAGCAATGGAGGCTGGAGATTGTCTAAACGCTTCATTGCCGATAATACCGTTGTTGGAGACACTGGAGGAGTCTGGCGTGATGGAGGAACGGCGTGGGTTGATACTGTTATCGTCTGAGCCGTACGCATTGTTAACCAGCGAGTGGAACAGGAAAATGGAGGAGGAATCGTCGAAAACGGATCCCATGTCTTCCAACGACAAGCCCTTGGTCTCTGGGAAAAGATAGTGCACACACAAGAAGGACAAGGCACACGACGTGGCAGGAATGAGGTACGTCTTCCACTTGATGGAGTCTAACAAAATTGGAGTCATTTCTCCAACAATAAAGTTGAAGAGCCAATTCGTGGCGGTCAACATGGCGGCACCCTTCGAACGAACATTGTTAGGGATAACTTCATTCATCATCCAGGGGATAGGGCCCCAACTGGAGCCGAACCCATAGTTGAATATAATGACACAGCCCACGACAATGTTAGGAGTGTACTTGTTATCCAAGTACAAGGAGTAACTGATAGCAAGCAAGGGCACTCCCATGAGCACTGCACCACTCATCAAGAGCGGCTTTCTGCCCCAGGTGTCGATCAAATACCAAGGAGGGATGGTACTCAAAATGTAGAAGAGGGAGTTGATACCGGTCATCAAGATGGCTTGTCTGCCAATCCAGCCCGCCAGCTCGAAAATCATGGGGGCGTAGTAACTGATGATGTTGATACCGTTCAACTGAGCAAACATCTGCGAAAAGCAAGCCACCGAGACCCGCTTCTTGTACCGTTGAAGCATGTACCGGTACGATCTCTCACCGCCTTCGATTCTTGCAACCAAGACGCTCTCCTTGATGTTTCTATATTCTATCTTGGCCAGCTCTTTCTCTACATCGCCGTCGGCGTACAAGTCTGCAATCACAATGATACCCTCGTGGTCGTGGTCGTGGTCCAAGAGCCATCTGGGACTCTCGACGATAATGTATGTACCCAAGAAGAGCAAGGCTCCGGCTACACACTGGAGAAACAAGGGTATTCTCCAACTGAGGTTATTCTCGATGAACAGGAACCCGTAGTCCATCCAGATACTGGTGGAGTACCCGATGATGTTGCCCGTGAATTCCAAGCACGCATAGAAGCCTCTGTCGTCTGGGGGGCTGATTTCCGACTGGTAGCAAGGGATGATGGTGGTCAAGAAGCCGATAGCAACCCCGCTGACGAGTCTTCCCAACCCCAATTCTAAGATGTTGGCCGAGCTGGTCTGGATGATGCCGCCCACCACGAAAATGAACGAGCCATATCTGATGGTTCTTCTTCTTCCGATACTGTCGCCCACCTTCCCGGCGTAGAACGAGGAGCAAAGGGCGCCGATCTCCAAGATGGCAATCATGGTACCGATCTCCGCGGGCGAGGGGTCTCTGTAGTAGTCCTTGAAGTACTTGTTGGTAAGCAACGAGGACATCAACCCCTGTTCAAACCCGAAGACGAACACCCCGAGGGACACGAAGATGGATGTGAAGTTGAGAAGCGCTCTTCCCACGAACAAGGACTCCTTGATAGGAGGGTGGTTGTGCAGCATGTTTGTTGGGAGGTCAATGCTTTGGGTAGTTAAATGAATAGGTACTTGCCCGGGTGATCTCTTTAGCTGTGTGTAGTACTGCTAGCTGGTGGGAGGGGAGGAGGAAAAAAAAGATCAGTGCAGAGGAAAGAGAAAACGTGAGTATCTGATTCGTGTATGTAGGAAACACCCTTTTGTTGATCTGAGCAATACGTGAGTGGAGCGGCTATATTAATAGATACACAACACTAAAAAAAAAAAATTAATATGATTTTTTTTTAGGAAAGAAGGTGTAGTTGGAGAATACAACGAAAATTGCACCGGCCAGTTTAGTATGGGGGAGAGAGAATTTTCAGGGGAAATTTCACAGAAAAAAAACCGTAACGGCTGGAAACTTTAAGTTTGTGTCGTAGCTAGAGACGGGCAGACTTCAACCTCGTGCGCTTCCAAGTCTTTCTATACAAAGTTTACGGTAAATAAGCTTTACGTCTAATCTTTGCTCGCTATAGCTGGAAATTTTTGATTACTAGGGGTGCAGAAAAAATAAAAGTCGCGTACATTTTGATTACGTCAGAGCTTGACTGAGCTGCTGGAGAGTGAGACCATGTAGCAACCATTGGCACCCGGGGTGGGTCGAGGGCATTGTCCGGATCGAAAAGTGATCTCGATCTCGCTGTGCGCTACGTGTTTACGGCACAACAGCCGTGATTCCATTCCCCCACCTAACACTGGCCTAACAATGCCTTTCCTGTACACTGGCTGGTGTTGATAAGGAAACTGAAAATTTTGGGAGTGAGCGTGATAGCTGCGGCACGTGCTCGTAACGCAAATATTGCTGAAGAGGCAGAGGCAGAGCAGAGGCCGGCGCTGAGTCAGAGTGCAGCCGAATGGCTGAAGCTGTTGCTCAGACTCCTGGTTGCTCCCGCTGCACGCCTGCCCGGCGAGGGCGACTGCGTCGAGCTTTGCTCCCTTCGGGAGGAACAGCCCCACGCTAGTGGCCTCCACGGAGTGGCCCGAGCGGAGCGGTTGTCGCAGATGCAAGCGTTCTTGAAGCTCCATGGCTGAAGCTGTTGTGCACATTCCTTGGCGCTCAGGCTCCTGGTGAGCCTGAGGGCTACGGGTCGTCTACATGGAGCCTGCGATAAATACCTTGGGTCCTCTCGTTTCTTTATGTGCGTGTATTCTCTACTCTACCTCTATCCCCTCGAGCACCTCCTCGAGCATCTCGAACGAGTCCTTGAAAGGCAAGCCTATCACGTTTCTGTAGTCTCCCTGTAGATCTCGCCAGAGGAGCCCGCCGATGCCCTGGATTTTGAATCCGCCTGCCGCGTTCAAGCCCTCCTCGCTGTCTGCGTAGGCCTGGAGGAACTCGTCGCTCAAGTTGCTGTCGAAGGTCAACCTTGACGTCACCACCCGGTGAGCCTTCTGCTGTAGCTCGAGACCCACACCGCCGAGTCTGTAGACCCAGATGGCCGTGATGACCTCTACAGAGGGGCTTGTTCTGAATCCCTTGAGATTGGTGACCTGAGTCGCCTTGTCCTGCGGCTTCTCGTAGATCTTGCCGCTGTTGACTACGATGGTGTCTGCGCCCAAGATGACCACCGGTCTCGGGCCACCACCAGGCGCCACAACGGCCGCCGCTCCTTCACCCTGCTCGGCTCTTATTTTCTCTAGCACCGAGTCGATCTTGCCTAGAGCAGTGCCTGCTACGTACTCCTCCGGCGTCCTATCATCCTTGGAGAGGTTCTCCTCAAAGTCGGACGCGATGACTTCGATATCTGCCACGCCCATCTCCGTCAAGATCTCGAGTCTCCGGGGCGAGGTGGACGCGAGAACAAATCTACACTTCTCGAGCCGCTTGTAGGTTGAGTAGTCGAGCATGTTTACGTACCAGTAGCCTCCTGTCTCTGCAATTGCTGGAAAGAAGGGAGCAGCTGGGCAGAAGAAGCGCTGTGGTGAGCTCATCTGCTGGTGAAAATTCCGTAACCCGCGCTATTATGAACTCGGGTCTGGGGCCCACCCATCTGGCCCGTCGCTTCACGCAGTCGCCCCGATAGGGCTGTTTGGGTCTACATGGGCCACTGGGGCTAGGCGGGACGCTCCGCTGGCGCCTGCCCGGCGAGGGCGACTGCGTCGAGCCTGGCTCCCCTCCGGGGAGGAACAGCTCCACGCTAGTGGCCTCCAAGGTGGCCAGCGGAGCGTCACCACGCTGGGCGTTGCAGCCACCGGGTGCTCGTAGTCCTGCTGGCGGCACACTACAGGTCTCAGAGTGTTAGTTCTAAACGGTAGCTAGTTTATAGTGGTACACAGCTCTATCTAGGGTCTATCTATGCCAATGCCTCTAGGAGTAGCTTTCTAGGTATTCTACATATTCTGGCCCTCCCTGGCCCTCTTAGGCGCCCCCTCTGGGCCCTCTGGCCCTCTGGCAGCCCCCGCGTCTACTCTTCGTTCTTCTTTGCCAACGCATACGCCTTCTTCAATAGCGACGTTGCGTTGCTGTCCAACTCCGCGTACACCGCCTCGTCCTCCTTCGTGCCCGCGTTGGAGGCGCCTCCGGCAGTGTCTACGATCTCCTCGTCCTCGGGCGCCTCCTTGGACACCAACACGTTGTTGTCGTCGCAGCGGATGTGCTCCCGGACCACGCCGATCACCTCGCCGTCGTCGTTGAACACCATGTCCGTCCCTACAAGCGACTGCCACTTGCCCTGGTAGATCTTGCCGTCCACGGACGTGGACGACGAGTTCACAATGTCGCCGTTGTTCGAGAGCTTGATCAACGGGTTGGCGTTGTCGAGGCCCGCTATCTGTAGTATGGAGTTTGGTTTGATCACCTTGGCTCGCCGCTGCGACGCAAACTCCTGCGTGAGCGTCGGCGGCACCTCGCCCGCGGCTGCAAAATTGCTGCTGCCGCCGTCCTTGGCCCGCTGCGACTGCGTCTTTATGGACTGTTTGGTCAAGTTGGTGGATATCGTCTGGAACGTGGTTTTGGTGCCCGCTGGGTCGTCAAACTGGGAGAACTTGGACTCCCCTATGATGGGGATGTCGATGGTGACGTAGAAGTCCTGGGTTTGTTAGTATCAAGCTGATTCTTGTGTAGAGCAAAAGAAAGACAGAGCCGGCGGCCAGCGGGCAGGCTGCTCGGCTGCTGCTGGGCGCTACCGCTCCGGTCGGGCCACTCCGTGGTGGCCACTAGCGTGGAGCTGTCCCTCCCCGGAGGGGGGCCAGGCTCGACGCAGTCGCCCTCGCCGGGTAGGCGAAGTAGCGAGCCGCCGGCAGGACCACGAGCACCCGGTGGCTGCAACGCCCAGTGTGGTGTCGCTCCGCTGGCCACTCCGTGGAGGCCACTAGCGTGGGGCTGTTTCTCCCCGGAGGGGAGCCAGGCTCGACGCAGTCGCCCTCGCCGGGTAGGCGCCAGCGGAGCGTCCCCAGCGGCCTTGTGCACACCAGGGGCTCCGGCTGCGCTCGTCTACAGCTTCGTTCTCCGATTAAATATGTGAATATTGACGTATAGAATATCCACACCGCTAGGAGGGGCCGCCCGTGGCCGCTGCCGCGCCGCTCTCCGCGTTCTCTATCTCTATGTGTATCTGACAGTCTGTGGTCGGTCTCATTTACTTACTTCCATCTCGGTCTTCTCCTTCTCCGGTGCCAACTCGGGCGTGGCGGTGGCCGACTTGGCGAGGGCGCGCGCCTTGATGTCCTCGTCCGAGCCCGCTTCAAAGCCGGACTGGAAGTTCCAGTGCATCTCTTCGCCCTTGGTGAGGAACTCGCAGTTCCCGTTCATCTTCAACACCCAGGCGTCCGCGCTGCCGCGGGCGTACTTGTCGAGCGAGCAGGCGCCCGCGCGCAAGCGCGTCTTGTGCTCCGCGTCCAAGTAGTCGTTGACGCTGGAGTGGCCCAAGATGGCCATGCCGAGCGCGATCTTGGTGGCCGCGTGGGTCATGAGCAACACCGACTCCACGCGCGGGAACCGGGCCTCGAACTCGGGGATGAACCGGGCCCAGAAGTGGCTGCACCGGTCAAAGATCTCCGCCTCGGTCTCGCCCTCCAAGTTGGGGATCACGCCCAACCCGTCGCGCTCCCAGCCGTACTCGGGCGACAAGTGGGTGAAAAACTGGCTCAACAAGTCGTAGTTGGCGGGCTCGGGCACCACGGCCCGCCCGCGCTTGTACCACTCGCCCACACCACGCTCGAGCACGATCGGCACCGAGAGCAGCGCGGCGATGGGCTCGGCTGTCTGCACGCAGCGGTAGAAGGGCGACGACAACACGAGCTGCGGCCGCTCCAGCGCTGGCAACGCAGCCAAGTACGCGGCGAGCTCGCGGGCCTGGTCCACGCCGTGGTCCGCCAAGGGCGGGTCCGAGTCGACCCCGGTGGGGTTGGGCGGGTGTGGCGGCGGGAGCCAGTTGGCTCTGTACCCGTGGCGGGCTATGTAGATCGTTTTGAGGGCCATTCTGTGGTGCTGGTGGGGATGTCTGGCAGGAAAAATCGCAGAGAAGCCTGTGTCGTACGTGACTGTTTTGTTATTAGCGTGCCACGGTGGGGACATCCACGGGACAGTCTACTGCGTGGGGCTGTGTGCAGGATCCGCAGCACATGAAAAGTGGCTGCACTTTTGCAGCAGCGCTGGGGGGTGCCCAGCAGAGAGCTGGGGCTGGAGCAGCAGGTGGGGACGCTCCGCTGGCCACTCCGTGGAGGCCACTAGCGTGGGGCTGTTCCTCTACGGAGGGGAGCCAGGCTCGACGCAGTCGCCCTCGCCGGGGAGGCGAAGTGGCGTGCCGCCGGCAGGACCGCGAGCACCCGGTGGCTGCAACTCCCAGTGTGGTGACGCTCCGCTGGCCACTCCGTGGAGGCCACTAGCGTGGGGCTGTTCCTCCCCGAAGGGGAACCAGGCTCAACGCAGTCGCCCTCGCCGGGGAGGCGAAGTAGCGTGCCGCCGGCAGGACCACAAGTACCCACCCCACGACTAGAGTAGTGATGGACCGTATGCAGGCAGCGCAGCTCCCGTGGGATGCACTTTTGCAGCACTAGGACGGCACCAAGGATGCCCTTGAGGACTTGGACTAGGAGAAATAACGGTTTTTTTTTGTCTCTCTTCGGGAGGACCCTTTGTTTTTCTTCTCTGCTGTCTCTCCGTGTAGGCTCACGGGCTTGGCAGAGTCACAACCGGAGTTATTGGTGCTATGTCCTATGTACAGGAGAGGCAGGGCGCTACCAGATTGGGCTCGATAGCTGCAAATCGGAGTATAACGTCCCCAAATCATATCACACCAACGCTCTGTTTTCTTATCAAGAGCCCTCTTTTCGGCTAGACGGCTGTCTCCACCGTACTTGAGAACAATATAAAAGGATCGATTCCCACGGAAGTGTGTTCAGGAGCTCAAAAGTTGTGTTTTCCAGACAGCATTTGCACTACTTGCTCAAGGAAAGGGCACGTTCTAAAAGTGCAAGAAGGAATAAATGCTGCTGCCATAATTATTTGCTCTCCCGTTCCCATACCCGCCCGGCTACTCAAATGTAAGAGTATGCCTTGAAATAGCCAAGAAGAACCCTGAATAACCCTGGACTGCACACAGCTAACCTTTTTTTCACTGAATAGGGGATGCATGGGTGCTGATAGGAGGTATGAGATAAGACAATGTGGTTTTTTGGCCATCTAGAGGCGTCCGAACCGCTACAAGCTTACACATTTGTTGCTTCTGGTAGACCCAAAGCAGACTACTTGTTGCAAAAAGGTGTAAGTCTTGAATGCAGGACCAAAATTAAGTAGCCTTGCACAACGCCCTTACACCCGTTCATACACACAGTCAGACCAGGTTGCCGAAGTTGCCTTCCATGCTTAACAATAACAGCAAGTAGCCCCTTGGTCTGTAGCTGCCAGTGTACAGTGTCCTGCTGCTCACTTCTATTATGCTTTGGACATCGGAATCGGGAAAATCGATCCGATTTAGTGTGGGCAACACTATTTCTTTTGTATTTTGTGCAGATCGTGTGAAAAATTCTTAACTACAGAACAATAGAACACACTCCGATTTTATTCATGGTACAGGTGAGTTCATAAACCCGCTTCAGGAGTCCTTTTATGAGCTTTAACAGAAAGAGATGGGCTTAAATGGTGGGTGGGTTCAAGGGGGTATTCAGGTGAAATCGAGTTTTTTTTGAAAGAGGTGATTCGGCCATCTAGCTATGGTTGTAAGGCGCTTTCGTTTCAAATTTTTACAGTACTTTGACTGACTATTCACATGCAAGCCAAAACAACACCGTTTCTGGAGAGAAGGGAGGGGCAGAGACACAAGTGTCGGCGGTTACGGGGAAGGCTACACCGCGATATTTTTTCAAAGCAGAGCATAGACGAGCGGCATTTTAGCGGCCTCCGAGGTGAGCCAGTGCGCCGGCAAGCTCCGCCGGGAAGGGCGCTCAAACCCACAGCTGCGTATACATGTCGCAAAAAATAACGGCGGTTGTTGTGCTAGTCAACAGCCATAGGCTCAACTTTTTAGAGTTGGGCAGATGTATCACAGTTTTATGTGTCAAATCGGGCAAGGCGGTGTTGTGCGGTGGTTGGCAACATCTTTTGAGATTTAGTTGCGATGCATTATCTAAATTCGCCAAGGAGAATTTCATTGGCAAGTTTAGCATACATGACATACGCAAAGAAGTGCTTGGTAACAAATGGCGAGCAAAATTTAGCTTTTCACTGGTTCCACCCACCCCCCCTCCATGCCACCACAATCGTTTAAGGTCTCGCCTAAAATTTGTACGATTTCGCTTCCATACATAGCCATCTTTACTTGAGCTATATAAGTCCCAATAGCCTATGGTACATCCTTCGCTAACGGTTTTTGTTGCCAGACACAAGAGTGGGGCTCCCTTGAGCTGAGCTACCCTTCTCTAGCCGGGGGCGCGGGCCGATCGAATATTCTACTGCGTCTTGCGGAAGATTCAATGCAATGGAATATTTTGTGACTGCAAGTCTCCACTACACCCAAAAGTCCCACTTGTTCTACGCCTCAAAAATATTTTATGGGTCACATATCTTCGTCTGGGTGCACGGGCGTGGAAGGTCATCCCGACCAGCGACCGCACTATGCAGAAACTAAAGCTAATGAGCCACCTGCTTTTACGACGTACGTAAACGCATCATTTTGACATCAGGACCCCAGGGAGCCCGTAGTCATTTGGTTGGCTGGTCAGCGCTGATCTTTCAGTTTGTGGCAGGCGGAAGCGGTGAGCGGAAAGAGGGTAAATTAACCTTTGGAAAATTAGATTCTTTCAAGGAAAACATTTCTTTTTTAGCCCAACTTGGCAATTCTGCTTTATCAAGTCAACGTCTGGAGTTGCCCAAATAGGCCCCACCCCGGCCACACAGCGCTAGAATCAGCAAGAGCAAATTAAGGTGGATGGGGTAAAAGTCTGTGATAAGAAACCAAGCATCAAATTTAATTCTATTGTTCCTGAAAGTCCTTTTGCTAGTCGGTTACAAGTATTTTACTAAAGATGCATACACGACCCGGTCACCATAGAAGAGTTGGGGCAATATTTTCTAGCACTTGAACAAAAGGAAATGAGTTTGAGCAGTCAGTTCAGCCACCACGAACGCCGAAGATGGGCAAAAAATAAGAGTCCAAACAATATATCCCTCGCATGCGATCCCATTCTGCTATATTTTTAGTTGTTTTGCTGAGGGAGAGGGGGGGACGTTCCCCGCCCGAAAAATGATCACTTCCAAATCACATGGTGAGTGAAAGGCTGTATACCAAGTACCTGGAACATACCCCTAACAATTTCACGAGATGGATCTCACGAAGAACGCCAGAGCGTACTTCTGGAAGGTGCACCTTCGTGATCCAGCTGAAATTTTGATGATCAGAAAAAAAATAAATGCGCGATACCACGATCTGCATCGTAAATGCTTGCCCTGAACCTTAAATCCGACAAGCTTCGTTAGGATGAGATGCGGCACTCCGTTACACAAAAACTGTCTCGGCACTGCCCGAAAAAAACAAAGGTGCAGCATTGATTACCCTGACAGCGGGCAAACAGAAAAAAAACAATCCGCACTGATGGGCGAGTGCTTACATTCGGGATCTTAGTAAGCATGTTTAGTATATGTGGGTTGGGGCACTTGTCTATTTTGAGTTTTATTATTACTAAACCTTGTTTAAACCTTGTTTCTTAGTCTCTTCGATCATCCAGCTCACGGCGAAATTAAGGTTTTCCTTATTCTTTGATTTTTCGTCGTATACAAGTGAGACAAAAAAAGTCAAAGAAAAAAAAAGAAATTTCAAAAGATTAAGCTTCTTGATATTTGATGAAAAAATATAGTACCTAAAAAATAAATCCGGAATATGCCAACTTGCAGATACCTTACACCTTATTTTTTCCTTGACTGGCAGCCTCAGAATACTCATACATACTGGCAATTTTCGTACCAGGGATGTCCCATGGGCAAGAGCCTGACTTCAAGCTAAATCTCAATTGCTCTCCCCCATATATATGTTTCTTGAATCATACTCAAATGCATGACTTGAAATCCCCTTTCAAAAGGAGTGGGACTCCGTTCCAATGTTATGCATATGCAACTGCAAAAACATCACCACTCACTATCTACACGCTCGAGTTTGTAGCCTTAATATTAGGAGCACGCACAAAAATTGCATCATCTGAACAATACGGGTACAATAGATATCAGAGAAGGGTACAGATATCCAGGCTTAAAGTTTCCATTTCTCGACTACGAATATTCACCCCACATACGCCTCACTTCAGCATTTTTATTGACCTCACGTAGGACGGCTAATGAGCTAAACGAAAGAAATTACACCGCAGACATATTTTTTTGGTCTTTTTTCTTTTTTTTTTTTTTTTTTTTTTTTTTTTCTTACCAAACTAACCATATCTGTAATGGTTTTTTTAGCTGGACTCCACATTTCATGGGCTTGATTAAGTCTTTCTTTTTTTTTTTTTTTTATTGGCAAGGGAGAACATCATGCATATTTGGTTTCTAACGCATCAAGAATGTAGTGGCCTCCTCTCCCTGCATGGCATAAAGATGCAGAAAGCTAATTTGTGCTCCTCATCTCTCCTTTCGAAAATGCAAAGGCCCGGTACCGAAGAAGATATAATGGAATAATAATCGTTTCCAAAATGTCGGTTTGTAAAATTTTTGTTTTTGATACTCAAAGCACCTAAAGAGCGTACCCTTTTACAAAGAGCAGAAATGAAAGTAACCTTCTTTCTTATATTTGCATTACTCTCTGCATTTGTAGAAGGTTACGTTGAAATCACCAAGAGGGCGGCTTCACCTACCGCAGACCAGCCAGGTGGATCCCCTACTGCGTGTGCCCCCACCAATGTCTTAGCTACGGGTTTCAGCGCCAAGTTTTACACCTATTCCAATGGAGACTCAACCCACTTGAGCAGTGCCAGTTGGATGGAAGTGGGATACCAGACCGCTGCCCCAACCGCCACAGTAGCAGCAGTCACCACGCCCAACTTTAGTGTAGGGGCATTGGCGAATGCCGGTGTCACTGGTACAGTTTACGGCAAGACATTTGAAATCACCCAGTTTTTACTTGAACTTACAGGTTACTTCCTTGCGCCAGAAACTGGTTTGTTCAATTTCAACTTGGCCGCGGACGATGCAGCCATGTTGCGTTTTGGCGGTGCTACAGCTTTTGGATGTTGTAATTCCCAATTCTCTGCCGTAGGAGGATATTCTATGTGGGCCTTCTGGGACAGTATAGCCTTGCAGCCTGGGGTCTCCTCAAACAGTTACAATCTTGTAAAGGGATACTACTACCCCATCAAACTTGTCTATGTAAACATGCAAGGTTTTGGGCTGCTTGCGTTAACCATCACGACTCCGAGTGGTCGGATTATCACCAACTTTGGGAACTCCGTCTTCCAGGTTGCGGACAGTCCAGCAGCGCCGTGTCCCGCAGTGACAACGACGACAATTCCATGGACAGGATCCACAACTTCCATAACAACGCTTACAACGGGTAATATACAAACGGTCGAAGTGTTTACCCCCGACCCAACAGTAACAGTGACTTCTTACTGGCAGAGCACCATAAGCAGTGTCACAACAAAGTATCCCCCAAACCCAACTGGATCTGGTACCATCAGTGTTATTGTAGAATTACCGTTCCCACAAACAACAGTATCTCACGTTTGGAGTGGAACTACACCATCGACAACTACACAGTTTCCCACACTGAACGGAGGAACTGCCACTGTGGTAGTATACAACCCAGGAGCTACTACTATCACCACACCATGGACCGGAAGTGTTCCAAGCACCACTACTCTTCCCGCCACTTCTGACGGAACTACCACCGTGAAAGTATTCAGTCCAGACCCCAGAGTTACTACCACTAGCTTTTGGACAAGTACTGGCGTTAGCACCCTTACTGTGTATCCTACTGGACCAACAGGCACAGTCTCTGTCATAGTCGAGCAGCCATTCCCACAGACCACGGTTTCTCACGTTTGGACCGGTACTATACCATCGACAACTACACAATACCCTACGCTGAACGGAGGCACTGCCACTGTGGTGGTGTACAACCCAGGCGCTACTACGATCACCACGCCATGGACCGGAAGTGTTCCAAGCACCACTACTCTTCCAGCTACTTCAGACGGCACTACCACGGTTGAGGTCTTTAGTCCCGACCCTAGAGTAACTACGACCAGTTTCTGGACCAGTACTGGTGTTAGCACACTTACTGTGTACCCAACTGGACCATTTGGAACCGTCTCTGTCATTGTTGAACAGCCATTCCCTCAAACCACTATCTCTCACGTTTGGACTGGAACAACTGCTTCTACAACTACACAGTTTCCTGCACTGAATGGAGGTACGGCTACAGTCGTAGTATACAACCCAGGAGCCACTACGATCACCACGCCATGGACCGGAAGTGTTCCAAGCACCACTACTCTCCCAGCTACATCCGATGGAACCACTACAGTTGAGGTATTCAGCCCAGATCCTAGAGTAACTACTACTAGTTTCTGGACCAGTACTGGCGTTAGCACCCTTACAGTGTATCCAAGTGGACCATCAGGAACTGTATCCGTCATTGTTGAGCAGCCATTCCCACAGACAACCGTTTCTCACGTTTGGAGTGGAACTACACCCTCGACAACTACACAGTTCCCCACACTGAATGGAGGAACTGCCACTGTGGTAGTATATAATCCAGGTGCTACTACGATCACCACGCCATGGACCGGAAGTGTTCCAAGCACCACTACTCTCCCAGCTACCTCAGATGGTACCACCACAGTCGAAGTGTTCAGCCCAGATCCTAGAGTAACTACGACTAGTTTCTGGACAAGCACCGGAACCAGCAGTTTCACTGTGTATCCAAGTGGACCATCAGGAACTGTCTCTGTTGTTATCGAGCAACCATTCCCTCAGACAACCGTTTCTCACGTTTGGAGTGGAACTACACCCTCGACAACTACACAGTTCCCTACGCTGAACGGAGGCACTGCTACTGTGGTGGTGTACAACCCAGGCGCTACTACTATTACTACGCCATGGACCGGAAGTGTTCCAAGTACCACTACTCTCCCAGCTACTTCAGATGGAACCACCACGGTTGAGGTCTTTAGTCCCGACCCTAGAGTAACTACAACTAGTTTCTGGACCAGTACCGGAACTAGCAGCTTCACTGTTTATCCAAGTGGACCATCAGGAACTGTCTCAGTTGTTATCGAGCAGCCATTCCCTCAGACAACCATTTCTCACGTTTGGAGTGGAACTACACCCTCGACAACTACTCAGTTCCCTACGCTGAACGGAGGCACTGCCACTGTGGTGGTGTACAACCCAGGAGCCACTACGATCACCACACCATGGACCGGAAGTGCTCCAAGCACCACCACACTTCCAGCTACATCCGATGGTACCACTACAGTTGAGGTGTTCAGTCCAGATCCTAGAGAAACTACCACTAGCTTCTGGACTAATACTGATACTAGCAGCTTCACTGTTTACCCAAGTGGACCCTCAGGTACTGTTTCAGTGGTTATCGAGCAGCCATTCCCACAGACTACTATCACACATGTTTGGAGTGGAGACTCCCCATCTACGACGACCGAGTTCCCATCACTGAACGATGGTACTGCAACTGTCGTGGTCTACGAACCAGGCGCTACTACTATAACCGAGCCATGGACAGGAAGTGACTTTGTAACAACTACTTTACCTGCTACCTCTGACGGTACTACCACTATCGAAGTCTTGAGCCCAGATTCAAGAATTTACACCACTTCTTACTGGACTAACACTGATACTAGTAGCTTCACTGTCTATCCAAGTGGACCAGCAGGAACTGTTTCTATTGTTGTTGAGAAGCCATTCCCACAGACTACTGTCACTCACGTCTGGAGTGGAGACGTACCTTCCACTACGACTGAGTTCCCATCGCTGAATGATGGTACTGCTACAGTTGTGGTCTACGAACCAGGAGCCACTACTGTTACTTCGCCTTGGACCGGAAGTGACTTCGTCACAACAACTTTACCTGCTACCTCAGACGGAACCACTACTATCGAAGTCTTAAGTCCTGACTCTAGAGTAACGACAACCAGCTTCTGGACAAACACCGATACTAGTAGTTTGACCGTTTACCCAAGTGGACCATTGGGAACTGTTTCTATCGTCATTGAACAGCCATTCCCACAAACCACAGTTACTCACGTGTGGAGTGGGGATGTTCCTTCCACCACTACTGAGTTCCCATCGCTGAATGATGGTACTGCTACTGTCGTTGTATACGAGCCAGGCGCAACTACTGTTACGTCGCCATGGACAGGAAGTGACTTCGTCACAACCACTTTACCTGCAACTTCTGATGGTACCACCACAATTGAGGTATTAAGCCCTGACTCTAGAGTCACTACTACTAGTTTCTGGACTAACACAGATACAAGCAGCTTCACTGTTTACCCTAGTGGTCCTTCAGGTACCGTGTCTGTTGTTGTTGAACAGCCATTCCCGCAAACGACTGTCACTCACGTGTGGAGTGGAGACTCCCCATCTACTACGACCGAGTTCCCATCACTGAACGATGGAACTGCAACTGTCGTAGTGTATGAACCAGGAGCCACCACTGTAACCTCACCATGGACTGGAAGTGACTTCGTCACAACTACTTTGCCTGCTACCTCCGATGGAACTACCACTATCGAAGTCTTGAGTCCTGACTCTAGAGTGACAACAACTAGCTTCTGGACCAACACGGACACAAGTAGTTTTACTGTATACCCAAGTGGTTCTTCAGGAACTGTCTCAGTTGTTGTTGAACAGCCATTCCCACAGACAACTGTCACTCATGTTTGGAGTGGAGACGTACCTTCCACCACCACGGAGTTCCCATCACTGAACGATGGTACTGCAACTGTCGTTGTATACGAACCAGGAGCTACGACTGTGACTTCACCCTGGACTGGAAGTGAGTTTGTAACTACTACGTTACCCGCTTCCTCTGACGGAACTACTACTATTGAAGTCTTGAGTCCTGACTCTAGAGTGACAACAACTAGTTTCTGGACCAATACTGACACTAGCAGTTTCACTGTTTACCCTAGTGGTCCATCTGGAACTGTTTCTGTGGTTATCGAGCAGCCATTCCCACAGACAACTGTCACCCACGTTTGGAGTGGGGATGTTCCTTCCACCACTACTGAGTTTCCTTCACTGAATGACGGAACTGCAACTGTCGTTGTATACGAACCAGGTGCAACTACTGTTACGTCACCATGGACTGGAAGTGATTTCGTAACTACTACTTTGTCAGCAACTTCCGATGGAACTACTACCGTCGAGGTGTTGAGCCCTGACTCCAGAGTCACCACTACTAGTTTCTGGACTAACACTGATACTAGCAGCTTTACTGTTTACCCTAGTGGACCATCAGGAACTGTCTCTGTTGTCGTGGAACAGCCATTCCCACAAACCACAGTCACTCATGTCTGGAGTGGAGATTCACCTTCAACCACTACTGAATTCCCATCCCTGAACGATGGTACTGCAACTGTCGTGGTCTACGAACCAGGCGCCACTACTATAACCGAGCCATGGACTGGAAGTGATTTCGTAACAACTACTTTGTCAGCCACTTCTGATGGCACTACCACAATCGAAGTCTTGAGCCCTGATTCAAGACTTTACACCACTTCCTACTGGACCAACACTGATACTAGCAGTTTCACCGTTTACCCAAGTGGACCATCAGGAACCGTTTCGATTGTTGTTGAAAAGCCATTCCCGCAGACCACAGTTACTCACGTGTGGAGTGGGGATGTTCCTTCCACCACTACTGAGTTCCCATCGCTGAATGATGGTACTGCTAATGTCGTTGTATACGAGCCAGGCGCAACTACTGTTACGTCGCCATGGACTGGAAGTGACTTCGTCACAACTACTTTGCCTGCTACCTCCGATGGAACTACTACTATCGAAGTATTGAGTCCTGACTCTAGAGTAACAACAACCAGCTTCTGGACTAACACTGATACTAGCAGCTTTACTGTTTACCCTAGTGGACCATCAGGAACTGTCTCTGTTGTCGTGGAACAGCCATTCCCACAAACCACAGTTACTCACGTATGGAGTGGAGATTCACCTTCCACCACTACTGAATTCCCATCACTGAATGATGGTACTGCCACTGTCGTTGTATACGAACCAGGAGCAACTACTGTTACGTCACCCTGGACTGGAAGTGATTTCGTAACTACTACTTTACCAGCAACTTCCGATGGAACTACCACTATCGAAGTCTTGAGTCCTGACTCTAGAGTCACTACTACCAGCTTCTGGACCAATACCGATTCGAGTAGCTTCACTGTCTATCCAAGTGGACCATCAGGAACTGTCTCTGTTGTTGTTGAACAGCCATTCCCACAGACTACCGTCACTCATGTCTGGAGTGGAGACTCTCCATCTACCACTACCGAGTTCCCATCACTGAACGATGGAACTGCTACTGTCGTCGTATATGAACCTGGTGTCACTACAATTACAGAGCCATGGACTGGAAGCGACTTCGTCACAACAACTTTATCAGCAACTTCTGACGGAACTACCACTATTGAGGTGTTAAGTCCTGACTCCAGAGTGTTCACTACATCGTATTGGACCAATACTGACACAAGCAGTTTCACTGTGTACCCTAGTGGTCCATCTGGAACTGTTTCTGTGGTTATCGAGCAGCCATTCCCACAGACAACTGTCACCCACGTTTGGAGTGGGGATGTTCCTTCCACCACTACTGAGTTTCCTTCACTGAATGATGGCACTGCCACTGTTGTCGTCTATGAACCAGGTGTCACAACTGTAACTTCTGCATGGACTGGAAGCGACTTTGAAACTACTACTTTGTCAGCAACTTCCGATGGTACTACTACCGTTGAGGTGTTGAGCCCTGACTCCAGAGTCACCACTACTAGTTTCTGGACTAACACTGATACTAGCAGCTTTACTGTTTACCCTAGTGGACCATCAGGAACTGTCTCTGTTGTCGTGGAACAGCCATTCCCACAGACTACAGTTACTCACGTATGGAGTGGAGATTCACCTTCCACCACTACCGAGTTCCCATCACTGAATGATGGAACTGCTACTGTTGTCGTCTACGAACCAGGTGTCACTACAATTACAGAGCCATGGACTGGAAGCGACTTCGTCACAACAACTTTATCAGCAACCTCCGATGGAACTACCACTATTGAAGTTCTAAGTCCCGACTCCAGAGTGTACACTACATCCTACTGGACCAACACGGACACAAGTAGCTTCACAGTTTACCCAAGTGGACCATCTGGCACTGTATCTGTTGTCATAGAACAGCCATTCCCACAAACCACCGTTACTCATGTCTGGAGTGGAGACTCGCCTTCGACCACCACGGAGTTCCCATCGCTGAACGATGGTACTGCTACAGTTGTCGTCTATGAACCAGGTGTTACAACTGTGACTTCTGCATGGACTGGAAGTGATTTCGAAACTACTACTTTGTCAGCCTCCTCCGATGGAACTACCACTATCGAAGTCTTGAGTCCTGATTCTAGAGTAACAACTACCAGCTTCTGGACCAATACCGATTCGAGTAGCTTCACCGTTTACCCAAGTGGACCATCTGGCACTGTATCTGTTGTCATAGAACAGCCATTCCCACAGACAACTGTTACTCATGTCTGGAGTGGAGACTCTCCATCTACCACTACTGAGTTCCCATCACTGAACGATGGTACTGCTACTGTTGTCGTCTACGAACCCGGTGTTACAACTGTAACTTCTGCATGGACTGGAAGTGACTTCGAAACTACTACTTTGTCAGCTTCTTCAGATGGCACCACCACTGTTGAGGTTTTGAGTCCCGAGTCTAGAGTAACTACTACCACTTTCTGGACAAACACTGAAAGCAGCAGCTTCACTGTTTACCCAAGTGGGCCATCTGGTACTGTCTCTGTTGTTGTTGAACAGCCATTCCCACAGACTACTGTCACACACGTTTGGAGTGGAGACTCTCCATCTACCACTACTGAGTTCCCATCACTGAACGATGGAACTGCTACTGTCGTCGTATATGAACCTGGTGTCACTACAATTACAGAGCCATGGACTGGAACCGACTTCGTCACAACAACTTTATCAGCAACTTCTGACGGAACTACCACTATTGAGGTGTTAAGTCCTGACTCCAGAGTGTTCACTACATCGTATTGGACCAATACTGACACAAGCAGTTTCACTGTGTACCCTAGTGGACCATCTGGTACAATCTCTGTGGTTGTGGAAAAGCCATTCCCTCAAACTACTGTCACTCACGTATGGAGTGGAGATTCTCCATCTACCACTACTGAGTTCCCATCGCTGAACGATGGTACTGCTACAGTTGTTGTCTACGAACCAGGTGTCACAACTGTAACTTCTGCATGGACTGGAAGCGACTTCGAAACTACTACTTTGCCAGCTTCGTCAGATGGTACCACCACTGTCGAGGTGTTGAGTCCTGAATCTAGAGTAACTACTACTAGTTACTGGACAAACACTGAAAGCAGCAGCTTCACTGTTTACCCAAGTGGACCATCAGGTACTGTCTCCGTTGTTATCGAGCAGCCTTTCCCCCAGACTACTGTCACACACGTGTGGAGCGGAGACTCTCCATCTACCACTACTGAGTTCCCATCACTGAACGATGGTACTGCTACTGTTGTCGTCTACGAACCTGGTGTTACAACTGTAACTTCTGCATGGACTGGAAGCGACTTCGAAACTACTACTTTGCCAGCTTCGTCAGATGGCACCACCACTGTTGAGGTTTTGAGTCCACAATCTAGAGTATTCACTACTTCATATTGGACGAATACGGAAACAAGTAGCTTCACTGTTTACCCAAGCGGTCCATCCGGAACCATTTCTGTTGTTGTGGAGCAACCTTTCCCTCAAACTACTGTAACTCACGTTTGGAGTGGAGACTCACCTTCAACTACTACTCAGTTCCCATCACTGAATGGTGGAACTGCTACAGTTGTCGTCTATGAGCCAGGAGTTACTACCGTGACTTCAGCATGGACTGGTACTGACTTTGAGACTACCACTTTGTCAGCTTCGTCAGATGGAACCACAACAATCGAAGTGTTATCTCCAACTGCTCTGGCATCATCGACAGTTGAGTTGAGTAGCTCCACTCTGGCATCATCGACTGTTGAACTGAGTAGCTCCCCTACGACCGGTCTGTTAGAACCCGTTAGCACAGTTGAGAGTAGCTCTTCAGCTGATCCACTGACAGTTACCATCACTAGCTACTGGACTGGAGAGCAGTCGACCTCGACGTTGTATGGTTCGAGCGGGCAAGCCAATACTGTTGAAATATTAGAACCTGTTGCCACAACGATCACTACCGAATGGACTGGATTGACTGATTCCACCACTACACTTACACCTGCGAACAGTGGGGGAAGGACTACTGTTGAAGTTTTCACACCTATTTCTTACACAACGTTCACTACAGGCTGGACTGGTGCTTACACTGCAACCATCACCTTAACACCTGGAACATCGGGTGGAGCTAGAACTGTTGAAGTGTTGACTCCAAGTGGAAGTATTTGGAGTGGATGGAACGGAACTATTCCAAGCTCATCGGGACCTACTATTACCATTCCTAGCACGTTATCTTCGTTGAGTACTACGTCTGTTACCTCCAGTGATCCTACATCCAATGATCCTACAACAAGCGTTCCTACTTCAAGTGCTCCTTCCTCGAATGACCCAACTTCCAATGATCCTTTGTCCAGTACCACTTCCAGTATTCCTATTTCCAACGACCCTACTTCTAGTATTCCTACTTCCAGCGACCCTACTGCTAGCGAGCCTACTTCCAGTGACCCTCCTTCCGGTGACTCATCTTCTAGTCAGGTCGTTTCCAAGACGTCTTCCAGTGCTTCGACATTCAGTACTCTTACTATAACAGCTAGTAGAACTACTACTTCTACAGTCAATGTGTCAGGTCCTGGAAATACATCCCAGCAAACTAGCTCTAACGCTCCTTTACCCCCAACACAACCCACCTCAACTCCTAGTCAGGACCCACAAACTCAAACTGAGCCAAGCGATCCTTCTGCAAGTACTTTACCATCTGACCCAAGCGATCCTCCTGCAAGTACTTTACCTTCTGACCCATCGACGGATCCACCAACGGACCCGCCATCTGATCCATCAGGTAACACACCAGCGGACCCACCAGCTGCCACAACAGGCACAGCCCCTAATCAAACAACTGCCGTCGCAACATCAGATCCAGCTCCTTCATCGACACAACCAGCTGATCCCGCTGCAAGTCCAGAGTTGCCACAGGCGACCGGCTCACCAAACGACCCACCTGCAGTTACCACTACCACCACCTTCGACCCAACATTTAGATCAATGTCGACTTCGTCTGTGACTAACAGCAAGCCATCCGTTGTTCCATTCCAAAGCTCGATTTCTCCAAGTAACCCTGAAACATCAGCTCCAGCTGTTCTTCAAGGCTTTGCATCCAAATCCACGATTTCCATTTCAGTTGTGCTCATTAACATGATAGCACTTTTCCTTTAATCGAGGCGCCGCAAACACATTTTCATTTCTTGTCGTCAAAATTATAGATCCTTTTCACGCAGAGTACAAATAATCGTACTTGCTTATTTTAATCCGTTATATTAAAAATACTAGTTTAATAATAGATACAATGAGTATATAAAACTCCGACTTTGTAGTTTGGCTGTGAAAAGAATTACAAATTAAAGAGAGCAACAGAGTAGTGTACAAAAGAGGGCTTGGTCATGGTTCTGATAGAGTCAAAGGAAGGTGTTGGGGTCATAAGGAAGAGGTTTGGACGAATAAGATCAACTAATTACAACAGACAGTAGATTCCTCAAGATGCTCATCCTCGAAAAAACTCGCTGGTCCATACCCCAATAGAAACGCTCCTCTCTGTGACCCAAGTGCCAAGAAGCATGTGCTTCCCAGCTTCACGTGGAAAGCGAGTGTGACAGTCGGTTACGTAGTATGCATACACGACTAGGTCAGCAAAGAATAATCAGAGCACTCCATGGGCGATATTTTCTCGCGTCCAGAGGATTATCAGCAGTTTTTTCAGCCACATCAAGAGCTGGGGAAGGAAAAAATACCCAGTGAACAATATCCACATCATGCACAGCTACAAGTTTTAGACCTAGCGCCGTAGTTACGGGAGCCAGTGTAAAAAATACATCCTGTAGATGCCCCTTAGGGTTGTCCCAGACGAATGCAAGGAATCCTTGTAGTGTTTGTGAGTGAGTTGAGATAGATTTTTTCTCTGGCTTCAAAATAATATCTGCACAAGCATTCTTATCTGCGTCGTAAATGCCCGTTCATTTACCTTAATTTCCCTTCTCCGCTACACAAAATCTTCTCGGCACTGCCCGAAGAAAAACAACAGAAACTTACATATCACGGCACGAACCTAAATACGGCCAAGCAGGTGGGGATACAGAAGTCGATAGCGAGAAGTTTAGGGTGCGATGTCGGCGATCCCCCTGCTGTTTCTATTTGATATTTGGTTCCACTTCCACATCCTCCTCCTACTCAGACTTGTCAGGCAAGTGAAGGGAGGGTTCCACTGTGCCTCTGGTAGCGATAGGGGGGTAAAAATAAAAATTATAGGCTTTCCTTCTTTCAAGGCATTAAAAAAAAAACAAGTGAAAAAAAAAAAGAAATTTTCACGTAACCTAAAATAAAAGTTTAGAAAAAAATCGATCAGAAAATACGAAAAAAATAGTCCGAATCTAGCATATTCGCCCAATTCAGAATTTCCAGAAAAACGGGCGCACCCGTTATATCACTGCTCACGCAAATGAGACAACGACTTGAAATTCCCTAAAAAACACAGGGGATAGCCAACCTGAAACACCAAGGTTCAAGGGCGGGTTCGCGTGAAAATCCAGGGCGAAAATGGGTCTTGAAATCCCCTTTGAAAAAGTGTGTTACTCTATTGAAAGCTCATGATCATATGCGCATGTATCTGCAGAGCCATCTGCATCTTGCATATACCGTTCCGAGCACTCACGAGAGGAATTGCACCATTTCAATAACAAAGCCTGAAAAGAACAATGTAAATCCCTTCGCTCTGTACTTCCACATATCGAGTACGACCTTCCCTTCTACAGTAGCCTCGCATATATTGTCCACACTAGAGCCCCAAGCAAGGACGGCAAATCGGATAACCGAAACCCAAAAATTACTCCGTTCACATATTTGATGTCCTCTATTTTTTTTTTTTTTTTTTTTTTTTCTCTTCTTCTTTTGTAGTTCCTAGCTGGTAGCCCAGAGATCGCGATCTTGAAGTGGTAACGGCGATCCACAACTCGAGGTATCAGTAAGTGTGCCCATTGTGAAATCACTTTTCGGGGTTATTTTTTTGACTAAATCTTCATGCATGGCTTCTTATGCACAGGAGATGTACGAGCTCCCTCTCCATGCATGGCACTTGACGCAGACAAAATGCAATAGGAGCTCCTCATCTCACGCTTGCAAATCGCTTTCCAGAAAATAGTGACTACCACCAAAATAGATATAATAGAATGGCATCCGCTGGCGAATTGTGCTTTTTGCAGAGCCCTCCCTTGATGCTTAAACCCACCTAGAAAGACCCCACATCACAATCACAATCACATCAATATGAAAGTAACGTTCTTTCTAATATTCGCACTACTTTCAGCACTAGTGCAGGGTCATGTAGATATCACCAAGAGAGCGCCCGCACCCACCGTAGACGCGCCAGGTGGCTCGCCCACCGCTTGTTCGCCCACAGCCGTCGTGGGCACTGGTTTCAGTGCCAAGTTTTACACTTATGTGAACGGTGACTCCGCTCACATAAGTAGCACCCAATGGATGGAGGGAGGCTACCAGACAGCCGCCCCCACGGGCAATGTTGCAACCGTCACCGCGCCCAACTTTACCGTCCCGGCAGCTCTTAATTCCGGTGTAGTTGGTTCGGTTTATGGCCGTTTCTTCGTCATCACCAACTTTTTGCTTGAGCTTTCGGGTTATTTCCTTGCTACCGAGTCCGGATTGCACACCTTCAACTTAGCCGCCGACGATGGGGCCATGTTGCGGTTCGGTGGGAACCCGGCCAGCGGCTGCTGCAACTCGCCATTTTCCACCAACTCGGGCTACTCCATCTATGCCTTCTGGAACAGTGTCGCGGGGCTGCCTGGGTCCGCCACAAACAGCTACAACCTTGTCAAGGGCTACTACTACCCCATCAGACTCGTGTACGTCAACATGCAAGGTTTCGGTGGCATGACGTTCAGCGTCACCACGCCGTCGGGTGTAGTGCTCACCAATTTTGCAAACAACGTCTTCCAGGTGGCGGATAATGCAGCCTCCCTGTGTCCGGCAGTAACGAGAGCCACCATACCGTGGACCGGGTCCACATCCCTGACAACTACCGTGACAACGGGAAACGTGCAGACGGTGCAAGTGTTCTCGCCAGACCCAACCACAACGGTGACCTCCTACTGGACCAATACCATCAGCAGTGTCACCACGCTGTACCCTAGCCCCACAGGAACCGGGACCATCAGTGTTATCGTCGAGTTGCCGTTCCCGCAGACCACCGTCACTCACGTGTGGACCGGCCCCACCGTGTCCACCACAACCCAGTTCCCCACGCTGAACGGCGGCACCGCCACGGTGGTGATCTTCAATCCAGGGCTCTCCACCATCACCACGCCGTGGACTGGCAGCTTCCTCAGTACCACCACTCTCCCAGCGACCTCTGACGGGACCACCACCATCGAGGTGTTTAGCCCCGACCCAAGGGTCACCACCACGAGTTTCTGGACCAGCTCTGCCACCACCACCCTCACTGCGTTCCCCGCGGGTCCATCCGGTACCGTTTCTGTCATTGTCCAGCAGCCCTTCCCACAGACCACCGTGACTCACGTCTGGTCTGGAACAACCGTCTCGACCACCACCCTCGTTCCTACCCTGAACGGAGGCACAGCTACCGTGGAGATCTTCAACCCAGGCGCCACCACCATCACCACGCCATGGACCGGAAGTGTTCCAAGCACCACCACTCTCCCAGCTACTTCCGACGGTACCACCACGGTTGAAGTGTTCAGCCCAGATCCTAGAGTCACCACTACAAGTTTCTGGACCAGTACTGTCGCTAGCACTCTCACCGTGTACCCAGAAGGACCATCAGGCACTGTTTCCGTGATAGTTGAGCAGCCATTCCCTCAGACTACTGTCTCCCATGTGTGGAGTGGAACCACTGCCTCGACCACTACCGAATTCCCTTCGCAGAACGATGGCACAGCCACCGTGGTGATTTTTAACCCAGGAGCAACAACAATTACCTCGCCATGGACCGGCAGTGTCCCAAGCACAACCACCCTTCCTGCAACCTCCGACGGGACTACCACTGTTGAGGTGTTCAGCCCGGACCCAAGAATCACCACAACCAGCTTCTGGACCAACACTGACACCAGTAGTTTCACTGTCTATCCAAGTGGGCCCGCCGGTACCGTTTCTGTGGTTATTGAGCAACCGTTCCCTCAGACAACCGTATCCCATGTCTGGAGTGGCACCACTGCCTCAACCACTACCGAATTTCCCGCCCTGAACGGAGGTACCGCCACTGTGGTGATTTTCAACCCCGGTGCCACCACGATCACCTCTCCATGGACTGGCAGTGTCCCAAGCACAACCACTCTCCCAGCTACTTCCGACGGTACCACCACCGTTCAAGTGTTCAGCCCGGACCCAAGACTCACCACAACCAGCTTCTGGACCAATACAGACACTAGCAGTTTCACTGTTTACCCTAGTGGACCATCAGGAACTGTATCCGTGGTTATCGAGCAACCATTCCCGCAGACTACTGTCACACATGTTTGGAGTGGAGATGTCCCTTCTACTACTACTGAGTTCCCATCAGTAAACGATGGTACTGCTACTGTCGTAGTCTTCGAACCAGGTGCCACTACTGTTACATCACCATGGACAGGAAGTGATTTCGTAACCACTACTTTACCTGCTACTTCTGACGGAACTACTACGATTGAAGTATTGAGTCCTGACTCTAGAGTAACAACAACCAGCTTCTGGACTAACACTGACACTAGTAGCTTCACTATCTACCCAAGTGGACCATCAGGAACTATTTCCATAGTTGTAGAAAAGCCATTTCCACAAACCACTGTCACACATGTTTGGAGTGGAGATGTACCTTCTACTACGACTGAGTTCCCATCAGTAAACGATGGTACTGCAACTGTTGTGGTATACGAGCCAGGTGCAACCACTGTTACTTCGCCTTGGACCGGAAGTGATTTCGTAACTACTACTTTACCTGCTACTTCTGACGGAACTACTACGATTGAAGTATTGAGTCCTGACTCTAGAGTAACAACAACCAGCTTCTGGACTAACACTGATACTAGCAGCTTCACCGTTTACCCAAGTGGACCATCAGGAACTGTATCCGTGGTTATCGAGCAACCATTCCCGCAGACTACTGTCACACATGTTTGGAGTGGAGATGTCCCTTCTACTACTACTGAGTTCCCATCAGTAAACGATGGTACTGCTACTGTCGTAGTCTTCGAACCAGGTGCCACTACTGTTACATCACCATGGACAGGAAGTGATTTCGTAACCACTACTTTACCTGCTACTTCTGACGGAACTACTACGATTGAAGTATTGAGTCCTGACTCTAGAGTAACAACAACCAGCTTCTGGACTAACACTGACTCCAGTAGTTTCACCGTTTATCCTAGTGGACCATCAGGTACTGTCTCTGTGGTTATTGAACAACCATTCCCTCAGACTACTGTCACACATGTTTGGAGCGGAGACGTACCTTCTACCACTACTGAATTCCCATCGCTGAACGATGGTACTGCTACGGTTGTGGTATACGAACCAGGTGCCACCACTGTAACTTCGCCATGGACTGGAAGTGATTTCGTAACCACTACTTTACCTGCTACTTCTGACGGCACTACTACTGTTGAGGTGTTAAGCCCTGACTCTAGAGTCACCACTACGAGTTTCTGGACCAATACTGACACTAGCAGCTTTACCGTTTATCCAAGTGGACCATCAGGCACCGTTTCAGTTGTCATCGAGCAGCCATTCCCACAGACTACTGTCACACATGTATGGAGTGGAGACGTACCTTCTACCACTACTGAGTTCCCATCACTGAACGATGGTACAGCAACTGTCGTCGTATTTGAGCCAGGTGCAACCACTATCACTGAGCCATGGACAGGAAGTGACTTTTTCACAACCACTTTACCCGCGACATCTGATGGAACTACTACTATCGAAGTTTTAAGTCCTGACTCGAGAGTCACCACTACGAGTTTCTGGACCAATACCGATTCAAGCAGCTTCACTGTTTACCCTAGTGGACCATCAGGAACTGTCTCTGTCGTTATCGAGCAGCCATTCCCACAGACTACTGTCACACACGTATGGAGTGGAGATGTACCTTCCACAACCACACAATTTCCATCTCTGAACGATGGTACTGCTACAGTTGTGGTGTACGAACCGGGTGCCACCACTATCACTGAGCCATGGACTGGAAGTGACTTTGTAACTACTACCTTACCTGCAACTTCTGATGGAACTACTACTATTGAAGTATTGAGCCCCGATACGAGAATCTTTACCACTTCCTTCTGGACTAACACTGACACTAGTAGTTTCACCATTTATCCAAGTGGACCATCAGGTACCGTTTCGGTAGTTGTAGAGAAGCCATTCCCTCAAACAACAGTTACTCATGTTTGGAGTGGAGACTCTCCATCCACAACAACTGAGTTCCCATCTCTGAATGATGGTACTGCAACTGTCGTCGTATTTGAGCCAGGTGCTACTACAATCACCGAACCATGGACGGGAAGCGACTTTGTTACTACTACTTTGCCAGCTACTTCTGATGGAACCACTACTATCGAAGTATTGAGCCCTGACTCCAGAGTCACCACTACTAGTTTCTGGACTAATACCGATTCTAGTAGCTTTACCGTTTATCCAAGTGGACCATCAGGCACCGTTTCAGTTGTCATCGAGCAGCCATTCCCACAGACTACTGTCACACATGTATGGAGTGGAGACGTACCTTCTACTACGACTGAGTTCCCATCAGTAAATGATGGTACAGCAACTGTCGTCGTATACGAACCAGGTGCAACAACTGTAACTTCGCCATGGACCGGAAGTGATTTCGTCACAACTACCCTTCCAGCTACGTCTGATGGAACCACCACAATTGAGGTATTAAGCCCTGACTCTAGAGTTACTACTACCAGCTTCTGGACCAATACCGATTCAAGTAGCTTCACTGTCTACCCAAGTGGACCATCAGGTACAGTCTCTGTGGTTATTGAACAGCCATTCCCACAGACTACTGTCACACATGTTTGGAGTGGAGACTCTCCATCCACAACCACCGAGTTCCCATCACTGAACGATGGCACTGCTACTGTCGTGGTCTTCGAACCAGGAGCAACTACTGTTACGTCACCATGGACTGGAAGTGATTTCGTAACTACTACTTTACCAGCAACTTCCGATGGAACTACCACTATCGAAGTCTTGAGTCCTGACTCTAGAGTAACAACAACCAGCTTCTGGACCAATACCGATTCGAGTAGCTTCACTGTCTATCCAAGTGGACCATCAGGAACTGTCTCTGTCGTTGTTGAACAGCCATTCCCTCAGACTACTGTCACACATGTTTGGAGCGGAGATGTTCCTTCTACCACTACCGAGTTCCCATCACTGAACGATGGCACTGCTACTGTCGTGGTCTTCGAACCAGGTGCTACTACGGTGACCTCACCATGGACGGGAAGTGACTTCGTCACAACCACCTTATCGGCAACTTCTGATGGAACTACCACTATTGAAGTTTTGAGTCCTGACTCTAGAGTTACAACGACTAGTTTCTGGACTAACACTGACTCCAGTAGTTTCACTGTGTATCCTAGTGGACCATCCGGAACTGTCTCTGTCGTTATTGAACAACCATTCCCACAGACTACTGTGACTCACGTATGGAGTGGAGACGTTCCTTCTACCACTACCGAGTTCCCATCGCTGAACGATGGTACTGCTACGGTGGTGGTGTACGAGCCAGGCGCCACCACTATCACTGAGCCATGGACTGGAAGCGACTTTGTAACTACTACCTTGCCTGCTACTTCTGATGGAACTACCACTATTGAAGTATTGAGTCCCGATACCAGAATTTTTACCACTTCCTTCTGGACTAATACTGACACTAGTAGTTTCACAATCTACCCAAGTGGTCCATCAGGTACCATTTCGGTGGTTGTGGAAAAACCATTCCCACAGACTACTGTCACACACGTATGGAGTGGAGACTCTCCATCTACCACCACCGAGTTCCCATCACTGAATGATGGTACTGCAATTGTGGTGGTATACGAACCAGGTGCAACCACGGTCACTTCACCATGGACAGGTAGCGATTTTGTAACCACTACATTATCTGCAACCTCTGATGGAACTACCACAATTGAGGTATTAAGCCCTGACTCTAGAGTTACTACTACCAGCTTCTGGACCAATACCGATTCAAGTAGCTTCACTGTTTACCCTAGTGGTCCATCAGGAACTGTCTCTGTGGTTATTGAACAGCCATTCCCACAGACTACTGTCACACATGTTTGGAGTGGAGATGTTCCTTCCACCACTACTGAGTTCCCATCACTGAATGATGGTACTGCCACTGTCGTTGTATACGAACCAGGAGCAACTACTGTTACGTCACCATGGACTGGAAGTGATTTCGTAACTACTACTTTACCAGCAACTTCCGATGGAACTACCACTATCGAAGTCTTGAGTCCTGACTCTAGAGTAACAACAACCAGTTTCTGGACTAACACTGATTCAAGCAGCTTTACTGTATACCCTAGTGGTCCATCTGGAACTGTCTCCGTTATCATCGAGCAGCCATTCCCTCAGACTACTGTCACACATGTATGGAGTGGAGATGTTCCTTCTACCACTACTGAATTCCCATCGCTGAACGATGGTACTGCTACTGTCGTGGTATACGAACCAGGTGCCACCACTATCACTGAACCATGGACTGGAAGCGACTTCGTAACGACTACGTTGTCTGCAACTTCGGACGGTACTACCACAATTGAGGTATTAAGTCCCGACTCCAGAGTAACAACAACCAGCTTCTGGACCAATACAGACACCAGTAGTTTCACTGTTTACCCTAGTGGTCCATCCGGAACTGTCTCTGTTGTTATTGAACAGCCATTCCCACAGACTACTGTGACTCACGTTTGGAGTGGGGATGTTCCTTCCACCACTACCGAGTTCCCATCGCTGAACGATGGCACTGCTACGGTGGTGGTGTACGAGCCAGGCGCCACCACTATCACTGAGCCATGGACAGGAAGTGACTTTGTAACTACCACCTTATCTGCAACCTCGGATGGAACTACTACTATTGAAGTATTGAGCCCCGATACGAGAATCTTTACAACTTCGTACTGGACCAACACGGACACAAGCAGCTTCACTGTTTACCCAAGTGGACCATCTGGCACAATCTCTGTAGTTGTTGAAAAGCCATTCCCACAAACTACTGTCACACATGTTTGGAGTGGAGATGTCCCTGCTACCACCACTGAGTTCCCATCACTGAACGATGGAACTGCCACTGTTGTCGTCTATGAACCAGGAGTTACAACTGTGACTTCTGCATGGACCGGAAGTGACTTTGAAACTACAACTTTGTCAGCTTCTTCGGATGGTACTACCACAATTGAAGTCTTGAGTCCAGACTCGAGAGTTACTACTACTAGTTTCTGGACCAATACTGACTCAAGTAGCTTCACTGTTTACCCTAGTGGTCCATCCGGAACTGTCTCTGTTGTTGTCGAGCAGCCATTCCCACAGACTACTGTGACTCACGTTTGGAGTGGAGATGTTCCTTCTACCACCACTGAGTTCCCATCTCTGAACGATGGAACTGCTATTGTAGTCGTCTATGAGCCAGGTGCAACCACTGTAACTTCGCCATGGACTGGAAGTGATTTCGAAACTACCACTTTGTCAGCTTCCTCTGATGGAACTACCACTATCGAAGTCTTGAGTCCTGACTCTAGAGTAACAACAACCAGCTTCTGGACTAACACTGATACTAGCAGCTTCACCGTTTACCCAAGTGGACCATCAGGAACTGTCTCCGTTGTCATCGAGCAGCCATTCCCTCAGACTACTGTCACACATGTATGGAGTGGAGATGTTCCTTCTACCACTACTGAATTCCCATCGCTGAACGATGGTACTGCTACTGTCGTGGTATACGAACCAGGTGCCACCACTATCACTGAACCATGGACTGGAAGCGACTTCGTAACGACTACGTTGTCTGCAACTTCGGACGGTACTACCACTATTGAGGTGTTAAGTCCTGACTCCAGAGTGTTCACTACATCGTATTGGACCAATACTGATACGAGTAGTTTCACTGTGTATCCTAGTGGACCATCTGGTACAATCTCTGTGGTTGTGGAAAAGCCATTCCCTCAAACTACTGTCACTCACGTATGGAGTGGAGATTCTCCATCTACTAGTACTGAGTTCCCATCACTGAACGATGGAACTGCTACAGTAGTCATCTATGAACCAGGAGTTACAACTGTGACTTCAGCATGGACCGGAAGTGACTTCGTTACTACTACTTTGCCAGCTTCGTCAGATGGTACTACCACTGTTGAGGTTTTGAGTCCTGAATCCAGAGTAACCACAACTAGTTTCTGGACTAACACTGAAAGCAGCAGCTTCACAGTTTACCCAAGTGGACCATCAGGTACTGTTTCTGTCGTTATTGAGCAACCATTCCCTCAGACGACTGTGACTAATGTATGGAGTGGAGGTTCTCCATCTACCACTACTGAGTTCCCATCGCTGAACGATGGAACTGCCACTGTTGTCGTCTATGAACCTGGTGTCACAACTGTAACTTCTGCATGGACTGGAAGCGACTTTGAAACTACTACTTTGCCAGCTTCTTCAGATGGCACCACCACTGTTGAGGTTTTAAGTCCCCAATCTAGAGAATTCACTACTTCATATTGGACGAATACGGAAACAAGTAGCTTCACTGTTTACCCAAGCGGTCCATCCGGAACCATTTCTGTTGTTGTGGAGCAACCTTTCCCTCAAACTACTGTAACTCACGTCTGGAGCGGAGACTCACCTTCAACTACTACTCAGTTCCCATCACTGAATGGTGGCACTGCTACTGTTGTGGTTTACGAGGCTGGTGTAACAACTGTGACCTCGCCATGGACCGGTACTGGCTTTGTCACAAGTACATTGTCCGCTTCTTCGGATGGAACTACTACAGTAGAAGTCTTGAGCCCTGAATCTCAAGTATTCTCAACCTCGTATTGGACTAACACTGAAACAAGCAGCTATACTGTTTACCCAAGTGGACCTTCCGGAGCTATTTCCGTTATCGTTGAGCAGCCATTCCCACAAACCACAATTACCCATGTATGGAGTGGAAATTCACCTTCCACCACTACTCAGTTCCCATCACTGAATGGCGGCACTGCTACTGTTGTGATCTACGAGGCTGGTGTAACAACTATCACGTCACCTTGGACCGGAACTGGATTTGTAACTACTACTTTGTCGGCTTCGTCCGATGGAACTACTACAATTGAAGTGTTATCTCCAACTGCTCTGTCTTTTTCACTGAGCAGCTCTATTACCTCCACTGTTCTGTTGGATCCTGTTAGCACAAGTTCAAGTAGCTCATCCACTGATCCTGAACCAACCACTATCACTAGTTATTGGACAGGTGAGTTGTCAACTTCAACCATTTATGATGCAAACGGGAAAATACGTACCGTTGAGCTCTTGGAACCAGTTGCCACAACTTTCACCTCAGAATGGACTGGATCGACTCCTTTGACCACCACAATCCCACCTTTAAGTAGTGGAGGAAGAACAACTGTTGAAGTATTAACACCTATTTCCTACTCTACATTTACTACTGGTTGGTCTGGCGCTTACACTGCAACAATTACTTTAACACCTGTATCCCCAGGTGGAGTGAGAACTGTTGAAGTGTTGACTCCAAGCGGTAGCTCATGGAGTGGATGGAACGGAACTATTCCAAGCTCATCTGGACCTACCGTTACCCTCTCTAGCACATCATCATCATTTATCACTACGTCAGCTAGCTCCAGTGATCCAGCTTCTAGTGCTCCTACTTCCAGTGCTCCTACTTCGAGTGTTCCTACTTCGAGTGCTCCTTCTTCGAATGATCCAACTTCTATCGATCCTACTTCCAGTGCTTCTACTTCCAGTATTCCTACTTCCAGCGATCCTACTTCCAGTGTTTCAAGTTCGAGCGATCCTTCGCCAAATGATCCTACATCTAGTCTTCCCAGCTCCACTGACCCACAATCAAGCCAGACAGTCTCCTCGACGTCTTCAAGTGGAGGATCCTCATCTGCCTTTAGTACTCTAACAGTTACAGCCAGCAGCACAACTACTTCCACGGCGGGCATACAATCAAGCTCTACAGCTTCTGTTTCCGTACAATCCACCACAACATCGAACCAGGGTCCTCAGGATCCAACTCTGTCGGGTGATCCTTCACCTAGCAGCATGTCTGGTAACACCCCAGTCGATCCACCAGCAGACCCATCAGCAACTACACCAGCAGACCCACCGGCTCCTACAGCTAGCATTTTATCTACTCAGCCAACTGCCGTAGCAACACCAGATCCAGTTCTGTCATCAACACCAGTTGCTGATCCTGCTGGAAGTCCAGACTTACCACCTGCCACAAACTCACCAAACGATCCCCCTGCAGCCACCACATCCACTTTTGATCCAGCATCGAAATCCATGTCCACATCATCAGTTTCTAACGGCACGCCAACTATTGTTCCATTCCAGAGTTCGGTATTCCCTAGCGACCCAGAAGCTTCCGCCCCTGCTGTTCTTCAAGGGTTTGCATCCAAAAAAACCATTTCAATTTCAGTTGTGCTCTTCAACATGATAGCACTTTTATTTTGAGCAGGGCAATCACTAAAAAAAAAAATTTCATTTCTTTCACGTTGACTTTTATAGATCCATTTCATGCAAGTACACAAGTACTACTTGCTTATCTTAATCCATTATAATTTTTATACTAGTTTAATAATAGATACAATCCGCATATAAAAAATGCTTGTTGCGATTCTCTTACGTAGAATATGGCTGCAAATGCTGCGAAAGCCGCGGGAGCTCTGAAGCGAGGAATTAAGTGCTGCTTTCTGCTGTACATGGCATCCATAAGATTGATTTCGGACGCACGTAGAACTCCTTCGGCGTTTTAATAGAGCTGTTGAGGCATTATTAGTGATAAACCCTTACTCTTGAAAGATAGACTTCACTAGACTGTACGGCCCAGAGTTTCTTTCAGTAGGAATCTATAGCTCGTTTCACTGTAACTACGGAAGTCGGTTGCACAGAGTTGTGCATCTGGATGCATACACCAATAGCAGACTTCGCTGTGTAATATTTTTTAGCTCCTTAACAAAAGGAGATGATAATCAGCAGTTACTTTAGAGACATCAGCGCTGAATGATGCTTAAACAGGGTAAAAAATATTCGGCGAACAATATCCACATCATGCAACAGGGCAAGTTTCACTTTGATTGCGGGGACTCAGTTATTACGGAGCCAATGCAAATGAAACAACAGCCTAGCGATACCCCTTGTGGAGAGCGCTTGATCCCAGGCGAATGCAAGGATTATTCTTTTGAGCTAGCGCTTACCTGAAGTGACTGAAAATACTTTTCTCGCTGCAAAATAATGTATGCACAGGAAATGCTATCTCGATTCGTAAATGCTTAATCTTGAGGTCCATCACAATCTTTCGGCGCTGCCCGAGAGTGAGCAAAGACACTTAGGTGACTAGGTCAGGTAATCATGGCAGAGAGCACAACAACGCAGACAGAGATGCAAAGGAAGCTTGGCGCGCAATATCCGGCTTCTTTTCCTCGGACCAAGGCTTATCCGCTCAGATCGTGGTTAGTCGTCGAGTATTGAGCATACGCCAACGAAAAAAAACAAAAAAAAAAAAAAAGAAAATAGACTTTCCTTCTTTCATAAAATAAAAATAAAATAAAAAAAAAAAAAAGAAATTTCCACTTCTCGCGATTTTAGCTTTAGTGGAAATTATACGAACAAAATATGTCGGATTAAGAAACGTTCAGCGTATTCATTAGGCAAGCTGTAGCGGAGACAAAAGCGATCGTGCACTTGGGCATCCGCATGAGCTTGAATCCTTGAAGTATCCCTGAAAACAAAGCTGAAAAACAAGTAAGCCCAAGCTCTCGCAATAGCCGAGTTGAAGATTCAGGAACGATGACTTGAAACCCCCGTCGAAGAAATGAAATGTGTTATTCCCAAACCTCATGATAGCGCTCATGCATATGCAGTAACAGCTGCATCTTGCATCTACGGTTCGAGGAGCTGCCCTTATTGTTCGGAGCTGGCACGGTGACAGCACCACCACTTCATTATGACGAAGCCCTGCCGAAACGATTGAAGCCCTTTGCTAACGGCATTCTGTTGCTGAATAGTTTCAATACTATGTAATTCCTTTTGCCCCAGCTATCCCGCAAACTCGCAAACTGGAATAAGAATTGCACCTGAGACATTCATGATGCGTTTTTTTTTTTTTTTTTTCTTTTTTCATCCACTCTGCACTGGTTATGTGATATACAAACATTAGTTTTTAATGCTACTCTGCATTGTATAAAATATTGTGGAGCTTTTTTCTAACCACCAAAATGATGCGTTTTCAACACTAAGCAAGTATAAGCTTCCCTCTGCGTGCATGACAATCAATGCAGTCATATCGCTTCAGGTTCCCTCATCTCCCCTTTTTTCAACAAAAAAATAAACAGATTGACCCAGAAATAGATATAATGCAATTCATATCAGTGGACGTCAAAATATTTGTAACAGTGAAAGGGTAAACAAGCAAGTACACACTGACACAGGGGAACTGCAATGAAGATAACGATACTTTTCATAGTTGCACTCCTTTCTGCGGTTGTGGAGGGTTATGTAGACATCACCAAGAGGGCAGGGTCGCCCACACAAGACCCTTCAGGCGGATTTCCTACGGCATGTGCACCTACCAGTGTTGTAGCTACCGGTTTCAGCGCCAAGTTTTACTCCTACTCGCTGGGTGATTCCATCCACTTGAGCAGCGCCAGTTTTATGGAAGGCGGCTATCTGTCAGCTTCTCCAACGGGCTCAGTGGCTGCTGTCACGACTCCCAACTTCAATCTACGCGCGGGGTCAGGCAGTGGCGTCACCGGCAATATCTACGGTCGGACCTTTGTTATCACCAACTTTTTGCTTGAGCTCACAGGCTACTTCCTCGCCACCGAGTCCGGATTGCACACCTTCAACTTGGCAGCAGACGACACATGTATGTTGCGTTTTGGTGGTAATTCCGCCTTTGGATGCTGCAACACTCAACTCACCTCCCCTGGCGGCTACGCCATGTGGGCCTTTGTTGCTGCGACGACAAGGGTCTACACCAACACATACAACCTTGTTCAGGGGACCTACTACCCCATCAGAATGGTCTTCGTCAACAGGCAGGGTGACACCCTGTTAGCGTTCAATGTAGTGACACCGTCTGGCTTGGTGCTAACCAATTTCCAGAACAACGTTTTCCAGGTGGCGGACAGTCCAGCAGCGCCGTGTCCTGCCGTGACAACGACGACGATTCCGTGGACAGGATCCACCACCTCTGTGACAACACTCACGACGGGGAATATCCAAACCATTGAAGTATTCTCTCCCGACCCAACAGTAACACTGACGTCTTACTGGACATCCACTGGTAGCAGTGTCACGACATTGTACCCCAACCCAACAGGGACCGGCACTATTACTGTGGTTTTGGAACAGCCGTTCCCACAGACAACTGTGTCGCATGTGTGGAGTGGAACGACTCCCTCAACAACCACGCAATTCCCTACTCTGAACGGGGGCACTGCTACCGTGATAGTATTCAACCCAGGTGCCACTACAATCACTACGCCATGGACTGGAAGTGAGCTTAGCACAACCACACTTTTAGCGACATCTGATGGAACCACCACAGTTGAAGTGTTTAGCCCAGACCCTAGAGTCACCACGACTAGTTTCTGGACCAACACAGACACAAGTAGTCTCACTGTTTACCCCAGTGGTCCATCAGGTACCGTGTCTGTAGTTATCGAGCAGCCATTCCCACAGACCACTGTGACACACGTGTGGAGTGGAGACGTGCCTTCCACCACTACTGAGTTCCCATCGCTGAATGATGGTACTGCAACTGTCGTAGTGTTTGAGCCAGGTGCCACTACTGTTACATCACCATGGACCGGAAGTGACTTCGTTACTACTACTTTATCTGCAACCTCGGATGGAACCACCACAGTTGAAGTCTTAAGCCCAGACCCTAGAGTCACCACTACCAGTTTCTGGACCAACACAGACACAAGTAGTCTCACTGTTTATCCAAGCGGGCCATCAGGTACCGTGTCTGTAGTTATAGAGCAGCCATTCCCACAGACTACTGTGACTCACGTTTGGAGTGGGGATGTTCCTTCTACAACCACCGAGTTCCCATCACTGAATGATGGCACTGCAACTGTCGTGGTATACGAACCAGGTGCAACCACGGTCACTTCACCATGGACAGGTAGCGATTTTGTAACCACTACATTATCCGCAACCTCTGACGGAACAACCACTGTCGAAGTCTTGAGCCCTGACTCTAGAGTCACCACTACTAGTTTCTGGACAAACACCGATACTAGCAGTTTCACCGTTTACCCAAGTGGACCATTAGGAACTGTTTCTGTAGTCATTGAACAGCCATTTCCACAAACCACAGTTACTCACGTTTGGAGTGGGGATGTTCCTTCCACCACTACTGAGTTCCCATCGCTGAATGATGGTACTGCTACTGTCGTTGTATACGAGCCAGGAGGCACTACTGTAACTTCGCCATGGACTGGAAGTGATTTCGTAACTACCACTTTACCTGCTACTTCTGATGGAACTACCACAATTGAAGTCTTGAGTCCTGACTCTAGAGTGACAACAACCAGCTTCTGGACCAACACAGACACAAGCAGTTTCACTGTATATCCAAGTGGCCCCTCAGGTACCGTTTCTGTGGTTATTGAGCAACCATTCCCACGGACCACTGTCACTCACGTATGGAGTGGGGACGTACCATCTACTACTACTGAGTTCCCGTCACTGAATGATGGTACAGCAACTGTCGTCGTATTTGAGCCGGGTGCAACTACAATCACTGAGCCATGGACTGGAAGCGATTTCGTTACAACTACTTTACCTGCTACTTCAGACGGCACTACTACTATCGAAGTCTTGAGTCCTGATACCAGAGTGTTTACCACGTCCTTCTGGACTAACACTGACACCAGTAGCTTCACAATCTACCCAAGTGGACCATCAGGAACCGTTTCTATAGTTGTAGAGAAGCCATTCCCACAAACTACTGTCACACATGTTTGGAGTGGAGACGTACCCTCTACCACTACTGAGTTCCCTTCACTGAATGATGGTACTGCAACAGTCGTAGTATTTGAGCCAGGCGCCACCACCATCACTGAACCATGGACTGGAAGTGATTTCGTTACTACCACATTGTCCGCATCTTCTGACGGAACTACCACTGTCGAAGTCTTGAGTCCTGACTCCAGAGTGTTCACTACCTCTTACTGGACTAATACTGACACAAGTAGTTTTACTGTGTACCCAAGTGGACCATCAGGAACCATTTCAGTTGTTATTGAGAAGCCATTTCCACAGACTACCGTTACTCATGTCTGGAGTGGAGATTCTCCATCTACCACTACTCAGTTCCCATCACTGAATGATGGAACTGCTACAGTTGTCGTCTACGAACCTGGTGTTACAACTGTAACTTCAGCATGGACTGGAAGTGACTTCGAAACTACTACCTTGTCCGCTTCTTCAGATGGCACAACCACTATCGAAGTCTTGAGCCCTGACTCAAGAGTGACAACTACTAGTTTCTGGACCAAAACCGATACTAGCAGCTTCACTGTGTACCCTAGCGGACCATCAGGAACCATTTCTGTCGTTATTGAGCAGCCGTTCCCACGGACCACTGTGACTCATGTCTGGAGTGGAGACTCTCCATCAACTACCACAGAGTTCCCGTTACTGAATGATGGAACAGCTACTGTTGCTGTATATGAACCAGGCGTCACTACTGTAACTTCAACATGGACTGGCACTGGCATTGTTACAACTACTTTACCGGCCACATCAGATGGGACTACTACCGTTGAAGTGTTACTCCCAACGGATCTGTCATCAACGAGTCTGTCTTCATCGAGTCTGTCTTCATCGAGTCTGTCTTCATCGAGTCAGTCTTCATCGAGTAAGTCTTCATCCAGTCTGTCTTCATCGATTCAGTCTTCATCGAGTCTGTCTTCATCCAGTCTGTCTTCATCGAGTCAGTCTTCATCGAGTCAGTCTTCATCGAGTCAGTCTTCATCGAGTCTGTCGTCATCCAGTCAGTCTTCATCGAGTCTGTCGTCATCGAGACTGTCTTCATCGAGTCTTGCGCCATCGGATCTGTCTTCAATTTCAGATGTAAGTAGTTCTACTTCGAGTGTTCTGTTAGGCGATCCAAAGCCAACTACAATTACTAGCTATTGGACTGGTGTACAATCAACGTCGACTATCTTCGATTCACACGGAAGGATAGTGACAGTAGAACTCTTAGAACCAGTTGCTACAACTTTCACCTCAGAATGGACTGGATCGACGCCTTTGACAACGACAATCTCACTATTGAGCAGTGGAGGAAGGACAACTGTTGAAGTATTAACACCTATTTCCTACTCCACCATTACAAGTGGCTGGACTGGTGTTTCTACTGCAACTATTACGTTAACACCTGTATCCCCAGGTGGAGTAAGAACTGTTGAAGTGTTGACTCCAAGCGGTAGCTCATGGAGTGGATGGAACGGAACTATTCCAAGCTCATCTGGACCTACTGTTACCCTCTCTAGCATATCATCGTCATTTATCACTACTTCAGCTAGCTCCAGTGGTACAACTTCCAGTGGTTCAACTTCCAGTGGTTCAGCTACTAGTACTCCTACCTCCAATGCTCCAAGTTCGAGTAATCCCACTTCTGCTGATCCTACCTCTAGTGTTCCCACCTCCAACGACCCACAATCAAGCCAGACAGTCTCCACGACGTTCTCGAGTGGAGGCTCTTCATCGGCAGGTAGTACTTTGACCGTTACGGCCAGCAGCACTACCTCATCCACAGTGCCTTCTTCGCTAACAGGAGGAACTCAATCAAGCTTTACAGTCTCTGCTTCCACACAATCCACTACAACTTCCAACCAGGGTCCACAGGGTCCAACGCTGTCTAGTGATCCTTCACCTAGCAGCATATCTGGCAACACCCCAGCAAAACCACCAGCAGACCCATCAGCAACTACACCAGCAGACCCACCGGCTCCTACAACTAGCATTTTATCTACTCAGCCAACTGCCGTACCAACACCAAATCCAGTTCCATCATCGACCCAACCGGTTGCTGATCCTGCTGGAAGTCCAGACTCACCACCAGCCACAAACTTACCAAACAATTCAGCTACAGGTACCACTACCACCACATTTGATGCAACCATGAAATCAATGTCGACTTCATCTGCGTCTAACGGCATGCCAACAATACCAAACAACCCTGAAGCTACCACTCCTGGTGTTCTTCAAGGCTTTGCATCAAAGTCTGCGATTTCAATTTCAGTTGTGCTTTTCAACATGATAGCACTTTTATTATAAACTGGGCAATCACAAACAAAAATTTCATTTCTTTCACGTCGAATTTTATAGATCTATTTCACGCAAGCACACAAGTACTACTTGCTTATCTTAATCCATTATAATTTTATGCTAGTTTAATAATAGATACAATGCGCATAATAGACGCCTACGGTTACGCAACTACATTGTAGAAATTGATTCCTAGAGCTTTCACAAGAAGATTGTATGAAGCATTCTCCAATGGACCCTGAGGTTCGGCATCGCCTCTAGATTCCTGCTCTTACATGGAGAGGCTCCTTCTTCTCTCTGCTAACGTAGGGTTAGCTCCGGAGTGCGGCCAGGAAACATCAGCATTAGCATTGTTGCAGGACGGCCTTGGCGCTACAGAGTTGCAGCTTGAAATGTGATGCGGTTGCTGCGGCATCACTCGTACTTAGACTCAAGAAAGCTCCCACATTTGACGGCGTGCAGTGCATTAGAATAGGAAGCATACCACGGACTTTGGTGAAACGCGAAGTAAGCCTCCTTGTAAACACATCCAGGAATACGTCATGGCGAGAACAATAGAAACTCCACGACATCACTACTATCCTACGCCAAGGTGGCTCAATTAGTTCGTAGTTTGAGACAATTTTGAAAATTGGTTCGGGGAAGGCGGAGGCAAGGCATCAAGCACTGCAAGACGCTGAACAGACAGAAGAGGCTGCAGCATGAACCCACAGAACACTATTATTGGCATTGAAAAAAGAAAGTTACGTCTTCAGCCATCGGCGTTAAGACCTGATCATGTGACTGAGATCTTGCGTTTTAGATGCACTACCAATGTTTCAGTCTGGAGGCATACATTCTCAAAACACATACTGGAGTTGCAGCCATGGCATCCATGGTGACCGACTCTGGATCAGCCATGATGAGCGTTGGGATTCGGTGTCACAGCTCGGTTAAATCTTAAGCTGAATCAGGAGAGTTTTATGAGTGTTAGAATGGCTGGAATTCTGCCAAGCGCTCCATTCTCTTGCAATTGTATGTTCGGAACCTAGGTATCAAGTGCAAGGCGAAAGTCAATAATTTGCTTCCTGAATCATGAACTTCGCATCTTGGTGAGAATTAAGCTGTCACTGAGTACCTAGGTATGAACTGCAAGGTGAAAGTCCATATTTTGCTTCTCAGACCAATACTTTTCACATTTTGGAGAGTTCGCATCTTCATGAGAATTAACCTGTCACTGAGTACCTAGGTATGAACTGTAAGGTGAAAGTCCATATTTTGCTTCTCGCACCATGAACTTCGCATCTTCGTGAGAATGCAGCTGCTACTTAGCCTGCTACCGAGTTTCCACAGTACCACATTATTGGTCGCTAGAGGACACTAGTGGACTTGTTAAAGCATATGTCACTGTAGCGTATATTATGCGAGCCCAACTCACACGGTTGCAAAATAGGAGGAGAGGCTCCACCTAATACATATGCAGTGATTCTTAACCTCTCTCGGTGGATTTGGGATAGGTGGATAGCTTTTTATGAGTATAGGAGATGTCTTGTGTCAGCCCATTTCAAAAGTGGATCCAAAGTGGAAACTTCCGTCATAGTTACAAACGCAATTGAAACCACCCCATATCTGATAAGTGGTTGCTGCATCTCTTCGTCAAACTAATTCACCGTTTCGAATATTAGCATCCACCGAAGAAGCGTTTCCTTTTCAATCCATTTGAAACCTCCGAATTCATATAGCGAACGGATATAATGCAAGGTTCATAATGACTTAGCATCGTTCCACTGGAAGATGCAAAGGGTGTTGGGGTCATGCAACCACTGGCGCTTTGTTTAGCCGCTGGGGGCACACCGTGTGAAAGCTCGTATGCGCTAACTGTAGAAGATTGTATCTCTGGCGATTTTCTACGGGAGGAACCGTAGTTACAGAAGCAGGAAAATCGAGGACACGCTTATACCTGATTATCAGCAAGTTCGGACGGAACAACTACCGTTGCGGTATAATCTGATTCCTGAGTTTACGCCACATTCTGGACTAGTGCAGTGACAAGTTCTCACACGCTTCATACATCCTCTTCAGTATGCTACCATTTCTATTGTAACGGAAGAGCCGTAAGCAGTCTCGCAGACGGGCTTTACCCCAACCAGGAGGTTTAACCAATATTTTTCTATTCATACGGGCATTTGCGGTGACACTCCTGCAACCATCCAACCGAAACCACCTTGTCAGAAGGAACACTTGTTCAATCTTGATCAACGGCAACCAACGACTTTTGCGACAATTGTGGGCAGGGACAATTCGAGGCAGGGACAATTCGAGGCAGGGAACTGGTTCACAGTAGGATGGTTGCTGGAGCCACGGTCCCTATTCGTGGTGAAATTCAGAACCATCATCCCAATAAAGTGAAGGGTGCCGATTTGTCATTTTGAGGGATGCTTCTTCTCCAGTATAATTCCCTTTCATTCGTCACTACCAGCACCCTTCCTAGTGTCAATTCATTCAGTTTCGCTTCCTAGCTTTGCTTCTAGGATGGTAAAATCATGAAGCTCCAGGCCGAAGCAAAGCACTAAAAATCCGTTAAACACGCCTGTTTTCAGGATCTGGGCGTTTGGGATGGAATGCGCCGTGTTCAGAATAAGAAGAGATTGTATGCTTCGATAGCAAGGAAGAGATTGGCGAAAGCAAGTGCTTTGTCAAAAGCTTAAGAGTCCGCCGTGCAGTGCCCAGATGTTGAGCTTCTGGCGTGTCTCCCCTTGCTTGTGCTTCCTCGCCATCTACATGGTGACGCACACCGTCACCCAGCTACAATAATCCCCAGAGGAGATCCCCGCGTTTCTCAGTTTATAATCTTTTATTAGATAGATGAAGCGAATTAGTCAATTCTTTCCATTTTGATCTTTTGGTCTAGAATAGTGTGTTTACCTTAATGTTTTGATTTCAATCTTGACATCCTTAGTCTATGTGTACAGATTTAGTATTATACGATCTTCGTAGTGAAAATGTTTCAGAAAACTTAGATCAACATTTCTAAAGGATTTTCAATGATCTTCTTCAATGCCTTGATCCATTCACCACCAAGAGCACCGTCGACAACTCTGTGGTCGAAGGTACCGGTTATGGTGATGACGTCGTCAAAGACGAAACCTTGCTCGTTGACAGAAGATGGAACAGCCTTCTTTTCAGTGGTACCAATGGCAATGATAGCAGATTGTGGTGGGTTGATGATGGAGGTGAATGAGGTGACGGCTGGGTTCATACCTAAGTTGGAGATGGTGATGGTACCACCTTGGTATTCTTCTGGGTTTAACTTACCAATCTTGGCTCTCTTACCCAAGTCCTTGACCTCACGGGAGATGGAGGAAAGACCCTTGATGTGTGCATCCTTGACGATAGGAGTGATGAGACCGGTTGGGGTGGCAACAGCGACAGAAACGTCAACGTTGGAGTAAGTTCTAATGATACCTTGTTCACCTAACCAAGCAGAGTTGACCTCTGGGACTCTCAAAGAGGCCAAGGCGATGGCCTTGATCAAGAGATCGTTGACAGAGAGTCTGTATCTGTCTTCGGCAGAGGCGTTAAGAGATTGTCTGAGCTTCAAGAGCTTGGAGACGGAGATTTGAGACTGCACGATGTATGAAGGAGACTGTTGGGTGGATTGGAGGAGTCTGGTAGCAATGGTCTTTCTCATGGAGGTGATTGGGGTGTCGGTGTAAGAGGCGGCGACTGGGGCAGCACCTTGGGCAGCGGCTGGAGCAGCGGCAGCAGCTGGCTTGTAGTTTTCGACATCCTTGGCGACGATTCTACCGTTTGGACCGGAACCCTTGATGTTCTTCAAGGAGATACCCTTGTCGAGGGCGATGGTCTTGGCGTAAGGGGAGGCGAAGATTCTGCCGGTGGTTGGAGCAGAAGAGGAGGAGGAAGAGGAAGAACCAGAGTCAGAAGAGGATGGGGCTGGAGCTGGAGCATCGTCCTTCTTTTCAGCGGCTGGAGCTTCTTCAGACTTCTCAGCGGCTGGGGCTGGGGCAGAAGAGCCAGAGTCACCGGCATCGGCAGCAGTGAAGCTTTCAAAGGCGGCAACGTCGTCCTTTTCTTCGACGTAGACGGCAATTGGCTTACCGACTGGGACGTCCTTGGCACCTTCGTCCATCAAGATCTTGGCCAAGAACCCGTCTTCCTGGAACTCAAAGTCCATGGAGGCCTTATCGGTTTCGATCTCAGCAATTGGCTCACCGGCGGTTAACTCGTCACCAACCTTCTTGGACCAGGAGACGATACCACCCTGGGTCATGGTTGGAGACAAAGCAGGCATGTTGATGACGGTGTGTGGTGGGAACTTGGAGGCATAGGTTCTCAAGCTCATGATGGAAGCACCAGCAGCGAAGGTGGAAGGACGGACGAGGTGTCTGGAGGCCATCAAGGACCTGGAAACAGCTTGGAGAGACATGGTACGTGTGTGTAGGTAGAGGTGTCTGTCTGTGTTTAGGCTAAGGAAACAGTAGGGGATCTCTTCTTAATCAAACAAAAAAAAAAGAAAGCGAAAAATCGAAATTGCAATTGTTTGTTGGGTCCCAGTTTGACAGCCAAAGCGTTCGCGCAATAGTGAGATTCTAGAGAGGGCAGGAGGGAAGGGAAGCGAAGGGGAGAGCGTAGGCGGTAAGCGTGAAGAGGCATAGATTCTACGCAACTCTGTTCTCCGAAGCGGTCGTGCGCGCGCGCAACGGAAATTAATGTCCGATTTGTTCCGATCGCTGGGAGCGGAGAGGCAGCGCGAAGTATCGGAGATTTCGTGCGCAGAGGCAGACGGGATGGCTACAGCAGGCGCGAGCAGACGCGAGCAGAGGGCAGTAGGGGCAGCGGCAGCGGCAACAGAGGACATTTGGGGTGAGGCACAGTCACCGTGGGGGACCCGAGATGTCGTTGGAGAATCGACCCACACCTCTTTTTTTGCGTTGTTGACACCCATTGGGTGGGGTTTAAGGCTCGGTGGTTATCGCGACAGCTCCACCCCATCGGGCGGTTCTCCGGGCACTTTTTTCGGCGGCCCTAATTTTTCACCGTTGGAGCTGCTGCGCGGCTCAATCACCTGTTGGGATTTTGCACCCAATCCAATGGGAGCGGAGCTAGAGCCAGAAGCAGGCCACGAACATATTGATGAGGGTGTAAGGGGTGCTACGGTAGCTTGTAAGCGTGTAAGCTGGTTAGCTCCTCGAGATGACAAGGCTAAACCCACTTGGTGGCCACTGGCACTCAACAGGTAGTGATGCATCGACCGCAGGGAGCTGAGCTCGACGCAGTCGCCCTCGCCGGGTAGGCGTGTAGCGTGCCGCCGGCGGGCCCACGAGCACCCAAGATGCAGTTAGATGCGGCGGTGACGCTCCGCTGGCCACTCCGTGGGGGCCACTGGCGTGGTGCTCGGCTCGCTGCGCTCGACTGTGTGGAGAGGAGCCTGCCACGGCCATTGGGGTATAGCCGTTTGCGTGCGATGAGCCGGGACCATCACAGAGGGAAACACTCGCTACTCCCGTGGGACGAGTGTCAGCCCTGCTACTCTTTGCTTGGCCATTTTTGCTACAGTATTGCTACATTGCTGCAATCGTTGTGTATATATTACTTTCTGTATTCATCACTACGTATCATCTGGCCCGCTGCCTTCCTCTAACTCATCGCTTCTCAGTTGCTCTCCTCCCTCACAATGTAACCAGCTTTCCGTAGAAATCCTTCTTTAGCTTACCTTTATCGTCCGCATCCTCTTTGTTGCCCGCAAAGAACGAGTCTATCTCGATGTACCCGGCATCCTGCTTGGTGCAGTCGTCCTCGTACACCACGTCGCAGGCCCCGTTCTTGACCAAACTGTCCTTGGACGTCTGCCACAGGAACCTGATCAAGCCGAAGTTCCATCCAAACACCCTGTCGACGTTCCCGTTGAGCCACCGGCTCGTGTTGGGGTCCGAGGGGTATCCTGAACCGATCTTTTGGCCCCGCAAGCTGTCCAAGATGTTGAGGTAGAGCTTCAAGTTGAGATCACGTGTAACCTTGGCCACCACGGAAGCGGTACTTACGATGGGGTATATGCTATCGGCCTTCTTGGCCACCGTGACGCTGCACGTAGGGAACTCTCTCTGCAATTTCGCCTGGTACGTCACTGGCGGGCCCACGGTATCTACGTATATATACTTGAGGTTGACCCCCTTGGCCAACACCTCTTTGATGAGCTGGATGGTGGTGTCGTGTGCCTGTTCGTTCAAGTTGTAGGCACCTTTGCCCAGCGTGGACTGCAACATGCCGCTCAGAATGTCTCTGGCGGTCATCGTACGCGTGGCCCAGCCTACATTAGCGTTGAGTTCGTGCTCCTTGTCTTCGATCAACTCGAACAACTGCTGCCTCTTCTCTTCCTTCAACGTTTTCGAGTCAGCGAACCCAAACTTCTTCAACTCCTTCAGGTACGACTCGAGGCAGTACGAGATCCCGTACACCATGGGCCCCATCACCGGGCCTCTTCCTGCCTCATCCACACCTAAAAACACGGGTTCTTCGGGGTTTTCCCTCACAAGTGTGGGGATATCCGAGTGGAAAGTTGAGGACGCGAATTCAAGAGGGTTGGGCATCTCGCTCACCGATGGCGGGAACCACTCGTCTGTTTCAGTGGCGACAGCGGCCTCGCCAGCGGGGTTTGGTTTCTGCCTTTTGCTTGCACTCTCTACAGTCATTTTGCCAGTCTAGTCTTACCTGTTTAGTGTTAAAGAAGAGTACGAGGTGTTTGTGATTTGCTTGTAATCAAAACGTAAACAACGCGTATTTGAAAAAAAAAATGAAATTTGCAGCACTTTTTGTATGGCGGCCACAGTAGTGACTCTAGGGTTCACCAGCAGACACTGACTATCCCAGCTGATCTCTACAGTATCCTTTTCACGTAAATGTCTATTTGAAATAAATATAAGGGGGATGATATGCTATATACATGTAAACTACTGTGGTATTATTGTGAGTATTGCGGACCCTCTGCCTCTTCTCGTCCTCCCGCAGGGAGCCAAGCCCGACGCAGTCGCCCCCACCGGGTAGGTGCCAGCGGAGCGGCTGCCATGGTGTGCAGATGGACGACCAGGGACCCACTAGGGGATTACTGGTAGCGCTTGAGCTGGTTCTTTACGCTCTCGTACGCGACAAACGTCACACACGTAGCTGGGATCGCCCGCACCATATTGGCGCCCACGCCCTTGTAGAACCCTCTCCATTTGCCCTCTTTGGTCCATATGTCCAGGCACACCTTGGCGATGGGTCTGGCCTCGCCCTGGTAGTTCTGAAGTCTGGCCTTCACCGTCAGACTCGGGTACATTATGATCATGGCGAGCATTCTCGAGACACCGGAGATGTAGATGTACTGGCCCGTGGAGAGATTATTATGGGAAGAGGCGGCGGTTTCCGACGAGATGAGGTGTGCGCTCGCATCGAGCTTGGGCCGGGTGTGGTAGTTCTTCAAGAGGTCGTAGAATGTGAACTGAAGACTCCCCTGCAAGACCAGAAACAAGCTCGGGACGGTCCCCTTCCAGAACGCGAGCGGACCCTCCTTTACGAGAATCTGCCTGACCCCGTCGACAACGGATTTGTAAGCGTTGGCGTCGGCTCTGTTGGACCCCAAGATTCTCGTCTTCAAGACCCACACCGGGTTGGTGAGCAAGGTTGTGAGGACCCCGGCCAACGTGGACGAGGCAAAGTAGTTCAAGGTTGTCAGCTGGGTCTTGACTACGTTTGCCTTGAACTCGGCGTAGAGGGTGAAGTACACCGACCACGCAGAGATGTTCCCGATGAGGTTGGGGGCGATTCCACGGTAGTACTGGTGCAAGATGTAGAACAGCCTGGGTCGTATCTTGGCGCCAGCGGTAGTGCTGGCGGCCGCTTGTTCGGCCACGGCTGCCTTGTGGATCCCGCTGACCACATTCCGCAACTGCTGGAACGGGTACTGGGACTTTTCAGGCGAGAGCTGCAATCGTATCTTGATCAAGTCGAGCGGGTGGGTCACCACTGTGGTCGAGAACCCGGCACAGAGGCCGGATATGGTCTCGATCTGCCTGTCGCTGAGCATGTAACTGCGGGTGCTGTGACTCTGTGCCTTGGTTTTCTCTCGGGACGCAGGCGCAGGCTCTGATTTTGTATTTCGAAGGTGGCAGAGGAGCTTCAGTGGTGGGGATGAGAATCCGCACTACTAAATTGAATGGGCTGTATTGGTCGCACTGGCTCAATAGAGGAGGAGTTGAGGCTACACTACTACGCGCACACCCACGGAAAGAGCAGCGAGTGGGAGTTGAGGCATCTACACAGTTTCCTCTACCATTGGCTGCACAGAGGAGGTGGCACACTCAAAAAGGCAGGGGTGGGGGTTTCTACAAAACGGAATTCTTTCGTTTCAATAATATTTCCCATATATCATATTCGATATACATATATGTAGTACTTATATATTTACAAGCTGGCACAAGTTCGATGGAGGAAAGTAGCGGATCGACGTTTGGGTGTTTCTGAAACCCCCCATAACGCTTCGTTTTACCTGGCTAGCCCAGCCACCGATACTCGTGGTACGATTTTCATTGGTTTTTCTTCTTTTTTTTTTTGTTTCTGATCTATGTGGTACTCACCCGGTCGCCTAAGCAGATGGGAATGGACTCAACAAGTTGAATAAAGAAGGCTTGTTTGGGGTGGCAGACCATCCTAAGTACAAGACAAATGGAATGAAACCGTAGTGGGCAACGGTCTTGGAGTAGTCTAAAACCTTGACAATTCTTTCCTTGGATTCGTCGGATAAATTAAATTGTGTGTTAGCCATTTTGATGTGTGTTTGGTAGTGTTTGAGTGGGAGTAGGAGGAGCTGAGTGGGCACGCTTCTTCTTCCTTTGGTTGCCGTTAATGAACAAAAATTTTTTGCTGTTGCGATCGAAAGAGAGGTAGTGCAGGTAGTGGGTCGTTGTGGGGACTGCAGATAAGTAGTTGTCGAAGTATGGAGAGAGCGAGAGAGCGAGCAAGAAAGAATTGCTGCAATGATTCACACCAGGCACTGGGAGTGCTTCAAGCCATAGTTGTGGGAAGAAAGAAAAGGAAAAAAAAAAAGGAAGTGAATAGATGTATATTAAGAAGACAAAGTGCCCAGCCCTTTCCACTTTGGTCCGTCCACTTTGGTCCGTCCACTTGGCCCTAAACGTGCTCTACAACTGCCACTGGGTGTGTCTCGTGACCATTGCGGTTGCACTGCTAATCGGGCTGCTGCATGCAGGTCGGATATTTTTCAAAACCATTGATTCACACCAAAAAAGGACACTCTCAAAAAAACAGGCAGCCACCGCCGTTGCAACTCAAGAGTACCACGCCCCCAGCAAACACACAATTTCATAGACGTACATAGCACCAAACACACCAAAATGAGGGTCGTGTACAAAGAAGAACCCCGGACTATTGTGATAACATCCAAGACCCACTCGTTGGGATTCCGTGCTCTTCCTGCGCTCCCCAGCAGCGGCAGCGGAGGCAACGGCGACCAGCTGGTGGTTGCAGTGGAGCTACTTGCCACGTCTCAGGTGACCCGGGAAAACGGGTACAAGAACTTGCTCAAGCGGGAAGTCTTCGGGTGCTTGGGCCTCATTGAGGTCCGTGGCAAGCCGTACTTGGCGGTGATCACGGGGGCCATAGCGCAAGTCGCCAGGCCCATTACGGGCGAGAGTGTGGACAAGATATACGCTGTAGACTTCATATCGTTGGTGGACAACGAGTGGGACTTCGCCACCACCACGGAGGACCAGCAGGCTGCGGGCCAGGGCCAGGGCGGCGACGGTTTGGGTGGCGAGGAGGGCCCCGAGTTGATCCACCCATGCACCGAGTTGCGGAAGTTGCTCTCCAACGGATCCTTCTACTTCTCGAACGATTTCGACTTGACGTCGCTCATCCAGACCAGAGGCATCAAGCCCCGGCTGCAGAACAGGGGCAGCGACAGCGAGTCCGAGGCCGAGGCCGAGCGCAGCGGCACCGCCAGACGCAGCTCCACCCACGTCAAGGAGTACATGTGGAACTCGTTCATGATGCAGCAGCTCTTCAACTTCCGGTCGAACTTGGAGCCCTTCACGCAGAAGATCTTGGACGACTCGCACATCTTCACCACGGTGATCCGAGGGTTCGCCAAGACCGTCAAGATAAACGCCGCGGACTCCCTCACCATCATCTCGAAGCAATCGTGGAAGCGTGCGGGAACCCGTTTCAACGCCAGAGGCATAGACGACGACGGTAACGTGGCCAACTTTGTGGAAACGGAGTTGATCTACAACAATGCGTCCAAGGCCCAGATCTACAGTTTCACGCAGATCAGAGGGTCTGTCCCCTCGTTCTGGGAGCAGGACACCACGTTGATCAACCCCAAGATCACCCTCACCAGGTCCATCGAGGCGACCCAGCCAATCTTTGACAAGCATTTCACAAACTTGTGCAACAAGTACGGGGTGTGCCACAACCTCAACTTGCTCTCGAAGACCAAGCCCGCGGAGGTTGGGCTCAGCAGGCGCTACAAAGAGCTCTTCTACCAGTCCAACCACCGGGACGAAATGGAGTTCACCGAGTTTGATTTCCACCACGAAACGAAGCAGTCAGGCTTTGCAGGTGCCACAAAGATCTTGCCGCTCCTCCAGACCTCCCTCGAGCAGTTCGGCTGGTTCGTGTATGACGTGGAGCACGAGGAGACCGTCACGAGACAGGACGGTGTTTTCAGAACAAACTGCTTGGACTGCCTTGATAGAACCAACTTGGTCCAGCAGGTGATCAGTAGGCTGATTGTGGAGTTTATACTACAAAACAGCTTCACAGGAAGCCACAGAGACAGTCTTGTGGGCGAAGACGTCCTCGCCAAGCACAATCTGTTGTGGGCCGACAATGGGGACGCCATCTCGCAGATTTACACCGGAACAAACGCATTGAAGTCCTCCTTCTCAAGATCCGGGAAGATGAACTTTGCCGGAGCCTTGAGTGACGTGACCAAGTCCGTCAGCAGAATGTACCAAAACACATTCATCGACGGCAAGAAGCAAACATTGATGGACATTTTACTAGGCAACGACGCCAGCACCAGGCAGGTGAAGATCTACAACCCTATCAGCGAGTACGTCCAGGAAAAGTTGAACGAGAAGGCGCACATTTTCACCACCAGCAGCGACCTCAAGATCTTTGTCGGTACGTACAACTTGAACGCTGCCAGTCCCCTGCACGCGCTGGAGGACTTGACGAGCTGGTTGTTCCCGCCAGAACTCAACGACGACGGCTTACCGGACGTGTACGGTATTGGATTACAGGAACTTATCGAGTTGAACGCGGGAAGTATATTGGCCGCAGACTCGTCCAAGCCGCTCCTTTGGGCCAAGCATTTGGAGCAGCAGTTGAACTCTCAGGGCGGACTGCAGTACCTCCTTTTGCGTACGGAACTGATTGCCTCCATGACGCTCTTGTTCTTTGCCAGAAAGTCGCAGGTGCACAAAATCACCCAGGTCCACGGAACCTCGAAGAAGACGGGTTTGGGAGGCATTGCCGCCAACAAGGGTGCGTGTGCCGTCAGATTCGAGTTTGGTGTGACCTCCTTTGTCTTTATCACCTCGCACTTGGCTGCCGGAGTCGGCGCCATGACCGAGCGATTCAACGACTACCAAACTATCATGCAAGGGTTGACCTTTACAAGAAACTACACCATCAAGGACCACGACCACGTCATTTGGTTCGGAGACTTGAACTACCGTATCAATCTTGCCAACGACCAGTGTAGAAGACTCATTGAGCACGGCGCATTCGACGAATTGATAAGATTGGACCAGTTGAATGAGGAAATGACCGGGAAGGGTGCCTTCACTGGATTCAAAGAGGGGGTGGTGAAGTTCTACCCTACCTACAAGTTTGACAAGGGAACATCAAACTACGACACATCCGAAAAGCAGAGAGTCCCCTCGTGGACAGACAGAGTCTTGTACAAGAGCGACAAGACCAAGAGCTTGCAGTTGATCTCCTACAACTCGGTGATGGACATTTTTGCAAGTGACCACAAGCCTGTCTACGCTACCTTCAAGGGTAAGGTTGAGTTTGTCGACGGCGCCAAGAAGAAGGAGATTGCCAAGAACTTGTATAGGCAGTACAAGAAGGACCATGGAGACGAGGGAGAGGTTTCGTTGTTGGACTTTGGCGACTCACAGGGCAAGAATAGACCATCATCTCCGCCGCTTGCATCGGGCTCCTCGTCTTCGGGCTCCTCATCGAACTCATTCTCTCAGAGCACCCTCTCGCTGCTCAACTTGTTGGATGTCGAGCTTCCTCCAAAGTTACCCCAGAGACGCATTGAGCCTTCCTTGCCCAAGAGGATCCCACCGCCTCCTGCCAGCAGAAACGTTGCCTCGGCCAGTGTCCCCTCATTCTCGACTTTGAGTCCATCGTTATCGCCCTCCAGAGGCAGCAGCATCCTGCTGCCACCGCCTCCACCGCCCAGAAGGGCCGCCAGCACTGTTCCTGTAGGATTCTCGTCGACACCTTTAATTCCATCCAGGTCGTCTTCTGTGACCCCAACAAGCGGCGTCAGGCCAAAGCCTCAATCCGCCAGCGAAAACGGGAAGCAGAGCGTTGACACCAGCAGTGTGAAGGGCGGTAACCCGATCACCGTGGCCCCCACGCCAAAAAAGCCACTAGTACCCTCGAAACCCCTCTCCTTAGCGTCAACCAAAACACGCATCGAGAAGGAGCCGGAGCATGCAGAAGACAAGGACGAAAAGAAGACCAGCAGCGCCAGCTCTGGCCCATTGCCTCCACCGCCTAGGAAGGCACCCGCTGCTTCGCTTCCTCCCGGCATGGGCATGAACGACTGGAAACCTTTGGTGCCAAAATAAGCCAACCTTTTTTGTTTTCAGTCCACAAACACACACACACACAACCTCATTTTCACTTTCCCATGCATTCTTTCCTTTATATACAAGAAAAATTAACACTAGTTTATATTAATACTTAGACGAAATGAACTACATCGTATGCTTACGGGTCTGTAGGAGTTGCTGCAAAATTTGTAGGTGAGGTACTGCATGCAGTATCTTGAAAAATCAGCTGCATACAGGTTGAGTGGAGCACTTATGAAACTCAAACAACAGAGTAGGCACTTTCACTCGACACACACACACACACACACACACTCCACCATAGTACAGGAAGCAGGATGAGTTCAGGGTCCAAGAGAATAAAGAACGTCTCCATAAGTGTGCCCGTGTACTACGGGAACCACGCGGTCAAGTTGGCGCCCGAGAAGAGAACCGAAAAGACGCCTGTCGACCACACGCACGAGTGGACCGTGTTCTTCAAGCCTGCCATCGAGGGCTTCGACTTGACGCCGTTGATCAAGAAGGTGACGTTCAAATTGCACGAAACGTACGAGTCCCCCGTCAGAACAGTAGAGAGACCGCCCTTCCAGGTGACCGAGACCGGGTGGGGTGAGTTCGAGGTGATAATAAAGCTCCACTTCCACTCGGGCGCCGAGTTGAGCATCAACGAGAAGAACTTTCAGATCTTCCACGGGTTGAAGTTGCACCCGTTCAACCCGCAGCACCCGCCCAAGGCCAACGGCGAGGTCCACTCCGTGCTATACGACGAGTTGGTGTTTCTGGAGCCGACCGAAAAGGTGTTTGAGATATTGACGCTGAAGCCGCTGAATCTCTTGCCGTACAAGTTGTCGGACCCGCTGAAGCGAGACCAGGAGTACTTGCGCACAGACGAGCTTGACGAGTTGTCGCGGTTGGACGTCTACATAGAGCAGGTCAAGGCGGAGATCGAGAAGCAGAGGAACGACTACAAGGACTTGGAGCAGGAGAAGTTGGCGCTCTTGCAGTAGCCGCAGAGGGGCAGAGGGTGGAGACTCCCGATTTGTAAATTAACAAGATGTACATTTATATAACATACGAATACACTAGTCGAACGGTATTGTAGGCACCGGCAGGTGCCGGAATGGGGGCCATGTGGTGTAGGCCCTTTCAGTGTAGGCGTGAGCTCCATACAGTGCGATTGGTGCGTAGCGCTATGGATTTTTTTCTCAGTGCGAGAAATTCAAAAGGCAGCCAAAACGGCAGCCATTAAGGCGCCTTGGATCTCCACTCAGTGGTAGTTGGAGCAAGGATGCTAAGAAGCCGATATGTATGCCGCAGGGCGCTCTCCTTGCACAGAAGCAGCTGTCTCCAAGCAGGCGCCGTGGCTCCACGCCGGGCGTACTCGCAGTCAGAGCACGGCGACTCCACCGAGCAGCACTACAACGAGAGATACGACACCATCAGGGCCAACGAAAAGGCGTACTACCCCACGTACGGGTCCCTTCAAAAGGCAGAATACAGAACGCTAAGGGTCCCCGAGTTCATCGAAGCGTTCAAAGGCTTGGACGGCTCTGGCGTGCTGGCGGAAGACCTGCTGGCAGCAGCGCACACTTGTGTGGAGGGCAGAATCCACGCCATACGGAAGGTGTCGAGGGCGCTCTACTTCATAGACATCGTGCAAGACAACGTGAAGTTGCAGGTGGTGGCCAACTACAAGGCGATGGGCGTGAGCAAGGACGAGTTTGTGGCGTTGGTCGCCCACTTGAGCAAGAACGACCACATCAGCGTGTGGGGGTTCCCCACGCGAACCAAGGCCGGCGAGTTGTCCTTGCGGGCCAACACGAAGCTTCGGGTGGTGTCGCCCTTCTTGAGGCAGCCGGTCGAGAGGCTCGAGCACAGGGACAAGGTGAACGCCAACCGGGTGTTGAACTACTTGGTCAACCCGCAGACGAGATCCAACTTGTACATCAAGGCGATCATCATGAGCTCGATGCGGAGCTACTTCGCCAGAAACGGGTTCCTTGAGGTGCAGACCCCCATTCTCGCCGGCGCCGGCACGGGGGCGAACGCCGAGCCCTTCACCACGCAAACAAAGGCGCTCGACAAGCTCGAGTGCCAGATGAGAGTCGCGCCCGAGCTCTGGCTCAAGAAGCTCGTGATATCCGGGTTCGACAAGGTTTTCGAGATCGGGCAGAACTTCCGAAACGAGGGCATCGACGGCACGCACAACCCGGAGTTCTTGAGCTGCGAGTTCTACCGGTCCCACACGGACTTGGCCAAGTTGATGGCGATCACGGAGGACATTTTCCACGAGATCTTCACCAACTTGCACAAGCAGGGCCACGTTCTCATCCCGCAGTCGCTCCAGGACGTGTTTTTGCGGGGGGAGTTTGCTAAATACGAGTTTATCCCCACGTTGGAGGCGAAAACCGGGGCCCCGCTCCCGGCGGAGTTGACCTCCGCCAACCTTGTGAGCTACTTCCACGAGATTGGCGTGCCCGTGCCGCCACAGAACCGGTCGCCGCAGAATCTCTTGGATACGCTTTCTGGGTTGTACTTGGAGCCGCTCTCTGAAACAGCAGACGGCGCGGGGCTTCCTGTGTTCATATACAACCAGCCGGCGATCATGTCGCCCTTGGCCAAGTCCAAGGACATTGTGTACTCCGGCGACAGAACGTACGACGTCTCGTTGAGGTTCGAGTTGTTTATACAGGGGAAAGAGTATGTGAACTCGTACGAAGAGGAAAACTCGCCGTTCGAGCAGTTGAAGAAGTTCCAGGGCCAGGTGCAAGCCAAGGACGAGTTCAAGGACAACGAGCTGTTGATCCCGGACTGGGAGTACGTGAGCGCCATGGAGTACGGATTGCCTCCGACGGGGGGCTGGGGGTGCGGCATCGACAGGCTCGCCATGTTGTTCACGGGCAGCGAGAGAATCGAGCAGGTGTTGCCGTTTGGCAGCTTGAAGGACGTGATCAAGCAGTGAGCGAGTAACAAAAAAAATGTACATAGAGTGGCCGCAAAGGTCACATGATAGATAGCAGAATACACAAACTACTGAAAACCCTTGAAAAACACCCGTAAATGCTTCTATTATTGGCGGTTAGTGGTAGCCAGCAGCAGCTCTTTCAATTTTGACTGATAACGGTAATTTGGCTGCGAAAAATACCTACTGGGAAGCAGTGGGACCACTCGGGCCACCTCTTTTCACACTATTTCCAGCAAACTGAATATTTAACCCCGACAGGATCGCCGCCTGGACCTAGCAGACCCCCTAGGGACCAATCGTTCCGATTGGTCCCCATTCCAAATACTTCACTCTATCTCCTCCTCCTCCTCCTCCTCCCACCCACTAACCTCGTCTACCGTCTCCAAACAATACCTGCATATAATCTATCGATCGAAAATTTTGTTAGCCACACAAAAGACTGCCACTGATCTTGCCGTTTCTCCTCCGTCCCTCCAGTCCCTTCCCCCAGCAGCATAGATATAGACCCACAAAAAAATGGACTTTGAACAAAGGGAAGACGTGGACGGGGTCAGGGTGTCGTGGAACCAGATCCCCAAGTCTCTGTTGCAGCACCTCCGGAATGTGGTTCCATTGGGCATGTTGTACACACCGTTGAGCTCCCGAATCGAAATCACCGAGGCCGATCCGTCTCAATTGGCCACCTGTAGACAGTGCCAGGCGTTTATAAATCCGTACAGTCGCTCGGGCGAGGGCATGTGGTCGTGCACGTTCTGCGGCTTCACCAACAGATTGACCGATCCCAGCGGCACGCACCCTGGCTTGGCCAGCTCCACCATCGAGTACTCCACGGGCAGGCAGTCCAAGGTGCCCCCCGTGTACTTGTTTGTCGTGGACACCTGCTTCGAGGGCGAGGAGGACATAGAGGGCGCGTTCCAGGCGCTCCAGGACTCGCTCAACGACGCCATCAGGCAGCTCCCGTCGCTGTCGTTGGTCGGGTTGATCACGTACGGGCAAAACGTGCAGATCCACGAGATCTCCTCGGTGACGTCCGGAATCGCCCGCCAGTGGACTTTCAGCGGCAAGAAGAAGTACACCTTGGAGGACATCCAGAAGAGTTTGGGCATATTGGACCTGAACTTGCGGGCAGCACACGCGGCAGGCGGCTCCGGTGGGCAGGACGGCATCATCGGCGCCATCGGCGAGAAGTTCCTCATGCCCATCGAGAACATCGAGTACGAGCTTTCGCAGATCATCTCGAACCTCTCGAGAAACACGTTCCCGCACTCTGCATCCACCGAAAGACTCAACCGCTGCACGGGCTCCGCCATCAACGTGGCGTCGCTCTTGCTCAAGGCCATCGTGGGCTCCTCCAACACCATCGGCGGCCATGTCTACATGTTTGTGGGCGGCGTGTGCACGTACGGCCCCGGGCAGGTTGTGGGCCAGTCGCTCAAAGAGCCCATCAGATCGCATCACGACATAGAGAAGCAGAACCAGTCGCTTGTGGCGATCACGCAGAAGCCCTACTCGACGTACGCCTCGAGAAAGTTTTACAGCGAGGTGGCCGCCCGGTTGGTGTCGATGGGTGTGAGCTGCACGCTTTTGATCGGCAGCTACGACCAGGTTGGTCTTTTCGAGATGGAGTCCTTGTGCCATAAGACCGGAGGAGACCTCATCATGTGCGATCTGTTCGACACCACCATCTTCAAGCAGTCCTTGGTCAAGCTCCAGAATGAGCAGCAGTGTCTCAACGGGACCCTCGAGGTGAGGACGTCCAGCGACTTGGCGGTCCAGGGCTTGTTGGGAAACGCTTCAGGTATCCCTGCAGCCACAAAGGGGAACAAGTACGTGGAAGAGGGCATCTCCAAGATAGGACTTGGCGAGGGTGACACAAACTGCTGGAAGTGCTGCAACGCCGGGCCCCACTCGACGTACGCATTGTACTTTGAAAAGAAGGACTCCAAGGTTGTCGGCGTCAACAGCTTTGTGCAGTTCATATTCCACTACCAGCCGTCTCCTACAGGCGAGGAAGGTGAGGACTTGTCCTACAAGGTGAGAGTCACTACAATCCCACTTCCTGTCATCCAGGATAACGACTACCCCAACTTGGAGTACGGGTTCGACCAAGAGACAGCCTTGATCCTCATAGCGAGAGAGATTGTGTTCAAGCTACAGGCACAGGAAACGCAGGACAACCAGTCCAAGAGCGCCAATGCATCCTCGTCCGTGGCCACCAAGGTGGGCTTGGGCCAGGACATTCTCGCTCTCTTGGACAAGAGGTTGATCGACTTCTGCTCGAGATTCGCCGTCTACAACAAGAACTCGGTGGAGTCTTTCTCGCTCTCCACCACCTACTCGATGTTGCCACAGTTTATGTACCATTTACGAAGATCGCAGTTGGTCCGCGTGTTCAATAACTCCCCCGACGAGACCAGCTACGTTAGGCACTTGTTTTTCCACGAGGACCTTACCAACTCGTTGACCATGGTGCAGCCCACGTTGCTTTCGTACGATGTGGAAAACTACACGGGCGAGCCCATACCGGTGCTCTTGGACTCCATATCGTTGGGCCCCAGCAAGATCTTGCTCTTGGACACATTCTTCCACGTGCTCATATTCCACGGGTCCACGGTTGCGCAGTGGAGAAAGGCCAAGTACCACGAGATGGAGGGATACGAGTACTTCAAGGAGTTCTTAGAGGCGCCCAAGAAGGAAGCCATGGAAATCTTGATTGAGAGATTCCCGCTTCCAAGATTCATCGACTGTGACGAGGGAGGGTCCCAGGCGAGATTCCTCATGGCCAAGTTGAACCCATCCACGAGCTATGCCACCAACCCTAATGTATTATACAACGGGCACACTGACGTATTGACCGATGATACAAACTTACAACTGTTTATGGAGCACGTACAAAAATTGGTGGTTGCAAAGTAGACCACCAAAGTATCTAGATGATTAATAAAAGTTACCAGAATATCGTATGATTGCAAAATATAAAAAAAAAACACCCGCTGTGCGCTGGACGCAAGATCCGCCAATAGTTAAATACAAACTCTCCTCTCGTAGCTTATCTCTCGAGTTTCCCCGCAAATTAGCCGCGAGCCCACCGCGTGCGAAACGGCATGGCTGATTTGGCCCGCTTTTATTTTGGCCCGATTTATTTTTTTCTATTTTCAACGGATGCATTTTGATCAGATTGGGGTGATTTTGTGTACCTGGGCGAAAAACGCGTCAAATTAGAGTTGGAGAAATACGAGGCAGTGCATGCTGATGAAAAATATTCCTGCAGGTGTGCCTACTTGGGACGATAAGGCAAGAACCAGCGGGGGCGAGTTAGTTGGAGGGTGTCGCCAGAGGGGTCCTTGAATACTATTGGTTGGGCCAACGTGGGACAGTTGGGGCCCTGATTTACGCATGGGCAGCCAATTCGATGTATCCGCTTGACGGATGTGTGTGAGTGTTTAAACGAGTGGGGAAGTTTCGCGTAATAGCGAAAAGCTTAATCCACCGCATCGCCATATACGTGGGGAGTAGCGGAGAGCGATGTACCGAGATATCGCGAAGACAGGGCTACGAAGAGAATAGATAGAGCGAGCGCAGGGTAGACGAAAGGGGATTTTGATCCTTGGTGTAGTTGGCAACCCAGCGTGATGGTGTCCAGGGCTTGAAATGGAAGTGAAACTCTGAATTGTGGTGCTCTTGATCTGGTCAAGTAATCCAAAATGGTAACAATAGGGTAATCAAGGTTATCGAATTTCACCCCCCGTTTGCGATATCAACCTCCAACCCCTCCAGATAACCTAACCCGCTTGCGATGCATGGAGAAACAAAGAAGTGCGCTTATCTGCAATGACGCAGCCTTTCGTAATGACTAGCACAAAAAAGGTTGATTTGATGGCGACGAAAAGAGAAAAATAGCGCCCAACCCATAACTAAAAGTGCCAGTTTAGTTCCACGATTCCCAAGTGGTGTCAAGCATTCTTTTTTTTTTTAGTTAATGGGCACTGCGAGGCTGCAAATTGCGCGTGAGTGTGCGAAAAAATAGAACGAAACAGAAAAAGCTTATTTCAGTAGGGTAGGGTGAAATTGATGAATTACACCTCTCCCAGTAACAGGCATGTAGTGAGATTTTCGTATATTAGGAGAACCTTGATGTCGTATCTTGGGATTTAGCCACATTTGCCCGGTGTATTTTCCTATTTTCGTTGCAATTCAGTTTCCAGCCAGATCTGGGGAAATTTTTATCCGCCCTCATATGTAGCGCTCACGCCTCATATTTGCCAGATGTGGGATGGCCTCCATACTACGAGTAATTTAGCAACCCCCTGACGCATGTAGGGTAAAGCCTTAACTTTGCGAAGCAATACTCACACTGAATAACTAAACTATAGAGTTTTGATCTTTGTCACACCAAAATCGTGTATCTACGTTGGAAAAACGTGAATAACTCACGAAAGGGAGAAAAAGAAGAAACTTAATGGAAAGTGGGGAGAGTGATGACCAATTTAAGTTTGCAAACCCTAAGGAAACCAAAAAGAAAATTTAGACGAATATAGCTTAAATTAGTCCTGTAGAATAGGCAACGTATCCTATTGGGAGGTGGGCAACACCTCTAACCAAGAGGTGTGCACCACCTAGCAGGAGGGCACTTTCAGATAAAGTATGGACAGAGCCAAAATTCTTAGACGATGCAGTATAGACGATGTAGAAAGCAAAAAATAATAGTGAAAAATTAAAAAATAATGAAGAAAAAAAAAAAAAAACTTAGCGAGCAGCTACTATATACCCAGTGGGAGCCGGGTTGATTGGCGACTAAAAATAGGCTAAATGGAGCATAATAGTGGAAAATAGACAATCCAGGGCTGCTTGGGAAGTGCGTGGCGTTGGCTCGACGTGTGGCCTGGTGTGGGCCAGGCGTAGCCCTAGCTGGTCTCCCCAGTAGTATGAGGAGCTACCTAAAAAAAAAAAAAAAAAATTCCATAGGTGTGCTCAGGTACATTCCCACTGGGGGGCCATCTCGAAAGCGAATGACGACTGCAAACGCAGAGGTCCAGCGCTCAACACAGCAGGAACACGTCAAAGAAGCACTACAAAAAAGAGGGACAAATCAAGTGTTGAAAGAGGGAAAAATAAACCCTAAACCCGGTCGAATCCATCTAAGCAGCGCTATTGTCAAAGACGAGAACAATACTCACTTGCTGCTGTCGGTAGTACGTAATTTGCCCTGATGGGTCGCTAAAACAAAAAAATTTTGTAGAGGAACACACCACCTTCCCCTGGCCCCCTGCCCTCGAACAATGGCCTTCACTCTCTTCCTGTGCGCCCGATCTGACCGGACGTAGTGAACGGGCCACCAATTGACGCGCCAGGGGAATGGGGACCTTCGCCCTCCACACGGTAACATGGTGAGTTTCCATGCCCCCATTGTTCCGCTACCTATTCTTCGCGCGCTATACCCACCACACAACTCTCGTAGTAGCGGACTCGCTGTCGCTAAAAAAAAAAAAAAAAGATGCACAAAATCCACATAATTCTCATTTGGGTGCTGATCCTTATTTATTTTTTTACATTTTATTTTTATTTTTTAGTGGGCAGTAATTTTTTTTTTTTTATTTAAGGCTGCCTGTTCTTTGACGACTATTCTTCCCAGATCCTCGTAGTGTTCATACGATTTCGCCAATTCACTCCTCCTCCATCCGTGTAGGGCTCCTCAACATCCGCATCTCCCAGGGTGTACACGTCTGTTTTCCCTGCCAGCACGAGAATATCGGCAATTTTTGTCCTCACACACGAAAGTAAACACGAGCTCAAAAACACGAGAAGCCAAATCGAACACTTAAAGAACACGAACCACATACAAACTACGCCTACCTGAAAAAAATATTTCATTTTTTTGGAAAACACGGTAGCCAGCTCACACCACACGAAGGGTAATACACTTCAGCACATCGCATAGCACGCTGAACTCACGCCAGCGTCGGGACTCTTTTTCTATTTCTTCCCTCTCTCAGAAACACGTCCTCTACGCCTACGCTTTTTACCAGGGAACTCGCCGGATAAGACACACCCCTCCTCCACACACCGGCCACCCACCTCCTAATCCACAATAAAACAACTACCCATGAGAAAGATCTTCTCGTCCAGAAAGGACAAGGACAAGAGAAGAAGCTGGACGGGCACCACGCCCCTCGCGTCGTCCGATAACAAGCTCGATAATGTCAACAGCTTGCGCGAGGAAGAAGAGGACATGAACACGTCCATGGCCACCATCTCCACCCAGTACTCGCAATTGCAGTACCCACAGGGCCAGCAGCCTTCACTGCAGTACCCCCACTCCAGCCTGTCGTCGTCGTCCTCCTCGCCACCTATAGGACACGGCCATCCACACCCACATCCACACCCACACGGATTCCCTCCGCTGCATCCTGCACAGCAACAACAACAACAACAGCAGCAACAAGGCTACACCTATGGCAGAAACAACAGCTTGAACTTGACCAACGTGCCTTCGAACACACAGAGCTACAACCCCACACCCAGCGTGCCTCCTCCCATGACCCTCTCATCGTTAATCCGCCAGGACTACGACAACAAACAAATCAAGAACGCGTGGATCAACGTAATAATCAACTCCCACTCCAACGAAGTCAACGAGCAGTCATTGAGGCTCTTCAGAGCTGAATTGAAGGGCTCCCACTTATACCTTTACAAGTTGTTGCCGCAATTGAGCAACATACGGAGCTTCAAGTTGCCCCTGGCCAACCTGGACGACACCAGCTCCATCAGCAACAACGTCACCGGCGCGTCGTCAACGGCAAAGGACGCCTCGGACACCGGATCTCTCTATAGACTCGGCAACCACTCAAACACCACCCTTTTGGACAACGCAAGCCAAAACTTAATCGAGGAGAAGGATGAGAACGAAAGCATCCTCCAAAAGGAAGGATCCCCCGAAGACCACGACATTGACGAAGACGACCATCTTTTTAACATTCTGCATTGGAGCACTCTGGTCCACCCAGGCTTACTCTATGATTTTGAAAATCATGTAATACTCCCAAACTCTTCCACAGAAGGTTTGATCCATTTTTTCTTCTTTGGCACCGAAGCTGAAATATCCAGCATCAACCAATTAATTCAAATAATACCTATATTTCCTGAACTTCATAAAGTATTCAGGTTAATTAATTTATTTATTGACGGAGTGTTAAGTGGGAAGTTTGAAGCTGGTAAGGCTGTCGAAGCAGGCAAAGAAAGCGAAACTGCTCCAGAAGCTGAAGAAGTAACCGAACCAGAGCTGACTCAAGAGCAAACAGAAGAGGGCAAAAGCGAGACAGCTGGTGAAGACCTGAAGGCTGACACTAAGGACAAGAAGGAAGCAGCCGCTAAAAAGAGACCTCCACCACCAATTAATAAGAAAACTATATGTGAGCGTTTGATCTTGCTCTTGATGAACATTCATGACAACTTTGGTGGGTTCTTACTCAATAGAGAAATCGGGCCAAATATCTTGATGGTATTGGAAGGTTTGAAAGAGTTGAACGATCAATCAAAGGAAGAATTGAAGAAGAAGGCTCTCGAAAGTGGATCTACAAACCCAGATACAAGTCCTGTTTCGCTCAACGGGAAACGTGTTCCAACGTTTTCCACGCTCAAGACCTTGTTGCTCAACAAGCAGCAATCATTGATAAATTTGGTGTCAATTGATGGCATAACAGAGTTGAAACCATCGACTTTCCTCTCGTCCGCCAATTTACTCAATTCGATCAACTTGGTTGAATTGGCCAACACAATTTGCGCCATTGACCTCAAGTTCTTCCAAAGCTGGAATTCAAACGTGGACAAGTCTTTGCTCTTGTACAACTCTATGAAGTCTGACGTGTTTATAAGAAAGAACCCATTGATTTTCAATAATGACATCCATATTCACTACCTAGGAAGATTATTAACTAACCACTTGTTTCTTGAAACACACCCAACTTTATCTGCAAGCGCCATCTTAGAAAGAAAGGCTAGAATCATCGAAAAGTGGATTGATTTGGGTTGCTTGTTGGACAAACTTGGAAATATGCTGTCGTGGTTGGGAATTGCATCCATTATCTTGAGTCAACCTATTTTAAGGCTTACAAGAATTTGGTCTCTTGTCAGCAACGACTACATCAAATTGTTAAAGAACGATTGGTCTCCAGTTTTATTCGAGTTAGATAGAAGATACTTGACTAACGGAGTGAAAGGATCGTCTATTCCTGTATCAAATGTAACCGCAAATGGTGGAAACAATCTCGAAGATGACCTCAAGGATTCCTTCCACATCATGGCACCAAGGGGTTTGGGTAAAATCTACTACAAGGAGAATGTCATTCCGTACTTTGGTGATTTGATCATCACCAATTCTGCGATTCCACCAAACGTCAACGAATTGGATAATATCTGGAAGAAAATCAACTATTCCTTCAACCGTTGGAATGAGTACTTACATAACATTTCAAATTATAGTGAAATTATCCACTATAACAATGATGTATTGAGAAGGTATGACAGCATGGGCTTCATTTTCAGTAATGAAAGCTTGAACCAAGTCTTGTACTTAGGCGTTAATGATGACAACAAGTCACACCCACCACCTCAATTAGATGATGATAACCTTGGTGCAGACAATGGTAGCTCCTTCGCGGTAAATGAAGAGCTCAGAAGAAACTTGTTAAAACTTCTTGAACTCAACTGCAGACCAATCCACAATAATCTTGAGAAAATCATGGCTCTTTCCTTGGGCTTGGAACAAAACTTATCAGAGAAGTACGTTTATCAATGGCAACACCAGTTGCAACAACATCAACTTTTGAGTAAGAAATTCCTTAGTAACAACGAGAGTAACTTGAGTATCAACAGTACTGACTCGTTACCGCTGACAATCGCAACGAACACAACTACCACAAGTGCTGGCAACATTGTCGACAAGGAAATTGCCAAGATCGATAATCCGTTCCTGAAGATTCCTCTTTTCAACAATGACTACTTCAAGATTAAGCTTGTGAAATATGACGAATTAACTATCTCAGAAGCTGGCCCACTGGCACCATCTCCTCCAACTCATGATCCTTCTTCTAGAGGAACTATCAAGGTGGATGAAGACTTAATCTTCAGAGTTGACGATTTTATTAATGACATGGAGCCAATGACCACTAACTCTATTCATTTTGATGAAATCGATAACGTTGATATCGAGGATGACGTTCCAGGTTTGGGAATCGATGTTGATGATATTTTAAACAGTGATAAATTTAATAATTTATCCATCGAACTGCCAACTATTAGACAAAGCACTGGCAATGTTGCTACGCCATCGACTGGTGCAGCTGCCAATACTTCTTCTAACAAGGTCTCCCGTGGAGAATCTCTTTCCTCGGGAATGATAAGCACCGAATCCCAGAATTCCAGTTTGAAGTATCTTCCAAAGTACGCTTCTGTTGACAGACTTGTTGATTTACTTCTTATTGATTCCAAATATTTCAACGAAAACATCAAGATGGATCTTAACGAGTACAGATTTATCTTCTTACTCAACTATGATTCATTCATGTCTACAAAGGAGTTCTTAGACAAGTTAGCGCATAGGTTCATCAACTCAGGTAATGCTGTGATCAGCATTATGAAGAAGAACTTTTACAAGAAGACAGATAAACCTTTCCAAATCTCCGAGTTCATCAATTGGGAAATTGATGACACTGTGGACTTACTGGTATTAGGTGAGGTTGACTATGAATTATTGATCAAAATTCAAATCAACATTTTGAAGGTGTTGATTGTGATGTTGAATAATTTCTATGCAAACTTTGCTGTTGACTTGAATAACAGAAGTATTCTAGTTAAATTGTTGAAGCTCTACTCAAATGAGATTTTACAGTGGTACAACAGTAATAAGATAAACAACAACTTGGAATTATCTTTTGAGCTGTTGGTCAACTACTATAAGAGATTAAAGAAGTTGTTCATAAAGAAGAGTTACAGACCAATTGAATTAAGCAAGTTTGATGAATACTTAATCACTGAATTTAGATTCAACAATACCTTACATGAAGTTCCTATCAATAGAAACTTACCGGGTCACAAGAACTTGAATAAGATTGAAAAATTCTTACATAAATTTAACAAGTTACTTATGATCTTCTATAAGGGTATCAGGGTTGAGGATTGGATGAAGGTTTTTAAGGTATTGGAATACCAGTATGAGGTAAGTGGTTTGATGGAATTTGGATTACAAAAGAACTCCATCAACGATGATAATATCATTATTCTGAATATTTTCAACTTCATGGAAACCTTCAGTGACAGCAAGGAAAAGATGTTAATCTTGAAAAAGTTCCCATTGATTTTCCGTAAGTTATTCAAATTATACTACAAGTTCAAGGTGTACTTATTAATCCAGTTAGCTGATTTGAACATTACTGTTGATGAAAGATTGGATAGAATGAAGACACTTTTGATTATGGTCCACTTGAGTAAGTTGAAGATGAGAGACCACCAATTTGTATGGGAGGGTAAGAGTGCTAGCAGTACTATACCATCCTGTATTGAAACTGCAATCACCAATGTAATTTACTCACCAGAGAGTAGATCCTTCACAAACTTATGGATCAAGGCATCGAATGCCCTTACAAGACTGGAATCTCCTGACACTGCATCATTTGATGACCTCGACTCGCTCTTACCTACAAATATTTCATCAACCGATCTCATTATCAACCATGAACCACTCCTTCCATGCTTCGGTTGGATTATTGAGAATTTCATTGAAGTCAATAAGATTCCAAACTTCTACAAGACAACTGACGTCATTAACTTTAATAAGAAGTATCTTGTTTACAAGATTATCAAGGAATTTGGAATTGATGATTTCGACGACACTGCCGATATAAACTACCATGACACAAGAGAATTCGAGTTCTTATTGAAGTTGGATGACACTTCAGTTCGTAAGCAGAGTATTAGAGAATTCAATATGTTAGAGAAGGATAAGGCTAAGTTGTTCAAGGCCATGTTGAAGGAACAGCACAAAATTTTGGTCATTGATAACAAGAAGAAGGCATTGAGAGAGCAACAGCAAAACGCTTTAACTCTTTCAAGCACTGGCGTTAGTTTGGGACTGACTATTGTTGGAAGCCAACAATCTACACACCTGCAAGGTGGAATAGTTGGAAATGGAAGTGGATCTTCCAGTACTTCTGGTATTGGCGGAGCTCCTGCTACAGTACTCTCAGGCTCCCTCAATAAGAAGAACAGTAGTTCTTCCCTTCGTCGTCAAAGTCTCTCATACAAATCGAGTTCTACCTCAAGATTCAAGATATCGGGTCTCTTCAATAAATCCAGACCATTTTCTTTGAATGTATCGGGTTTATCATCTTCAACGCCTGAGAAACAATGCTATGTCAGGGACTTGCCTAGCCCCGAATCTCAAATTGATCCTAAGCAGAAGCCATACTTGATTATCCCAATGAAGAATAAGAAGGTTTTCCCGGTCTATCTTCTTCCGTTATGTTTCAAGATAGACAGTGAGAATTCTAGTGAAGATTACTTTTTCCAAACGACGAATGAGTTTGACTTGAACGAATGGTTGATTAAGTTGGGATACGCCAACAGACACTGGTTCTTCTCAAAGAACTTGAACATGAAAATCAACAATAACAACTTGACTTTCGGAATTCCATTGACTTTGATCTGCAATAGAGAAAAGAGGTACAGTCCATCTATTTTGTCAATCTTATTTGAGGAAATCGAAAATGAAGGTATCAAGGATGTTGGTATCTACAGAATTAGTACTTCATTGAGTGAATTGAACCAAGTCAAGCAAATCATCGACAAGACAGGTACAATCTCTTTCGTTGACAGAACATGGGATGTTCATACTTTAACTAGTGTTGTCAAATCGTACTTTAGAGAATTGCCTGATGCTTTGTTGACAGACAATGTTATTGAGCAATTCTTTGAAACTAAGCAATTAGTTGAAGAACAACAGCATCATCAACAACAACAACAACAACAAGATTCGGAGACTCAAGAGAACAATGAAGAAACTCAAGCTAATACTATAGACGAAGTTGAAAGCTACAAGCAAACCTTGAATGGCTTGCCAACATTCAACTACTTCACCTTGAAGGTTTTAATTGCGCACTTGCAAAAGCTTAGTAAATTCAGCGAACAGAACAGAATGAACTCCACTAACTTGGCGACTGTGATTGGTCCTGCCTTAACTGAAGCATCAAGTTTGGAACATTTAGTCAACAACTTTGGATTCATGAACAGTATCTTGGAGAAGTTGATTTCCAACTATAATTACATTTTCGATGAACCAGGAATTGAAGAATTACCCGAGAATGACGATACGAATGAAGCTGGCGACGTTCAAGATGAAGCTAATGGAGTTGGTTTGGGAATCAAAGAAGTCGATACTAGTTCCCAAATTGCCAACGACAGTGAAGAAGCTGGTGAAGGTGTTGTGAATGGAGAAGACGTTGAGGCTACCATTACTGAGCCCAATGGCGAAACACCAAAAATTGTGGAAACGGCAGAGCTTTTAGGACATCAAGAAGCAAACGATGAGCACCCGGGTAATGACAATGATACCACTATTCAGCCCAATGGCGATGAAATTGAAGTATTGGAAGATAAGAAAATTGCAGTAGAGAGCAATTAGGGATAATATCAAATGCAACCAAAAACAGAAAAGCAAAAGCAAAAAAAAAAAAGATAAATGAAAATGACAGACTTCTACGCAAAGGGTTGGAACACGTACTTATATATATATATATTCTTAAGGTATAATAATAACTAATATAAAGAAATTTAATGTGAACCAGGTCTATACATGTAGGAGTGTGTGTGCGTATGTGTCATTGGCTATTTTGTTTGTCGTTTGTATGTGTCTATTTACAGTAGATAGGATGGTGGTGGTGGATGAAAAAAAAACCAACTAGTGCTTTTTGATGAAGTTGTCTGGAGTGGAAGTGGCCTTTCTCTTGTGCATGGCCTCCACCTTGGCATTGGAAGTTTGCATTCTGTTTTCCACCTTCTGGTTTGTCTTTTGGTTGAAGTCAGCCCACCATTCACCGACGGAGGCAGGGCCCTTTGGAGCGTTGGGGTCTGGTTTTGCCATCTCTGGCATCTTCATGTATTTTCTAAACCAGGTCGAACGAAGAAGGGTTGTTTGGAAGAAGGAGAAGGTGGCATTGGCAGCAAAATACAAGACAACGGCAGCACTGAACTCTTTGGTGATGAAGATGGATAAGATTGGCAACCAAAGCATGAACTTCTTCATCAATGGGTTCAACTGAGTGGCACCAGTTTCACCACCGGAACGGACCATACCAACAACAACGGCAGCAGTCAAGATTTGCAAACCACAGTATGGATCAACTGCAGATAAATCTTTGAACCAGGACAAACCTTGCGTTGTGAAGCCTTCTACAGGGTAGTTTGCCATCTTTCTGAGACCTTGGAAGAAACCGTAGGCGATTGGTAATTGCAAGATTGGGAAGAATTGGTGGGACAACTTGATATCGTTGTCTTTCATGATCTTCTTTCTGGCAGCAGCAGCCTTGAATTGTTCCTGAGTGTTGGAGGCAGTTTGCAAATCCTTCAAGGCCTTGTCCAATTCGGGCTTGACATGACTCATTTTGGCAGCGTTGGCAGATGCCTTGACGTACAATGGAACCATCAAAGTTCTGATGGCCACTGTGGTTACAATGATGGTGGCCCACCATGGCAATCCGGTGTATACATGGGCGATTTCCAAGACTCTTTCAACGGTTGCAGTTGGACCCCAACCATCTGCGAGCCCGATGGAGTTGAGGTATCCAACTTGGTCCAGGGTTAAGTCAGAGACTGGCTGCACCAATTCGGAGACAGGTTGCTCGGCGTCAAAGTTGGTCAACGTAGTCTTGATGTCTGATGGAGTGGATGAAGTTGAATTGAAACGCTTCATTGGCATGATTATGGGGGACACAGCGTGCACTGGGAGGGGTCTGACTAACCCTATACGGGAAGTCTTGAGGACCCTGAGGTTGTTCAAGAATCTACCAGCGAGCATGATCTGGAATGGTAGGGCTGTGACAAGTGTTCAAGACGGTAGAGATCTCTAAGCGGCCAGATTTTTCAATTTTCATACTTCGTATAATTGTTGAAAAAAAAAAAATTCATAGGCGAAAGACACGAAATAGTTGTCGCAAAATCAAACGCTTGCGACAACCTGTTTGTCGCGAAAGTGCGACATCCGCATGGAGAAGAGAGATACACATCGTTCGATTTCGAGAGGCTCGCAAGCTACTGATGGGGAAGACGGCCGCCACTAGTCACCGAATTGTACTTCGATCTTCAAAGCCATTCCAGTATCCAGGGGACTATTGCCTTGAATTCCCACCGGTCCATGAAATTTTAGCTATCACCTAACAAAATGAACCGCCATATAATATCGCTATTGCGAGCGACTGCGCTCCAGGTACGACGCAGCTCCATCGTCATCTCGTCTCGTCGTTTGTGCACAGCGCACACCATACAGAGCAGCCGTGTGGGGTCCCCTCTAGCTACCAATGGCAATACCGTCAACCCCGGAGCCACGAGGAAGTTCAGCACGGCGTCACAGGCGCAGTCGTACTCTACGGAGTACATGAGCGTCTTGCGGAACCCATCGCAGGACAAGGTGGAAGTTTTCATATACAGGCTCCTTGAGTCCAACAATCTTTCAGCTGCGACAACGCTACTTCATACATTCTTCTCCGAGGAGTACCGGAGCGGGTACTTCGCGCTAGCAGACGGAGATGCGCGTGAGGACAGCCAGCCCATATTCAACCTCATCCTCTCGAATCAGCTCTGGTCACTCTACGCGTCCAAAGTGTGTGAATCAGCGCACTATCCTGGCGCCTCCCTCATATACCATTCTCTCATCGAGCCCTCCGAGCCGATCTCGGACCACCTCCAGTCGAATCTTCATCCGTTTCTCTTGTCAACGGAAATGCTCGAGTACCTCTCCATGATATTCGTCAGCAACGCCGATCTGTACAAGGTGAAAGGGCTACTCGCATACTTCAAGAGGTTTTATTCATTCATCGGCCACAGGGACACGTTCAAGGCCTTGATGTTGTCCCTCGTGGAGTCCTACAGTCGGGCTGGGGACTTGAAGCTGTCGCTCGACATGTTCGACAGAGCGTACTACATCTTCGCGAAGAACACAGGGTACGTCTCTCACAAGGCGTCGCGGACCAACGTGTTCACAAACTATAGGCTACGAAGGTTGGCCACGAGGCAGAACCTCTACGGCTACGACATTCACTCCAGCAAATCCAAGTTGATGCTAGACGTGGGGGAAGAGCTCATTGCTAACGAGAAGGTGCATGGAGACCTCAGACTATTCAGGCCTAGTCAGGAGCACAATATCTACACTTTGCCCGAGAGACCGTACTATTCCGTGATCGACGATGCAGTCTTGGTGTCGGACTTGCCCAATTTCTACGACTTGATCAACAAGAACGTGATGACTTTGATGGAGGACGAGAACGATGCCATGGGGTCCTCCGAAAAGTTGGCCACATTGATGAATTTCATAGACTCGTCCCGTCCGCTTCTCCAACTATTCATTTTCAAGAGTCTTTGTGACAGCGGGCACATACACCAAGCCTACCTGATCTTGATCGAGTTGAATAAAACGCACCCAAGAAGATCAAACGTTGAAATTGATAACTACTTGGTGTTTTACCAAGCCTGCCACCACCGCATCACCACTGGACTCGTTGAGGATGACCGGGAAAGGTTGTTGCTTCACCAAATGTGCGTGGGCCTCATGAACATGCAAGACATCAAGACCTTGAGATGGAAAGTTGGCAACAGATACCTTGAAGTTCTTCAGTGGTTTATTACTTCGATGATATCAGTGAGTCCCCGCTCACAATTCTCGAGTCTAGAGGCTATCCTCACACCTTTCCTCGATGAGGTGAAACCAAAATTGGACAGAGGGGTGATTTCCTTGGACAGAGCAATATACGACGAGTACGCCACTATAGTGCACCAGGGATACGATTTCGTTGTCCCTACCAAAGCATAAAACATGCGCCCTCTTCTACATGTACATATTAAAACACATTTGTATATAGATTTTGTATATTATTAGTTTCAGAAGAAAAAAAGACAATTCTGATCTTATTTAAATGCATGTATTATAGCGCTAGCTCACTTATTCCTGGGGTCATCCATCTCGTGTATCTTGACATCCTCACCGACCATATCTTCTAGCTCTTTGGTGATTGCTTGCGGGGTAATGAAAATCGATTGGGACTTTGGATATTTCCTCAATTCTGTCAACAAGAGTTTGATACTAATCGTACGGTTGACCGAATCCATAAAGACATCAAACTCGTCCAATCCTCTTATTTTCGAATTCATGGCCTTCCAAATTGCAAGTAAGAGGGCGATCTGCGTGAACGACTTTTCTCCACCGGACAATGACTCGACCGTTCTCTTGCCATTATTCTGCCCGTTGCTGTCAACATTGCTGGTTTGCACCAACATTGTTAATGTTTTCTCTGCGAATCCAAACTTCAACTCTCCCTTGAAACCTCTTAACGCTAAAGACCTTTCAAAGGAATTTGATGCCTCGCCAATCGACTTTATGATTGTTGTCTCGAGATACTTCAATCTCAGATCCAAGTCATCCTCTAGGGACTTTGAGATCCTCCCTAAGTTCAATTCGGTGCTTTCCAAATGCTCTTTCTTTGCTTTATTCGAAAGTAATTCCTCCTGTATTTCCTCATATGATCTACCGATGCTCTTCTCACTTTCTTGGACAGCTTCTTGTGCCCTCATATACTCCTCGGTGATGCTTTGAGCGGTATCTGTAGGCTCGATGGAAATATCTTCTCTTACGCATTTAGCAAGTGCCACATCTGTGTGTTCCTTGAGTTTGGAATATCCCTCTGAAAGCTTCTCTTTGAGTGAGCCAATTGCCCTCTCCTTTTCTTCTCTTTCCTTGCCCTGACGGGTCCTCTCGGTGACTTTAGCCTCGTATTCACTTTGCAAATCAGAAAGTTTTGTTTGATATTCTTTCATCTCTGCTTCGAGGCCATCTAGCGTCTTCTTTTCCCTTTGAAAGTTGAGCTTTTCTTTATTGAAAGTTTTGAGTTCTTCATCTTTGTCCTCCTTCAAGGAATCGTTAATTCTTCTTTGCTGCTTGATTTGCTTTTCACATTCGTCTAGCTTTTCTCTTAAGCTATCGACAGTTGCTAGGTCACCACTCTCCGTCAATTTATTCTCAATTTCGTATATCTTGTTGGAAACTTTTTTTATTTGCAAATCCAAATCTTCCCTTGATTTGGTCAAGTCTTGAAGTTCATTTTGGTGGCTCATTTTTAACCTACGCAATGCTCTGACGAGTTCGTTGTTTTTCACTGTTTCTGTGCTAATTTCCTCTTGTAGCTCCTTGAGATCTTCAGCGCTGCTCTCTCCACTTGAAAATTTATGTGGCTCTCTTAGTCTATAGTACACGGGATCGATTTTGAATGTGTTCGAGTCACCACTAGATTTGTGACCAGACTTGTGATCTAATAACAGATAGACATTCAACACATTTCCATTACTAAGAACTTGTCTAGCGATTTTCCGATCGTTGACCAATACATTTTTCTCTATACTGTTACTATCAATCATAGTGTAAAGGACATTGGAATCTTTGATCTCCAACACATCCATTATGACAGCTACTCCTTCCTGAGAGACTCTGGCTTTTCCTTGTTCGTAATTAAATTTTTCGTATTTTCTCGTGATTATGTTCTTGTTGATTCTGCTTCTCCTCATTATATCCTCAAGAATTCTTCTATCGTGATCATCATGTACCAAGAAAGAGTCTAGGGTTTTACCAAAAGATACATTAAGTAGATCTTTCCAGGCACTGTATCCCGATTTTACTTCAACAAAGGACCCTATAGGTCCGATCGGTTCATGGTGCCAATCTTCACCTATCTTCTTTATCTCACGAAGTACATAATTGATTTCTTTTCCACCCCATGGTGTGTACTTATCCTTTTGCAAATCCAATGAGTATTTCATTCTTTCTCTCAATGTGCTCAATTGCTCGTTAGATTGATCGAGCTTTCGTTTACCTTCTCGAACCTCGGCAGTCTCGTACCCTGAAGATCTCTCCTCTTCTAATTGGGCAGTGATTTCATCCCTTTTGGTTTTCAATTCTTCAGAGGTCTCCTTGAGCTGTTCTAGAGTCTCGGTCAATTTCTCTTTCGAGCCTCCATTCAACTCGTCTATTTTCTCTTGCTCTAATTTTATCTCTTTCTTCAATTTTTTGATATCGGACTTCATTTGTTCAATCTCATCGTTGCCATTGCTTATTTCGTTGTTGATGTCATCTATTCTGATTTTAGTTTCCTTTGTGATTTCTTTCAATGCTTCAACGCTGATTGCTTTCTCTTCAAACTTGTTGTGGCTTTCTGTAGCTAGGTCCAGCAAGCGAGCTTTTTCTGATTCAAATGTGTCAAAGAATTTCTCTTGCATCTCCTCTAGTTCTTCATCTATTAATATCACCACCTCTTCATTCTTGTTGATTTCTTGCTCGCACTTTGTTATACGTGTTTGGATCAATTGGACATTAAACCACAACATCTTGCCGTGGATCTCGTCCAATTGTCGTCTCAAATAATCAGATTTTTTGAATTTGCTGTACAAGCTCTTGGACTCTTCATACTTTTCTTGAGCAACTTTCAAATCTGTCTGCACGAGCTTAAGTTTGCTCTTAACTTCCACGATATTCTGTGAAATGGACTTGTAGTTTTCTAAGATATCGTTGATGAGTGCCCCTGCCATGAAATAGTCGTACTTGATGTGATCAGTGGTGGCAGTCAAAAACTCTCTCGCCTTGTCTTGCGAAAGAAATGCTAATGGGTTATCGACGGTGATGTTGAATCGGTAACATATGTCATCCAAGATGCTCTTCTTGTTGTATATGGTCTTACCTGTTTCTCCATTCTTGATGTAGTAGGTGTTATTGTTTCCTTGACGCTGGAATTTCCTTTCAACTATGATCTTTTTGCCTAGTAAGTCAGGCTGGTACGCTTCAGACCCCTCATTTTTCAAGATTATCGTTACCCTGGCGGTCGACTTGCCGTCTTTGATCAACAGTTTGATGGAGGAGCCTCTGCTGGTATCCGTTGCCTTAGCCCCTAAACCGACCGATATCCCAGTCAAAATTGCACTCTTACCACTCCCGTTCCGACCAATGATGAAATTTAACTGCGGGCCAAGCTCAAGTTCGAACGAATCGTGGCACATAAAGTTTTGCAAGGAGATCTTCTCGATGATACCTGCTTGGGCGGGGGCCATTGCTGACACGAGTCTCCCTCGCGTATTGGAAACAGAATGTGTTTCAGTACTAGACTCCTCGGATTCCGATTCGGCTTGCACGTCATCTTCATCGTCTTCATCTTCGTCATCTTCATCTTCATCATCTTCGTCCTCGTCCTCATCGTACTGTGTCATTCGTAACCTCTTGCTGTCTAGTCGCTGCGACACAAAATCATTTATGGAAGCGCCATTCTAGGAACTGTTAGTATTGCTGATCTGGAGAGAAAGAGAAGCTTAACGGGGCAGTCACGATCCAACAACAACAAGCAAAGAAAAACCTCGACCGTTATAGAAGGATCGCCTTCACCGCTACAGGCGAGTGTTGATCTCGGGGGACCCTCCCCTCAAATACATACCGTTGCGCTGTAGGCGTCGGATTCCATAGACGCAGCATGTCGCTTCGCGCCTGATGCTACCTCTGGCATCGTCAAACTATCATATATGGGTGTGGGCGAATGTGTGGTTGGAATCACCTGCCTGTGATCCAAATCACTGTGGGTTGCCTTCAGCTGCATTTACAAATACTACTACAAACATGGCCTGTATGTAAGCGCGTAGCTATATAAACAAACCGCGACCAAGAGTACGCATTGTAAATCTTCGTCACGTGATGATGTGAAGAGATGCGATTGAAGAAGATCAAGTTTGGTGGAGTGCATACATTTTTCAGCTGTCAACGAAACTATGCGAGAGCAGAAGAAGTAGTGGAAACGCAGAGATACGGGGAACTACTCCGTATCTAGAAGATGCGGAGACTTCAGAGCCTTTGTCTTCGCATCGTCCGACCGAATTGGTGCTCTGATACGGCTCTGCAAGTACGGTGCAGCAGTGCATCCATTGCTAACAACAGCAACTTGATTAGCACTTACACATTTTAACTCGTTATCACTCGGTTGGTGAGCATAACCTCTGCAATTGTCTCTCGCCAGGCTTAGAGCTGCTTTGTTCCCCTACAACTGAACGGTCGTCGCCTTGTAGTCACCACACCACTTGTTATGGCATCGTTATCTTTACCTCCTATAAATTTGGAGGGCATATTTTCCCAGTGGGTCCTTATCTGCCGCGGCTTCTCTCCGAACCTTTGGAGTTGCACAGTACAATTTGTTTATCTCCCCGTAGCAAAAAATAATTCTGAAAAAAAAAAAAAAAAAAAAAAAAAATCTGAAGTGCTAACTGAAAAAAGAAACTACTGATTCAAACTTTAGCATTGGCGCCCGTTATAAGTCATTATCTGGAAGTGCTTTTGACAGAGCTCATTTCAATGTTAAGTTGTGGACCACTGGACCACCCAAAACACTTTCGCATGGAATCGCGAGTACCTGGGTGGAGGCTTCTTCTCTACGCGGCAGGGACTCGAAAAAATAGGCCCGAGTCTATTTTGTAGTAATTTCGAACGGCACTGATTGATTACGTCGGTATTGGATCAAAAATAAGCGAAAAAGAAAATAAAAGAAAATAAAGCTTAATTTTCACTGTGAGAGTCGCACTGATGAGTTTACGGAGAGGTGGAGAGTGCTATCTGAGCCATTGGCTCCTCAGATACCTACACTTTGTTGCTCCTTCAGCGCCGTGATGGTAAGCTAACAGGTTCCTGATAAGCAGCTTAGAGTATCCGCTAGCGTTTAAGCCTGGTAAGCTCTATTGTGAGCGGTTTCTTTTTTCACGCTAAATTATTTACATATCGAAAAAATATCTTTGTCGAAGATGCATGAAAATTTTCACAGCGGACAATAGCACTCGGTAATGTGTCTTCGAGGGCTTAGGGCAGGGCAGGGTGAGAAGGAACCATACACTCTACTCTCCTCCTACCCCCTGCTTGTGTCGGCGGTTTGCTAGACCTGTAGCTGTAGCTAGAGTGTAGTTGACTGTTTGGCTGCGTCGTTGGGTCTCCCTGCGGCCCAATTGGCGGGCTCTTCCGCAGCCTCCAGCGTCAATCGACGTTTTTGGGGGCTCATTCTCGGTGGAAGCTGCAACCAAAAAATCTTCATGCAGCACCATACTCAACGAGCATACAAACCTCACCATTGATTGGCTCCTAGAGGTAAACATGGCATTATTATTTTCGGATTTTCTTTATGAACCTCATCTTATTCGCCTATTATTGTTTACGGCTGCCGTTTCTTATCTGTCTTTGATCCTAAAAAGTAGTTAGTTATCCCAATTGGGCATTTTTGATGCGTTTTTGTTGATTCGGTTGCATTACGTTGACACCGCACAGTCCTGTGGGCACTTCTTGAGATGAGATAAAGCATCACATGGTCGGCGACAAAGGTATAAATACGGTGGAAGATCTCTGTTCAGTGGAGCTGTTTGCTACTCGGTTCTTTTCCGTTTCCTCTTCAGATATATCAAACACACTTTAATCTCTCCTATAGGACCCTTTTTTTTCACTTTCTTCCCGTTTGCTTTTCTTTCCCATAAGAAATCATTTTCTATTTCAATAGCCCTTTTATTTTTTTGATTTGATATCTCCCTCCCCGTGTCGATATGAAGTTTTCACTCGTTGCTGCTACCTTAGCTGCCGCCGTTTCTGCCGTCCCATTGGACATCGCAAAGAGAGAATCCACCAACACCACCACCACAAGCACCACCTCGCCTAACCACCTCGCAGCTGCTTACGGTAAGCCATACGCTCTCTTCCAGCCAAAGGTGTTCGTTGTTTCCATGTTCGAGCCAGAAGCTGACGTCTGGTTGACCCAAATGGACTTTGAACACAACATCACCTTACCAGGTGTCTCTCCATTCTACCCAGACGTTCACTGTACCACCAACTACTCCATCTGTCAAATCACCACCGGTGAAGGTGAAATCAACGCTGCCGCCACCATCTCCTCCTTATCCTTGAACCCATTGTTCGACCTTACCGAAACCTACTTCTTGATTGCCGGTATCGCAGGTGGTGAACCAGAATTCGTCACCACCGGTTCCGTTGCCTTCTCCAAGTACGCCATCCAAGTTGCTAACGAATACGAAATCGACTCCAAGGAACTCACCGGTGAGGGCAAGGAAGCCAACTGGACCACTGGATACTGGGCCTACGGTACCGACAACCAACAAGACTACCCAGCCAACGTCTACGGTACCGAAGTGTTCGAATTGAACGACAACTTGAGACAAAGAGCCATCAAGTTGGCCAAGACCGCCAAGTTGAGCCCTGGTTCCAACGACACCATTGCCTTCAGAAAGTTGTACAACCAAACCAAGGCTTCCTCTCCACCAGCCATTGAAGGCTGTGACGTTGTCACCTCCGACACCTACTTCACCGGTAACATCATGGGCGACTACTTCGATGGTTTCGCCAAGTTGATGTCCAACGGTTCCGCCACCTACTGTTCCACTGCTCAAGAAGACAACGCTTCCTTGGAAGCCTTCGTCAGAGCCGCCAAGTTTGGCTTGGTTGACTACGAAAGAATCGTCGTTATGAGAACCATCTCTGACTTTGCCAGACCACCTCCATCCATGAGCGACGACGCTCTTAACTTCTTCCTCAACTCTACTCAAGACGGTTTCGGTGCTGCCATTGACAACATCTACAACGCTGGTCTTCCATACGTCACCGACATCATCTCCAACTGGGACAAGCTTTACAAGAACGGTACCTACAAGGCCGACAACTATGTTGGTGACATCTTCGGTACCTTAGGTGGCACCCCAGACTTCGGTAAGAGCTCCTTTGGTGTTGCTTAAGCAAACCACTCACACCCCCCGAAAAAAAAAATTTTGAAGAATTATAATACCACTTGTAAAATATTTTGAACTATGCATATAGATAGAGATATATATGGAATACTACAATGTTCTAGTTGCAACGACAATTGAAGAGTGTGGTACCCATTTGAGGTTTACGAATAGCAACCCTATCGGATGCGGTCTCCCCGTAGCAACAACAATAGCTCTTCGCCCACCCCCCACAGCTTTATCTATTTTTTCTGGTATTTTTCACTCATGTAGCTGTATGTACGGTGGCCCTTACCCTGGAAAGAATGATGTGCCTCTGAAAAAATATTAAACCGCTCTCCAATCAAAAATCATAAACGGTAGCGAGATCCGGGACATAAGGCGCAGGTTTCTTATCGCGGGATCAAATCTGGAAGATGCGACGCCCAATTGGGAAGGGTGGTGCATGATGGTTGCAGAGAACTTTTCACCATCACTCTAAAAGATGAAATGAGGGTTCGAGAGGGTGGAGATGGGGCACCAAGGATAACCCCTTGCACGTTTCGTGATGCCTTGCCAGTGTGTGCCTTATGGCGGGCACTAGATAGATAAAAAAAAAATTTAATAGATTAGAAAACTATTTAAAGCGGGTGGCCTACCCCTGTGGAGATGAGATGATATCAGTTAATTCTTATTTTGTTAGTTAATTAATTATCTCTATATATACATTTTTTTTTTGAGGTTTTCTTTGTTATCCGATGAGATTGTCCACCTTAGCCACCTTGGCAGCCTCTGCTGTGTCGGTCACCGCCTTGCCATTCGAGAACTTGGTCAAGAGAAACAACTTCACCGCTTCAGAGTTCAACACCAGCACCACCAACCTGTTCCAGCCCTCGTACTCCAAGCCCTACGCCATCTTCCAGCCAAAGGTGTTGATCACCTCCATGTTCGAGCCAGAAGCTGACGTTTGGTTGACCCAATTGGATTTCGTCCACAACATCACTTTGCCCGGTTTATCGCCCTTCTACCCAGACTTGCACTGTACCACCAACTACTCCATCTGTCAGGTGACCACCGGTGAAGGTGAAATCAATGCTGCCGCCACAATCACCGCTTTGACTTTGAACCCATTGTTTGACTTTTCAGAGACCTACGTCTTGATTGCCGGTATTGCCGGTGGTGAGCCTAACTACACCACCACCGGTTCCGTCACATTCTCCAAGTACGCCATCCAAGTCGCCTTGGAGTACCAAATCGACTCCAAGGAACTCACCCCAAGCGAGCAGAAGAACTGGACCACCGGTTACTTTGCCTTTGGAACCGACAACCAGCAAGACTACCCCGGAAACGTCTACGGTACTGAGGTTTTCGAGTTGAACGAAAACTTGTTGGACAGAGCCATCAAGTTGGCCAAGACTGCTACTTTGAGCAACGGTTCTAACGACACCGCCGCATTCAGAAAGTTATACAAGGAAAAGAAGGCTACCTCTTTGCCAGGCATCGAAAAGTGCGATGTCGTCACCTCAGACACTTATTTCACTGGTAACATTATGGGCGACTACTTTGACGGATTTGCCAAGTTGATGACCAACGGGTCCGGTACCTACTGCTCCACTGCCCAGGAAGACAACGCTTCCTTAGAGGCCTTTGTCAGAGCTGACAAGTTTGGCTTGGTTGACTACGAGAGAATTGTTGTCATGAGAACAATCTCCGACTTTGCCAGACCTCCTCCAACTTACAACGACACCTTGGACTTTTTCTCCAACAGTAAGCAAGACGGTTTCGAGCCAGCTATTGAAAACTTGTACAACGCTGGTCTTCCATACGTCACCGACATCATCTCCAACTGGGACAAGGTGTACAAGAAGGGATTCTACAAGGCCAAGAACTACGTTGGGGACATTTTCGGCACCTTGGGTGGCACCCCAGACTTTGGTAAGAGTTCCTTCGCTGTAGCATAAGCGCCGTTCATACCTGCCATAATACCCACCAAGAAAAAAAAACCCCCTCCAAAAATATACCCTAATGAAAAGTACATCTTTCTCCTGGCCCCAGAGGCTGGACAATGACTTTATATATACGTATGATTAATACATTCTAGAATACCCCCCAACCCCTAAACTGTAGTGAGTGTGCGAAAGGCCGTACATAATTACCACAAACTGCGGTGCATACCTAATGGTTGCAAAATGAGAAAAAATATTCGCAACCACGCAGTTGCGCCTAGACTTCCCCAAACCAGAGAGCTAAGCGCCATACCTATTTCATTTACACTACTACAGCATATTATCTCCCCTTAAGATGTATCCGTATATATTAATTATATAGTATGCGAAAGTAGCCAGTACTTTTTTTTTTTTATATATCAAACCATAACCCAGCTTTCTTCTTTCTTGTCCTTGTTGACGACAACTCTCCCGTTGATCCACACCTTCTTACAGTTTCTGTCGTCTCCGTTGAAAACCCACTTTCCTAACAACTCTTCAATCATCTTCTTTTGCTTCTTCTGGTCGCCAGTGGGAACTTGCCAGTCGAAGATGTCCAAGTAGGACTCAGCACAGCCCAAGTCGATCAACTGGGCGTCCCACTTCTTGCCGATTTCAAACGATCCAATGGTGTCAGCTAAGCCGACTGCCTTTGCACCACCCAAGGTGGCCATGTACATCACTTCAGGGATGGTCAACTTGACGTCTGCGTCCTTGCCCTTGGCTCCTCTGTGCTTCATTGCCAAGTGGTGCGAGACCAAGATGGAGTGCTTCATTATTTCCAAAATCAGCAGCTCGAACCCGGCACTCAAGTCGGTACCCAAGGCAACGTTGATGTCGTGCTTGAGGTACTTCTTAATTGGCGCTTCACCACTGGAGATGAAGGTGTTGGATGTTGGGCAGTGACTGATGGAGCACTTTCTGTCTCTGATGATGTTGCACTCCTTCTCGTTCAAGTGCACGGCGTGTGCCAAGATGGTTCTGTTGTTTAACAACAGGAAGTGGTCGTACACGGAGGCGTAGTTCTCGAATTGCGGGAACATCTCCTTGATCAACTCGAGCTCCTTCAAGTTCTCGGCAATGTGTGTCTGGATGGGCAAGTTGTTGGCCTTGGACATCACTCCGAGAGTCTCGAGCAATGGCTCGGAGCACAGCGGGGCGAATCTGGGGGTGATGATGGGGGTCAAGAGCTTCTCTCTGCTCTCCCTGGGGTACTTGTCCTGAATGTAGTTGATGATCTTTTGCAGCGTGTCGACCGAGTCGGTGAACAGCTCCGAGTATGCAGGGTAGGGTTCGTTGTGGTCCATGCACACCTTGCCCACGAACCCTCTCTGGCCGTGCTTGACCAACAAGTCCGTGAAGAGCTTGGTGGTGTGGAAGTCGATGGTGGTGAAGTAGGAGGCGCAGGTGGTACCGTTTTGCAACGTTCTGGTGATGACGCGGTCGTACACGTCTTCAGCCATCTTCAAGTTCTTTTGGTTGAACGAGTTCTCCATGGGGAAGGTGTACTGCTCGAGCCAGTCCAAGAGAGGCACACCCAAGCCGATCCCCACGTTCGGGTACTGCGAGGCATGGATGTGTGTGTCCACGAAGCCAGGGAAGAAGAACTGCAAGGGGTTCTTCAGGTGGTCTTGGAAGTTGAAGTTGGTGATTGGCTCCTTGGGGGAATGCTTAGCGAAGAAGAACTTGACGGGGTCGTAGTCCTGCGATCTGTGGTTGTATCTGATGAAATCGATTCTTCCTGAGGGGTCCACACCAACCAAGGTGTTGGTGTGTATCTCCAACTCGTCGATGGTTGGAGTGTGGATGAAGGTTCCGTAGAAAAGCGTGTACATTCTAGGGCGTGGTGTAGAGGGGGGCGTGTGATTTTGCGGTATTTCTTTTTTGCGATTAGTAGTGGTTGTGTCTGTGAATTCACAAGCGTATAGGAGTCTTGGTAAGCGATAGTGGCTCTAGTGTTGCTTGCAATTGGTTTCAATGCTTCGACACTTCTAACAAACTACAACCTGTCTCGAAATCTGGGACTTTTTGAGGTATATTTATAAAGTTGCTTGGGGTATTTTATTTTGTAGCGTGCTCCGCGTTTCAAATTAAGGTTGATACTTGTTGCTTAAGATAGCGTTTATCAGAAAAGTGTTGCTCCGCGGGCCACCGCGGAGTTGCCGGTGCTTTTATAGATCGGCGGGGTGCTTTTGTTTGTATGTGCTTCTTTTTTTTATGTCTAGAAAATTCTGCTGCGCGGGACCGGTAGGCCGGCAGCTCCCCCAGACTTTGTGGTTTCTGGTTTTTACTCAAAGTTTACATACTGGCCATAGTAGGGGAGGAGGGCCATTAACCTGGTGGCTACTAGTGCGCCTCCCCACTTCCTTATCTACAAATTTAAGGTAAACAAAAATATATGCAAGCGTACTAAATAGATAAACCAAGCTGCGCGCGGAGCGTCATGTGACTCGCTTCGCTTAGATAAGAAGCGATGTAGAGATCATGAACGCTTATACATTGGCGACAGCTTGGTGATGGTTGCAACTACAGTTGGCCTGGGGTTGTTTTTTGCAGTTCTTTTTGCCTGTTTTGTTGTAGGAGGAGGGAGGTGTTATTGTTTCTCGAGCTTTAAGGTTTGGGTACGCCCAGTGGTTGACGTCGACATCTCGAAGCAATTTAGCAAACCGGCGCGCCGGTTTGCCGGTAGTGTGGCTACCAGATCACCCAAACAGCAACTCAGATCCAAAAAATATCTCTAGTGCAGTTTGGCAGCACTAAGCACTAGAGGGGCAACTCGGAGGCAAGATCGCCGGTTGAGAGGGAGCGATGAGTCAAGCTGTAGGTGGACTGGAGACGAGAAGAGGATAGAAGGGGAGAGAAGAATGGGCTGGCGAGAATGGCGATGCCCTCGTAACGGCATTGCAACGGCTTTGGAACCGCTTTGCCGGCGGTTGTAGTGAGTGTTTGGCTGCGAGTTGGTGCAGAGTCACCGAGGCCGGAGTTTTCGATGCATATTGTAGTGGGGGGCAGGGTTTTCCTTATTGTTAAGTGGTGGAATCGGGCGCCGATGTAGCATAGAATTATTAGTGCAAAGTGACTCTGGATAATAGCAATCGCTTGTTAGTTTGTGGTGTCGTATATTTGTATTGGCTGTTCTGGTTGCAAATGCCTAACATCAAATAACCTGCACCAGACCGAAAGGACCAAATTGTATTGTGAATTTGTAAATTTTGGCGCTTTTTTCTCTGCACTCATTCTGTACCCTCTTTCACTTGCCACTTCTTTCAGCTCATCGGCCAGCAGCCGATAGTGTGTGGTGTTGAAGTCGGTGTTTCTCGCTCTTTGTTAGCGTAGCGGCTCCCACAGCACTCGCTGTGAGAGCCAACCATGTGCACACTGCGAAAGTGTGAGGAGAAATCGCAGCCGTCAAAAAAATTTCCCTATGCAGCAGTCGCTTCAGGCAGCGTACCAAATACAAGACTTAACCTTTCTGGTGGCACGAAAACGATGCCTGACTCCAAAGATTCGCTACACTTCTCCCGCTGCCTCTTCCACCTACCACTTCCTACTGTCCCCTTCTCCTCCCGCTTGCCTCCCACATTCGCAACTTAAGCTTTCGCTGCGCTCTACTCGAGACTCTCAGGCTCGCTAATTGTCAATACGATTTTCACGTCAAAAGTTTATTCTCGATATTTTTTAAGGGAGTGCCACACTTGGGCGAGTCCCCTCTGGCTCGACACAGACAGCTGCAAAATGATCTACAGTGGTGGTTTCTAACTTTCCCGTTTGTGTATTTGATGTGTATCTCTAGTAAGCAAACATATATATAAATTTAATCTCTAGCTTCTAGCTGTAGTATTATTTTCCTTTTATTCGTTTTTCTTTTTATTTTTTTTTTTCAAGTGTGTGGGTATTACAATAAAGCGATACCGGCGAAACCAACAAAGGCGGCACCGAAGGCAGCGTTGTTGGAACCAGCAGCACCGGAGGATGACTTGGTGCTGACATTTGGAGCGGAGGCGCTAGATGGAGCAACGGTCTGGGAGCTTGGGGCTGGAGCTGGGGCAGCGGAGGAGGCTGGGGCAGCAGAGGAAGCTTCGGTGGAAGCTTCGGTGGAAGCTGGAGCAGCAGAGCTGGAGGAAGGAGCAGCCGAGGAGGAGGCAGATTCGACAGCGGAGGAGGTGGAGGAAGCTTCAGCGGATGAAGAAGCTGGAGCGGATGAGGAGGATGATTCGGCTTCGGAGGAGGAAGATGAGGATGATTCATCAGCAGATGAGGATGCAGATGAGGAGGCGGCTTCGGAAGATGAAGATGAAGCGGCGGCGGAGGAAGATGAAGCGGAGGAGGACGACGAAGAAGCGGTGGATGATGATGCTGAAGATGAAGCGGAAGATGAAACGTTCTTGTTGCTGGTCTTACCTTTACAGGTGGATTCAAAGGCAGAGATAGCATCGTCGGAGGCACCGTCTGGACAAGCGGACTTGAGACAAGCTTCGACCTTGTCGAACTGGTCGGAGCAGATACAGTCGAAGTCTTGTAAACCGCTGCACTTGGAGTTCTTCTCGACGGAAGCGACACAGGCCAACAAACAGGCTGGAGGAGTGGCAACAACGACCGAGGCTAAGGCAGCCAAGACGGATAACTTAAGTACTGATGAAGATTGCATAGCGAATGTGTGTGATGTGTAGGGGTAGGGTAAATCTAAACAAATTCAAGAATAAGTCCAACTATAGAGAAGAAGAAACACTCAGGCAAAAAAAAAAAAATAACACTAAAAAAAAAAAAGCCCCCAGTGTGTGTGTGTGTTTGGGTGAGGGAAATCGAGACCTACCCAAATTAGCCTCAGCAGGGTGGTACGCACTGAGTGGTTACCGGCAGTTTTCAGTGAATCAAAAGCGAAAATTTTTTTTTCCGCTGTTTCGAATATTTCTAATAATAGCTTTGTGCAGGTGTCTTTGGCTAATTTTTTACTGCTTATAGAAAGAGCCCGGCCAGATTCAGCGAGGCGCATAGCCAGTGGTGTTATGTGCAACTCCCGAAAGCAGCGAATCAAAATAAATACACCGCTAACAATGCGCAGAGCGAAGAACACAAACAAGAATGGAGGCTACGAGTTGTGAGCGCAGCAGGGTGGTGCATACAGGAGGTTAGGATGGTTACAGGTGAGAGGTGAGCGGTGGTTGTTCACTCACATAGTGTTGCAGCAGTGGTAGGGACTGGTACTGGGTGGTACTGGGTGGTGCTGGGTGGTTGCTGAGCAGCTGTTGAGACTGCAGCTCGTGCTTGGTCTCCGCAGTGCTATTGCGGGTGATGACTTGACCTGATTGGGAATATTAGTGCTAGCTGCATTTTAGGGGAAGTGGGTCGGAATTCCTTGCTAGCGCTGATCTGCTGAATTTTCCGTCTATCGTTTCTTTTTACAGAACCCCGAGGGATGTTTGGTGTTTTGATGTTGCCGGAAGCAGATCGTGTATTTGGGTGCGGTTCTAGACCTTGGTGTGTTGTATGTAGGAATGGGTGCAATGTGCAGACTGGTTGCAACATGGCTGCAACTCGGCTCGACTCAACTCCTCTCGATTCAACTGAAACCAAAGGCAAATGAGACTCGTCCAAGCCATTGCCTAAGTACTTCCCAAAATCTAGCTTCAAAGCGGATTTTTCATCCAGCACTTTGACTTAAACTACTCTCACGAAAATAATGTATGCCTTGAAATTGCTCAGCTGCGAAATAGAATTGCATCTGAAACCACGAACTACTACTTATTGTTCACAAACTAATAAAAAAGAAATAGCTATTCTGCACCTGAATAATCTGAGGGTTACCATACTTCTTCATCGGAAGTCATGATGACTGTTCTACAACCTCTCTACACAGCTTAACTACGGGGTACCGTTTATCCCATTTTTCTTCTCTTGCTCTCTATGTATTCTAGCAAAACCCTTTTCCAGTACCTTCCTTTACAACTTAATATTTGTCTTCAACCCAGACCCTCTAAACATCAACTGTAACTCTTCAAATAACTGGCCCTTTAGCTTGACATTGAAGATAGCCTTGATTTCAATTGCCAACTGGTTGTTGATTGCTCGGCGTAAAATATCTGATCCGAGCTTACTATTGGTTGTAAATGGGATCCTCTGCAGAACAAAGACGCCTGGAGTTACATCCATGTGTTGTCTTCCAATGTACCCCAACTCGGATCCCTCGTAAGTAGCCACTGCTTCCACGATTTCTGCCAATATATGGCAATTTGTAACCGGGTTGTAGATGGAAATCTCGATTTCTGACTTTAGTATGTAGATTGTTGCATCTATCAAGAATGGTGACATGACATTGATTTCATCCTCGTGCTTAAAAGTGAAACTGGGCAATGAAATGTTATGGAAATCAATGCCTGAGAGGGCAGACGATAGATTCTCGTTTCCGTCAATGACAATCTCGCCATCTACAATATCCAAAGTCAACGAAGGCGTGGATCCATTGCTTGCGCCATCAGCGGCGCCAGAGATGAATCTACTCAACAACTCTTGCAACTCATTCTTATCTTCCGCGGAATGATAAATTGAGACCTTGATGTTGGTTATTCTCATTTTGTTGCTCAACCCGTCAATATCAGATACCAACACTGAAGCGATCAACTTTTCCCTGTACTTGATATTGTAGTTAATCAGGGAGACGAGCAAATCCTTCAAGGCGAATAAGACATCTACCGACAATTCTACTTGCAAAATGAGGTCAAGTCTCGTAGCTGTAGTCTTGGCCACTTGTATGTTGGATATGGAAAGGTCCAAGACGTGCTTCCATAAACCAGACAAAATGCCATCTAATCCCAGGGGGAAAGTGATGGGGACCTTATGCAAACTCAACTCTTTGAAGGTGGTGGGCTCAGGAAGTAATGGAACCATCTGCAACTCGACATCAAGCCGGTCGATGTCAGCAGATAAATCAATTGGTGTGCCTTGGTCACCATCCAAGATTCTTAAGATCAACTTATGAAGCGTTTCTTCGTCAACCACGCTCAATTCAAGGGCATTGATCGATACGTTGGCGGAAAGGGTATGCTTTTCAGACTCTTTGTCTTGGTGCAAGTCTATCTCGTGAGGCTTCTTGGATAATCCCTTCACGAAAGTTGCATCGTTGTATTTCAAGTCAAAGTCAGATGCGAATGAGGGCACGTTGATGTCAATGCTATTCAATAATGGAGGTAAATCCACCTGAATGGAGAAATCAGTTCCAACCACGAAATCGATATCATCAGACAGAAGCGACGCATCGAAGGACTGTACTGAAAAGTTGTGGAACAGAATTGGGTGCAAAAGTGACCCGGGCGACGGTAAATGCTTTAGTTTCAAGGGTAAGTGCATGTCAGCCAAAATATTGATGATCCAGCTAGGTAGCGCTTGAAGCGGGTTCAAGAGCTTGTTGTTCGCGTTGAGATAGACCTCTACAACCTCGCCTGCCAAGTAGTGCTGTACGAGCCTATAGATCAGCGCAGGCGCATCTCCGGCAGCAAGGTTGGAGATGGTGCCCGTGACGGTGATGTTTATTTGCTCCTGGGGTCTAATTTCGATGATCCCCGTCCTAAAGTCGCTCAACTCGATAAATTGCTGGTGGTCTTCGTCCCCGTTGCTCAAGGATAGGACCCAGTCCAAGGGGTCTAAGGTAAAGGTAAAGGGGAGTTTGTTTTCCACAGACACAAGGGAGGTGTACGATAAGGAATCGCCCACTCTGGCCACATCCACCAACTCAATCTCGTATTCCGGATCGATATCCTTATCCATGTCCACGTGGGTATAAAAATTGAAAGGATAGTTGTTTAGATTGAAGATGGGCGTTCTGAAATCAGCGTGGAATTTAGCATTGAGCCCAAACTTGGACACTTTGTTCAAAAAGTACTTGGAGTACTTCAAGAAGTTTGTCGAGTTCAACTTGGAGCTTGTGATCAAGTCGATTGGCGTTGTGTGGTGGTTTTTCACGTCCACAGCCAAGTCCGGGGACATGACTTCCACAAACTCGAAGTAGTCTGTATCCTTCGTAGCACCGTCGGTATCGTTGTCGTCATCGGGCTTGATGAAGATCTTTATTGGCCCCACTGGAGATATCGTTATGGTGCCGATCAACCAGGAAGATGCGAATTTCAAAAAGTACTGCTGGACAGGATTGTACTTGATCTTGTCGTAGTCGACATCGATGGACCCGACGATGTGGCAGTCAATGCCCTGGTCGCTGAACCCAATGAGCGAGATGGAGTCGATATTGGTCTGCACGGCATTCTCTACAGAGGTATCCAAGTCAGATAGCAAGATGTACGAAGAGAAGCAGATGACTATCAACACTATCAATGTGAACCCAATTATTCGGAGTCGGTAGTAAAGTATGGAGGGGGTGGCCGAGAGCGACGACGCGGTCACGACGTTGTCTGCATCGCCGCCGTCGTCAGCGTCGTCAGTGGCGCCAGATCCTGCTGGCGCATCACTGCTGTTGATCAAGCGGGTGCTTTCAGTAGGCGTTTCCTCATCAATTGTGTCGGTCTCGGCGGGTGTTTCTACAGGAGCACCTCCATTAGGTGCAGCAGTTTCAGCAGCATCAGGCGCAGGCGCACCACCGTTTGGTGCACTGGAGGTTCCGTTGGGCGTTTCGGCTGCTTTGGGGCCGGCCATATCGTTTGCGAACCCGATTAGCGTCGGATTCGTGATGATAATCCGGGGCGTTTTACTGATTTCTTCAGGCATAGCGAGTACTCTGCGGAGACCTGAGATTCGTGGGGTAACTCCTGCTTATGCGGGTGATCTGAGCTCCGACACACGAAAGGAGACAATAGTGGGCGGCTGAATGCTCTGGAAACGCAGCAAGTGGGAAGTCAACTGGTGTAGCTGGGGGAATCTCGAGCTTTTGCGGTACAAAAAGGGCAGCACCAGCTATTTTTGGGGGCCTACTTGTAGGGTTGCGATGAGATAAGAGGAAAGTGGGATGGTAGGAACTACAGTGCGCGCATAGGCAATTTAATTTTTTTGGGTTGGGCTGTGAAAACGGTTGCACCAAATTGGGCCGCCACGAGGAAGAGCACAGAGAACAGGGAGGTCGGTTTGGTGAGATTGAGCAGAAAAACACTGGCATTGGCGTCAATTGCATCCCCGGCTGCCATTTGGCCCATATTCTGATATAGAACTTACAAGGCATGGGAACTTACTGTATTCCTTGACCTATCCGCTAGCACAAGGCTATAGAGCGGGCCCGCTTTGGTCCGGTATACAGGCTCGGAGTAGAGAATGTATGTGCAGTCCCTATATCTGAAGGGAAGTTACCACTTATTGGTGTATACTTCCTGCTTCAAAAGGCTAATTGTATGCAAAGGATAATATGTGTTCTATATCTTAGTTAGTTAGGACAACCTCCGTATACGGTTAAACTATATAGAGACTTGCAATCTGCGTAAAAGGTGACTTTATAGTCTCTTTCTGTATTTTCTTACGGAGTTTCTGAGTCTCAGGAAGCACACAAAGAAGCATAGATGCATAGCTGCATTACTTCAAGGTCACAATTGACTTGTTACGGCGACACTATGGAACCTTCTGTGTGCTGTCCTCTGGAATGTACTAAGGTTACAATTTGCAGCCATGGTTAGAGTGGTGCATCCATTGCGGAGTAGCTGATGTCTCATTCCTGTACATAGCGATAGCACTACTAAGTCCCAAACTACACAACAATACGGCCCTCATCCTCCTTTACCCTGGCTTGATAGCTTTTGAACCATAAACTGGGGGATGGTAGATACATAAGAACTTTCACTGATGGTTCAACTGATATAGTTGAGTTTAAAGACTTGCGAATGCCAGCATATATCGATGAGCTCGATAAATATGCTGTCCTTGAGGAACTATTATCGAAAGAGATGAGCCCCATTGCCAAGTTATCTATGGGGCAGATTCAAGAAGGTAGGTCTAAGATCAAAAGCGCTAGCGAAAAAATATTCTTTATGTAGTTAGTGTAGTTTCAGTGTTACATAAGCATTGTATTGGGTATCTAGCAATTGGTTTCTTCAGTGCAACAGAGAGGCGGTGGTCGATAAAATTGCAGTAGGCTCAAGCATGGGGAGGTGGAGATCTGCGTATGTGTGTGTGTACAGCTAAATAGATAGCCATAAATAGGCATCAATTTGTAGGAACCCCAACACAGCGAAATTACGTAAACGCTTTTTCCTGCATCGATGCTCACGTGCAGGGCAGGTCCCGGACTCGCTTTTTTCTTACTGCCGTACTTTTCCTTCCACAGTATGGGATGAATTTCACCGTACCCTTTATTCCGGCCACTAAGGCACTACCGCTTCCCCGCCACCCCCATATATAGCATAACCCAACGCGTAAACCCACCACACACCCAGCAGCATGTCTCGACGCTCCAGATCACGGCCAATTCCAAAACCCCCCGCGCAGGACTTCCCTGAGGACGATGAGATTGGCGACAATGAAGCTGACGACTTGGACGAAGAGCAGGAAATCACCCGGTGTATCTGCGGCAACGACGAGCTTGTGCAGCTGCAGATCAACAGCGCGCTCCAGTCCTTCTTGGTTTCGGAGTACCAAATCAAAGTCGACCAGGGGCTTTTCATCCAGTGCGACAAGTGCTCTGTGTGGCAACACGGCTACTGTGTGGGGTTGTTTATCAACGACGACGTCCCGGACAAGTACTGGTGCGAACAGTGCAGGCCCGAGAACCACTACCACGTGCCTGGAGAGGACAGAACGTTGTACCGCCCCGTCAACGAGAAGAGGAAGTTGTTGATGAACTGGACGAACGAGAAGAAGTCAGGCGCAGGCTCTGCTGGGGCGGCCTCAGGAGGAGGAGCAGCGGCAGCGGCAGGCGGGAGACACGCCAAGAGGCAATCGAGCCCGCCAAACAACAACAACTCGGCCACCGGCTCTGCCAAGGATGTGGGCGGCGGCGGCGACGACGACGACCACCACAGCTCGCACGAGCATGGCAGGAAAAGGAGGCACTACGACTCGGAGTCGTACGACGAGCAGTTGGAGAAGGCGTTGCGCGAGAGCGCCAAGGAGAGCGGCGTCCCGCTCAGCGACATCGACTCCAGAACCACACGGAAGCGCGCAGCAGGCGCAGTGAAGGACGAGCACGACAACAGCGCCCACTCCAAGGCGTCCAGCCCGACCAAGAGGAAAAGGCAGAGCGACAGCGAGAGCGAAACCAGGCAACGGCATCACCCACTGCGCCATCACCCGCAAACCACAGACGACGGAGAGGACAACGAGGACGCCAGGAACGACGACAAAAAGAGGAGAGACACAGACGACAAGAAGGGCATCAAGATAAACGTCGAGCGCGCCACGGAGGAGCCTGAGGGCAACGAGGGCGACGACGATGGCGAGGCAGAAGAAGAGGAAGACGAAGAAGAGGAAGAGGACGAAACAAACAACGAGGAAGACACTGCACCCTCCAAGCCCTCCACTGCATCTTCAGCAACTAGTACTGGTACTGCTGCTTCTTCATCGTCCAAGGCGTTTGCCTCGGGCTCAACGTCTGCTGCTGCCACGAAAAAGAAAGCAGGCAGGGGCAAATCCAGCAAGGGCGCAAGCTCGAACTCCTCGGCCAAAACGTCAACGCCTGCCTTGAGCAAAGAGGAGCTCACGAACCAGCCCTCGAAGCCGAGGTTTGTCAACGCAAAGTCCTCCATCTACGAACTCCGCAAGCGTACCGGTGCCATCTTAGAGTGGTTGGGAAGGTCCCAGCTCGAGCTCGAGGAGGAAAAGTCGTCGAAAGTGGAGTTGTTCTTGTACCACGAGGGCGGAGCCAACAAGGAGCAAAAGGACATCACCAGCAGATACGATAACAATTTGAAGCTCATGGAGCAGCTCACAGAGAAGATATTGAACTGGGAGCAAAAGTTCGGCAAGTATGCTCCGTAGAGAGGGCGTAATAATATCACTTAGGTTCTTTGCTTATATATCTTGCTCTGCTGGTTTCAGAGAATTGAAGAACTTGAAATCTTGACTGGGTCCCCCGTGTATTATCCTGATATATACCTTCTATCCAAAAAACTTGTGTATACTTATATATATATATGTATAAAATACAATTAATCTGACTCGCAACACTAGAGAATGTCCCGTAACTGTGCAGCTCTGGACTGTCCCGGCAATTCCTGAGAAGCATTCGTCTCGCTGGAGTTCACCATGTCACACAACTTCTCCAACCACGATCCGCTGTTCAATATAGTATCACCGCCAATGATTATGTTCAATCTCATCTTGGTGGTGTTGTTCCACTCGTGGACGAGCCTGGCCTCTTCGTATGTGACCCCTCCCTTTACGTAGATTATCACATCCTGTATCGAATCGGAAATAGAGCTTCCGTACTGTCTCGTCACTGCCTCGGGCACCAACGTTGTAAGCGAATCCAGTCCGGAGGAGACAGCGTGGTGCTGCAGGTTTTGGTGCTGCTGCTGCAGTTTATTCAAAAGGCTGTTGAGGGTGTCGTGCAATTTGGGTACGTGCTGCATGTATATGTTGTCTGGCTGTGCTGCCGAGTCTGCGTTCTTGTTGAAGAGCTGGTTGAGTTTCTTCCCGTTGAACAAGCCAACGCCATCGGACGAGTTCCGGGACGAGCCTCCGCTGCCGCTTCTGTCAGCACCGCCTCTTTTGCTACTCCCTATGTACTTCTGGAAGGAATTCAAAACCGCCAACTGGCTGAGAGTGGCGGGAGGGTTCGTCAAGTGCGAGTTCGAGAGCTTGGCGATGAACGTTTTCGTTTCATTTTCTGGCCCGCTTATGTTCTCGTATCGTAAGGCATAGAGGAGCACCAACTTGACCTTGTTGGGGGTGGAAATGCTCCGCTGTGGCTGTTGCTGTTGCTGTTGTTGCCCGGGCACTGGCGGGGTGTAGTTGTCCAAGATCTGGTGGATCTTGGTCTTGATCTGTGAATGCGACTCGAGCCCAGCGCTTATGGTCTGCTGCAACTCCCCGAGGTCCCACAATTGCTCCTTGTTGATCACGCGGTCCAACTCGCTCACCATGTTCAAGTGCTTGCTGACGTTTGTGGAGAACTTTTTGAATTCGGGGAACTTGATGAGAAAGTTCTTCAAGTCCGAGAGGTTCTTGGTCTGCAAGTTTTCTGTCGAAGTCTGTTTGGTCTGCACTTTGTACTCCTCAACGTATCTCTGGACCTTGTCGGTCAAATCCCCGTAGTTCAAGTACATGGACTCCTTGTAGAACAGATCCGACAGCTCGGAGAGCGTCAACTGTTCTCCGCCCACCTTCACCACGTTCTTGGATATGCCGATCAACTCGTGGATCATGGACTGGTACGTCCACGGCGAGAGGAGCGGGGTGATTGGGTCGTTCTTTCTGTCGAGGAGGAGCAAAATGGGCGGCGTGTCCAGCTTGCTGTTGACTTCGTCAAATAGATTGTTGTTGGAGTTGGAGTTGATAGTGTAGAGGATTTCGGAAGACAACTTGCGGAGTTCCTTGGAGTTGGACTCGTGCTTGATCACGGGGCACTTCTTCAACAGGAGGAGAAGCGACACGATGGAGGACGACTCGGAAATCAACTCCCCCGTTGTGCTGCCGCGGCGCGCCGTCACTGGGCTGCTGCTCACAAACAAGTTGTCGTTCACCACCAAGTAGTCCTGGAAAACCTCCACCACGCTGGTGACCAACTCGAACTCGTCGCTTTCCGCCAATTTCTCCAACTGGCCCTTGTTGACGGTGTTATTGAAGAAGATCTCGTACCCGTTGTAGTGCGGGTTTCGCAACTCCTTCATCAAGTACTCGAGGGACTCCGCGGTCGGCTTGATATAGCAGATGCACTGCAAATGCTTCATTTGGTTTAGCGAGGCGTGCTTCTCTATCACCTCGACCAATATCACGTCGTGAGAGAGCAATTGGGACTGTGTGTAGCACATCGATACGATGGGAGTGGTGTGTTCGTCTAAAAGGAGCACCTTGGCCTTGGAGCCTGGCAACACTCCCGCGGTGCCCCCGCCAGCATTCGAGCTCACAAAGAGCCTGTTGAAGTAGGTATCGCTCGTTTTCAACAAATTCAACGTCATTGTACGGCAGAATGGTTCAGGATACGTGGTGCTGTTCAGGTGTTGGAGGCACTCATACGTAGCGGCAATTAAGCTGTACTCCAGCGTGCTACATGCGATTATCAATGTGACACAAAACCAACCCCACCTTTATGCTGCGAAACATGGCCACTGAAAAATTGCTAGTACTACCCCCCCCCCCCAAGTACATTTGTATTCGGAGTGCCAAGTTTTCGTACAGGCACCCTCTATCTACACTCCACTCTACTCTTCCTCCCCGTTCTCAAACTGATACACTTCGTAAATATTCGGTCTATATCTATAAATAATCTATATAGGACAAAATGTGTGCAACCACGTACCTACAAATGAGCTTGGTTCGATGGAATATAGAAGTTCTTGAGCGGGGCAACAGGGAGTGGAATACCTCCCTTCTTGCTCTCCTTGGCTCTGAACTCAGAGATACTGTTAATAACCTTTCCTGAAGGGTATTTTGCGGGAACAGGCGCGACTAGTTCCGCGGCAATGGTCTTCTCCAAACTGGCTGCAAATGCGGTTGCGTTGGAGATATCATTGCGCTTGGCATCTTCGTCCTGTTCGCTTGGAACATAGGCAACAAGCGCGTTGGTGATCTTGGTCGATAATTTACCCAAATCAACGTCAGAGCTCAGTTTATCATCGTCTCCTTCGATAGCTTCATCCAAGATCTCTTCCAAGGTGTCGCTTCCTAAGTACAATCCGTTTCTATACAAGTAGTTGATAAGGGAAGAGTGAATGAGCTTCTTCTTTGGCTGGACTGGAGGGGTTTGAGCCTTCAAGTGAACAACGATACGGCCCGTCTTATTTTCCTGTTGAATATATTCGCTGAAAAACTGTTGGAATTCTTTCAAGCTGACGCCTTCCAAGATTTTAACGTGTCTCGGTTTGACCTCAAAGTCGTAGAACCCATCGATGATACCGTTCCAGAATCTTCCAACTTCCTCATTCAAATTCTTCAATTTGGTCAATTTCTTATCCTTCAATGCTTGCTTGAAGTTTTCAAAGTTTTCTTCGGTTAATTCCGACGCAACATACTTGCCAAACTTGGATATAAACTCTTCGATACGGTATTCCAAGTAGTCTGTGGTCCTTTCACTCTGGATCAAAAACCTAACGCCAAAGTTGGTTCTGGCCAAACGGAGACCGGAGAAGACAACGTAACCTAATTGCTCCTTCGTTCTCAATTGACCGAAACATGGCTCGTGGATGATGGTGCACAACAAGTCCGTGAGAACTCTCAACTTATCGTTCTCTGGCTTAATGTCTGCAATTTGGATATAGTACTCGATACACGAGTTGATGTTTTTTGGATCATCCAATAGGATCTCATACTTGAACCTGGAGCCGTTTTCAATCACATAGTTCTGTACCTTGACAACGGAGTTGATAGACTCAATGCTGTCGGAAACCTGCTTCACATCCTTAAAGGTCTTATCGTAAATCGAGTAGATCTCCTTACAATCTTCGAGTCTGAAGTTACCTTGAACTAAGATTTCCCCAAAGATTCCACCAGACCACACTCCTTCACTCTGTGCCTCATTTTGGCTCGATTTGATGAATGCTTCGAGCGCTTCAAAGGAAATTTCCTTGTCGTTCTTCAATACTTCGATTCTCTCCTTGTCAGTATAAGTCTTGTCATTGATCAAGGTCAAGAAATGAGTTCCAATCTGTTGGTATGGCACGCCGTATCCGAAATTTTTGTAATCCTGTAATAACTTGTGCTTGATAATGGTGAATCTGTCTCTCTTTGGTTGGAAGGAGGCTACCTTTGAGATAACCTTCTCAACGAGAACCTTCAACTTATCGTTGTATCCGCTGACCTTGATCACAATCCCATCTCTCCATGGAGAGATGTGAAACGATAATCCTACAATGGATGCATAATAGGCAATTTCGTTGAGTTCATCGTCAATCAACTCGGCCCAGATAGTTGACAAGACAGATGTTTTGCAGGATACGTTGGAGTTTGGCAAGTGCAAGACAGACTCCACCGTGCCCTTGGGCACTTCAAACTGGTCATCTTGCTTGTACCAAACCTGGAATTTGGTGTTGTCTTCAACAAGATATGGATGCTTGAGGCACGTTTCCGAGGTTTGTTTCACCTTGTTGAAAATCGTGAAATTTTCAGGGATAAAGTCGTTAGGAATTGGGAAATGGAAGTTTTCATTGGGCTTGAGGTGTTTGAGAGCATTATCCAATGAGGCTGGAATCTCGGTGTACGAATACTCAGTGCCGTACCATCTCTCTCTTTCATTGAGACCTTCGAAAGTTTGGCTTGCCAAGGTGATTCTGAAGTTCTCGCCGCTGGTCAAGTAGTCACCGTACTCCTTGATCTTCTGCTCGTTGAATTCTCTCAAGATGCTGGACGACAAAATGTAGTTGGAGGGGATGATTCCGTCCTCTTGGTACTTGATGAGCTTCTTACTTATTTGCGAGACTGTCGATGCAGCGCCCTTCTTTTGCTGGAACTTAAAGTTGATGGCGCTCATCTTGGCGATTTCATCGAAAATCCACTTTTGCGGTGGTGAGGCGCTCACAAGCTCCAAGTACTGGAAAATGCTGACAACCACCTCCTCCCAGTGGTTCAATCCTTCTTCGGTTAAGTCTATGTTGACGTCGAACTGCGATAACCCCTGGCACACCGTCTGCTGGCCAGCGCCCAATTCGTTACACCAGCCCTTCTGCTGCTTCAAGTAGTACAAGATGGAGCCCTTGCCCTCGTGGCCCAACAAGTGCGAGTAGTACTGGCCTGGCTTGCAGTCCCAGTCTTGCTCGTGGTCGCTGGGGATCTTGAACGAAACCTCCAACTTCTTGTGGTCCAAGACGGACTTCAACTTGATGAGCTTGCGGAGGTCCTTGGACGTGTATGCGTTCACGTCGCCGTAGTTTGGCCTGGAAAGGTTCTGGTTGGGCACAGACAGGAAGATCTCCTCGGCCCAGGCGGCCAACTCGTCCAAATTCTCCTTGCCCAAGACCACCAAGCTCATGATATTCGAGGAGTAGTGCTCGGAGTGGAACTTGATCAAGGTGTCTCTGACGTCCACGCCTCTCAGTATCGGCTCCTCGTGCAAAGTCTGGAAGTTCCCCGTGGAGAAGCCGTTGTACGGGTGGTTGGCGTTGGACAAGGACTTGTCCAACTGGTAGGAGCGCCAGAGATCGTTCTGCAAGTTCTTCTTGTTCTCCAGGTCGACGGCCTTGATCTCACGGTCCTTGCAGGACTTGGAGAACAAGGGCTCGATGAAAAACTGGCCGAACCTGTCCAAGGCGCCCTTCAAGAACTTGGAGTCCACCTCAAAGTAGTAGTTTGTGTGCTCGGCGGCGGTGTAGGCGTTGGAGTGGCCCGAGTGTTTGGAGAGGTAGCTGCTGTACTCGTTCTCCTGCGGGAACTTCTTGGTGCCCATGAAGAGCAAGTGCTCGCAGAAGTGCGCCAAGCCGGGGATCTTGTACTTGCCGTCGGTGATCGAGCCGACGTTCACGTCCAACGACGCCGCCAGCTTGTCTGTGGTGGGATCATGTATAAGGAGCACGTGCAAGTTGTTCTTGTTGAGCTTGATGAACCGGTACGACCGGTTGTCGAGGAGCGACCTCTCGATGGCTACGTTGTCTGCCACGAGCGAGTAGTCGCCGTGGTGTGGCACTGCTGCTGCTGCTGCGTCAGCGGCTGGGGGGTGCACTTGCTTGGTCGCCATTTGTGTTTTCTGGGGGTGGCTGTACGAGACTGTTCTTGATCCTAACAAAGCGATGGAACCTCTTTCAACTATAGTGCTGGTCCTCTGCCAAATGTTCATACGATACGCGAACAAAACTGAAGAAAGTACCGTGAAAAGAAAGAAAACTACGTACACCTTAGACTGGAGGGTCCGAGCTGTGGCCATGTATTTTTCTACGAAAAGAGGGAAAATAGTGGGGGTGGAATGGTGGAGCACATGAAAGTGCCCTCGCTGACGCCGCTATACGCAGTGGGAAAAAAAATAAAAATGGACGCTAAATTGCGCCGCCAGACGTCAGCGCGCGCCAAATGGCGGGCCGAAACCCGCTACACCAAACCGGTGCAGCCGTAACCGCCACAGTAGAAAACTGGGGCCGACTGAGGCCGACTGGGGCCCACTGGGCTGCCTTTGGGCCCCAGGGTGTTTGTCGGTGCCTGCTGAAGACCTCTCGCCTCCCGCAGGGAGCCAAGCTCGACGCAGTCGCCCTCGCCGGGTAGGCGTGTAGCGTCCCCCCCTGGCAGGGCCCTAGTGAGCTCCGCTGGCGCCTGCCCGGCGGGGGCCACTGGCGTGGGGCTCTGCTCGCTGCGCTCGATGCTGCAGTGTGTGTTGTAGGCTACTCTTGCGATCTCTGATCTCTCTCCTTCTGCCCCGTCGGGGGCGTACTACTCGCGCTTCTCGTGCGTGCAAACCACGCGTAGGTTATGCAAAAACGACTGCACCACGTTCTCCAACCCGTCCAACTTGGTGAAGGTGCTCACGAGCAACGGGTCCGGACACGAAACCTCGATCTTCCGGTTCACCATCACCACGGAGTTGTCGTACGTGTAGCACTTGGTGATGTACTCCTGCGGGTCCAACTTGGGCTTGAGGAGCAGCCCGAGCGCCTTCAATGCGGACTGCGAGATCGACGTGGACGACCCCCCGTCGAGCTCCTGGGAGTGCGACAGCGAGCCGTGGCCCGTGCCCTTGCTTTCTGCGTTTGTGTGCCCAGTGGCGGTGGCGGTAGCAGCAGCAGCAGCGGAGCCGCTGCTGCCTGCGATGTGGTGGCCCGAGGAGTCCAAGTCCAGCAAGTTGAGCGGCGTGGAGGTGCCGTTGGTGGAGTACTTCATGTCGTCCCTGATCTTGTCGACGTACGACTTGCCCAGCACCGGGTCGATGTGGCACCAGGGCTCCTCGGTGACGCGGTGGAGGTTCTTCAAGTCGATGCAGAGCTCCGCCTGGTTGACGTAGAGATCCAAGCTCAAGTTGGACGGCAACTCGGGGCGGAACCACGCGGGCGTGATGCGGTGGAGCGGGAACACCAACAGCGGGTCGATGGGGAACTGGAGCGACTGCTTGGCGCGCGAGAGCTCGGCCAGGATGGTTTCGAACGAGTTGATCAAGTCCGTGTGGTTCTGGTCCTTGTTGAAGTTCTGGAGGAGCAACACCACCGAGTCGATCGACTCCTTGGCCGTGATCAACTGCGGGAGCAAGATCGGCTGGTCCAAGTAGATCTTGTGGATGTGTCTGTTGAAGTGCGCCTCTTTCAAGCTGAGCGTCATCTGGGTCACGTAGATGCCGTCCCGCACGATTATCCCCTTCACCACCTCCAGCTTGGTGGACGACACAGGCAACTTGATGGCGGGGCCGCGCTCGATGTGCTGCGACGGGTCCGGGTGCTGCGGCGAGTTGTAGAGCAACATGTTGCCGCAGATCTGTAGCGTCTCCAAGATCTGCTCGAACTCGGGCATGATCACGGACGATATGAGCCAGTGGAGCTCGTTATCCTCGCGAGCGGTCTGGAGCGTCGAGATGAGCGACGGGAGCGACGACGTCGTGGACGGGTCGATGTGCGGTATGCTGTTCTTGATCTCGCACTTGGACGAGTTTGTGGCCACCGACATTTGTGTGTGTGGGTCTGGGTGGTGGAATGGACGGTGGAGTAGAAAGCAGCCTCCGCTTGCTCAAAATCGCATCAGGCATATCGCAAGCTTTATCAGGTAATGATAACACCCGTACACCAGTAGTGAGGTGATATTGGGCATGGCGGGGGGTTTGGCAACGAGTTGTAAAGTAGAGAGTGATGTGGGGGCATGGTAGTGTTCAAATGGGCTCTTGGGTTCCTTTCACAAGCAATTGAGTCGATTGAAGCAGTTTGGGGTGAATTTGTAGTGTCTTATGGAGTTAGTTATCGCAGTAACAGGGAATGAATTTTTATGGGGAGAGTTGCTCACTCGCATATAAAGTTTCTCATGGTTTTGGTGTAATGGCTGCAAAATTGGCGTTTGCGATGCTTCTGGGTACACTGATGGAAATGTGACTGAGCGAGTCACTGAGGGTCTCCTCGAGGCCCCATCAGCTTTGCGAGAAGTCCCGTTTACATGTTTAAGGTGTCTTACAAGAATGCTACTAGAGCAACTAATTGGGGGTGTACCGTGTGGGCAGTATGGCCATGTTATACCGGTTGTAGGGGATCCATAGAAAGAGAAGAGAAAGGCTTCTTAGACCAGGTCTGTTTGGGTATCGGATCATCAGACGGGCATACAGAAGAATGCAAGTAAAATCTGGAGCTGTCCACACACAGTATACCCTGTGCTACACACAGTTTCTATGCTCATAAACGAAAATATAAGAAGTAAAGTGAGTAACCCTAGTGCGGTTCCAAGACTACAGGCGACTTACTAGAACCAAGCGGTAAAATTCCCAAAGAAGTGAATGATACCCATGGCGGTTACGTTGCTCGTGTTGAAAGACTGGCACATCGGAGGGTTTCCCTTCACATACCGAACACCCCAGTGGAGCATCCGAAGGATTGATTAAAATGCCTTGTCAAATACTTCCTCGCTTCCTGACCCACAACCATGTGCTTACAATTATGGCTCTGAACAATACTCAACCACTCCAATGTAGTCTAGACTACCACTGCTATCATGTGTTAGTTTGGCCCAATACAGTTGTCTGGGCTCTATATAATGGCACTGTTTACTTCCTCAAATTACGCCGCGTTTGCGTTTCGCGGCGTAATCGTGAGACCGATTCTGGCGATGCAACCGTACCTTGCTAGTGAAGTCGTCAATAGAGTTTGGACGACAGACGTTGAGGACCAGTGAAAACGCCTAGCATGGTGACCCGTACCGTCCCATTCAACCGTATCCACGCTCCTACCACTTCTCTCATCACAGGGGGTCCAGTCGACTCTCTCTCTGCCACTCTCAAGCCTCGCTCTCACGCTTTGGTGTGCAACCTCTCCTCCCCCTGCATCGTCTCCTCTTGACTCCTCACGTGCACGAGATAATCCGGTTTCCACACGACTTCTTCTGAATCCCAATTTTTTTTTGTTTTTCTCCTTTCCCAAATCTCCCCCTTTTATACAATACTAAAGTATTATACAATACTAAAAGGCATATACAGTAGTTCTGTGTATAGTACTAGAAGACGGTAAATTTGCAGTCAAAGATAACAAGGTAGCTCTCCATTGCAGGCCACCTTCACAACCCACAACACAGCTAGCAGGTCCAGTCCCCTAGCTTCACCAAACGGTCAATTAGTGTTTGCGTTGCTCCCCCAAGAACAGCAAAACCGAAAAATAAAAACACACCAACAACAACAACAACAACAACAACAATAGCCCCAGCCCAGCCCTATAACGATGTCTACTCCATCCACGTCCTCAGAAAGATCCACCGTCTCCGCTAACGCAGCCGCTGCTCGTCAGCCAGACTACCACTCCGCCGCCTCTGCCGCTGCCGCCACCGCCGTTGCTGCCGCCAACTACCAAGACGACGCCTACGCCTTGGACTTGCACCACCAACAGTTGGCCCAACAACAACAACAACAGCAACAGCAGCTTCACTACCAGCAGCAGCACAACGCCCAGCAGGTGGCTCAGCAGCACTCCTTGCACCAGCACTTACAGCAGCAGCAGCACGTCCAGGCGCAGCAAGCACAACAACACGCCGCTGCCCAGGCCGCCGCCGCTGTCCAGCACCAACAACAACTCCAACAGCCAGGTCTCCACGACTTTGACGACGGTGAATTGTTGAGATCAAAGTACGTTGAAAACGAAATCGTCAAGACCTTCTCGTCCAAGCCAGCCTTAGTTGGTTTCGTCAAGAACGTCTTGTGCATTGAAGAGCAATGTAAGATTGTTATCAACTCCTCCAAGCCTAAGGCCATCTACTTCCAGTGTGAAAGATCTGGTCTGTTCAGAACCACCGTCAAGGAGCCAGCAAAGAGACAAAGAGTTGCCTACACCAAGAGAAACAAGTGTGGCTACAGATTGGTCGCCAACTTGTACCCACCTGAAAAGGATAAGAAGAAGGCTCAGCCAAAGAAGTTGGGCTCTCCTGAAGACGAAAAGGTTGGTTTCGAAAGAAACTTGGAAGACAAGTTGAACGAGTTCGAGACCGGAGAAATGTGGATCTTGAGAATGATCAACCCTATCCACAACCATGCCCCAGAGCCCACCACCACCGGTGTCAAGGAAAGAAAGAGAAGATTGAGATTCTCCAGAAGATTGGTGGAAAAGCCAATCATCAGCAACTCCAGCTACAACCCTGAATTGCACCAGATCAAGGCTGAACACCAACAGCACCAACAACAGCACTTACACCAACAGCACCAACAGCAATTACACCAGCAGCTCCACCACCACCAACATGACACCCCATCCGTTCAAGATCCTGCTGTCATTGCTGCCATTGAGCTGGCTCCAGCCACCGCTGCTGCCGCCATCAGCCACCTCCAACAACACCACCACACTCCTGTGGATCCAAACATCGACCCTAATGTCGACCCAAGTGTCCAAGAACACGACCATTCTCACAGATAAGCGGTGTGAGAGTGGTATGATGAGATTGTGGGGCGGGAGGAGAGAAAGATGGCGTAAAGGACCCCACCGTCGTCAGCCAGTAAAGGTGATGAGTTTGTCATGAAGACTTTTAAAAAAAAATAAGAGGAAGGTGGTTCTCTTTCTTCTTTTTTTGTTCTCGAGACTCACGCTAGTGGGTCTATTTTTATTAAATAAGTGTATAGTAATTTTTGATTGTATTTTGAAACCAGGAAACAAACGGGGGGAACTACTTGTAGCTACAGACTACTCTTTTCACAAATAAAAAATCGTTTATCATCCTAAATACTGCTGCTGAATACGGATATTCACGCTTTTTCTCACTCACCACTAACAGTCAAGATCAAGAGTGACCTTCAAGGCACCCTCGGAAACTCTGTCAGGAAGACCCTTCTTTCTAATGTATGGGTCCAACTCAACGTAGTTCTTGGCCAACTTGATGGATACGTTTATCTTCTCTTCCAAGTACTTACTACTCATCTTTGGGTCGTAACTTTCGATCCAACGGGCGGTTCTGTCCAAGAACTGCAAGTTCAATTCGTCTCTTTCCTTGATCAATTGGCGGAATCTAGCATCCTTGGGCTTGGTTTGGGCGTCAGCCTTGGTTGGGGTTGGGTATTCGCCTTCCCATGCATCGGTACCTCCCATGAAAACAGGCAATTCGCTGGCTTCGACAAATTCACCAATCTCGTTGATGTCCTTGACGAAGGTGATCTTGGAGGCGACGACCGGGTCGAGCCATCCCTTAATGATGTTCCACATGGTCAGGAAAATCCATGGGGCGTTGAATATGAAAATCTTCTCCAAGCATTCAGGGTAGTGGGCTTCGAAAACGTCGGCAATGAACTTGATGGTGGAGTAGTCAGCGTTCTTCAACGAGAAACCAGTCAAGTCAAAGACCACCGAGGCTTGATCTCTGGATGCCTTGATGTCCTTCATGTAGAATCTGCACCATTCAATCATCAACACACACCATCTTCTCATTTCGTCCTGAGGGTTGGCGTCGCTGATCATGTGCATGGAGGCTCTGAACATGAAGATGATGTTCTTCTTCTTGTCGTGACCCTTGATCCACGCCTTGTTGAGGGTAAAGTTCTTGATGAACCCTTGGTTGGTGCCCTTGACGTAGGAGGGAGCGTCACCTTCCAACATCCACTCGTAGGCGGTGCATTCGTTGCTTCTCCACTCCAAGTCGTTGGTGAACATGGTCAATGCTCTCTCAACGTCAAAGTTTCTGGCTCTAACAAACTTCAAGACCCAGTTATCCAAAATATCAGCTCTTTGGTTCTTCCAGAAAGTGGCGTGCAATTCCTTGGGCTTGTGCTTGGCAAACAAGGGCAAGATGGAGGTCTTGGGCTTGCAGACAATCTTGGAGCCGTCCGGTAAGGTTTGAGGAGCAGAGTGGTCAATTTTGGTATCATCGTCTAAAGTTAAGTTAGTAACAGCGGTATCGATAGAATCAGCAGCACTAAAGGATGAGGATGGAGTCGAGTCATCCAGCTCGTAGTTCTTACTAAATTCGCTTCCCTGGTTGTAGTGGTTTTGGTACGTGTGTCTGTGTTGGTCACTGATGTGGATTGGCTTGTACTTTTCTTCCTTTTTGGACTGAACTCTTTGGATTCTCTTGGTTTGAGGCACTTCCCTTGGAGCGGGCTCCGAGCTTCCCTTGAGTATACCCCACTTCTTCTTACTCTTCTCTTGGGCAGGTTCAGTGTTGACACCGTTAGCGATTAAGACAGCAGCGTCAACGACGGTGGAGTTCTTAGCGTTAATTGAAGAGGACACGAATGCTTCTGGGTACGCCAAGTCGGCGACAGGAAGGTTCAAGTCGTAGCCCCAGTATCTCAATAAATAACCGTACGTTTGCTTGAAGACGATTTCTTGTTCTGGGGAGAGCGATTGGACTCTGCCAGGACGGTATTCAACAGAAGGCATGTTTGCGGAGGTAGTAGTTATACGTTTTTTCAGGTTGTTGCAAAAAAAAAAAAGAAAGACTAGCTAGTCTGTGTGAACAGTATTTATCTATGATAGGCTTAGGTATGTATAACCCAATAAAAAAGAAAGTTAATACGATAGGTAGTAAAACGGGGAGGGATGAACTGATTCTTTAGAGTGGAAAGAGTTCTTCGCTTTGGTTCGTATTGGTTGGTGGGTACGTATGTATGAAGAAATTAGAGAAATGCCAGTTTCTTTTAATATTCTCCAGTGTAGTCGTAGTTGTGAAAAATTAGAGTTCGATCAAGAAAGATGTTAGATACAGCCGAATCATCTATTTATATATATATGTACACCTCAGCGATCTACATGTGGCCAAGTCGAGCATATGGGCTTATCGTGGCCAACATTATGCCCTTCCCCTGAAAAAAATAACCTTTACTTCACATGCACAGGGCCTTATTCCTTTAACCCTATTCATACCTATTTCCACATTCGTACAGTATGGGGACCAAGTCATTAGTTTCTTTTTTTTCTTGAATTAGGCTATCTGCTCGAGCAAGCATGTCGCAGAGGCTTCCCCCAAATGTGGAGAAACCGGAGTGCTCATCAAATGTGCATAGGGAGTCACAAAATAAATGCTCCGCTAGCAATTCACGCCAAACAAAGGCCCACTAGTATGCGAGCACAATAGGATGCCTTGGGGCGCTAACAATGCGCCAAAATTTCCGTGTGCATTCCACTTATGCCCTACGAGATCTCCACTTTTCGCAGCGCCAGAGAGGGCTGCTGCGTTTGTTTTTTTCAATTATCATAAGACACTTTAACGTGTGTGCGCTTGTGAAAAAATAGGCGGATTCCGCACCAAACTCCCCCACTTTTCGCTGGTTTCCACGGAGCGGAGTTGCCAGAGGCTCCTTCAGTTGCAGGAAAACCTTAAATCTGCTGGTGCGCAATTACGTCTACTCAGCGTGTTTCAGGCAGTGAGGCTCTACCAAGAGAGAGGGGTGGGGACTGTATGGAATTTTCTGTATTTCCTTTCTAAGCAATTCAACGACGCAGAAGCTTTCACTAAGAAAAAATATTACTGACGACCAAAAGTGTCACTAGCCAGGGCATTTCTTTGACGCTCTGGCGTCAGCCCGCCCAGTATTAGTAGATAGCTTGGGAGGTCCCGCTATCCTGGGCATTATGAAATGAAGAGACTGCTCCAGCGCTCCCATTGTCTCAAAAGTATGGTCCTCTTTTTTTTTTTGGGTGAATGCCTTTTGACGTTTATCCTGTGATCGGACGCTGCATTAATCTTGTGATTGTTTGCTGCAATCGGAGGAGTGAAAAAAAAAAAAAAAAAAAAAAATAACCATGGAAAGTCGCCTAAAGTCGTCCTGTGAAGAAAGCTTCCTTGGGTCGTACTTCAAAATCTGGTGGACTCCACCTGTTACCCAAGGAAAAGTGTTTCTTTTTCGCTTGTCGTTCGCTACGTAGTCATCCAAACACACCTCTACCTACTGGTCATGATCTCTGTCGTTGTTCACCAACTACTGTACAAAATACATTCATACCTTTTTTCTATATTCATTACTATACATAAAATTACATCTCTTCTCCACCAGTAATTAATTATCTTCTTCTGGAACGGGCTTGTGCGATCTTACGGTTCCTCATGATAGGCGGCGTTCCAGTTGTGGGTGGGGGCGTAGTAGACGAAAAGATAGCAGAAGGATCTGAAGATGCAGTTCCGGAAAAGTTGATGTTAGGAACAAGCAGTGGCTGAATTGGAGTCTGCTGCTGCAGCTGCTGCTGCTGTTGCATAGGGAACCCGTTGGGCTGTTGCTGCTGTTGGGATGCCTGAAAGTTGAATGCAGGTGAAACTTCTCTGGAATTAGGATTTGAAACACTGGAAAAGTTAAAAGCTTGTGGAGATGCCCCTGAATTTGGCTGCTGTTGCTGAAGTCCTCCAGCAAAATTTGGCGTGCTGCCAAACGAAAATGGCTTTTGCGGTTGCAGCTGCCCAAAAGGTGGGGTAGATAAATTGAATGCAGGGGTTGCACCAAATCCCGCACCAACTGGTGCACCCGACGTGTTTGCTGTTGCAGGTTTAGCACCGAATGCTGTAGATGCCGGTGCTGATGCTGATGTTGTAGGTGGAGCAAAGCTAGTCGATGCGGTATTTCCAAAACTGAAAGTAGACGATACCGGTTTAGGAGTCTCAACTTTGTTGCCAGCAGTAAATGAAAATGGGGCAGGTGAGTTTGACTTGGACGTTGAATCACTGCCAACAATAGCACTAGATGCATCTCCGACTGCTGCTGCCCCAAAGCTAAAAGTTGGCTTTTTGGCTGCTTGATCCGTAGATCCGAAATTCACGTGCTTAGACTGATCTGTAGTTGTTGAAGTTGATGCGAACGGGGTGGATGGTTTGGCTGTGCTTCCAAAGTCGAACGTAGGCTTGGGACCCCCGGTGCTATCAGCTACTTTGCCTGTAGGCGTAGAAATAGAAGGAATGGTTGAAGTGCCAAAGGAAAACGCAGGTTTAGGTACTGCACTATCAGTCTTTGCTTCTCCCGTGGGTGGTGCTGTTGCACCAAACGAAAAGGCAGGCTTTGGCGCATCTTTTTTCTCCTCGGATGGAGCGCCCAACGCAGATGCATCTTTCTTTTCCGAAGTTGCAGATCCGCCAAAGGAGAACAATGGAGTGGTTTGTGGAGCATCATTTTTCTTCTCAGTTGCAGCAGCAGGAGTGGTGGAACCGAACGTGAAGGCAGGCTTTGGAGCTGCTGCTTCGTCCTTCTTTTCAGTGGCAGGTGGGGCGCCGAACGAGAAGGATGGCTTGGGTGCATCATCCTTCTTTTCAGCACTAGCAGCCCCAAAAGAAAAGGCAGGCTTGGGTGCTGCCGTCTCATCCTTTTTATCTGTGGAACCAAACGAAAATGCAGGTTTTGGTGCTTCCTCCTTCTTGTCTGCAGAGCTTGCTGGAGTTGCACCTCCAAAGTTGAATGCAGGTAACTTGGGCTTTGTTGACTCCCCTTCAGCAGGTTTAGCAGCAGATGGTTTGTCTGCTGTGGTTGATCCAAATGAGAACAGTGGAGTTCCTGAGCTCGAAGAATCGGCTTTTGGGATTGATCCGAACAAGGAAGGAGCTTTTGATGCTGCATTGGTATCCGACTTGCTTCCACCAAAAGCGAATGATGGGAGAGTGGGCTTTTCCGTAGGAGCTGTAGCACCAAATGAAAGTTTGGCAGCCTCTTGCGGTTTGCTTTCAGAAGGAAGACCTGGTGTTGGAGTCTTGCTTGGAACATTGAAGCTGAATTTAGGTGTGGCACTTTGAGATGATGCAGATGAAGAGCTTGGTTTTGTGGTGGCACCAAAATTGAACAACGATGACTTGCTTGCCGCTGATTCTTCTGGTTTCTTTGCCCCAAACAAATCGGGCTTGGAAGAAGACAGTTCCTCATCGTCCAATGAGCGTTTACGCTTAGGGACTGCCTCTTCTTGTCCCTTCAGTACTGGCGCAGTGTTGTTGTTGCTCTTGCCAAAACTGAACGTTGGAACAGCAGAAGGTGTCGTTGTTTGTTGTGTTTGCTTAGCAGGAGCAAAGAGCGATTCTGCTGGAGGCTTGGAAGGCGCGGTGGCTGGGGTGGCAGAAAAATCCCTCTCCTTTCTCAACAAGTCCTCACGTAACTTGGTGCTTTCCAAGTACTCGGCATCGAGTTTCAATGACTCGCTGCTGTTTCTACCTGACAAGATATCGTCCAAACCGAATCTTTGCGATGTAGATTTTGAATCAGTACTGGCCGTTTTCTTTGACTTGAAAAGATCAGGCTGTTTGACCTCACCAAGATAGCCAGCCAAATTCTCTGCCTTGGACAGAGCCTTCTTGTCAGAAACCTTCTTTTCTTCCTCCACCTCGTAATCAAAATCACAGAGGAAGTAACCCTTACTGTTCTTCTGCTTCTTCGATCTCCCACTTCCACTTTGCTTTTCAAGTTTCCTCTTTTTCAAGAAATGCAACGTGTTCGACAAGTAGTCCAAGTCGTGGGTTTGGGTTGATGTTTCCACCTTGTTTGTGTTCGGTATTCTCTTTGACACTGTTTCCATGGGGTTGGAAATGTACTTGAGCTTGCTCTGTAAGGCTTCCGATGCTTCTATCGACTTCTTCAATTGTAACAACTGGTACCTTTCTCTTGGATCGAGATTGATAAACGGTGGTCTGACCAAGTTCCCGTTGGCGTCTCTGTACAAAGGAGCAAATTCGTGCTCAATGATGAGTGGGAGATCGTCTCCGCCTCCGAGAAATTCCTGCTCTGTCTGATGGTAAGGTTCCAAAGTTGGCAACGGAGCCGCTGGCTGCGTCAATACCCCATCCATGGGCGATACCATGCGGGCGTACTTGTTATCATTATTGACCTCCAATTCCTCATCATTGTCGTCGGTGTCGACCTGAATCTCGGACTTTTGGTCCGGTTCAGTCCCTCCCCCGTAGCTGGCTTCAGCGGCGTAGTACATCAAGTCCCTGTCGATGATACTTCTCCTCCTCTGCTCCAAGTCGTTGATCAGGTCCTCCTGGTTCTTCTTAGCGCTGTAGAAGCTCAGGTACCCACCTGGCATGCTCAAGAGATTGATATTGCCCCCGGTCCCGATCCTTATATCCTCTGACCCGCTGCCACCTGCACTGCTGCCGGGGCCAAAGAGGCCAGACGTGGACTCTATTATCGAGGCTGAGCGAGGGATAGTCCCGGAGATTATGGGCGCCTCCTTCATGGCCTGTAAGGTCAGCATTCTGCGCTTCTTGGATGCTTCGAATGAGTTGTTGAGTGGCTCGTTTGCGATGCTCATGGTCATCCTCCAGCTCTGCAAGTCATCGCTGTCCTGCTGCTTCTGCTGCTCATCCGTGATATGGGTTGGCCTCTTGTGTGAGTTCTGTTTGTCAGACCCAGTGCTGAAAATACTGCTTAGCACCCGGCGTAAGGAGGACGGTTCGTTGTTGCTAGAAGATGTGGATCTAGGGCTAAGTGGCCGCGTGAAAGACGAGTCTGACATTCGTATTTACGATACAATGCAGAAACCAGTCGAGAGAAAATATAGACACAAACCAGTGCTAGCTACCTGTATATACGTATGTTTCTGTATATGCCTATATTTGACTTTGTAGTATCAAACTGCTTCTCAATGCTGTGGTGTGCAAGATCTTCTTATTTGCTTTTGGTTCTATACAGAATTTTTTTTTTTTTTTTCAATCTCCTTAGAAATGAGCTTGGTGACACAAAACTGTCATACAAAAGTATGGCTGCAACTTTTTTTGCAGCCTTCCACCAAAAAGTGGGCCACTGGGGTCCTACGCTCCTTAAATTCGCTTAGATGATATAGTTATGTGAATAAATTAATTAAATTGTATATTAGTCTTTTTGAAAAGAAGTGGATCTATCCATTTAATGTGTCGCCAGATACTGAAAATACAGCCTTCTGATCCCAGTTGAGTGTGAGCCTGCTCTCGCGATTATCGTCAAAGACATCATCATGATCAAAGCTGTAGTAGGAGAACGCTGGGTTCTTCAACCCAGTCACAGGGTGGTCCCTGGCTATGGTATCGATCTCCTTCACAAGCTTGATCATACTGTTTTCTCCAGTGTTCACACCGTATGATGCAACCACTGGCAAAACTCCTTGAACCCAAGCGTCCACGATTCTTGCTCTCTGCTTAGTTCCGAGTCTCAGGATGGGGAATTCACCCTTCTTCATGAATGCAACGATATCGACTATCAAGTGATGCTTACTCAAGACTGTATTCACAATAAGTGGAGCCAAAGAGGCAAAGTGTCTTTGACGCCTCAGTTCACAAACGACAATAGTGTAGTCTGCAACCTTGAAAACACAAGAACCGTTCTTATAAATGTCGTAGTGGCACGATTCAATAGTGTTTTCAATATCAATAGGGAAATGGTGCAATCCCATTCCTTCAAACGTATCTGAGATTTTTCCCAATACGAACAAGGGTTGGAAGGTGGATGCTGATTGCCCGGCACCTCCCGAGCTTCCGGTTTTCGTAGTTGTTGTGTCATCGTAGTCATCTCCTTTGGTCTTGGTAATGGTGATATTATGCAAGAATCCTAAGTCACCGGTTCGCAAGTACGTGATATCTGGATTTCCGTCGAATATTCTGCCTTGGAATTGACTCTTGCTGAAAACATCCTGAGGTCCCTTTGGACCATTCGTGAATGACGACAAATTGGCCTCTGAGCTGACCCAAATTTCTCCAAATTCTCCCTCATTGCATACTCTACTAGTCTCAGGGTTGACAATGGCTATTTCAGTACACACCGGCACCATTCCCGAATCTTGCACATACAACGCATTAGGAACTTCAGATGGATTTACCACAGAAACATAACCTTGTCTCAAAGCAGAGGGATCCAAGTAAAGACCCACTGGTGCAACTGTCATGTAAGAACGTGTGGATATTATAGGATTGAAGTAGTGATTGTACACAGTTGACATTGCTGCTGCGCCCAATTTAGTTGGCTGGAAAACGTTACTGATTTTTCTCAATAAATCGGTTTCCACTCTACCCTCTGTCAGAATCATCATATTCTTCAAATATCCCAAGTTGAAACCCTTTGGATTAAATTTGATGGTAGCGTATTTAAGCATTTGCTCCGTAACGAAGACATCCTTCACCTTATATTTGGCTAAGGAAAGGAACAACGATAACGGATTTTCAGCATAACTGACGGGCGAGTTCAAGTATGTTGTTGTGCCCAAGAAAACACCCAACAAAACTGCCTGCACAAATCCAATTCCCAGAGAGTGACGAACACATCCAACAATAGCCAGCTTGGACAGCAAGTTACATGTTTCCTTGAACACTTTACAGATACCGATAATATTCTTGTGACTCAAGGTGGCACCAATACGATAATGGTCTGAAGTGAAACTCAACCACACCAAGGCAACACTCTTAGGATCACGGAAATTGATTGCTGCTTGGTACTTTGCAATCTTAGAGTTCAAAGATGCTGCATTGCCAAACTTGACCAACTTTGTGGTATTCTTTATTCTCAATGGCTTTATTCCCTTTCTATTACTCAACTTCTTGATGCTGTCCGCAACAGGTCCGTTTTTCAAGAATCTTTCGACTTCTTCATTCACAAGGATATCTTGCACATCGAAGTCTCGGATAACCCCCACAAAGGCAGGAAAGTCTTCACCAATACGATTGGAATCAAACGGTAACATTGGAATTGGGATTATTGCGCATATCAAACATGCATACACAGCAATTATGAACTCTTCCAGTAGCGAATACATCAAGATAACGTATTGCCCTGGTCTGATGGAGGCTTTTTCAATCAAGTAAGTACATACCGCGTAAATCCTTTGCTCCAATTTTTTCCATGAAAGTGTCCCATGACTTTTCCCGTTTTGGTTATCCAAATTCTGGAAGGCTATCGCATCACCAGTGTTTGAAACTCTAAACTTGAGGATATCAATAATTGTCTTGAAGTCAGTTAAAGGAACTCCAGTTCTATCATCAAGACTCTTTTCTCTATAATCTATCGTTGAATATTGTTGCGGGAACAGGGATACAGCTGCTGATCTCAAGTTTGAAATGTATGGCGACCAGATGCCTCCAATGACATCTTCACCATGTGGAATCATACTGATTGAATTCCTCACGAAAAACTTTATGAATTCTGCTCTCAACGAACCTTCCAAGAATCTTCTCTTACACAACATGTTGGCAATTTCTCTTCCTCCAGATCTCATAATCTTAGGTAAGGTGTCACAATCGACAACTAAAACACAATAAAGTCTCAAGAAGTGGTTCTTATACAAGACATCGAAACACCTTTGGGCAATTTGATTCAAGACTGGCTCATTAAGTGGAACCGGTGAGTATTGCACAGGGGTAGGAGCACCGTCTGCACCACCTGATCCACCCCCACTTCTTCTACCATCTTTACTACCGTTACCATTGCTAGACTGTCCTGAACCTCCTGCTTCGGGGTCTGTTCCGTCAGGATCACCTGCCACTTTCCTTATGACTTCGGCTTCCACAATTGCAACAGGCAAATATTCGTTCCCGATGAAAACATCAAAAATCGTACAATCATAAACTTGTCTCACTTCGTTAGCCAAAGTAGCCAATAAATGCGAGGAATAATGATACCTTGACCCGTTTCCAATGATAAGTTCTTTGTTCATCTTATCGTAAATCTTCTGATCAATCCAACTTACTCTTTGCCTGATTCTATCCTCGTAGAGTCCCAAAATGTAAATCTTACCATCGTAAGTGAATCCCAACAAACCAGTTCTCAAAAAATCCATTTCCAAGATTCCCTTGTGGTCTCTACATTTAGCGTGGAATATCAGTTTCAGCTCATTTCTCAATCCGAAGAATCCTCCACTTAAGCAAGGACTGTCTATCCAAATTTCTCCCAACTCTCCCTTCTTTGCCAATATGTTCAGTTCGGGATTAACCACGGCCACAGTTGCGTCTGGTAATGGGAAACCGAACGAATCAACTCGAAGGAGATCATTGGATAATTCATCGAAGTTTGAAGGGTTAGACTCGATAACTTTCACAAAGTTACGGGAAAGAGCTTCTTTGTCAATAACGACACCGCTCAAATCTGATGAGCCTTCATTATCCATTATATAGTTGTCATCATCATCTTCAAGTCCCAATTTCTCTTTCCCGCCGAGCCAATCTCTCAATGAGATAACCATGCCTCCGTATTCACTCAAGGTCAACATTGGGATAGGCGCATTCTCAGGGTCTTGGCACCCTAATGGCTTCAAGTATCTTTGCGAAAGGATTTCGGTGAATTCACCGTCAACTGTCAATGCATTAACGAGCACCCACTTGACGGATGAGAAATCCACTTTTTGGGTCTTCGAGAAGTATCTGGTTGCGTTCGGTGATGACTGGTAGTCATAAGTGACTCTTTTCAAACCGAAATAGTCCGCCAAGAGGAGGGAGGCCCTCACTTTGGAAATTATGTGAGCGTACAAACCCTGTATTTCCATGACTTTTTGTGGTGCCCAACAGAGCAAATTTCCTGAATACACCGTAAATAGTATACCCAAGATCAACCCGATGGATATTCTCGTGTCCAAGGTAGCTAGCACCACCTTTCTCGCCCTCTGGTAGTCCTTTAAGCTTCTATGCAAGCCACCGCCGGATGAAGGGAGAGACGACAAGGTCTCATTAAGACAGTTCATTTGATGCTGTATCGTTCTGTGACTGACCGCTATACCTCTCAATTCACCGACTGGCGATCTCGAGAATTCCACGTATGCCAAATCCCCTTTTTCTCTCGAAGCAGCCAACAGCTGCTGATTGGTTTTGGAAACCCAACTCACGAGTTCAGATTTCTTTGCCGAACCCAATTCTGTGGTTCTCCAACGCATGAGTTTTGCGGGCCAGCTGAATTTCAGCGTGTTACCTGAATTTGCAAGCTTATCCAATTCCTTGGATATCGTTTCGGAGAACAAGAGCAACTTCGAGGAAGCCAACTTGATGATGTCCAAGACTTCCGGGAGGGAGATGTCCTGGTGGATTGGGATGGCGGTGACGTTTGCCATGAAACAACCCAATAACGCAACCGTGAACTCGGCCACTTCATTGTCCTTGTAAAGTAACACCACAGTATCGGAGTTTTTTAACGACATTTTATGCTTGATTTCGTAGGCGACCTTGACGGCCTTGAGGTAGAGTTTCTCCCAGATCATCGAGGATGTTTCCTTCCCCCTGGAGTCTAGACAAACTATCACTTGCTCTGTTTTGTATAGCGAGGCACGCTTTGCCAAAACGTTGAGCAAAGAATTGGGGCCCGAGCTGGTCGAGTTGGCCGTTCCCTCGGTATGTGCCGGTCTTCTTGGATATAAGGGTTTTTGCAACTGGCTGCCGTCTATTTCGCCGCCATTCTCTTCGTCCTGCTGCTGCTGGAGCTGGTGCAATCTCTGGACCAGCTGGATGATCTCTTCTCTTCTATTAATGTACGTCCACTGGTCGATGGTTTTGTTGATGGTGAAGTCCTCCTCCAATTTCTGGAGCAAGATGGCCATGTCTGGCGGGATATCCTGGAGGTTCCCGGTTCCTGGAGCTCCAGTCACAGAGCCGGAAATCGTCGCACCACCGCCATTGATACCGCCGGCTCCGACAGGAGCAGACACAGCGGACGTACCTATGACAGTGCTGCTGCTTCCACCCACTATACTGTTCCTCGAGGTGGAAGAATGGGCGCCCGATACGGACCCTCTGTCGTGGTACATGGAGTTGTTTTGCGGGGTAATGTGACGGGAGGAGCGGTTCCCTCCGCCTGTTGTAGTGGACATATTAGTGTGTGTAGGAGGTGGGGTGGCTCAGATGTGTTGGTTTTTTATTAGTCAATGAAGCCAGGTCACTCCGTGCTGGGTGAGATTGAGTTCAGTTCGGGTGGTGTCTACTGAGATGGAGCTAATTTTTTTTTAGGAGGCAGCGGTAACACAAAATCACACTATATCTCCAAAAGGAACAAGGCTGGCCGGATATTAGAAGCTAGTTCCTGGTAGTCGGGTATCGATATAGTCAGTGTTATCTGCCCTGAAGCGCGTGGTGCTGGTGTACTGAATAAATGGCGGCTCGTATTTCTGCTGGTTTCGAGTTTCTTTGGATTCGTTTGCGTTTTCGTTTGCGTTTCGTTCTCGTTTAAGCCTGTGGGTGGGATAATTTACACCCATTTTTTTTTCGCTGGGCATCATTTTTGGGGGGATATGCGCTGAATGGAGGCATGAGACCCTGGTAGCTCCCTAAAAAATGGCGGTAATTCGCACTATTTTAGCGCTCGGTGCGCCATCTTGGTTGACGACAAAAGTCGCCGACCATAGTGTACAGGATGAAATTCACCAGTGTAAAAATAGAAGCTGAGGGCATTTACGGTGGATGTATGTGACACAAAATTGCCAGTAAAGCTTAGATACTTAGTTTAGGTTTGGAGATACCACATTGAGGCATACCTTGGCACTATTTTGGGTTATCTGAAGCTATGGAGGGTCGAATTGGTGAAGGGAAGGAATACGTGGTATTTGGGTTGGTGTTCTCGTAGTTATGGACGGACTTCCAACTGAGGTGTACTACTTGATGCTGTGGTACCTCAGAGTACCAATTTGGGTGCAAATCTCGAAAAGTGGAATAGAAAGAAAGCACCATCTGAGCACTTCATTCAAAAAAATCCCAAATTACGACACCCCTACGCTTCAAGTTTTGACAATTACTGTAACCTAAATCCCACTTCCACGAAAATCACCACTTGACTGTTGTACTAGCTCACCAATTTTCACCACTGCTTTAGCTGCTCGTATCGTCAAGTCCATCAAGCTTCTCTGCGCTCTCCTGCACACACGCCGTTTGCAACATCGCTGCAGCTTCAGGCTCACATTTTTTTTTCAAACTTTTAGCATCACAAGAGCTGATCTACCGCCACACCATCAGCACCAAACCACCTTGTATATACTCCACAACACACCCCAGCGATGCTATCACCTAGAATAAGTCGACAGACTCCGCGACTATGGCTTCATATGGGCACAAACACAACTACGCATATCAGTAGCCGGAGCATCGTGATGGTGAAGAGGCGAAACAAAAAGAAGCACCAAAACTCCCCCGACCCCAAAGACATAGTCGACGAGAACCCGTTGCTGTCGTGGGCTAGAGAGGACACAAACAGAAAGTTGAGGGCCCAAGAAAGAGAGTACCGAAAGAAATTACAAGAAATCAAGGATCTCACCAAAAGTGTGGGGCAGATGGTGAAGAGCCAAGAGCAGCTTAGACTCCAAGAGAGGAGGCAGAGGGAGGAGGCAGAAGCAGCCAAGTCTATACCCATGCCCTCAGATTTTGTGAAAAGGGAAACTGACAATATATACCACGAGATAGCTGGCGCGGAGCACTCTGGTGCACGTGCACAGCCCAAGAGTGTACGTGCAGAGACGAGCACCATCTCGAGCTCCTCTGAGGTCTCTAGGTCTCTCGCCAGACCACAAGAGGCGAGCCAGAACTCCAACTTCACGCCCTCGAGCCACTCCCATCTCATTCTCCCATCTAGTCTTTCCATCCCCTCCTCCATAGTCGAGAAGTTGGGACTCTCCATAAAGTACCTCATATCCTCCAAAGCACAAAACTGGGGGATGGTGCTTCATCAGCTCCAGCAGGTGGGCGGATTCTCTGATTTGCCCTCCAAGGATGTACACAAGCTTGTGAAGACGATCCCGAGGGAGTATCTCACGCCCACCATCATTGAAGTTGTTGAATCCATGATGGCCGAGGCAGACATACCCAAGACCTCTAAGTTTGTAGACCAGTTCATAGAGGGACTCTCTTACGGCAGCGAAGTCTCTGACGAGACCATGGCACAAATCGAATCATACTACAGCTACTTGAAAGAAGTGAACAAAAAGGGCAAGATATCAAGAAATACCTATGAGCTATTGATAAAGGCCCTGGGGAAGAACACAAACTTAGACAAGATCAACCAGTTCCTTGCCGAAATGAAGGCAAACAACCTTCAGCCTTCGAAGGAGACGTTCTCCAACATTTTGACCTGCTGCGTCTACAAGGCTAAGGACCACAAACAGGCTGTTGAGATCTTCGATTCGATGAAATTCTTGTCTGAAGTGACGAAGCCAACAGTGCGGAACTACCAAGATATCATAGTGTCATACATTAATAACGACAACATCGAAAAGGCTCTTGACTTGTACCAAGAAATGCTTACCAGTAACATAGAGGTGAACCAAAAGATCTTGGTGGCACTTGCTCGAGGCTGTGCTCACAGACCGGAGTTGAAGTTGAAGAGTTGGGAGTTTATGTTCGAGATATACAACTTGGGCTGGGAGCCCTCTTTGGAAACTTTCGAGTACTTGTTGTATTTGGCAGCCAGTGACGGAGACTTGCCGCTAGTAAGAGCCTTATACCGTAAGCTCAATGAGACCAAATCTGTGACACCAAAGGCGTTCTCCTTCTTGATGTTGGCGTACTCAAAGGCAAGCGCAGACGAACTTCCAACAATCACATTCAGCGACAAGGGTAAGCTCTTTAGAAGCAGAGTGCTCAATGATACCACGGCCAGTAGTGCCGACTTATCTCAACCACAGTTCATCTTACCCCTTTTACCAATGATTGAATTGAACAAACCTGCCGAGATTATGGCGGAATCGAGCGCCATGTGGGCGCACACCTTAATGTTCAACCGTTCGCTCATCAACAATGAAAACAGTGACATGTACTTGAAGATTGCTTTAGAGCAGGGAAACTTGGCTGACTTCATGCAGAGATTTGAAACCACCACAATGCTAGACACAGCAGGAATCCCAATGAGCCGAGAAATCACCATCGATGAACCTGAGATTGCAAGCGAAGCTGTGCCGGAAATAAACTTTGATGAGGAAGCAACTGACAAGGATGTTGCTAAAGTTTCCGCTGATTCCAATTCTCTGGTAACTTCTCCCTTGCTTGACACTTTGATAGGATCAAACAGTGTCATCAAAGTTCCCAGATCCACCCTTATCTACGTCACTGCGCTTAAAGCTGCTGGTAGATTCAGCTCGTATGATTTTGGGCAGCAAATTTGGAACGAAAGAGGGTTATTCCGTAAGTCTACCAGATTCACTTCCCTTTCGAGAAAACAGAAGGACATGGAAGATTTCCAGTTTGCCTCGGCAATGGTTTCTTCATTAACGGAAATGGGAATGCTTTCAGATGCATTGGCCATCGTCATGAGTACCGAATATCAATTTAGATGGACAAGAAAAGAGTTGAGTGAATTATACCATACTGCCTCTGAAGTAGGTGATGAAAATATTGTGCAAACTGTGAAGGGTATCACAAGCAGATCTTTGATTAAATGGGAGGGTAAGATTAGAAGGAAGGATTACAAAAAGTATGTCCTAGAAAGAGGATACTAAGCTTTCCATTTGAACCATGCACATTGCGAAATGATTTGTAAATATAAAGTAAATAGATAATTGGAAAACTTGCTATGTCATCAGGTTTTCCTATATATTAGTACATAATGACAGCAAAAAGTTTAATAGACAAGGAATAATACTTTACTTGATGATGGAGCGAATGCTTCAGTTGGCTTAAATCTATATTTATATGTACATGGTTAATTCTATTTACAGATGATACTTATAGTACCTGGTTTGACTATCAACTTCTTCACTTCCCCAACAATGAACTTTGAACCACGCTCATGTTTCATGACTTCTGCTATAATTTCCTCATTGTTCAGATCAATCAAAGTTTTCAATCCTTTGTGCACAAATCTGGCTTTTCCATTCACGAAGACATTATAGTTGATGAATGGAGATTCAATCAATTGAGCCTTTGGCCATTTTTCAGCGAATATAGATGTCCAATCTGAAGACTCAGATTCCTTTAAGGTTTCCCAGCACTCTTCTGAGGCACCTGGAGTCACAGGAGACATCATAATCAATAACTTGGTATACGCATCAGTAAGCAAATCAGGATTGAGGTGAACTGAGTTTACAGCTGCTTCCTTCATAGTTGAAATTATGGCATTCGTAAGCTTCATGTAATCTGAAATGATTGTGTTGAAAGAGAGATCCTTTTCAATTGAGCGAGTCACCTGAGCGATAGTCTTTTGCACTGAATCAAAAAGTTGGAACTCAAGATCGTTGAATTGGATGGAAGTATACACTTTACCATTTAATTCAATGTCTTTGTACAGCGTAGCGTTATTTTGAACAACTTCGTTTCTGAGTGATTCGTTCTTGATGTTTCCACTCAATTGCAAAACCTTTCTTAACCAACGGTCTACACCCGCAATCTGCTCTTCGTTCCAGTTCAAAACATCTGAAATTGGAGCCAGAAATAACATGTGAGCTCTGGTGGCATCAGCCCCATACTTTGCGATACAATCAGCGGGATCTGCCCCATTATACTTAGACTTTGACATCTTCTCGTAGGAAATCAACGGATTAGAAACATTAGGAATTTCGTGTGGCTTGAGACATCTTCCATTGTTTGGGTCTTTGAATGTCTTCCCGTGTACCATTCCTTGGGTCACTAGTTTACGAATAGGTTCGCTAGCGAACGATGAACCATCCCACATTCCAATTGATCCTAAAAATTTGGAGATGAACCTTGAGTATAAGAGATGCAAAATTGCATGCTCAACACCCCCAATATACATGTCAATTGGCATATTCTTTGATGCAGAATCGTACGAAAAAGGCTCGTTGGTATTCTTTGCGTCAAGATAACGGAAAAAGTACCACGAGGAGTCCATGAATGTATCCATTGTATCAGTATCACGTTTAGCGTGCTTTGAACCACAAGAGGGACATTCAGTATTGACAAAGGAATCTAAATTTTTTAAAGGATTTCCCTTTCCGAATAATTCCTTATTTTCTGCGGTGCTTGTGAGATCAGGCAATACAACAGGGAGGTCCTTATCAGGAACAGGAACAGGACCACATGAGTCACAGTGTATAATTGGGATTGGAGCGCCCCAGTATCTTTGTCTACTAATCAACCAATCTCTGATACGGAACTGTGTAGACTTAGAACCGAAGCCGGCGCCTTCTAAATCACTGACAATTTCCTTAGCTGCCTTAGTAGTGGCAAGTCCATTGTACTTTCCCAAGTCCGAAACACTTCCAGGCAAAATGCTGCTATCGTACAAAACACCCTTTTTCTTTTCGGTGAATGGGAGCTTGATTTCGGTCTTCCCCTTAACAAGTTTCTTGGGACCAACAGTGCTTATAATTGGTGACTCTGGAGAATGCAAAGACCAGAAATCATAGTCACGTTGGTCATGCCCTGGACATCCCATGACTGCTCCGTGTCCGTAGGACCCAAGAACATAAGGAGCAGCATAAACAGGTATACCTTGTCCAGTTTCGTTTTCGTTCTTGGAGCCAGTCACGTCTATTGGGAGCTTTAACTTGATATTGCGAAGTAAGTATCCCTCCTTGGTATCATCTACAGCCCCAGGCGTCGTATCTTTGCTCGTTTGCTCGCTAATGAAGTTTTGCAACTCTGGGTCGCTTTCAGCTGCTTTGACAACTATAGGGTGGTTTAAGGCTAATGCGGCAAATTGCACACTAAATAATGTATCTGGTCTTGAAGTGAAGACAGTGACACGGTCAATTTCTCCGTCCAAAGTTCCGTTCTGGAGTATTGGGAAGGAGATTTCTGCACCTTCTGATTCGCCGATCCAGTGGCCCTGCATTAACTTCACCTTCTCTGGCCATTCTTGCAACACGTCCAAGTCTTTGTTCAACTCGTGGGCAAATTTCGTGATCCCAATAAACCACTGCTCCAAGTTTCTCTTCTCTACAATTGCACCAGATCTCCAGGACCTTCCCTCCGAATCTACTTGCTCATTAGCCAAGACCGTTTGGTCAATAGGATCCCAGTTGATCTCAGCTTTCTTTCTGTAAGCCAAGCCATTTTCATAGAGCAAAAGGAAAATCTTTTGAGTCCATTTGTAGTACTCGGGCGAGCATGTGCTTATCTCTCTGTCCCAATCAAAGTCTGCCAACATAAGTTCCATTTGCTCCTTCATTTTCACAATGTTGGAGGTGGTCCAAACAGAAGGATCGATACCACGTTCTACAGCTGCATTTTCGGCAGGCAAGCCAAATGCATCCCACCCCATTGGGTGGATAACATTGTACCCTTGCAATCTTTTGAATCTCGCAATGACATCACTGATAGTATACACACGAAGGTGTCCCATGTGCAACATCCCAGATGGATATGGGAACATCGATAAACAGTAAAATGATTCTGCATCTGTATCAATAAGATGCTTGGTGGGGTACAAGGACTTTCCATCCTTGGAGCTAGACTTCCATATTTTAGACCATTTTTTGTCGAGCTCTTTAAAGTTCACTGTCGCTGGTGATGCTGTAGAGGACGACGATTTCCGAACCACAAGAGCAGGGAATATCTTCGCATTGAGCTTCGGGGTGTAATATCGAAGACCCAACATCAGCCAGAACACTAATATAAGTAAAGAGTGGCCTTTCTTAGCAGGTGGTACGGTCAAGCCATAATTTTTCTGTCTTGAAAAATCTACTGAGATCTCGGCCCATATATCTCGATAGCGAGGGTTGCACTGAAAAAAAAAAAAAAAAAAAAAAAAAAAAAAAGAAACCGAAGCTCTTACCAAATTTCGCAGCCAACCAGAAGTCTAACTATAGGTATCTCTATATTTACTATAATACATAATATACAATACATACCGCCTTTCACTCTCTTTGATTTGCCAATGTCTTTAAAGAGGTGAATAGGAGATCCGCTATTCCATCGAACCCTGCCTTGTCCAATCTCCGCAAAACCAATACCTTTAATTCGTCGTAGGTAACATTGAGCCATTCAGCACCTTCCTGGGTGAATATCTGACTCACGCTTTCTTCAGTGGGTGGCCCAGGATGCCTGATATTAACGTTTCCAGGCGATAGATCTTCTAGTTCTCTAAGAATTTCCGTGGTAATATAACTCCAGCTAGGATTGTGGAACAAATTACCGATGGTGTTGAAGCTAATCAAACTCGAATAATCCATTATATTCAAGACTGAAAGTTGATGTACAAAATTAGGATGCAACAACATGGCCTTGTTATATGACGTAACAACTTCTTCTCCTTTCAAAGAGTGATCTCTCCATATAAAGTTTAGTGTGTCCATCAAATAGAAGTTCTGAAGATTCTTGTAACTTTGGTTACTGGGACCTTCGAATTTATACTTTTTGCAAAAGGATACATACCCACAGATTTCAGAGGTAATTAGTGGGTTCCCTGAAAGCACCATACTGTATACTAGTGCAGGTGGTGGTACTATGGCAGACGGCTCGATGTGTTCATTTAGATGCTGCACTTCAATCTGTTTGAGGAACCTCAAAAGCAGAAAGAGCAGTAGAAGAGTGACCAATGGTATAGTTGAATCGAGTAACCTAGTGTACATCAAGTAAACCCTGGGTACTGTTCTGTTCAATATACCGTAGAATAATTCCGATTCTTTACTTGATGAAGCTGCTGCGTCCTTGTACCACCTGGAGTAAAGGAGACTCAATTGTTCTACAAATGACACAATGAGGCGTGAATTGCTGGAAACCAATTCTTCAGTATTGGCAAAGAAGTTTGCTTCAAACTCTTCCAAATTCGATTTTGTGAACGGCAAGTATTGGAGCAACTGAAGCTTGTACGGAAATATTGTAGTCGCTTCAACTTGTGAATTAGAAACCGCTATTTGAAAGTAAAGAAATTCCTTAAGCAGCGGCACAAATTGGTTTCCGAAAGATAGGTAAAGTAGAACCTTCTTCAAGAATGGGATAAGCAATGTGCTACTATCAAGTAACGTGAGTCGAATATAGTACTCGATTCTGAGCGTTAATGGCAGCCCGGAGGATGCTGCCTGGTCTTGTAGTACCAAGTACAAAAGTTTGTACCTGTAGTTGGGATCGATGTGTGTACTGAAATTCGTACCATCATCCCTAAATACCGAATTTGTGTTGACAAACTGTATCTTTGAGAAGTTCCGAATCAACCTGGCCAACAGATCTACCTCGTGTATTGATTCTATTTCTAGTTTGTTTTTCGAATAGTTTATGCCTTCCAAATCCAAATCAATATCTTCTACTGCACCTCCTCCCTCCATTGCACCCCGTCTCCTCTTCCTGCTAATAGAGGAAGTTGTGGATGTGTAAAATCTTTCATACTGTTTCAAGTTGGCTTCCAACATTTCTCTGCCGGTTTCAATATCTATGATGCGGGCCAAGTAGTCGTTATCAGGATACACGAACACATTGGGGTTGATATATGCTATGTTCAAGGACATTTTACGCGCCTCCTGTCCCCTGCCATGCCTCAAGAGCGTGCGGTAGTTAAGAGTCGGGTCAATCCAAGTGAAGAATACTAACAAGTTCTTTAAGACATCGTCTGTGGGGAACCGAAAGTGTAAATCCATGACAAGCTGAATTTGCCATGACCGTAACGGATTTGCCAAGTGAGACGCCGAGGTTCCATGCGTGCTTCTACCTATGCTGCTGCGTATACTGGAGAGTCCTAAAAATATGAGGTTTGCTATGTACATTCTCAGAAACTCGTAAACTAACGTGTTGAATAGAATGGGCAATAATTTTACTAGGAAGAGATTGCCTGCGTGAGCCGTCGAGCTTGACGCTTCTTCTTCGTCACCAAATAGATGTATTGAACAGCATAGCCATTTCAACAAATTATTCTGTAGGGTTGTCGGTATTCCTTTATGCTGGTTGGAATCACCTCTTTTCATGGGCTTTCCAACGTTTCCTAAGATCTTTAATATGATGGAAGTCGGAAGCGGTACCGACTCCTTCAGTGGTATCAACAAGTTTTTGACTATGAAATTCTTTTGCGGGAGAGTCAAGTTGCCGTATAGCACAAACTCAAGCAATTTCGTAAACTCATCTTTGGACTGAAGCGAATCACGCTCGATCTTTATCTGGAGCTGATCTAGTATGTCTTGCACATCTATGCGAGAGAGTTTCTTCTGATCCAGTTTCAACTGCCTTAGTAGGGCCGAAATGGAAGACGATTCGAGAGAGGGCATTGTTTTAGCGGTACGTATTGGAAAGGGTCTTACAATGTCAATCTTTAATGAACCCGGTCGCCTTGATGTGTGTCAAACTCGTGTTTGTTTATGTTTGAGGTGATGCTTGGTGCATCTAGTCACGTGACGCTATTTTTGCTTACCCCAGAATCACGATGAGCATCCTCACACCGGCAATTCACTCATTCCTGAGTATGCAACATTGACTAACCTTGTGGGATAATTAGCCTTTCACAGCAAATGTTGGGTTTTGGCTCCAAGCTTCGAGGAAAGGGTTTCGTTTGCTAGCTGAGGATGGAATCATGCTTGAGAAGTGAAATAAGTGAAAGCAGCGGAAGGATGGTGTGTTGGCAGCTTCAGTGTACCCACAGTATGCTGAGAGCTTTGCGAAAAATATAGCGAGCATCCCCCACATTGCGTGGGGGAGCGGTAACGAAATCTGCCCCACCACCCCACCAAATGAAATAAGGTATGTTGCACCCAACGCCTAACTCCCCCACTCTGACTCAAAGAAGTGAAATATATAAGAAGGACCGTGTTTCTCTCCTTGATTGTCGGCTAAGTGAGGTTCTATTTCTTTTTCCTTGGTACAATAAAACTCAATTGACAACCGTAATACTCTAAATACCCCCCCCCCCCACAATGACTCTCTTCTCCCTCAAAGGAAAGGTCGCCTTGATAACTGGTGCTACCAATGGTATTGGTCTTGGTATGGCAAAGGGCCTTGTAGAGGCCGAAGTCGAACAGCTCATTCTTACCTACAGATCAGAATCGTCTCTCAGCGAGGCCACTCGAGTATTGCAGGAGATCAGCCCAAACGTGCAAGTGGGAGCCATACAGGTAGACTTCTCAGCTGAGAGCGAGGATGCCGTGGTTGCGAAAATTGCAGCCGAAGCCTTCGCCAAATCGGTCACCGGCAAGATAGATATTCTCATCAACAACGCTGGTACCAGTAGCCGTCATCCATTTGAACTGTTCCCTCAGGACCAGTTTGATGACGTCATTAGAGTGAACTTGAACATACCGGTGAAGCTCACCAAGGCGGTAGGTTCCAAGATGCTTGAAACAAACACACAAGGGAGTATAGTGAATACCGCCTCCTTGATGTCTTTCCAGGGTGGAATAGACAACACCGCCTACACAATCTCGAAGGGTGGAATAAACCAATTCACCAAGGCACTCTCCAACGAGTGGTCGTCCAAGGGTATCAGGGTCAACGCTATTGCTCCCGGGTACATCGAGACCAAGTTAACTGGAACCATGGCAGAAAGCCGCAAGCAGGCGATCTTGCCCAGAATCCCTATAGGCAGGTGGGGTAACCCTGACGATTTCAAGGGGCCCATCGTGTTCTTGACTTCGGATGCAAGCAGGTATGTCACCGGCGAGACTTTGTTAGTTGACGGTGGGTGGATGTGCCGCTAGGTCTAAGAAGGAGATCTATTTATTAGCTTCCTGTACAAGGAGGCACCGATTAGAAATTCTACATAGAGCGAAGTGTGAAAAAAACCATTCCTTTTTATTATTCAAGAAATCTATAATTCTCTATAGCTTTTGACTAGCCTGTACTTTTGTGTAGTATCGTATGCAAGTGGAGACGTGATAGGTCGAATAGTGCAGCTCTCTGGTATGAGCAATACAGGTCCAAGCATGCTAGATGACTGAGACCCACCGTATCGACTGAACTACTCGCTCAAATACCTCCAGCCTCTCTGTACCACCTCACACCTCTATCATAACTAATTATACATAAACCTTCGTTGGTATCGCCGCCCATTCCTCCTCTAATCCCCTTCTTGATAAACTGAACACCGCTAGCAATGCTGTTGTCCATGTCTCTTATATCATCCTCGTTGTCTAGATCACTTTGCGAGATTGAGATCTTGCTGACTCTCTCACGGGTTTCGATGTCCCACACTCTGATGCACTTGTCAAGCCCAGCACTGGCCAACAACTTCCCGTCTTCGTTGAAATTCAACATCATGACCCACTTTTCGTGCGCAAACCCACCGTTATTCTTCGTGGAGTGCGATGGCGTGGTCAAGGAGCCCACGTTTTCACCGTACTTGGCGTCGTAGAGGGTGATTGACCCGGCGGATTGGTTGTCACGAGCGACCGCAAGTAAGGTGCCGCCAGGAGAGAATTGGATAGAACGAGGAATGGGCAGAGCGCCAGCGGCGCCCGTGGAGGCTCCCGAGCCACCACTGGTGTTTGTTTGCACGTCGGTGGACTTGAAGGTGTAGATAGGCTTCAAGTTTTCCAAGTTGTACAAGATCACTTCGCCTCCGTAGTAGCCAATGGCCACCACCTTCTCGGTCGTTTGTGAGACACCGAGAGCGTTTGGGAAGGAAGGCGACTGGATCAGGCGCTCGTTAGGAAGTTGGATCTTTATGGACTCGCTCACGCCCTCCTTGGCTTCTATTTCCAAGTTGAAGATGAGTGTTTCGCCGCTAGCCTTGGTGATTATGAAGTAGTCTACCTTGGACATGGGATCCTTGTAGAACCCGGGGCTCCAGCATCCGTCGTTGAGGGACTGTGGCTGGTCGCCCTCCTTTATGCTCTTGAGTGTTTTTATGTCGTCGTTTATGAAGTACTTGATATAACACTTGCCGTCGAAGGAGACGGTTGCCAAAACCACAATCTTGAATTTGGAGTCGGGCAATATCGTCTCGTAGTGGGCCAAATGGTGGAGACCGAACTTGTTTACGAAATCCTTCTGTACGTGATCTTTTGGGTTATGCGTCTCGTCCTGCTTGTTATCCCAAAAGTTCAAGTATCCGTCGGTGGAGCAGGTTATGGTGTACTTGTTGGTGACAGCAAGACCGTGGATATCCAGCTCGTGCGCAGAGGCCGTGGCCGCGGTTGTGATGTATTGTTTACTCATATGAAGGTTTCAGGGGTGAGCAGCGTTGTAATTGGATTGAGCCGTGGTTCAATATGTGTGGTTTTCGAGTACAAAGAGTAATGAATAAGCTGGTGACTCTACCGCTGATCTGGATATGGCTGTACGATTTTTCTGGAGGTGTTGCTCGCGCGGTTGATTTAGGCTGCCATATATAATTTTTTTTTAGCTAGTCACGAGGGTCGAGCGTGCAGGATAGATGTGATTAGATGTGAATGGCTGCAAATATGAAGGAAGGACGAAGGTGCATTTAATGACAGTAGTAAGAGGTAAGCAATTGGTGTCTGTTGGTTAAATGTGGGCAGTTTCGATGTGGATATGTTACTGGTGTTTTCATTTCATGTTGTAAAATTGGAAAAAATGGATAAAGAAATGGTGCAAGGAGACTCTCTGTTCCACGATGATGCTAATTGTGCCCTGCAAATCACATCTTTGTGTCAAAATACAACTTAACACGGAGATAGCCCTTTAATACAAGATTCATATATCCAATTCCTATCTAGCTACTCCTTTACTCAATACCTGCTAGAAATTTCCCCCATTATGATTTATCTCCCTAAACTTTCTGTACGTAGAACGGGGAAGACAAAAGAGCGAGCAAAACGGCTACTTAGGAGCTTAGGCTGGGTCACTCACAACAAAACTACGATAGACACAAACCCAGACACCCAAACGCATGAGTGTACTCCAAACGACATTAGAAAGGACGACTCTCAAACCAAAACCAAAACCACTAATCTGTGTGCAAGACTTGCCTCTTTCAACTGCTATTCTCCGCCTGGAAGTGTTCGCACCCAACTAAGAAAGAAGTTCATGAGACATGACATGGACGAGATAATCAAAAGCGATACATTTTACGAGTTCCCCGTGAGATTCTACGAGACTCTCAGATACTGTACCATGGAGGTGAGAGATGTTGTCGAAAGCGACAGGGAGAGCCATTTGGAAAGGGATCTACATGTCGATATACGAGACCTAGCAGCAACTTTTACAGTTCCCACATCACGTGAACTTGCTTCTGAAGATGGATACAACAAGGAAAACAAGGCACAGTGTGATGAAGACGGCAACGCCAGTTTGCATTCCTGCAAGCTGAAGCGTCGCCAGGAGCTCATTGAGGCTGCTAGATCATGCACGTTGAGGCGGACAAAGGGCTTGCTGGTGGCAGAGTTGCAACTGCCTTCACATTGACAAGCAGTGGTACTGCGTGCAGGATATTTCATTTTCAGTATTTTTTTTTTCTTAGTGCTTTTGATTTCAGTACGAGCATCTGCTAAAAACAAACCCATTAAAGCAAATCGAAGTCGCCCATTTCTGCTAGAAAACCCACCACCCAAGCCTACACGAAGAAGAGCCTCGCAATGCCAATCTCTTTCACAGAAAGAATCCAGAGACAGTCGATCTTCAATGGAACGTTTCTGGCTCCAGCGGCTGCGCCTGCTGCTGCTAACTTCATAGCATGTAGAAACAACACTGAGGTCTTTCTTGCCAAGGAGAACGTGCTTAGATGTTGCGGTATCAACGATAAGACGTCCAACTACAGGATAATCACGCACAGTCACGCCAACTTTGTTATCAATAAGTTGCTTTTGAATCCCCAGGGCACGGCCTTGGCCTTGGTGGGGGACGAGTGTGTGGTTGTGTTACATTTGCCAAGCTCCGTCTTGGCCCTGGATGCTTCCACTATTCCAGTCAGAAGTTCGAGGATATCATTGGGACTGCGCGTCAAGAAGGTTCTCTGGCAGCCTGCTGTGGCAAACGAGAACAGCATTGTCATATTTACCGAAGACGGAGTAGTGCTGATTTACGATGTAGCACTCTCCGTGAACGAACCACAGTTGAGCGTGGACTTGAATAGGGAAGACGTGCTCAAGCTGAGGGGAGAAACTGCTTCTTCGATTGCATACGGTGTAAACAAGTCCAATCTTGCGGGACCACTTACCTTGTACGTGATCTCGTCGCTGGCCAATGTGTATGCAATTTACCCATTCATTCAGCCTACCGCTTCGATCTCGACCTCTAAGCAGCAGATTGAGACATTATACGACGAGTCTTTGACCATATTGAGGCATTTTGAAGCCAGCGGATCGGAAACGATGCTCCAGCATGCCAGAAAGCAGTTTGAATACGTCGACTACTTATACTCCCAATTGCACAACTCTGTATTGCCTAGATTCGAGAATGGAAAGTATGTGTTGAGGCAGCGCGAGGAAGAGGAAGAGGAAGAAGAAGAAGAAGAAGACAAAGAATCTGAAAAGCCAGAAGAACAAGGACCGCAGGTGCAGGGGCCCTTGAATACCCCACATACCTCTAGATTGCAAGGAAGTGACTTGATCTCCGTAGCGGTCGGTACATCAGCATCGGATTTCACTGTTGTAGCCTCGTTGGCCAAAGATGCAAGTGGAGCAAGTCTCGCCACCTACTACGGGCAATTGAAGTCATTAATTATGAGATACAAAAGCAAAGCACAGGATGATAAACAAGTTTCACCCACAACAATTTCTCCTCCTCCCGCTAAAATTGAGCACGAATACAAAAAGCCTGCCAGAGGATTCGGATATATCGATGACTCCGAAGACGAAGATGATGAAGAAGTAGATACGGAAAGTGCAGAAGACTCTGCTGAAGAGTTGAAAAAGTTTGAGATTTTAACACCATTAAAAGTCGACAAGTTGCCTGTTACCTCCGCCTCTTCGCTGACCTTTGAAGCAGACGTATATGAATTCGGTATTCGTTTCGAAAATAAGATTCTTTTGGTGAATATACAAAACTGGTTCGAAGTCAGCGTGAAGGACTTGTTATCAGAGACCTCGCAGGCTATTGTTTACAAGGAGATCTCATCTACTCCAGTGTTTGGATACACAATTGTGAGAGACACAATCACAGAGGAAGGCACTTTCTTGGTCTCATTAACAGAAGCTGGATTAACCATAAATCAAATAAAAAAGGGCTTGACCTTAAAAAAACCCAACAGGTCCACGGAAGCTACCTCGTCAAGTCTGGATACTAGTACCAAGCCCATAGGAAAGCAGCTTTTATCAAATGAACCATTTGAGGAGCTTGTAATCGAGTTGAACTCCATAACAAAGAGCATAGAAGTACCACGCCCAGCTACAAAGAATCCAATATCTTACAGCGACAAGATTGCCGTATCAAACCCAGACTATCTCTCTGCGCTCAACGGAGCATCTTTGTACGTGATAGAACGTGTACAAGACTTTACACAATTTGCCATCAACCTCAAGTTACGCCTCAGCAACCAGTTGGATGTATTGAGATCAAACATAAGGTTATTGCATTTGGTCCGTGAAACGTTAGAAACGCAACTGACCTTGGACGTCCAGAGAATTGATGAAAAGATCGATGAGTTGACTGAAAAGCAGACCAAGATCAATGATAGATTACAAGCATTACACCAGAGGGTTTTCGACGCAGTTCAAAAGTTGAAGCTCAACAAGCAAGAACCATTATCGAAGGCAGAAATAGCATGGTATAAGGAGATCAACGCAACTACTGAATTGGTGAATACCAAGTATAAACAAAGCATCCAAGATTCCAAGCAGCAGGTTACAAAGTTGTTGCAGGAATTCGAAGTTGAAGGTATTACGGCTGAATTGAGTGATCTTAAGTTGACACAACGGGTAAACAAAGTGAAGCAATGGTTGGAAAGAGAAGGACACTTAATCGCAATTGCTAAGGGGAAGCTTGCACAGATAGAGAACAAGCTGATCAATGCCTAGGGGAAAGGAATACGAAGATGAATCGCATATATATTACTAATCAAGTACTTCATATAAAGGGGTTTTATTGTAGGTAAATATGTAAGGGTCTTTGCTGTAACGCTGGTTAAGAATAACTTGCACGGTGATGAGTGAACGTGACGAGAGTACTGTCTATTTGTCCTCAGTTTTTCAATACATAAGGAAGTCTACAGTTTTTAGGTTTGAAGAACTTATGATTATGAGTCGCAAAAAAACGCTGCAACCACTCATTCGATCACACCAAATCAGATGTCACCATTGAATTGGGCCAAATCTCGCCAGCCTTGAATAGTTGAGCTTAAGGGAGAGCCAGCCAGGGCTGATAAGGGCAAAAAAAAAGAATTGCGCAAACCCGGAATCGAACCGGGGGCCCAACGATGGCAACGTTGGATTTTACCACTAAACCATTTGCGCCTTCTTATTGGTTAAAGGAGGACCAAGCACAGTCTAGCCATGAAGAAGATTCTTGATGCGTGGGTCAGTAAGTAAACCAAGTACAACTACAAATACAGCTCAGTTTGTCTATGCTTATGTTATATTACAATATGTACATCACCTAGCCACCCCTACCGTTGGCAGCCTTACCCTCTAGCCAGTCGCCAAACTTATCTATTCTCTCCTTTTCGTTTTCTTCGTCTTTGTCGTCACCTTTGCTCTTTCTGTCCCTGCCTTGGAATTTTTCACCAGAGTACTTCAATACTCTCAACTTCAAACCGTCAAACCACCTGCCGCCAAAACCGGCAATACACTTCTCACTCAGCTCAGAGTTGTTGAATTTGATGGTGACGACTTTGCTCACTTCGTAAATGAAAATCTTTGTTATGTCATTCCCTATGCCTAGCTTATCACACTCTTCCTGAATGTCTTGTTTCAATTCAAACTCAAGCAGTGGATCCTCCTGTATCTCTTCTGGCCTGAACATATTCTCGATGACTATGGTCTTTTCCCATATCTTCCTCTTGATCAAGTCGGCTTTCGAGAGAGAAGCCGCAGCGGCAGCTTTCGAAGTCTCAGCCTCGCCTTCTCCCCAATCTGCCAATTTTTCCTTCATTGCCATCGCTTTGTTTTGGAGGAGCCTCTTCTCCTCGGCAGAGAGCTGTTTCTTGGCACCGTTCCCTGGCCCCGTTGAAGACGAAGAGGAAGGATCCACAGTCAGATTGGACTTTGGTTGCCGTTTCGGGTCAAACCTTGCGGGCTCAACTCGGATCTTGTTCCCTCTGAGTACCGTCTCATCCAACATTTGGATAGCCAAATCCACACTTTCCTTATTGTAGTATATAATGAACGCTTCTCCCTTGAATTTTCTTTGTGGCGTCAGCTCGTAGTAAAGCTTTATTCTCTTCTCTCCCGATTTGAAATCCTCAGTGATAAGGCCAAACTTGGCAGTCATCTCTTCCAACTCTTCTCGGGTGATATCCTGAGGCAAGTTGGATATAAATATCCCGGTATTCACCCTCTGGGGGGCTGCAGAGGATGAAGAACCTGACAGATTGGGGCCACCTTTCTTCATCTCTTCGAGTTTTTGTTTCTTGAGCTTACGAATCGATTCCTTATTCAGCTCTATTTCGGCATCTTTTTCAACTACATCGGATACTTGGTCGTCCTGGCCAACCACCTCTTCCAATTGCCGTTTCAATGGGAGCCATTTCTGCAATATGAAGTTGTACTGATACTCGCTCCCATCCTCATCTTCAAAGAGCCACTGCGAGCTCTCTTGGTCAAAACTTATTCGCTCATCGACGGTTTTCAACAACTCCGGATCTTTTTTCACGAGCGAGGGGTGCGGTGGAGCTTCCGGAAAGGTCATCGGTACACAGGGGGTTGCTGAGGAGGTATAAGAAAGAAAGCGAGAGGATGCCTGTGTCTCTCTTCTTAATGTGCTTTCATACTGCCCTTTGCGTCCTGTATGTAAACATTTGTGATATTGATACGCTACTGGCCAAGGGCTCATAGCACCGATGCGCCATCACCATTTTAGCTGCAAATAGAGCCAGCTCAACTGATGCCTCCATGCTTACTACAAGCTGCATTGAGAGTGGTTTCATTAAATTATTATTCTATTTGTTTCTATGTAGATGGTGTTTTTGTCTGTCTGGCTTTTCATTTCCAGCTAGTATGTGCTATACTCAGCAAACAGAGGCTACCGGATGCATTGACCGCAAGGATATCACAGCGGTCGCTTGACATAGGTGTTGGCGGAAAGAGTCCTAGCAATCCAGGATTCGACTCCTTTTCCCCAAATACGAGAGGGTCTTAGGCGCTTCATGCTGTTCTCTTCTCGTCGTACTTCAACACTGCACCCAACAATACCTGCAATCCCTCATGCACTTGTTCTGGGGTACTGTACTCAGAAGGGTTGTGGCTGACACCATCCTTGGACGGGATGAAAATCATAGAGGTGGGCACAACAGACAGAGTGGCACATGAATCGTGACCAGCACCACTGACAATTTCCCTCACCTGGTCTTCTCCGAACAACTCGACTGCCGATTCACGCACACACAGGATACAGTCTTTGTTGAACTTGACTGCGTTTGACGTGTAAATGTGCTCGAACTCAACGCTGGAGAACTTACCTGACTCCTTTGAAATCTCAGAGAATGCAGCCTTGCACTCAGCCACAATCTCCTGCAACTTGTCGTCTTCAACGTGTCTTGCGTCGAGAGTGAAGTTGACTTCTTCTGGGATCACGTTGACCACGGCTGGCTCCAATTTCAAGATACCAACACTAAACAACCCCTTGTGCTTAGTGGCGATTTCGTTACCCTTGACCATCATCTTAGATGCTGTCAACAAGGCGTCTGACCTGGCCAACAATGGCGTAGTACCAGTGTGCTGGGCCTTACCCACAACCTTGACTTTGTACCAAACGTAGGCTTGCCCACCAGTGACAATCCCGATTTTCTTGTTCTCGTTCTCCAAGATGGGGCCCTGTTCGATGTGAATCTCGAAATGTGCTGCAATGGGGTTGGCCCTAAACGAGGCATCCACGTCTCCCAAGTATCCAATACGCTTCAACTCGTGCTCCACACTGACGGGGACGTCATCAGTGACAGATTTCAATGCATAGGTTTCCTTCAAGTCGGCCTGGCCCGTGTAGACAGAGGACGCCATGATGGATCTGGGGAATCTTGCACCTTCCTCATTTGTCCAGTCGACGACTGCAATCGGGTACTTTGGCACATAGTTGTTATCTTTCAAAGTTCTGAGAACTTCTAATCCCGATAAGACACCATAGACACCGTCGTATCTTCCACCGGTTGGCTGAGTATCTAAATGAGAGCCAATGGCCAATGGTGGGCCTTCATTCTTCCCTGGGTACACAGCAAAAATGTTACCCAACTTGTCAACTTTGACCTTACACCCCAAGCTCTTTGTTTCAGCGACAAACCAGTCCCTGACTCCTTTATCAAGATCGCTCAATGCTAATCTGCACACACCAGTCTGCGTAGCCTCGCTACCCCAGACTCCACTGGCGCCCCATTTGGTGGCTGTTTCGTGAATAGTGTTGAGAAGACGACCTTTGGTGATGTTTAAAGTTGCAGGCATGTTTGTATTTAGTGGAAATGATGAGGAGAGTTCACCAATTCAAAAGGATCTGGTGGACACCTGATGGCTTCTTATACCCTTCACGCGGCTATTTCGACCTGGGGATGGAGACGCGGGTATTGGAGGCGGGATGCTCCAGGCGCGGAAATTTCCTAATTCGCACCCGCTTGCATATGTCTTCGATCTAACCTGCATCAATCCTCGAGAACGGATAAGGTTGCAACCGTGCACGGTAGATGTCTTCTGACACCAGACGTATTGTTAGAGCTAAGAGTGGTAATCGACAGATTGGTGATCTGAAACAGGCGCTTACTCTATTTCCTACGATTGAAAGGTGCTCATGGATAGATCTGATTAAATGGCGGGTGTATACCAAGTCCTTCTGTTTGAGCTTCCGGCCAAATTCTTATCGAGAGACCCACTATAGGGATTAAAAGCTTCATATGTCACAAGATCTAGTGAAAGCGCAAAAGGTTTTTTCTTCGTAAAGTAGATGCTGATGGGATATCTCGAAGCGAAGGATCGCGTGATGGTGACTTACATGCGCCGGAGTTGCAGAAAGTCTCCGATACACACTACGGGACGACCAGAGGCATTCCTTCGTCATGATTGATGGTGTTAAACGACGGTAGTGCGAGCGAAAGAATATCTTGACTATTTAGAAGGTATTTACAAAGATTGAAAATCTTGTGAATCATTACTACTTAGGCAATATTTAGTACTTTTGAATTATTTCAAGACTCCACGTTTCGTTCTAGGACGGCTTCGCTGGGAGTACAATTGCTCGTCTATATATGATGGCTATTACGTGATTTTTGTGTCGGGTGGAATTAAATAGTCACATTTATCGGCATTCTCTGAGCACACGACTAATTTTCCAACAAAAGAAGAGTCAACTTCACACCCATACAACTCCTTATCCATCAACATGGCCTCGGAGACGCAGCTACAAATGAAAGGATCCAAGCTTTCATTATACCCTCCATTGGAAGCACTCCCAGGGTTTGCAGGAGTCACCATAATGTACCATGCTACGCCTCTTATCTCGTAGTTTAATAAATACCACATAAGAGTGGTTTTTGGGGGATTGTAGAAAACGGACGCAATTCTCTTCATAGGCCAAGCAACATAGTTTACGAAGGACCAACCAAAGGGAGCCAATTTTCCGTCTGTTGAAGTGTTGGTTCCCAAAGGTTTATCGAACGACCCAAGAAGGTGCTCTTCACATATAAGGCGCGTTCGGCGACGTCTAGGGCGCACGCGATCGTACTTTGACGACATAGAAAGCATTTCCAGGAAGTCGTCATTCCGCAATACCAGCCCGTTGGTGACACCAGAGATCCTCCTCCCATCCACGTCGCGAACCCGCAAGTGACTGTTAACATCAATCGTATGATTGTATACTTCCAGGACTGTGTATGAGACAGAGGTCAAGTTGATAAACTTAACACCCACAGCATTATAAACATAATCAAATGTAAAGAGAATATCAGATGCGAACGTTAAGCTGAAGCACACAATGGATAAGAAGGCGAAGGCACTTACTAGCATCTTATACCAGCTTAGAGACCCACCCGCAGACCGTATACCCTTTTTCTCTGATATGTGTCACTCTTTTTACGTTCCCACAGCGGAGTGATCAGAGCGTCGAGTTTCACATTATTTTTTGGGGATCTCCGAAACCTGGAGATTTCGAGCGCAGCGCTGTTGCCGCACAGTCTGCAACACTCCAAACCCCTAATGGATACTGAACAGAACCATCAGCTCGGCTTACTTACTCTGCCCTAGTTTCACAAGTATGTATATGTATATTCAATTTTTCGACTATTAGATTAGGCTTTCTGATATTTACAAAAGCATATGAAACTCTACAATGAGTATCTAAAACCACGGTTCTCCTTGTCAGTCATGTCCTTAAACCCATCGAGAACGGCTTGCCTCTGAACTTCTTCGGTGTAGCCACCCTGTTCTTCATTTCTCTTCTTGTTTCTGAACATTTGTAGAACTCTATAGGCACCGGTAATGACGATGATTCCGACGTAGCAAACAATGCAACCAATCATACCGCTGACATACTTTGGAGCCTGTTTGGCATAAAAGATATTGGATCCGACAATGTTACCGGCGGCATACAAAGTAAACCAAATACCAGTCGATACTGCTTTCTTCGAGTGGCCAGCAATGTTTGCGTTCAAGAAAATCCAGGAGAAGATAACGGGACCTCCAATCATAAATTGCAACCAGGTGCATCCAACCAACGCCCACTTGTGCTCCAAAGAAGTGACATGAATTCCAATAAGACCAGCTAATGGGGGAACACAGAGGAAAATCATAAGGTAAGCCCTACTGTTTTTTATGTAAATGGCCGCTACACCTGCTGCAAAAACCATCACGAACTCAATAGCACCAGTGGGCAACTGCAATGCCGTTGCATTCAACCCACTGAATCCGAAACCCTTAAGCAAGGCAGACAAGAAGTTGGAGGAGCCTCCATTGACCACACCACACGCCAAACCGACGAGGCCCATCATCCAGACAGAGATATCAGTAACAGCTTCTACCATTTGGTATTGCTTGAACTGTTTGTCCTTGATACCCATATTGTTGTGGGAAATCTTTTCGATGACAATGGCCCTTTCTCTTTCAGTCAAGAACTTGGCACGTTCTGGCGAATCTGGAGTAAGCCAAAGGAAGAAGAACGACCACACGAAATTGATCAAGCCGATCACCATGAAAATCAACTGCCATGCCTTGATATGAGAGTTGTGTGCATGTCCTAATCCGTAACCCAATAAGGCACCGACCATGGTGGCAATACCGTTACACGACAAGAACGTTGCCATTCTCATAGGTTGGCTTTCCTTGGGGTAAAACAACCCACAAATCATCATACAACTTGGCGAGATGGCACTTTCCAACGTTCCCAATAAAAATCTCAAGACCAAAATTCCCCCGTAGTTTTTGGCTCCAACATGGGCAATAAGGAGAATGGCCCACACAAGAATCATACAACCAGTGTATTTAGCAACAGGGACCTTTTGGATAATGTAGTTGGACGGTAAAGCACCAAACAAGTAGCCGAAATTGAAAATTGCGGCAACCCAGGAGTATCTTTGGCCCTCTAAATGCAAGTCTTCCTTCAAAGTATAGGCGGAGGCGTAGTTCAAAGATAACTTGTCCAAAAATTGCAAGGTGTACGTGACACAGAGGACCGGAAGAATTCTATAATCCAACTTTCTCAAGATCCTCTTGTACTCGGCGTCCAACTCTTCGGTTGTGATATCTTGAGCCTGCTCAAAGTAGCCGATACCGACAACATCGTCACTCAAGCCATGCTCCTCACGTATGGAGGATTTTACATGAACCAAATCTTTTTCTGAATCTTTGAAACTCATTGTATTCGAGAAGTGTGGGGTAACAACAACGAGGTAATCTTAAAAAGAAGCTATTTGTGTGTGTTTCTGGTTATATGATCAAGACCAGCTGTTTCTACTGAGGCTGAGATTAGGAAAAAGCCTACGGATTTGTTATTGATTTAAATAGGAATTTACATCGGGTGGATGATTTGATCTCCATATTGTTGCTGAAGTGCTTGGAGCGGAACTTTCCTTTTTCGATTAAGCAAAATAAAACTCTATTTCATTTCTTTTTTTTTTTTTTTCTTTTTTCTTTTTATTTTCAATATGATTACTGCTACATTCGCTACTTTATCAATCCAAATGAGTGGAACCTAAGTTGATCGGAAATGAGGAAGAAGAGTGAAAAAAAGTCTTGGCTCGTGCTAAATGTGTAAGAGAAGATACGAGTGAGAGATCTGGCAAAACAGAGATAAAGTATATGCATTAGTGGAGCCGTTAAGCTTCAATGCTTTGCAACGCGGATCTTTGCAAAATGTGGACCCACCTAGGATTTCTAGAAGGATATGGGATCCCTCGCGACGGTATAAGCAGTCAGTAGCTGCTGAACAAGACCCCTCGTTGATGAATGAACAGATTTGACAACGCGGCTAATGCCCTTCGAACAGAATGGGCGACATTTTGCACCCACCAATAAGGTTTGAATGAATGTCCGGGGAAACGCGCCCTCTGTTTATACCACAGACAAAATGGTGCCCACCGGGTGAGTATGGCCGCTAGAGCCAACAAAAAGTGTAAAGCTTTTGCCACTACGCAAGCTCGCGTCTTGAGAGATTGCCATATCAAAGGTGATGGTTCGAAGTGCATTGCTTAGTGCTCTTAGTTGAAGGTTTAACCTACTTTAAAGCCGCTCCAGCTTAACAGATAAAATGGACCCCATTCAAGAGAGAACCTCTCTCTTTTATCGGTTTTCTTCTGTTTTTCATTGAAGCCCTGGTGCCCCCATACAAGTAACCAAGAAGTCAATAATGGCTTATGCCCTTGTGGGGGTTCTTAGTGAGTCAAAACCTAGAGTCAGAATGGTTCCGGAACCAATTTTTCGGATACCTGAAATATTCCGGCATATTAACTTTTTTTTTCAGTAGCCGCTCTCGAGATGCTATTTTGATAAGAAGCTGATAAAGATAAGCTGATAGGAAATGCAACCGTACTTATTTGACAAAGTGGATACAGAGTGGGCTATCTGATAATATGTAGAAGTTGTGGGAGGTGGGAGGATACAGGGGTAGATACAAGCCACTTTTGCAAAGCCTCAATGTTTGGGTCTTTTTTCGAGGTGATATCATGGCCTATACATAGTCGTGGTAGCGAACAGAGGGATGGTTGAGAGGCGGAAATTTAACTCGATTAGTACTAAGGTTCCGATAAGCAATACCCCAGAACTCTTTGCTCGATACAGCAAAGGAATGAGACAAACCGGAAAGAATGGATATTTTCCCTTACGATTCCACGCGACTGATAACGATCCAATTGTCCCCTGATAGCTGCATTTTCCGGGTATTGATCCGAAGGTTGACAGAGATCAAAGATTGGTCGATAATATGGTGATTCTCCTGTCAATGAAAAAATTGAGAGTGAACTGAAATCGTACAGGTGTACGGGCGAATTAGCGCACAGTGAAAAATCGCTGCACTGCGTGTCTGACTATTTACTGGTGACAGGCTGAATATCGCGGAAAGGTTGAGATTTAGCACGCTGTACTTAGGGAAATTGACATGCTGCCCACGAGATCGCAGGGAGTAGTCTTGGTTTACATAGAGTGGGCTTAAAAAGAGGCTAACTGGTTTGCAAAAATTAGCTTCAAGTTTGGTAGAGTTCATATACATGCACAACAAGGGACAGGTGGGTCGGTGGGATGGTGTCAATGTCGTGCTGTCATGGTTTAGTGGCCAGTTCGCTTGGGTATATTTGTATTGCAAAATATTCCGAGTCAGACCAGAGATGTTTGCTATACGGAATGAATTGAGGTTTCACCGCGCACCAATGCTTCTCTAACTCCGCGATTTGCTGACCAGGATGAGCCTTAAAGTTTTTTCAGTCTCGCTCTTCCTATGCGTGGACAGGTAAATCACTCATGAGAATGGAGAACGCCGAAATGACGTACGCAGCTCCAGGACGGGCTTCGGACTCAATAGAGTGGAAAAACGAGGTTGATGATCCGCATGTGATACTCTCTCACAATAGTTGGGCATCCTGCACTAAAATTACAGCATGGTGCAACAGCCCCAAGCATGAAAATTATACGAGCGGTTAGGCGATGCCTTCTAAACAGAAGCCTCACAAGGGAAAAAAAAAAGAAGCAACGGGTCTTCCGATCTCATACTTTGACAGATAAGAATTGGTGGGTGTGACACCCACTTGTTCGGTTGAAATCCCTTTGTTACGTGTTCCAGCATTCCTGCCCCTCTCTCAGTAGTTACTTCCCTCTGTCTTATCTATGAGCCCTGAACGGAACCTACTATTACACAATTCTTTTTTTTTTTTTTTTTTCTTATATTTTCACCCAATTAAGGTACAAGCAGCGGCTCTCTTAAATTGGCAAAAGCTTTACCCTGCTTATTTTCATGCGAGCTTCTATTGGCGGCACACGTGTGTTCACGGTTTTATCTGCATCTCACCAAAAACTAACTTTGTAAGCACCTCTGGAGAGTAATTATTATTACCGGACAACTTTAAATATGGAAAGCTAATTCGTTAACCGCATTGGGCCATGGGCCAAGAAGACATCTAGTGCTAAGCAGCGCAGGGCAGAGATAGTGGTGAAGGGGGGTAGAAAGCTAGTGAGCTAGCTAGCTAGCCAACCCGTACAGACAGCTGAGGGGAAGGAACACCAATGTCGTAGCTCCCGCATCGTTTCCACTGCCAAACAGTACACCACTGTCGCCGGACCCTAAAACGTTCAGCAGATCAAACTGGTCCAAAAAGCACAGCACCGACCGCACTTCATTGCTAAATTCCCAAAAAATAATGGAACCCACGAGACCTCTAGCTAGTAATTCCCGTGACAGAAAAAAATATTTCGGTAGCACCTCGAAAAAAAAAGAGCCGCATCCATTATACATATGCACCCAGTATGTAGGTCTCTATATATAGAGGTGCTATTCCACCGGAGGGAATTCCGTTTTCCTCTCTTTTTTTTATGATCTCTCTTGGTCTCTGTATACATTGAACTCAAACCAAGAACTGCTGTATAGTCCGGAGCTGGATTTTGGATTACCAAGAAGTTTTTTTTTGTTTTTTTCCGTGTTTCTTTACTATTGAATAGTTGCTGCTACCCTGCTCACTGCTGCATATTATTTTGGGGGCTCACCTTGTTGCATACATAAATAAACTACTACTGCAAACTCTGCAAAAAATGATCTTCAGCAGGGAAAAGAAGGCCGACGAAAAGTACACCGGCAGCGTCGACAACCTCTCCGTGGCCTCGCACTCGTACGAGGGCCATGTGAGTGACATGAGCGAGTTGGGTGGTGAGGACGCCGCGCTCACCGCCAAGATCCACCTCATCAACGACGCCATTGACGAGATCGGTTTCACACCCTACCACTTGAAGTTGTTCTTCTTGAACGGGATGGGGTACGCCACCGACTCCCAGTTGACCTTCATCGAATCCGGGGTCAGAACGTACGTCAACTACCAGTTCAACCACAAGTTCCCCATGTCGAACGAAGCGTTGTCCATCGGTATGTTGGCTGGTACCATCTTCTGGGGGTTCGGGGCTGATTTGATCGGAAGAAAGACTGCATTCAACACGTCTTTGTTCCTTTCTTCTATTTTCACCATCCTTGTCGGTGCCATGGGCAATTTTGCAACCTACAACATTTTCGTGTTGTTGGCTGCTGCCGCCGCCGGTGGTAACTTGGTCTTGGACACCTGTGTGTTTTTGGAGTACTTGCCCCACAAGTACCAGTTCTTGTTAACCTTTTTCGCCTTATTCTGGGGTATTGGCCAAACTGTCGCTGTTTTGATCACCTGGTGGGGCTTAGCCAACTACTCCTGTGAGAGCGCCGCACACTGCCCTTCGCTGGAAAACCAAGGTTGGAGGTACATCTACTACATCAACGGGGCCATTGTCCTTGTCATGGCCCTCTTGAGAGTTTTCGTCGTCAGATTGAAGGAAACCCCCAAATTCTTGGTCGCCAACGACAGAGACGAAGAGGCCGTCGAGATCTTGCAGCTGATTGCTACCAAGTACAACAGATCGTGCTCTTTGACCATTGAGCAGTTGAGATCTTGCGGGGACATCACCTCGAACGAAGACTACAGAAAGAACACCACTTTCAGAGGAACCTTGAGAATCATCAAGGAGCACTTGAAGACCATTTTCTCCACCAAAAAGAACACCAGAAGTGCCTTATTGCTCTTCTCCTCGTGGCTTTTCTTGGGTATTGCTTACCCATTGTACTCCTCGTTCTTGCCCCAGTACTTAGCTTCCAGAGGCGCCCACACCAGTGCTTCAACGACTTCTGGTGTCTACCGTGATAACGTTATCAGTAACTTCAGTTCTATCTTTGGACCTGTCATTGCAGGTGGTTTGTTATACTTTTTCCCAATCTTGGGTAGAAGAGGTGTTTTGGCTATTGGGGGTCTTTCAACCATGGCCTTCTTGTTCGGATACACTGCCGTCAAGACTCACGCAGCCAACGTTGCCTTATCGTCGTGCGTCTACATCACCTTATACATCTACTACGGGTGTTTGTACGCATACTCTCCAGAAGTCATGCCTTCGTCCGCCAGAGCCACTGGTAACGCTATCTGTATTGGCTTGACCAGAGTCGCAGCATGTGTGACTCCATTGATCGCCTACTTCTCCAACACCAGCTCCACGCTTCCCATCTGGATTTGTGGTGCCTTCGTGGGTATCATTGGATGTTTGGCATTGTTCTTCCCATACGAACCAACTAAGCAAAGAGTCGTTTAATACTTGAAAGGATCAAGTTCAAATAATAAGAAAGAAAATCAAAAAAACAAAAAAAAAATTCAAGAAAATCAAAGAGAAACGGGTATTTGTATGAACGAATCGATGAATATATTTATATATAGTATGTAACATTAATTATTTTATAGTGCAGGTCTCCATAATAATTCTAAATCTAATTATGCAACACACACCAAAGAGATTGAGATTGTAGTAGAGTCTTACTGGGCAGCCTTAAGACAGTACATCCTCACAGGGTACAACTCCTTGGGCAATCCCTTTTGCACATCACTCGCTATCAACTTGTAGCCAGCCTCTTGGAATAATTGCCTGAACTTGGCATCGGTTCTGGTGACAGAGCTGTCTGTTTCGTCGAAGATATCTTCGGAGGGAGCAATGTTTTCCTTGACAATCAATGTTCCCACGCCGTTAGGTATCAAGGCTTCCCTACAACGTCTCCAGAACTCGACCAACTCGTGATCTGGCAACTGCCCCACGCACCACTGGCACCACACCAACCAGTACCTTCCAGCCTTCTCGGGCGATGCAGTCCATTCCTGCATACCAATGTCGTAGATGTCCCCCAATTTACCCTTTGCTTGGACTTGGGCCAACTCACTGTGCATTTGCTGGACAAAGGGCTTGACAGGTTCCAATAAGTCGCAGGTATCGCTTATCTTCCACAAGAAGTCTCTTGTTATTCTTCCGATACCGGCACCCATATCGATGGTGAGCTTTTCGTAGCCATCGGGGCATGTAGTACGAGCTTGGAGCTTACGCATAAACGTCGAAGACCCTATGATATCAGCCTTGGGGACCGAAGTTTGTTCTCCGAATCCTCCCAAGACACCATTGACAGATGCGGGCACCGATGACCAGTAGTCTATGGCGTCGTTGTAGTTGATTTGAGCGTCGGCTGGACCTTCCATGTCCATTTGCTCGTGATCGCCATCGTTGAAAGCTTTAGCTGGCATCTTGTAGTATCTATTGTGGAGGCTACAGCAGAGTAATGGGATAACAAAAGAAAAAAAAAAAAAAGAAAAAAAATGAATCGGTCTAAAGTGCATTCATACATAAAGAGCGAAGAGTTTATATGTGGGACAATATGCAGGAAACTTTAATTCAAACCATTTTAGATTAAGGTAATGGTGCTTTTGATAGGGTGACTACCTCCTCCCACTTAGATTCTATACCTTTCTGTTTGTACTTCTTTCTTTCAACGCACATACTCCTTTTGATAGACTGGCGGTGGCATGGCGGGAAGGACGTAGTCGTTGGGGATAGTGGCAGGAATTATCGGATAGAGTATAAACTCTTCAACGTGTCTTGGTTCCCGGGGATCATCTTCGATGGTACGGGGATAATTCTGTAAGTCTCTTTGTCTCTCCATCTCGGCTCTGAAACGCTGAAGACAACACACTGCTGTCATGAGCGTACCGAGTATGAGAAGCGGTAGGAGTAGCAAAATGGCCAGCCACTTCCCGCTCAAGAGTAAGCCAGTACTTGTCTGAGGTTTGGCTTGTGAAGTGTTGTTCATCCTTTAACTCAGCTGCGTTTCTTAAAGTAAAAGAAAGAGTCAAGTCTGTGTGTGTTCAAAGATTATGCGGCAGGCAATATATACACCCAGTAAAACTCGTAGCATTTAGGAAAAGTGCACAGCATGCAGCATGGGGAAACTAGTAGAAGAACGACATTTTCGCCCAGTTTCTTCCAGCTTCAGTATTTTCAGCTCTACAGTTTCCCAAAACAACCATATCTGGCCATTTACACCTTCTTTTGGTGTCCTTAGCCGTATAGTTTCCCTCCAAGGTCTTTGGGCTCTCAGAAATGGCTGCAAAAATCTGCGACTTAAAAGCGATGGTGTCACGTGACTGATTTAATCATGTCAATACAGCACCCAGTACGCGTTACAATAACAAAGCACCGAAATACCCCAACTACTCCAGCAAAACGTGCCCATATCCACCCCCAAGCCCAATAGAAACAACCACGAAACATGTCCTACTATGACCTTGATGACATCCTTGCCGATGCCGAGAAAATTCCCTGCCGGTTCAATATGACGGTGCCTGGTCTCGGGTATCTTGAAGGTAACCCCGGAAAGGCGATCGAGAAAAACACCAAGGTGGAGCTCCCCTTGTGGCTAGCTGAAGTGTTGGCGGTGTGTGAGCTCTCAGCAGAGTCACAGTCCTCGTTCATCGACCTCTCACAACCCGAATTCATAAACCAGAAGGTGATAAACGCGATAAAAGCTAACCCCTTGAGCGTTGATCTCCACTCGATATTGTCAAACTACTACATGCTCACGGAGAAGTGGGCGACGATGTTTCACGACAAGGAGTTGGTTGAGATTGTCCTGACCATGTTGAAGGAACGAGCTTTTGAAATAAACAACTACGCAAGCAACGCCAACAAGGTCACCAACAACAACTTCTTGTACTCGCTCGACGAATTTGAAAAGAGGCTCTACAAGACGACGTCTAGTTCTAATAAGCAGATGAGAAACTGGATCAAGAGTTGAGTTGTGGGGCCACACTACCAGACACGACCTGGTACCAAACCACCTGTAATATACATCATATAGCCATGAATCATACGAACTAATACAAACAAACCTATATAGGGTCGTAGAGACGCAGATTTGTAAAGCAGCCCTCTGGCCAACGGACTGAAAAATTCACTACTCACCTCAAACTTACACTCACACACTCGCTTGCTTGTGGTTGTTTATTTCTTATATATTAGTACAGTATAATTTTTATGGAACTACTCGTCGTCTTGCTCGTCCTTTTTATCCTCCTCCTCTTCTTCTCCCTCACCGAATAAATTATCGTCATCGAGATCCTCGTCACTATCCACGATTTTCTCGTTTGATAAGAACTGCTTTCTTCTTTTGTTGGTGGCCTTGACGTCAGCTTCTCCTGCTTCTTCGTCATCGTCATCATCGTCAATTCTATTCTTCTTTCCTCCTCTTGATCTCTTCTTGCTGCTAGTGGTGGTCTCTGCATCGGCATTGTCGTTAGCTTCGTCATCGTTGTCATCGTTATCTGATTGCTCGGTGACAGACCCTTCGTCACTATCGTCAATAAAGTCCTTCTTCTTTCCACCCTTCTTGCCGCCTCTCTTCTTGGCACTGCCATTGGCAGACTTCTTGCCCCTGACGGCCTTCTTCTTGCTCTCCTTGTCTACTTGGTCATCTTCGAATCCATCATCCTTATCGTTCTCCACTTCTATTTGCATTCTGTTTTCTTCAGCCCATTGTTGTGCCTGCTCTTGAAGCTTGGATCTTTCCTTGGCTAAGGCCTCTTCGATCTCTCTTTCCTTGGCCCTTCTTTCTTCCTCCTCTCTAAGCATAGCTTGCTCTTCTCTCTCTCTTTCTTTCTGAGCTTCTTCTAATCTATGCTCATACTTGGCCAAGTATTCGGTGGTCTCTTCTAAGCATACATTCAACCTGTTCAAAAGCGTTTGTTGACCCAAATTGGCTCTGGCCTTCAAGTCTGCCTTTGGATATGGTGCGTGGTGCTCTTCCTCAGAAGATAAGTCGTTCAAGATCGCAATGGCTTCGTTCAAGCCTAATATGGAGCTCTTGATGTCCTCCACGTTTCTTTGATCAACAGACACCTTACTGACATATTCGGCAATTTGATATTGAACATATGCCAAGTTGAACTTCAACGATGCCTTGGAAGAGTCACTGGTTTCGTTGGTCAATGCTTCCTCACTGTACTCTAAGGCTTTCTTCAAGTATGTCATGTTCTTCTCGTACATTCCTCTCAAGTACCATGCTCTACCCAACAAGGACAATATCTTGCTATCGTTACCCTGGCCACCAAATCTGAATAATGCAATTTCATAGTTTTCAATCGATTTGATGAATTGCTTCATGTCCAATAAGACGTGGGCCAAGTTCAAGTAGACAGAGATATCATTCAATGAATCTCTGATCTTTCTCAAGATATCCAAACCCTTTGAGGTTTCCTTGCTTTCAATGTAGATGATGGCAAGACCTTGGGCTGCGTAAACGTCTTTTGGATCCACAGATAAAACCTTGGAGAATAATTCAATGGCTCTGATGTAGTACTTCTTTCTCTTTTCGTCCTGTTGAGATGATGTGACCTTGATTTCCCTGGCCATAATACAGTAGATGTTAGCGAGCGAAAGTAATGCATAACAGTCGTGCGAGTCGTAATCAACGAGAGTTTCCTTTTGATGCTTGGTATCAAGATCTGGCTTGATATTCAACTTCTTGCCAAATGTGTTGATAAACCAACCGTAGAACGAACGAACTTCCAAGTTGGACACATTAGACTTGAGTAAGGCCTCGATTTCCTCGTTTATTGACTGCAATTGAGCACCCTTGGTGTCCTTTATGCTGTTCAAGAAAAGTAATCTGAGCTTGGCAGAGAAATAGTCTGGACTTTCCTTTAACAATTCGTCGTAAATTTCAATTGCATCCAGTTCACTTGAAATTTCCTTGGAACGGGCCAAATTAAACTTAAGGGTAAGGTCAATTTCAGAAGCAAGTTCTTTGTCTTCAACCTCTTGGATCTGATTAATGGAAGTTTGGAAGAATTGTGAAGAGGATTCAAGGTTATTCTTGATGAAATGCATAACACCGATGTTATTGTAGACTTCCAATGGGACGTCCTTGCCGATCAATTTCCTGGACTCAATGGCTCTGTTCAAGTAGGTCAAGGACTGGTTAATGTCCTTGGATTCGTAAAGTTTAGACAAGGTGAGGAATGCGTTCAAAATAACAGGTTCACCGCCGAGGTCAACGGCATTCTCCTTGTCTTCTCCTGCGGTGGCTCTGCCACTCAATCTCAAATATCTTTCTAACATTTGGATGGATGCTTCTTGCTTTCTTCTACCCTTTTGCTTACTGTACAAGACACCCAAGGAGTAGATTACTTCCAAGCACTTTGGATCGGTCTTTAAGATGGACTCGTAGGTGATGATAGCCTCTTCGATCAGCCCTCTGCTGATTTGCGACTGCCCTAAACCTAATTTGGCCAACAAGTTTCTTTCGTTCAACTTGATGGATTCATGGAAGTACTTTTGAGACTGGGTGAAGTCGGATTGGCCGAACGAGACACGTCCGAGCCAGAAGGCACACTGTGAAAGAAGCGACGAGTTGTATGACGATAATTTGGTGGTGGAGGAAGAAGAGGGGAAAATGACGTTGCCGCTTCCACTTCCGCCGCTTATTATAGAACCGCCAATGTTTTGCACCACTTTGTGGCAGATCTTCTTCACTTTTTCAAAGTCTTCCTTTGCATAGAAGTAGGAAACCAAGGACAACAAGATGACGTTGTCGTTTGGAATCTCGTTATGTAACTTGGTCAATTCTTGCAAGTTGGAGGAGTAGTTCTTGGTGAAATCGTCATCGGTCAAGGACTCGTTGAAGATCAGATTGAATTTGGCCAAGCACAACAAGACCCTAGCCTTGACGTTGTTGATGCTGCTGTCCAACTCCAAACTACGCTCCCAACTCAGAATGGCCATCTTTTCATCCTTCAAGAGCCAGAAGCATAAACCGATTCCGATTCTTGGGTCTGGCTTCATGATTGGATTTATTAATAACACCTGTTGGTACAACTTCAAGGCGTTGCTGTAGTTCTTTGTTTTCTTTAAGATGATTTGGGCCTTCCCCAAGAGGGCAAAGCAGTTGTTTGGATCAATCTTCAACAACTTGTCAAAGATCTCGATGGACCTGGCAACTCCCAGGTCGTCGTTGCTGCTGCTATCCTTGTACAAGTACAATATGCCCTTGGCCAACAAGTTTGGTACGTTGGATGCGTCATTCTTGGACACGATGGAGATCTCCTCAGAGGCCTTCAGTAAGTTAGCGGCTCTCTCCTTGTGGTTGCCCAAAGAGGCCAACTTCAAGTACAACCAACTCAAAAAGCCATGGAGCTTGATTTTGTCTTCGGTTCCGAGGCTTTCCACCTTCAAGGCGCTGTTGATCAACTTCAAGGCTTCGCTGTGTTTGAACTTCAAGCAGTAAGCCTGCGCCACAGATATCCAATACTTGGTAGGACAGTTTTCCGTTTCAAGAAACGCAACTAATTCCAAAGAGTCATCAGGCAATTCCTCATCTAAGTTGATACTAACAATCTGGCCATTCGATAATGGAACGTCCAAATTCTTGAGTTGTTCAGATGAGTTTTTCCCAAGATAGTAGGACAAGTCTAGTATTTCCGGATCCATCGTTGGCTGAGGCGTCAAAAACAGAACAGAACAAAGCAAACAGTAACTACCACAGTCCGGTCTATGTCGGGGAATGTGCGTATGTGTGCGTAGAGTTCGTGAGGCGAGTCTGGCGTGTGGTTTCCGGGTCCCCTGGCGTAATTTTTCATCGGCTTCAACTTGGCTTTTTGTTTGTTCGTGAGGTTGAAAGTTTTCCCATACAAGCTTGAAAGTTACACAAAACATGCTCCCAGAGAGGTCGTGTCGATTGGCTAACTTTTCAACGCACCACCCTCGCTGAAAAAAGGTTGCAACCAAACATCCAAAAGTTGCAGCCATTAAGTGGTGCGTTCTCTACACAACGTACTACTCTATTGCTATTTATTTCTATACTATAGTACAGCTAAAAAAGATCCAGTTTATTTCCGCCCACAACCATTCAGTTTTTTTTCGCTCATGTTACCCACTTGACTGCATCTATGCTATTAATCAATTCATTATTGATGCACTCCTTCTTGAAGTTTCCCAACACATCCTTTTTGTCCTTTATTCCCCCCATTCTGATAGTCTTGATCGTAACCTCCTTCACTACGAGAGTATCGATATCTATATCGATGCTGAGCTCCAATTTGCTTTGTGCTTCTCCGTTAAAGTACTTCACGATGACATGTCCTGTTGTTTCATCAATACGGATTGGGAACTTTAATGAGATTTTGTATAGGTATGCATCGAGTTTGCGGAGGTTTTCCCATATAGAGCGGAAACGATGAAATTTCTTCACTGCGTCATCTTGCTCACTTTCAATCAATGATTCGAGAACTTCTCTCTTTTTTGAAAATACTCGGTAGAGTTCTGGAATCTTGAAAACTGGCGATTCATGTTTGAAATCGTATTTGAAAGAATTCTTCAGTTCACTCAATCTATTAAAGTTAATGCTAACAATGACCAGTGAATCGTATTCGAAACGAATCAAGTTTCTCGTATCTTCATCTGTCACCATGCCCTTCTTTGTTTCATCCTCCTTTATTATTTTGCACTTGGCAGTAGACTGAAGCAAGTTGAACTTGAAAATAAGCAAATTGATCTCATCAACATCATATTTCTTATTTTTCTGGATTACATTTGAAATCTCCTTGTTTTCAGCGTTCAAACTAGCAATCTTTTCTTCTCTCACCTTTATCATATCGTTTAACTTGAGGAGGTTTCCTGTTTGTTCCTTGATTTCACGTCCAAATTGTTGGATATGCTCCTTCACTTGGCCCATCTCCGTCAAGAAGTGGTTCAAACTCTCTTGGTCTATTGTCTGACTTGACTTAATAAGCTGTCTGAAGATTTCCAACTTCAGCTTCAAAGCCTGTTGCTTCTTTACAACAACCTCATTGACTTCGTTTATCTGTTCGATACCTTTCAAGAGCTTGTTTCTGTCATCAGTTAATTTTGTAATTGACTTCTGCAATTCTTCTATCACATTGTTAATCAATTGGCTTCTCCATCCATACCACACTTTCTTCGCTTCCTGTCTCGAATAATCTTTGATCAATTGAAATTGTGTCTTCATGCCGAGTTGTGCGTCGGGTATGGTTTCATAATACTCTTTGAATAATCGAGGGTTCATACTGGATGTACTTTCATTGATAGTTTCAAAGATCTTAATACCCTCCTGGATGTTTTGGGTTAATTCATTGCAGCTGAATTCACCTAGTTCGTAGTTTGGCACCTGGATTATTGCCATCACATAATCTTTCATGGAAAACGTATCTTCTTCTCCACCAGCTTTCACTTTTGGTAAGGAGATGCTTATTCTTTTCTGGGACTGGGAACCAATTTCAAGATCGTCGTAAAAGCGGATGCCAATGTCATCCATGAATTGAGACAACGAAACTGGGTTGAAAATCTCGCTGTTATCTTCAAGCATAGAAGAATCATTGATTTCGGCAAGCGGGATAGTAGACGTGGTTGCTGACATGTAATGATGATGGATCTTGCTTGGAGGTTCCACTGTCTTTGTAAGAGATTCATCTAGCTTTCTCTTGTTGGATAATGAAGGTGCAATGGCTTCGTTTACATGACTGTCAGCTGCTGGCTCGCTCTTTTTCTCTACGAGTTCAGGAGACTCGGCAAGTTTTACAATCGGTGGAACTTCGCCAACCGCCTCTGGCTCTTCACGGTCCGACGTTGTAGCTTTCTTGAGGCTGCCAACTTGCTGGGTGAATTCCATGTCCTCTTCCATATCACCGCCCTCTGCTTCTTCATTGTCCTTGCTATGGTCTATAAGATCTAAATCTTGTTGGTTGTATATGACACCGACTTGTTGAGTGAGCTCCATGTCATTTTCGTCTTTCTCGATCTCTTCTACTCTATTCTGTTGAATTCTTGGAAACTTGATTTGAACTTGGCTGTCATCATCGCTTTGGTTACTATTCGCGTCATCATCGACAGATTCTTTCAGTTTAATTTTGCCCACTTGCTGAGTCAATTCCATTGTTTGTTCTTCAAACAATTCGTCAAGAGAGTCGTGGTACTCTTGTTCATCTTCGTCGAGCGTCTCACGGATTTCTTCTATTCGTTTTATAGGAGGAGCGCCTTTGAAGGTACTAATAGACTGGGTGAGCTGCATCTCTTCCTCTTCGTCTTCGGCGCCAGTTTGCTCCAAATTCAGTGGTACGTTTGTTTCGGAATTGTCACGGCCCTCCTCAACAGTTATGGTGGATATTCTAGTGCTAACTTCCTCAATGGTTGTCAAACTTGATTCTGTGTGCTCAGTTCTCTGTTCAACCTCAAACACCTTTGTTTCGGTAACAATGTGCTTATTTTCCTCGGTCATCTCCACTTGCGCTACAGATTGTCCCACATTAACAGTTAGCTCCATCTCCTCCTCCTCTCCCTCTGCTAATGCACCTCCTTCGTTATCGTCATCGTCGTCTTCTTGCACATCTTTGGGTATGGAGGGTGAGACCATAGTATTCACCGCAGACTCTGCTTCGTGGGTGACTGAAATGATTTTGGGCAAGGGTTCTGTGATTTCCATTGTCATTTCGTCCTCTGTGTCACTCGGTAACGACGTAGGTATGGGGATGGAGGACTGGATTGGAGCACCATCGTCCTCTTCCTCGTCGTCAGAACTGTCATGAAGAACCTCAACTCCGACGGCTTCCACGAGTTTGTCGTCTTCTGATGCGTCCACCTCCTGCGAACTGCTGTCGCTGGAGCTGGGGAAGTAGGCGATAGTCTCTCTCCGTTTGCTGGAACTTTGACTCCCGTGCCCTCCTGCCATTCCGTCACCGTCAGCTGACGAGTCTGACCTATACTGGGGGACAAAGTCGATCTTGTGCAAGGTCACCTCAGGGGCAAACGATACTCTTCGTTTGGGAAACGTTCTTGTCGTGTTTGATTCATCCTTGAGAGGCACCTGCGAGGATGTATTGGATGGGTGATGTAAGTTGTTGGACTTCAAGATACTTTTTGAGAGCGTGAAGTCGGTAAGTTCGCCCTGGACGGCGTTCTCCTGATCCTCCATTACAGCGCTATAAGTATACCTGTGTTGTGTATCAGGGTGGTGGGTGTAGCTAACAGCTCAACCCACAGATGCAAAATGTAAACACAAACAACCTACATAATAGAAAAAAAAAAAACAGTAACGCGTGAAGTGGTCACGTGTTTAAGAGTCACATGATTTGATCTCGATCGCTTTTTTAGCTTTTCCGTATTTTTGGTGGCCGCTATTTTTTATTTTTTTTTTCTTGTTTTGCGAGCCTCAGGGCTCGCCCGCCAAAATCTGTCACTTCCGTTCCCCCAGCGGTTCCCCCAGCTTTTCCAATAATCCGGCCGAGGCTACATGCACTCCATAGAGTGATTCGCTAGAGTTTATTTTTTTTTTTCCCTTTATCTCACTTAAGCCGCTAGCGCTAGCCAAATCTAATATCTGTCGCAATCCCAGCCCAACAATCGAAGCGGCCGGGAAATACCCACAGTTACAAAAGCACAAGTTGTTACTCCTCGCAGAAGCCATTATCCGTGAAGTGCGGGCCTGCAACAAGAGTCCCATCCCCGATTTTGCTCGCCGTGTCCCCACATCCCAGCACGGGAATAGCCATGTAACAGCCGACTCGTAAGTACCGTTTTACTGCTGCGATCACAATTTTCCCGAATAGCATATGCCGATTTGGTGACACAAAACTGCTCCCTCGGTCTTACGGCTCCCATAAGAAAAATAATAAAAGTGGAGTAGTAGGAGAGACTTTTTGAAAATTTGCAAAATACTCAAGACTCTTCTTCTTCTCCCTAGCTAGTCGATCTTGAACACTCACACACCCACTTCATTCACATAGCTTGACAAAAAATGGTTTGCGACACTTTAGTTTATCACCCAACTATCACCAAGTTGATCAAATTCTTGGACTCCACTCCTAAGAGAGAAAAGTCATTCCGTTTGGTTGCTTATCTCTCCAGATTCTTATCCTACTACTTGAAGAGACAAGGATTCTCGCCAGAATTGGTCAAGAAGGTTGTGGATCTCAAGGGACATGTGACCTTCTTAAGAAAGGGTATGAGATTCTTAAAGCCATTGAACCACTTGGAAACCGCCTCCAAGGCCTTCGACAACAAGTTGACCGATCCAATCTTGAAGAACACCACTGTCCTCAGAAACTTGGGTTACGCTGCATACCTCTCCTTGGACTCCATCACCTGGTTCAAGATGTTGGGTCTTGTGGACAAGAAGAAGTACCCAACTGTCTCGACCTGGGCCTCCAGATTCTGGGCCTTGGGTTTGATCGCAGGTATCATCAACTCGTTGAGATTGTTGTCCATCAACAGCAGCAAGTTGGAAAACGCCCAGAGATCTGCCGGAAGCTCTGCTGAAACCGAAAAGCCTGTTGACGTCAAGGCAATTGGCACCAAGATCTACCAAGCAAAGAGAAAGTTGGTATGGGACTTCTTGGACTTGTTCATTGCCTTGAACTCCTTGGACTACTTGCACTTCACTGAAGGTGATGTTGGTTTGGCTGGTACAATTACCTCCATCATGGGTTTGAACGATCAATGGGCATCCACTTAGAGATACACCCATGTTCCGTCTGTCTTTTGAACAAGTTGCTTGAGTTCTCTTTTTCTAAGTATTTATTATGTAACTGTATAGAGAGGAATGAATGAAATGAAAAAGAAAGGTAATGTAGGGGCTGGTAACGGCGTCTGCCTCTGCTACGGGGTCTTAGGTGCTTATGGGTGATCTAAGCTTGAACCATCTCCTATCTCTGCTATCGAGGGACAACAGGCTACCATATTCTCGATGCATTTAAGCTTCAGGCTTTGCGCTTCTTTCCAGCGGAGCAGTGACTGCCAACGTTATAAAGAACTACTCTGTAATCTCAATACCCGCCTACTCGACTAATTGGCCCTTCCTTGGTAGTACCCCATCCAAAACCACCTCATGAGCTCATTCTTGAGATCCAGCTCAAGCTCCTCCCTGTCGTCACGTGCCGCTAACAATTCCTCTAGTCTCTCGCCCAATTGCACGGGAATGGCGATACCTTCCCCATCTCCTTCATCCATCTCATCACTTTTATCTCCAGACTGGACAACCAGGCTGATTGGGTCCTCGTGTACTGCCTTTTTCGCCGTCTCCTTCTCCAACGATTCCGGCTCCACCTCCGCTGGCGGCACCTCGAAACCCCGCATTCTGTAGAACGAGTCTCGCGAATTCTTCCACGATTGTTTGACGAGCAGGTCGATCTGTATGGAGAGTTTGTTATCCTCTGTCATCGCGACTTTGGTGGGTTCAGTTGACAGTGCAGTGGTTGTCGGACCCTCTTCATAAAAAGCGGCAACACGCTTTCTCGGTGAGCCTTTTGCGGCCACTACCAAAAAAAAATATTCGAGATTTGGGATTTTGGATCGCGCCTGCATGTAAAACTCATCTCACTTTCTGCACTCTTGTGCAAAAAACAGCAGCGATGCCTCTGGAGGTCGTCAGCTCTGCCCCTCCATAGAGACATACACTAGTCATAACCCGACCGAATTTTTCGCAAAGTGACCCTCTCCTCTGCATCTTGAAGGAAATGTCTACCACTGCATCGACTAACTTACCGCGGGAGTGGAGACTCCACATCGGAAACATCTCACCCAAACTCGCATCTAGTTATGACACTTTAAACACAAGATTAAGCAAATTCGGTACCGTCATAAAACCACTCGAGGTCCACACGAAGCCGCTCGGTGACAAGTTCTTTGGGTTCATAACAATGCAATTAACGCCCGTTGACTACGAAAAGATCAGAAATGCGTTCCATGAAGTCGTTTTCATGGGCATGAAACTCTCTGTGAACGAGGCCAAGCCTGCGTTCAGCTGGCAGAAGGATCACGATAGACCTGATTCCAAGAAGGCTGACAGGGTCAAGCGAGACAGAATCCAAAAGGCAAGAGAGTTGAGAATCCAAGAAGCATCCACCGCATACCCATCAAATAGCATCACTGTAGCCACGATTACTGGACCAGTGCCGATTGCCGCCAACCAGTCGAGTCTGGGCTACTTGAAGTCCAGCCACACCACCAACAACAAGTCCGGAAACACAAAGAATAAGCCACCATCGTACACTTTGAAAGGTTTGAAATCTTACAGTCACGATACCGTACCGAAGAGAAACGATCTCACTGGGCAGCAGTTCTCTAGGCTCTCTGGTAGCGGAGAAATAATTAAGGGTAGGCTCAGAACTACCACCAGATCGAACTCTGCATTGAGGGCTGCAACCTTGAGAATCCTCATCAACGGAGAATTGAAGACATACAAGAACTACAAGACCAAATTATGGGGGATGGAGAAGAACAAGACCGTGCGTGATTTGACCTGGAAGTACGCTGACGGGGTCTGGAAGAGTGGGGACGACCACATTGTGGAGACCGTTGACTCTGCGGAAAAGAGAAGGCTCAGATTCAACCTTTCGCTTGACGATAGCTGGAGCAACGCTCCTCCCGCCGCCCGTGCTTCGTGTGCGATTGGAGCCGAGGAGGCATCAAACTATGGCCAGGACCAGGCAGCTGCTGGTGGCGTCGCGGCCGAAGACGTAGATCCGGAATTCAGAGAAGATGTCGACAAGAACCAGAAGGTTCTCGCGTCGTTGTTCTCCAAGTACGATTTCGACAAGCCCTTGAGTCTCGAAGACGACGACAAGATCGACGAGAGCGAGATCACGTACGACAGTAAGGGCCGTAGGAAGGTCAAGTCGTACGACTATGAAATAGAAGGTGGAGACGACGACGACCGTGCCGAGGATGTGGACTCAGACTCCAGTTTCGACTACTCCACTGCACAGGAAAAGGTTCAAGAGTTCACCAAGTTGCACCAAAGACCAGACGGCGAGGTCTACTATGGCGAAGATGATGAAGGAAACGAGTTGGATTTCGACTTGATTGCCCAATCAACGGAGGGTATGCAGCAGAAGTATGATGAAGACCACTATGAAGAAGGTGTCGAAGACGTGGACATGGAAGGAGCAAACAACGAAGCTGAGGAAGAACAGGAAGAAGAGGAGGAAGTAGAGGAGGAAGAAGTAGAAGAAGAAGAAGCACAAGAGGACGAGCTGGAAGAGGAGTTCATCCCAACGTTCGGCTCCAACAACAAGCAGACCACCAACGACACCGAAACCTTGAGGACATTATTCAACAAGCAAGAAGAAGAAACGTTCAAGCTCACCATTGACGAAGACGACATCGACCACGAGAAGGAGGAAGAGTTGAATGACCCAGAATACCAGCAGAGGCTCTTGAGAGAGATCGAATTGAAGCAACAGAACGAGCTTCAAAAGTACCAGGAGCAAAGAAGAAGCCAGTTCGGATTGTTCTGGACCCATTCCGACTCTCCGTTCTTGTCTACCCAATCGCAGCTCAACAAGATTGGCGCTGCTGATGATAACATAAACTTACCGGGCGAAGAGGAAGGAGCCATTGTCTCCACTCAGGGAGAGGGCGACGACGAGGAAGAAAACGCATTTGAGAAGTGGTTCTGGGCCCAGAGAGGTGAACTCAGCAGAGAATGCAAGAGGAGAAGAAGGGATGTCATGAGAGCATTCAAGAAAAGGGTTAATCTATAAATAAATTGATAGAGTAATAGATAGGTAGATACTGTACTTGGGAATGTAAGGCTGCAATGTTGCTGCCCGATGGGTGAGAGAGAGACACGGGTCTCTCTCTCTACTGAGTTTCGCTATCGGCCGGAAACCGAGCCTCGACTGAGCCCATTGTAAGCAATTCAGCTCAACAGACTAATAACCCGAATGTAAACAGAAGATAAAGAGAGGTAGGAGCGGTAAACATATACATATGCCTTCAGAAATGCAGCCAAACCAAAAGCGGTAATTTTCTAAAAATAGGTGCAGCAACTACTCCGCGATGAATACGAAACGGAATTGAATGAACGATCTACCACATACTACTAAGGGATTACTAAGTCCCACTTTAGCAGCCATAGTTTGTCCGATTTTTGCAGTTCTATCCGAGAGCACGCAGTGAAAAAGACAGAAAAAAGGCTCTTGCATTAATTACTCATAACCGAAACGGCTGCGCCTGTTTCTGACAAAATGCTAGGCAGCATCTCCAAATGTGAGTCCCCCACGCTTTTCTTTTTTCGGCGGGCAAGCTGCCTCGTATCTAGTCAAAATTTTTGCAGCTTACCTAAACACACGTCCTCGTCGCCGCAGCCAAGGAATAGACGGCCAGGGGAAGCGGAGCCACTCGCGAAAAATGTAAGCAAAATATTGTCAGAAACGAAACCTTTGGTCTAATTTTACCTCCACGGGGGATAAGCTCGACATAACTCCGGAGCCCAGGCGCATTAGCCCCGGCAGCAGTGGCAATGTGTTAGAAACAGGCAGAAAAAAGCAACTACAGCAAATAGCTTTAGCTAACTTGCACTTCTAGGGGGTGACCAAGGCAAGCGACATGCTATTACCTATCTCTTTGTTATCAATTCTGTTGAGAAGAAACATGCTATTGTAGGAATTGTATTCTACTCGTGAAACTGAAAATGCAAGGTTAAGTAAGCGCAACCTTATTTACGACGCTCACGAAAAAAATATTTCTCGCAGGGTTCATCAAAATGATCAAAATCTTAACCTTTGGAAACCTCCATCTTGCATATTTTAGAAGAACGAAGGAATATGCTGTTCTTGTGATGCACAACATGAAATTCTGAAGCAACAGGTCACAAGTGCATGCAAAGTCTTACCCAGTTTAGAGTATCCTCGTCACTGCCTCCCCCGGAAAAGTATGCCTCTACTCTTCTTTTTTTTTGATATTCGTGCGGAACATTTTGACGTCAAAAGTGCTCTTTCATGCTTCAAAAGAGAACAACAACAGCATCATCGAAAACAAAAGCCAGTGATATCCGCGTGCAGCACAGGTCCCGATTTCATCGAAAAATCCCTCAAAAGATATGGTTTTCTCATCTCACCTCTGATTCATATCCTACTTCTGAAACTCTCCCAATTGCGCTTACAATAATCTGGAGACTGCCCCTGATTGACTAAAAATAGACCCGCACTTTTCTTTTGCAGTTTGTATTGTCTCAAGCTCAAGTTTCTTTTGACACATGGAATCGCCGTACGCGATTCTCGGATTACCGTGTGATGCTGACCCCAACCTACCCGTCCCTCCCAAAACGGTTATGGGTGTCGGATTTAAAGTATTATTGTACGGTTGAAAAAAAAAAGGTGGCGAAGCTTCTTTAGCACTGAATGCAACCCTAACAAATCTGCACGGACCTTTATGCAAGTGCTAGAAAATAAAGGTCAATCCGGACAACCACCTATGTGATCTAGACCACCCAGCAACCACACCATTTTTGCCCTCGGGGCCCTTCATTGCCAATGCTATCCACCTTCCCACAGTGTAAGGCATTATTCCACCACACGTCTGTTAATCATACCAACATTCCCCCTTAATGGCGAATGGCCCTCCACAAACGTCAACTAAACAATACGCTGTCTCAAGATGTCTAGTTTCTTAAGTCGATATAATGACAAAGCACTCATCCGTGCACCTGCTAGAAAGTACGAATTTAGGTACAGAATCGTGCATAGGATTTGAAAAAAAAAAAAAGAAAGAAAAAATACTGCAAAAATAAAATACTTGAAACTTAAAAGATTGTTTGGCAATGTCAATGACTGCTAGGGACTGAATTTCCAACTCGTATCTTATAAAAGGGCCAATTCCTTGAAAAATCGACCATTGACGGGATATTTATGTACATTTGAGCTTTAGAATTTTCGTATCATTCGATAAGCAACTAAAGCTGCGATTTACTTGTGAGCATATTGGTTGCAACTCACCCAAATCAATACCTATGGATTCATTGTACAGAACGATAGAGCACAACAAGGCAATAGCAATATAGCATTACAAACATCGTAAACCCAATGACCTCATTTGAAACAGAAAAGAAAGAGATAACTTTCTCTCAGGATGTCAAGGAAGCATCCTCACAGGATGACAAGGAAACTAACTATAACGAGAAGCTGCAAGACGCTTCTTCTCAAGATCAGGAAGCAGTAAGCACAAAGCAAGAGAAGCCTAAAGATGTACGCATCGACGACAAGCATTCCAAGAAGCTCGAAAAGAAGCAAAAGAAGCAAGATGAGAAGCAAAAGAAGCAGGACGCAAAAGACGCCAAAAAGGAAGAGAAGGTGGCTAAAAAGGAAGCCATGATAGCTCAAAAGGAAGAGATTGCATTAAAGAAGAAGGAAATACAAGACATAAAGAAAAGAGCAAAACAGGCCGATAAAGAGGAGTCGAAATCCAAGAAGAGGGCAAAAAAGGAAGAGAAGTCTGGCTCTGGTAACAACCATTTCAGTGGCCAGGACGATTCTTTACCTGAACCCAACGTTAAGAATAATAACGAAGACACCGCAGAAGGGTCAAAGGTCTCAAACAATGCAAAGAACAACAAGTCACCAAAGGAACCACAGCCTTCGCCATACCCAGAGAAGAAGCCTCAAGAGACCGTTCATAAAGGAGGAAGGTTCAAGAGATTCATCAGATCGTTCTGGACCGCGATTGCTCTTGACTTGGTCTTCAACTTAGCATACATTATATACTTTAACATTGTCTCGGCGAAGAACGACGTTGTGCATTCATGTCCAGTTGTGGTCATCATAATGAATACTTTCTTGATTTGTATGAAAATCTTAGAAAGGTACCCATTCCCTGAACGAGTTTGGATCTTTCACAAAACTCAACTTGCACAAGTATTGATATCAATACAGTATTTGCTATTATTTATTATAACGGGGATGATTATTGGAAAACTTGTGTTTCTTATCGGTGGAACGATACACGATCCGTTGAATATTGGGTTTCTGAAGGCAAAGGATTTGAATTTGTCCTTAGCCACCCGTATTGCATTGATAGCTGTTGCTGGTGTATCATGCTTCGCAGACTTGTTTGTTCTTATTCATCTTTGGACATTGCCTCAAAAGGGTGGTGGTTCTCAAATGTTGTTAGCCGTCACCTGCTTCTTCAACTTTATTTTGGGTATCGTGGAGATCAAGTTATACCACGATTCAATGATTCGTCACGATGACATTCATATCAGAGTGTTGCCAGTGCTATATGTATACACAGCTGCTTTCGTTATTTGCGGTTCGATGATAGGGCTATTTTTGAGTTTTACTATCACCAAATCTAATAGATTGTCGGACATAATTGGGAAGTTGACAATATTCATGGACTGCTATTTCGCTATCGTTGCATTATTGTGCTTGATATCTTGTGCAAACTCCATTGTTTTAAGGGGTGGTGATGATAGCGGGTACAACATAGTTGTCGCTATCCCAACCATTTATGGATGTTGCATCGCCTTGTGTATTATGATTATTATTTGCTCAAGGTATCTTAGATCAAGGTTGCCTCCAAATTTGGCCGTTGAAGAATTAAAATTGAAGAAGTTGACAGAAGCCCAGAAGTCTGCGTACGCCAAGATGATCACCTTCAACGCAAAGTCTAACCCTGGTGTATCCGGAGAGGCAGTAATCCTGTTGATGGAAGCATACTCCGAGACAAGATTGGAAGGCATGAGCTGCAAAGTTTTGAGAGTATACAGACCGGACATCGAAAAGAGTCCAGAAAATGACAATGTGAAGAATATTCTCGGTAAGTTTCCTTCAAAGGTCAAGAAGGATCTTGAAAGTGGGCCTGAAGAGCATGCCAACAAAGGAAGCAAGAGGAAAATAAGCATGGGTAGTAGCATTCATGAAAAGAATGAAACATACGAAGCATCCAAAACCTGGGACGTGCTTGATTTGCAGAAAACCGTTTTCGATGAAGAAGACAACCCTTTTGAAATGGAACCTATCGAGGCACCTAAGCCATTGTCGAAGAACCAAAGAAAGAAGTTGGCGAAAAAGGCAGCTGCTGCAATGAACGGTGCTACCGATGAGTTCCCCTTGGAATTGCCAACGGAGAAGGATATCAGGGAAAGAGCCAAGTTCCATGAAGATTTGATGGCCACCGAGGCTTTGGTGTTGTTAACATCTATTGATTGCTACGATTTGACTGCTTCCTTGACAGGGAAGTTTGGTAAGTTCATGTCAGATTGGTTTGGTAAGAATTCCAGGTCTCAACTCTTGTGTATTCGGTTTGGTTTGCTTGCCTTCCATTGGCCGTTTGTGAGATCCACCTTCTATTGTAGTAACAGTAAGCGCCCTGTGGCCAGAAGCGCCAGCGTGATGTTTGCTATCAGTAATTGGAATAAGAACCAGCCAAAGAACAGCAGATGCACAATCTTGTTAGATCCAACATACAAGAATGCTGTTCCTGAACAAGCCATCAGATTCGGTGGGTGGTACAAGGTTAGGTTGCCAGCTTCGCATATTATCGATTTGAGACCATTCAAGGGCAAGAGTCTCCAGGAATACTTCAAGGCAATCAAGTACAGAAACCAAGACGGGCCATTCAAACAGGCTGGCGGTGTTGCCGTTGAAGAGAAAGAGTTTTCCGAGGAGAACTGCCACAGCGTGATGTCCCTCTGGAAGAACATTGCCGAGAGCAGAACCAGCAATGGGAACACGTCTGTGTTGGTTAATCCGGACGAAGAGTTTATGCAGGTGATCGGCACCAAGGCGAACGAGTCTAGTCATAGATCGTTGTTGTTCCTCAAGGTTGATGATGAGGTTATCTCGTCGTGTATTCTATTCAGATTGGGAGATACCATCACATCAGACTTACAGGGATTGCATCAAGAGAAGGCTAGGCCCATGAAGGCGTACTTTGTGATGATGCAAGAGGTGATCAAGATTGCACTAAAGGAGGGGAAGTCGTTTGTAGACTTTGGACCCACCACCGAGAAGCCCAAGGTTGATATTGGGTGCCAGGTTGTTCCGTTAACTGGAGCATTGAGAACATCCAATGTTATGTTGTCAGCCGCAGTGAAAGTTGCAGCCAGCAGCGTCAAGGTGTAGGACTGCCGAAACAGGCAATTGACAATTGAGGAAATTCGCATGTCCAAGGCACAACAAGAGGGACAGTGTATCAGCAAGTACCGCCAGCGATTACTTCAGCATCAGCAACTACGTCGCTGCCACCGCCATCTTTAATAGCATCAAATCAAATCAAATCAACACGTCTACAAGAACAACATAAGAACTGTTGCAAAATTGCAGCAACACAGCTTTTCCATGAGAAATCACACACGTGCCACATGGAAGCTGTGGTGGGAAGTGGTAGCGAAGGTCGCTACCACGTTTATATACACGATAGAACATTTTACGATAGGAAATAATATGATCAGGAATTTAACACACCAGTAAGCAAAACAATCGAAACCAGCCCGCTAGCCAGTGTGTTTACCTTATCGATAAGCGACAATGTGCCTGTATCCAAGCACATGTCTAATTAGGGCACCATGCCTCGGAGCTGTGGACTGTGTGCAGGAGCAGAATTCACTTAGTGTGTCCCAGTGCGAGCGAGCGAGAATAGCGCGCCATTACAGCGAGCACACGGCGAGTTCATGAGCCCACGCCCAGGAAAGCGCCCAGCGAGATGAGATGAGCCTGTAACGGCCAAAAGCAGAAAAATGGCAGCCAACCCAACCGGTCTGTCCACCCGAAACCTGGACGAAGGGCCCCCCTCCACCGCTGCCAATACTAGCAACCCGAAGTGGCCCTGCCTTTCCCCCCCCGTGGGCCTCTTATCTCACCCCTATCCAAACTCCTGTATAAGCGCCCTCAGTCTCTTATCTCGTGAGCCTCGACCCTGTCTCCTGACAAATTCAGGCTACGCAATTTGACGACCTGGCTGTCCCTGCATGTATGACTCTACTTTGTATGATTCATAAATTTTCCAGAAAATATTTCGGTGCTGAACGACGGAGAAGGTGAAAAATAAAAAAAATAAAAAAAAAAAAAAGCTTAAACCTTCGGTCTTCGACAATTTCGAGTGCTGTCGATAATTTCGAATTATTTAACCCAAAGTGGCCTTCTTTTTCTCCAGTAGTATCCACCACTTTTACGCTTTTTTTGAACCCGCTCGAAAGAAAAGCATCAACCACCCACTCACAGCACAGCACAAACACAGCAGCATGTCGCGTACCACCACCCCTATCCCAGAGTCCTACGACGACACCCGTATCCTCGGCTACGACCCATTGATTCCTCCTGCGCTTCTCCAGCACGAGGTCAAGGCCTCCAAGAAGTCCTTGGACGTCACCATAAAGGGCCGTATCGAGTCCGCCGACATCATCTCCGGCAAGGACGACAGAGCGTTGGTCATCGTCGGCCCATGCTCCATCCACGACACCGACGCCGCCTTGGAGTACGCCCACAGATTGAAGAAGTTGTCCTTGGAGTTGGAAAACGACTTGGTCATCATCATGAGAGCATACTTGGAAAAGCCCAGAACCACCGTGGGCTGGAAGGGTTTGGTCAACGACCCCAACGTTGACAACACCTTCGACATCAACACCGGGTTGAGAATCGCCAGAAAGCTCTACACCGACCTCACCGGCATCACCGAGTTGCCTATCGGATCGGAAATGTTGGACACCATTTCTCCACAGTACTTCTCGGACTTGCTCTCCTTCGGTGCCATTGGTGCCAGAACCACCGAGTCTCAATTGCACAGAGAGTTGGCCTCCGGCTTAAGCTTCCCCATCGGCTTCAAGAACGGTACCGACGGTGGCTTGAGAGTCGCCTTGGACGCATGCCAGGCCGCCGCCAAGGGCCACCACTTCCTCGGCGTCACCAAGAACGGTATGGCTGCCATCACCACCACCAAGGGTAACGACCACGGTTTCGTCATCTTGAGAGGTGGTAAGAACGTGACCAACTACGACGCCAAGTCCGTTGCCTCCGCCAAGGTTGACATCGCCAAGTCCACCAACCCAAACATCAAGTTGATGGTTGACTGCTCCCACGACAACTCGCAAAAGGACTACAGAAACCAGCCAAAGGTCTTGGACTCCGTCGTTGAGCAAATCGCCGCCGGTGAAGAAACCCTCATTGGTGTCATGATCGAATCCAACATCAACGAAGGTAAGCAAGGCATGCCAGAAGCCGGCAAGGACAAGAAGTCCTTGAAGTACGGTGTCTCCATCACCGACGGTTGTGTCTCCTGGGAATCCACCGTTGAGATGTTGAACAAGTTGGCCGGTGCCGTCCAAAAGAGAAGAGAGTTGAAGAAGCAAGCCTAAGCGTGGCCCTCAACAACTGATACGAACGAACAACAAAAATATAACGGATGAAGGCAGGAAGTGCAATGAATGATCAAATAAGTACATAGTTAGAATAAAAACCAAAACGTATATTCAAAGCAAGCTTCTAGTGTAGAGAGATGGATGGTGCACGGAACGGCCTACTGGGTGCGGACGGGCCCCTGGTGTGACGCTCCGCTGGCCACTAGCGTGGGGCTGTTCCTCCCCGCAGGGGAGCCAGGCTCGACGCAGTCGCCCTCGCCGGGCAGGCGTGTAGCGTGCCGCCGGCGGGCCCACGAGCATCCTCCTGGTCCAGCTGTAGCTTCCGGTGGCCCTGCCGGGGGCACGCTGCACCGCTCCGCTCGGACCACTCCGTGGAGGCCACTAGCGTGGGGCTGTTCCTCCCGGCCCTCATCTATGCCAAATCTGGCTGAACTGTGCCTGGATCTCTTCGTTCAGCGCTCCTTCCCGCTCCAATGCGGCGAAGAACAGCGCCAACCGGGGGTTGGTCTGTGCGTAGGCGTGCAGCCTGTTGTGCGGGTTCCTAGCGCTCTTTTTGGTCGACAAGGGCGGCCTCACGCCAAACCAGTCGGAGCCAAACGGCTTGAGCGCAAACTTGAACTCCGAGCTGTTCAAGTCCTCGAAGTACGCCTCGATGTCCACGTTCAGCAGCGTTGGGTCGGGGGCGTTCCCTATGTACTGGACAGTGGCAGACGGGAACCGAAGCGCCGTCAAGTGGCTCTGGGTGAACCTCTCCCGCTTAAACTCGAACCCCACCACCGTTATCTTCTCGGGATACGCCCCCACTACCTCAAAGTATCGGCAGATCAGAAACACCACGTTTTCCATCGAGTCTCTGGCGTACTCCTCGGTGACTACTCTGTCGAACGGTGCAGTCGCGGGCTCAATGGCCCTTGCGAGCCGCAAGTAAGACTCTGACTCCGAGACGGTGCTCTCCTGCTTGGTTTGGCCGCCCGAGATCACTAGAAGGGCGGTCGGGTCGCTCTGGAGAACCTTGAAGCTCTGTGCGATGTGGTCGATGAAACACAACTGGTCGTTCCCTTCGATCTGGAAGGGCGCCAACGACCACTCGCTCCTGTCTTTTCCTAGCGTGGGGCCCTCTGTCCATACAGAGTGGCACGGCAAGATAATGAGGTGGTTCATGTCTCAATTGAGTGGAGGGAGGAGGAGGAGTATGGGGGTTTGACTCACAAGAAAAGTGTTGCAATATTTGCGATCGCGCACACCACCACTACTGGTGGTGGCAGCAGTGACAAAGCACAACACCCACTACATAGTGGCATTCTGTGTCATATTTATTTTGAATATCTACTATATACCGGTCGCCTAGCCGTTTGTACTGTCTTTGGTCTACCCCTTGGCCCCCTGGCCTGCTCTACTCTATCCTTTAAGTGTCACCTCGTGCAAATAGTGATAACACCCTACCAACGCTCTCCAGTGGCAGTAGGCTGCAATCACAACCATCACGTGGAAAATCTGGTGCGAGTGGCCCCAGATATCATACAGCCCCTCCTTCTTGTCCTTCTTGACGCCGTACTTCTCCGGGATTCTCATGGCGTACAAAACTGCGCCGCCGATGTAGAAAACACCCTCGCCCACAAGCCAGTGCGCGTTGGACCGTGCCACTGCGCCCTCGTATCCAAACTCCTTGACGGCAACACCGACCGGGAACAAGCCCGAGAGCCCGAAGATGATGAACATGAGCGACCGCAACGGTCTGTACTCTGACGTTGCAAACTTGGGGTCCAACGTGAGCACAGTGCACACACTGCCCAAGCCGAGAAACGTGGCGATGAAGATGTGCTTCCAGTAGTACTCGTCGTCGTAGAACGCAAACAACACGATCGAGATCAACGACGCGGTGATCAAGATGATGATGCCGAAATAGTCGATCTGGTTGCCGAACTTGCAGATGGGCTGCGAGTGGGACTTGACGGTGTGGAAACTGGCCGACGCTCCCATGCACACAGTCACAGCAACCGCAAACTGCGCAAAGTTGTACTTCTCCCAGCCCAAGTACGTGTCCGGGTACGTGGGGAGGTAGTGCTCGATGTAGTACAACACGGCCGCCAACACAGAGAGCGCGGGCAAGAGGTGCGTGTATATGTTGACGGTTTCGTTGTGCACGTACGTCAAGGATGCGATGCACTTCAAGTACGACCGGGTCTCCTTGACGTAGCCGGAGAGGATGTAGTGGTTGTCCCTCTGCCACTCGTCGAGCTCGTCGAAGTACGCGAGGCGGCCCTTGAGTGGTGTGCTGGCGTCTTGGTTCTGCTCGTACGACTCTACTTGGGTCATTCTGTTTCTCAAGCCAGAGGCCATGGTCGCTCTTTTATTTTTTGCGGGGGAGGATATTTCACTGGGTCCCTACGCAAACGGAAGTAATGGTCGCCTTTATATTAGGTGTATGTTGCTGGATTGCAGTGTTTCTTTGCCGCTGAGTCACTCACAGAAACGGTTTCGTGTCCAATGTGTTGGGCCGGTAGGTGTAGGAGCGTAGCGTTTATTGGGCCGGTGGGTGTATGCTTGCCCTGGCAGGATTTTATTTTTTATTTTTCGATATTTCCTTTTTGAGAGTTGCTGCAACTTTTTGAGAATTTCTGTTGGGCCATCTTCGGTGGGCGTTCGAGATGGGCACACGGCGAGTGTACACTCGTGGTGACACCAGTGGCGATTCTGGTGGCCGTTGTAGAGGGCGGGAGGTGGTGGGAAGGTTGACCTAATGGCCATTGTAGCCACTTGGGGGACAAGAAGGACCGGGAAGCACCGCAGGTCTCGCTAAAGCTCTGCTCGTTTCCAACTGCTGCGCATTTTTGCAGCTATTCGATGCCTCAATACCTTTGTGGCCAATGTGGTGCCCAAGCCACCTCCCTGGGACGCTCCGCTGGCGCCTGCCCGGCGAGGGCAACTGCGTTGGGCTTGGCTCCCTTCGGGAGGGCCGAGCGCAGCGAGCAGGGCACCACGCCAGTGGCCACCACGGAGTGGATGGGCGTGCCCCCGGCAGGGCTCCACTGATCTACGGCTGCCTCCTTACGTGCTGGTGGTCCTGCCGGCGGCACGCTACACTCCTGCCCGGTGGGGGCAACTGCGTTGGGCTTGGCTCCCTTCGGGAGGTGCCTACTTTCGCCTCTCCTGCTCTTCCGCCGCTACAGCCTCCAACTCTACAACAATCTCTCTGTCCGTGCTCTCTCTATTGTTTTATGTAAACGATGGTTCGATCTTCTCGCATATATCCAGATATTCGCCCAACTTCTTCGAAATGTCCACCTTGGTGGACGACGGCTTGTAGTGCTTCCCGTTCTTATCGATTCTCTTGTTGAAGAGCTCTCCCGTGTAGAAAATCTTCCACTGGCTCTCGGGGGCACTCATGCACCCGATGCATCTCTCAAAGTACCACTTGTTGACCGGGTTTGTCTTCCTGGACCTCCAGATCAACTCCAAGGGGCTGGTCTGGAGAACTTGCTTGAAAACAACGTCGGCTAGCCCGGGGAGGCCCTGGTTGCGCTTGGCAATGGCAAACTTGTCCAAATAAGCGATATCTGCATCGGGATCCTCCTTATCCTCCTTCTCCGCTGGCAGAGAAGACGGCTTCTCCCACGTGATGATGGCAGCCCCGTCGTAGTCTCCGATGATGATGATGCTTTTGATGGACGAGTTGATTCTCCTGAAGTACTCGTCCACCTTCAACTGCTTGCCGAAGGAGTCGTTCAACAAGTGCACCAACCTGTCCCTGTCGACCACCTTATCCCTGATAAGGTTGGCCAAGGTGAACTTGCGAGGGTACAGCAGAGAGTCGATGATGTTGACGTCCATCCCCTTCTTCAAGATGGAGGTGGACAACTGCGGCGTCAATTTCCGCGACAGCGGCAACGACGACGATATCACCGGTCTGTCGGTGAGAACGTTGTAGATGATCGGGTTCAACTGGTCGTTGTTGATGGACATGATGTACGGCGTGGTGATGATCCCCGTGGCGTCGTCGTTCCCGGACTTGGTGAAGCAGAGCTGCAAGATCTTGTTCATGGTCCTCAAGTTGTTCAAGTGGAGGTCTCTTTTCTGTGGTTCTATATGGCCGATGTAGAGCTCGCTCACTATATCGGCGTACTCTTGCGAGAGGTTAATAAATACGTGGCTGGTTTGCTGCCGTTCTATGGAGGGTATGCCCCCAAGGGGGTCGATCATGATGATCTTTTCGATGGAGAGCAACGACTTGGTCTCGAGCAACAGCGAGCACAAGGCGTACAACAAGTCGTCCGGCTCCACTATGTCGAGGAAGGTGGTCTTCGGGTTGTACACGATGGGCTGGATGATCGGTATGATGCCCTGGTACATGGGTATGAGGATCTGTTCTCTGCTGGTCATAGCGAGCCCGATGCCGCCGTTGGCTGTCTCGTCGTTCGTGCTGAGGCTGCCGTTGGTCTTGGTGAACAAGTTCCGGAGCACATTGGCCTTCAAGGTGCCGTCCACCTCGGACGTGGCCGCCCTGCTCAAGTACAGAATCACCTTGTTGGCCTGCTCGATGGTGAACAACTCCACGTTCTTGAAGTTCTCTCGGGTGTACTGCAAGTCGCCGTAGTCTAGCACGATCACGGGGGAGATCCCGAGGTTGACCAACCGCTTGAGCGTCTCGGCGACGCCGACCCACGTTCTGCTCAGGATGGAGGGCACCTTGACCTTCAAGATGGCCAACCGGAGCGGGATCTTGTTGACGCGCTGGGCCTCGTCGTCGTAGATCCCGACAAAGGGGTTCTGCTTGTTGAGGTACCTGTTGATGAAGAGCTCGCGCTGGGAGTCCCGCTGCTCCAACGACGGGGAGGATGATCCCGCGGCGAGCGGCGGCTTGCTCTTGCCGAAAGTGATGTCGGAGAAGTCGAACTGGCTCTGGTACTTCTCCAAGTAGTTCCGGGCCTCCCTCTTGGTGGTGGTGGACTTGAGAATGGACAAGATCAAGTTCCGCTTCGCATCGGTCACCAGCTCGTGCGTCTTCAAGTTGGAGATGAACTGGCGGTTCAAGTTGTGCAATTTGCTCATTGACAGGCAGGCAGTCTCGGGAGTCAATTGAGTAGCTCCAGGCGAAACCTTCTCTACGGATGCTCTTAGACTGTGGCGGGTCCTGAGTGAAGTCGGACGGGGGTCGTTGTATGCAATTCCTGATTGGCGATACTGCACGACTTTTGGTGCTATCGGGAATGTAGGGGATTCTGGAGGTGATTTTGTAGGGAAGGTTTTGTATGGCGGGATTTGTAGCGAGGGATTTATTTTTCGCTTAGGCTGGGCTGCGGTGGCAGCGCAGCAGCAGCAGCCGTTAGCACGCGCTGAAATGGCCGCTCCCGTGGACCCTACCAAGACGAAACGCTACACGCCTGCCCGGCGAGGGCGACTGCGTCGAGCCTGGCTCCCTTCGGGAGGAACAGCCCCACGCTAGTGGCCTCCACGGAGTGGCCAGCGGAGCGTCCCCCCCCCCCCCAGAGGCCGTGCCGTTGCGAGATTTTCTTGCGCTATTTACCGGCGACTCGCCCTCATTCGTCAGCTCCTACAGGCTGCCTATTGTGCTGCTGAAGTTCAGGGGTGGGTAATGGGAGGACAGGGGTGTCGGTGTTGAGGACCCGCTCGCTCTCCCTCTCCCCCCTACTCTCCTAGCCACTCACCACCTCTCTTTGCCTCGCCTCCTGCTACGTTGTATCTGCTTGTAGTACCGTTTGTATGTATTGTATTGTAGATCTGAACACCTACGTCTGTGCATTAATATGTTATACATCGTCTCGCGTCGTGTCTTCCCTCGTGGCAGCTCGCCGCCTATCTATGCTTTTCCGGTCGCTGGCGCCTCCCCCTCTAGTACTCGTCGTCGGACGCATCGCCCTCGTCCTCTCCGTCTCCGTCTCCCGCCAGCTCAGCTTGTCTTCTGTCGTCCACTGTGTCGTGTAATTGGCGCAACTTGTTCATCACTGTCAACACGTACGGCCGGAGCTCGTTGATCTCCAACATCGACAAGCCGTCCAACTGAATGTACGACTCGTTAAGATCCCGGAGACCCTTTCTGGACTTGACTAGCCGCACTTCTCTGAGGTCCTGTATTATCAGCTTCAACTTGGACGTGGGGTCAGCCAAGTCCTCCGGGGCCCGTGCGAGCAAGATCTTGGACGTCTCGAGCCAGTGCATGGGGAGCGAGCTGAATCTGAGCGGCTGCGCAAGCTCCTCCTCGTACCTGTTTTTCAAGTACGACAACGACAACCACGCAGGCGGCACGATATTGCACTTGTCCTGTGATCGGAGTATCAACGCGACCCACAAGGGTATATCCACTCTTCTCATGGCGTGCAACGCCGGTATCTTTGTTCCGATCAACTCGAGCTTGGGCAACGAGTACCGCGGGATGATGGTGATAAGCTCGTTTTCAGCCAAGAAGCTCGATTCCGCCGGCATCAAGCCGCGCTGCAAACTCTCGGGCATAGCCATTGTGGGGCGGGGGTGTTCTTTTAGGGTATTCTAGGTATATTTATTGATGGGCCTGCTAGTAATGGCTCGATAGTGGTGTAGTTGAAGCTCTCGCAACACAAATCGAAATCAAAACTTTAATTTTCATGTTACGCGTTTATTTATTTTTTTTTTTTGGTGTAGCGACTCGCTGGCTGCGAAAATGCTGCGAATTTGCAGCGAGAGCCACCGCAGCCTCTTGAAGCCTATCGTGCTGAGTGCACGCACTCTACAATGTAGGCAGACAGACTTGGTACCTGGAAGTACCCGCCGGTGCTACTACTCTGCGTCTTACTTGAAAAATGCTGTGTATTTTTTTTTTGTCTGTAGACCCGTACGGGGAAGCAACAGCCCCATGCTAGTGGCCACCACGGAGTGGCCCAGCGGGGCGTCACACACGCCTCCCGGCGAGGGCGACTGCGTCGAGCTTGGCTCCCCTACGGGGAGTAGTGCCCTTTGTCTATATAATTCCTGTTAACCATTCAAAGGTCTCCCTGAAGGTCTCCGCGCGTACATGCTCCTCTCCGTCGGCATTGCCCTTCTCCGCTGCCGTCTGCGTGAATATAACCCCCATGCAATCTATGACTTTGCCGAGCAACGCGTTGTCGTTCTCCTTCAACACCTTCTCCTCGTCGCTGTAGAGCAGGGCTCTCGCTTGCGTGGCGATCTGCTGGTTCATGATGCTCTTGTTGCGGTACAAGTTGGACCGCTGCAACAAGAAGGGGAGGATCACCACGTCTCTGAACGAGAGGAGTACGATGTTCTCTATCTCTATGTTGATGGGGTTCAAGGTCGACGAAGCAGGGATGCAGTTGGCGTAGAAGATCTCCAACGGGTGGAAAAGCGTCACCACCTGGTACCTGATTCGCTCGTTGAAGTACAGCCACATCGACACGATGTTCTCCCAGTCCCTTTTGAACCCCACGTTGCCCCGAAGGCCGCCATTGCTGTTCTTTCCGCTGGCGCCGCTGGCGCCACGTCTGTTGACCATGAGTCTGTAGTCGTCGTTGAATAAGAGCATACCCTGGGCACAGAACGTCACGATGTCTTGGTACACCTCGCGGATGAAGATGTCGTCGATCTGGCTCGTGTCTCCGGACAAGCCAGCCAAGGTGGAGAAGTTGCTGGTGCTGGCGCCTGCGCTCCCAAGCTTGCTGCTGCTTTTGTTGCTCCGCTTGCTGGAGCTGATCGGCGAGCCGCCGCTCCCCTCCCCGCTCCCGGAACCGCCTGTCACGATGGCGCCAAAGCTCCCCAACCCGCTGTGCAAATGGTCGTACAGGGCGAGGTACGAGCCGTTTAGCAACGCCTTCACGTAGCTCTCTTGTACAAAGTTCGAGAGATCCTCGAGCGTCATCCCCACGTATGCGTGCGTGCTGCCGTTGCTCAACTTGCGCTCCTTGGAGGGCATAAAAATGGGGCTCACCTTGGAGAGAAGGTACGAGAAGAGCTGGTAGTTGCGCATGCTGAATTCGAGCAAGTACCTGGCGAAGTACGAGTCTGCCTCCTCCGACGTGATGCAGAGCCCGTTGAGGGCTTCTGCTCCGAAGCCGTTGAATCCGTTCGGTATTCCTATGCTGGTGCCGTTGACGATGCTGCTGTTGCCGCTGCTGCCGCTGTGTGTGCTACTAACGCCAGCGCTAATATTGTCCAGGCTCTTCACAATCTTGGACTGGAAGTACTGGTCGGTCGGGGTCAAGAACTTCTTCTGTATGTCCCTGAGCGTTGTGTGGTCGTCCATGTTGCTGCTGCCGTTGTTGTTGTTGTTGCTTGTGAGAATGTAGCTGTTGGTGCTGCCGCTGGAGTCCACTGTGTCTGCGGAGTAGTCTGGATCCGTGAAGTTGTACACCATGGCGAACGAGATGTCGGAAATGGCCGAGTTGGAGTTGTTTGACGAGAGCCCAATGGCAGTTCTGTTGGGGTTGTGCGAGCTGGGCGCCGAGTGGACGTGGTGGTGGTGCATGTGTGGGTGGAGCGACTCCTCCATCTTCAGCATCTTGGACGATCCGCTGCCCGTGCCGGCGCTGTTGCTGTCCGCCAAGGTTATAGCAGAGTTGGTCGATGTGAAGGAGCTGGAATGCGCTCTGTGGAAGAAGCTGTGGAAGGTGGAGACCGGAGACGTCACCGAGTTCTTGCGGTTGGAGTCTCGCTTGCTCTCCTCTATCAGCTGCGACGTCAAGATCTTTTTCGGCACTCTGAGACTGTGGTGGCCCTGGGTCAGAAGCGTGAGCTCCGGCCGTCTTCCCGACGAACTGTCTGCGCCGCTGCCACCGTTGTCGTTCTTGCTGCCACCGCTGCCGCCGCCGGCCCCGCCGCTGCCTGCACCGCTGGACTTGCTGCTGCTGCTGGGGAACTTCAACTTGCTCTTGGAGAACTTGAACATCGACGACCCGGACTTTTTGTGGTCCGTGGACGTTATCGTGCTGGCGTCGCTGTATTCGTCGCTGTTATTGGTTTGGTATGTTTTGAGCGACTGGTGATCGTCTCCACCTCCGCCTGCTCCACCACTACCGCCCCCAGTGCCACTTGATTTCCCGTTGCTGCTGTTCCCGCCGCTTCTGGTGAAGAGACGCGAAAGCCCCTTGTTGGAGCTGGTGGCTACGGAATTGACCGACGACCCCACCAGTATCTGGGAGCTTCCGGTGTTCCACTTCTTGAGGGTGTTAAACCCCACGCTAGACACCTGCGCGTTCTGCGTGGGTAGTATCGACGTAGACAGTCCATTGCCCTGCGTATAGAAGGACGAAGTGTGGGACTCCATTCTACTGCTGCGTACGGTTTTACTAGACAGATTTCTACTAATGATATCACTTGATGGGTGCAGAGAAGCAAGGGCGAGCGTGTGAGGCTGAGACGGGTTTTCTTTACAGCTACATCTACGTTTCGCTCTATGCGGAAGGAAGATAGCAGGTCACGTTACCAGTCACGGGGACAAATTCCGGTCCAGTTGATGGAAAGCACGAGAAACACACACAAACCCCCTTTGCGGCCATCTATTGTTGCAAAAAAATGGAGTTCCTTCTTTCTGCTTGCTCCAGTTGCCGGTTTCACTTATTTTTAGCTACTCGCCTTGGCTGCTTTATTTTTGTTTTTCCTCAGCCAAATTGCCTCTTTCATCTTGTTTGTTCTGTCTATTTAGTGCCTTTCGGGTTATTTCAAGTCAATTTTTTCTGATGCGCCATCTGCAGTCTGTTTTGCTGCACTTCCCGATTCGGCACAAGTATCAACAAACATAAACGCTAGGGAAGCAGGATTGCAATAGCGTCAATGTTTGTTTGGGGCTGTAGAAAAAACCGGTACAAGTCCTCCGCCATCATTACGAGTTGGGTTCTTTTTCCTTTCCTTAGTTCTCTTTCTCCTCAGATAAAAGTAATAAATAATCTTTCCCATCCCTAAAAAGCTTGCTAATTGGCACTGGATCTGCTATCGAACCATACAATTTATACCCGGATCTTCAGTTTTTTCAATTGCACTTGAAAGAGATTTTCAGGAGGAAATAGAAAGCCAAAAACTACTAAAACAGGAACCAGCAAGAAACACAACCCCCCACTATGTCAAACCCGTTTGACGACCAAGGCTCGTTCGTTTCGGTGCCCGGTGCTGCCTTCACCTCGGACAGATCATCCCCCAAGAAGTTTTACCAGATCGACCTTGACGACGAAGCAGAAGGCGATGATGGCTTCAAGGGATTCCCCCTGTCCACCAGAAACGACATCACCTCCAAAAACTACAACAACAGGTCTCCAAGCGTGAGTCCTGTCAGACAATCGCCCAACATCTTTGCCAGAAGCAGAGCGCACGCCAGCTCCAACAACCTCGGCAGAGCATTGGAGCCAAAGGCTACGCCTAACCTTCAGTACACCAGCAGAGACAACAACACCGCCAACCCTAACAGCTACTCCCCCACCACCAGCCCCAGCCACATCAATCAAAGTCCGTTCCACATTGCTGGGACCCCAAGATCTCAGTTCACCTCGAGAGAGTCCCCTCAGCGTGAAAGACACCACGTGCAGCTAGTCATGTCCGATGAGTCGGACGAAGAGGAAAGTGATACCAAAAACGCTGTCGTTGTTGACGACGACGACGACGAAGAAGATGACGAAACCAACGCCATGTTGACCGAAAGAGGCTCGCCCAGAAGATCTCAGTTCGGCAAGTCCAACGGCAGCGAGAGATTCTTGGAGCCTCCTCAGCCTATCTTCTCGCCAGAAACCTTCGCCGTGGCCAACAGCGAAGCAGGCGGGAACCGCCGCTACTCTGACGAGCAGTCAACCCTCAACTACGACTACAACGACACCTACCAGAAGGCGCACGAATTGGAGGAGAAATCCATCTACTCTGAAAACACAGCATACAGCGGCGCCGTCGAGTCGTCGCAACCAGGAAGCGAGAGCGACTACTTTGGTGCCTCGATCGACGGTAACATAATGAACAACATTGCAAACGGGTACTTGCCGCCCGAAAGGAAGCCTGGTGCCCAGCCTGATGCTGGCCCCAAGAGGAAGGTGCGACTCGTGGGCAGTAGCAAGGGCAACTTGGTCTTGGAAAACCCCATCCCTGACGAATTGAAGAAGGTGTTGACCAGAACCGAATCTCCATTCGGCGAGTTCACCAATATGACCTACACTGCCTGTACCTCTCACCCAGACGAGTTCAGCAAGAGCGGCTACACGTTGAGAGCTAACAAGTACGGCAGAGAGACTGAGGTGATCATCTGTATCACCATGTATAACGAAGACGAGTACGCGTTTGCCAGAACCATGCATGGTGTGATGAAAAACATCGCCCACTTGTGCTCCAGAAACAAGTCCTCCATTTGGGGTAAGGACGGCTGGAAGAAGATCCAAGTCATCATCGTTGCGGACGGCCGTAACAAGGTCAACGAGTCTGTTCTCCAGTTGTTGACCGCGACCGGTTGCTACCAAGACAACTTGGCGAGACCATACGTCAACAACAAGAGAGTCACAGCGCATTTGTTCGAGTACACCACGCAAATCTCGATCGACGAAAACTTAAAGTTCAAGGGGGACGAAAAGTCGTTGGCTCCAGTGCAAGTGTTGTTCTGTTTGAAGGAAAAGAACCAAAAGAAGATCAACTCGCACCGTTGGTTGTTCAATGCATTCTGCCCCGTTTTGGACCCCAATGTGGTGATCTTGTTGGATGTCGGTACCAAGCCAGACAACCACGCTATCTACAACTTGTGGAAGGCGTTCGACCGTGACTCGAACGTGGCCGGTGCCGCAGGAGAAATCAAGGCCATGAAGGGTAAGGGCTGGAGAAACTTGATCAACCCGTTGGTTGCGTCGCAGAATTTCGAGTACAAAATGTCAAACATTTTGGACAAGCCCTTGGAATCCTTGTTTGGATACATTTCCGTCTTGCCCGGTGCCTTGTCTGCCTACAGATACATTGCACTCAAGAACCATCCAGACGGTACGGGTCCCTTGGCCGCGTACTTCAAGGGTGAAGACTTGTTGTGCCAGGACTCTGAGGACACCAAGAAGAAGGCAAACTCCAAGACAAACTTCTTCGAGGCCAATATGTACTTGGCAGAAGACAGAGTGTTATGTTGGGAGTTGGTGGCCAAGAAGAACGAGAACTGGGTCTTGAAGTTTGTGAAGCTGGCCACTGGTGAGACAGATGTGCCAGACTCGGTTCCCGAGTTCCTCTCGCAGAGAAGAAGATGGATCAACGGTGCCTTCTTTGCCGCATTGTACTCGTTGCGTAACGGGCAAAGAATCTGGGCCACCGACCACTCGTACCTCAGAAAGTTCTTCTTGCAGGTGGAATTCTTCTACCAGTTCATTTCGTTGGTTTTCTCCTTCTTTTCCTTGAGTAACTTCTACTTGACCTTCTACTTCTTGACCGGTTCCTTGATCAACAACAAGGACTTGGGCAGAGGAGGGTTCTGGATCTTCACCATTTTCAACTATGTTTGTGTTTGTACGTTGGCGTCGTTGTTTATTGTATCCATTGGTAACAGACCACAGGCGTCGAGGAACGTGTTCAAAGCGCTAATCTTGTTGCTTACCGTGTGTGCTCTTTACGCCTTGATTGTTGGGTTTTACTTTGTGATCAACTCCATTGAGCTGTTCTCGCACGGGAATGACTCGTCGTCATACGTCTTTGTGAGTATCGTTGTGTCGTTGCTTTCCACTTATGGATTGTACGGGTTGATGTCGTTCTTGTACATGGACCCATGGCACATGTTCACCTGCTCGGCGCAGTACTTCTTGATGATTCCATCGTACACGTGTACTTTGCAGATCTTTGCCTTCTGTAACACGCACGATGTCTCGTGGGGTACCAAGGGAGACAACAACCCGCAGGAAGACAGGGCAAACAGATACGTCATCGAGCAGGGCGCCAACGGTGAGTTTGAAGCGCTCGTCACGGACATCAACGTTGACGAGTTGTACTTGGAAACGTTGTACAACATCAGGGCCAAGCGTTCGAACAGAAAGATTGCGCAGCCGCAGGCCCCCACCATGGAAATGGACGGGGAGGACTACGCCAAGGACGTCCGTACCAAGGTGGTGTTGACCTGGATGTTATCGAACTTGGTGTTCGTCTTGACCATGATGCAAGTGTACACTGCGGGACAAACCAAGAGCAACAAGTACTTGGCGTTCATCTTGTGGGCAGTGGCCATTTTGGCTCTTTTCAGAGCCGTGGGGTCCATTGGGTACCTCTTGCAGCAAAGTACCAGATTCTTTGTCGAGGCTAAGAGCAAGTGGAGCCACAAGAGACAGGGCTACGCCACCACCAACGCCAATACCTTGAATTAGCACAAAGGCAGAGAAAGAGAGAGAGAGACAAGAGAGAATATAGAGTAGCGGTGATAAGAAAGAAGGTGTGACTGATACAAAGTATCGTTCTTCAATCAGAAAATTGAAGTAATTTAAGCATATATACCCCCCCCATAATAAACCTAACCACTTTTGTTACTACAAACTGAAATTTCCGTATCCGTAATTTTTCGCAACCGTAGGAAAATCATACAATTAGTAAGGCCATCGAGTGCAAACGATAGCGATGGCACGAAAGGAGTTGGGTCTGTGTGTTCTGAAATTTTGTTGAAAGTGCTTTTGCCACCTTGACAGCCGATCCGTGACCCCCATAACCTTCTTTCCAGGGACCTCTAGCAACTGGATTTTCCAGATTTTTCAGCCGTAGGGCTATATGTGACACCCGTGCACCCGTACAGTTTAAGCTAGCATCGTGTTTTTCCCACGATCTTGCTTGAATTTTTCGGGTTACGAGTGTGGTGAGATGCTAGGCAGGCAGATTCAAAGATGTGCAAGAAAGCTTCTCTAGTCACAGAGATTCCTCTTGCTTTTTGCTTACTAAACAACTTTTTTTTATCTAATAAGACTCCTCACTCTTGTTACATAGAAGTTATCCACGAAAACACAACATGGTTGCATTAAAGAGAAAGGAATCGCCATCGCCCTCCGCTAACGGAAACAAGACCGCAAACGGTTCCACAGCAACCACCACCAACGGCACAAAGAGGGCCAAGAAGTCCTCCAGTGCCACCTCGTCCTTCATCCTCCATTCATACTCCAAATTACCGGACATCAACACCGCCCCTGCCACAAAGACCACCCCCTTGGATGTCTTTGTGTGGGGGACCGGCTCTATGTGTGAGCTTGGATTGGGCCCCGACGCAAAGACCAAGGAAGTCAAAAGACCCAGACTCAACCCATTCTTGACCAAGGAGAAGCTCGGCGGTGCGAGCATCGTCGACATTGCCGTCGGAGGCATGCACACCTTGGTGTTGGACTCCAAGAACAGAGTCTGGTCGTGGGGTGGTAACGACAGTGGTGTGCTCGGCAGAGACACGTCCAAGGTTGCTGAAAAGTTGAAGGATGCCGACGCAGACGACTCTTCTGACGACGAGGACGGAGACTTGAACGAAGCAGAGTCCACGCCTGGTTTGGTCGAGAACCTCCCTCCTTCCAGTGAGGGCCACAAGATCATCCAATTGGCTGCCACCGACAACCTCAGTGCCGTCTTGTACGACAACGGGGATGTGTACGCCTGGGGGTGTTTCCGTTGCAACGAGGGGTTGTTGGGATTCTTGAGAGACGAAATCAAGTTGCAAAAGACGCCCTTGAAGATCAAGCAATTCGCCAACATTGTTCAATTGGCCGCGGGCAAGGACCACTTGTTGGCGCTCGACAGCAAGGGGATCGTGTTCGCCTGGGGGAACGGGCAGCAGTTCCAGTTGGGCCGTCGTATCATGGAAAGACACCGTTTCAGATCCTTGGAGCCCCAGCAGTTTGGCTTATACAACATCAAGTACATCGCCAGTGGAGATTTCCACTGCTTCGCCGTGGACCACAACGACAGAGTGTACGCCTGGGGATTGAACCAGTTTGGCCAGTGCGCTTTCACAGACAGCGACGGTAACTTGGAAGACGGATCCTTGATCACAAAGCCCACTATCATCACCGCTCTCTCTGACAAGGACATTGTCTCGATTGAGGCTGGCGAGCACCACACCTTGGCCTTGACCAAGTCCGGAGACGTTTACGCATGGGGCAGATACGACATGAAGGAGGTTGGCATCCCCAAGGACAAGCTCCCCGAGTCCACTTTCAAGGACGCCCACGGCAACGCCAGATCCATCCCGGTCCCCACCAAGTTGCAATTTGGCAAGAAGGAGTCATCCGGCGTCAAGTGCAAGGAGATTGCCTGTGGATCGCACCACTCCTTTGCTGTCACCACGGACGGGTTCATCTACGCATGGGGTTTTGCCGACACCTACGCTCCAGGCTTGGGTCCAATTGACGAGGATGTCGAAAAGCCCACCAGAATCGTCAACACTGCCACCAAGTCCCATGACATCAAGCTCATTGGCGCCGGCGGACAGTTTTCCGTCGCTGGAGGTGTCAAGATCACCGACGAGGACGAGGCAGAAGATAGAATTGAAAAGTACGAAGAGATTGACGAGTAATTGTGCCAATTACCTTGTCTGTATTATAAAAAGGAAAAGAAAGAGAGCTAAGGAACTCATTGACGAACATTTTAGCAACGGAAAACGCTAGCACGCACAGACCTAAAAAAAAACCATTAGACTATAAAATAGCAAATAAGCACCATATATTGAAAGGGCACGATGTAGATATTGGCTCGTAAAGGGCAGCGCTTCGCTAGTGGCTCTATCCCGCCGCTCCAGCCAAACTTACCTGATCATGGGTAGCTCTATTCGCGGGTGGCCACCTTCCCGCTAGGCGCCCGCCTACCCGGCGAGGGCGACTGCGTCGAGCTCGGCTCCCTTCGGGAGGAACAGCCCCACGCTAGTGGCCTCCACGGAGTGGCCAGCGGAGCGTCGCCAGGGATATGTACGGATGGCCATGCCAGGGCGCACGATTGAAATCAGTGGTCCCTACGGAGTGGTCCCTACGGAGTGGCCCCCAGTGGAGCGGAGCAGTGCGTCATCTGTGGTTCCACCGCGAACATGCCCCACCCTATTAGCAGTTTTCATGCCTATATTTCTAATTAACAGATTTTAAACCCGAAAGCTCGCAAGAAATGACTTCGTGGCCAAGTTGGTTTAAGGCGTAAGACTGTTACTAGCTAATTGTTATCTTGAGATCGTGAGTTCGACCCTCACCGAGGTCGTTTTGTTTTTTTGCATCAACAATACTCTATGGCTAGACATGAGGTTGGCGAGTTCTGCAAAATTTTTGTACGGAAAGAGGGCATTGGAAAGGGAACATGTTAAGGGGCTACGTTTTGGCCAAGTGTGAGCCAAAGTTAGCTCTGAATTCCTCTTTTTTACTTGGTTGTACTCTTTTTCATCTCGTTGATATTAGCATTACAAGGTAGCACACTATTTTTTGCGAACATTCTGTAAAACCTGGAGAAAATACCAGACACCAACAATTCCAAACGTGAGGTGGGCGATCTAGACTTGCTTTTTCACTAGTATTTAGTCTCTTGATAGCCAAAGCCTCGAACCACAAAAGCTTCAACTTCCACAATCTGTATACTCAGTGTGCTGTTTGCTCCCGCCTGGTGCCCAGCTGCAGAGTTGCAACCTTTTTTTTTGTGAGCACTCGAATTTCGCAGAAATTTTGATTTTCTACCAACTTCGAATTTTGATTTCCAATTCAAGATCCTTCAAAAATTTAAATCACACACCTTTCTCCACCACACTAAGGAACGAATACAAACCTCTATTGCACATAAATCAAATCAGACCGGTAGTATAGGATGTATAGCGCAGTAGCTCAGCACGGTATGAATGCTGTGAATGCATCGAAAAACCAGGGACAGATACCTCTTGGTGGAGGTAGCGGCGGTAATACAGCTTCCAGCGCTTCAGCAACAGCCCCACCACCTAATCAGCAACAACAACAGCAACAGCAACAGCAGCAACAACAGCAGCAGCAACAGCCAAAGAATAAAGCTCTCAACGACGAGCAGATCTACCAGTGGACGTCCGAGCTTGTCAGCGGTGTTAACCGTGAGCGTGCCTTGTTGGAGTTGGGTAAGAAAAGAGAGCAGTACGACGACTTGGCATTGGTGTTATGGAACTCGTTTGGGGTCATGACGGTCTTGTTGGAGGAGATTGTTTCCGTTTACCCATTCTTACACCCTCAAATCTTGACTGCGTCCGTTTCCAACCGGGTATGTAATGCGCTTGCCTTGTTACAGTGTGTTGCCTCCAACGCGCAAACTAGAGGGTTGTTCCTCAACGCCAACTTGCCCTTATACTTGTATCCATTCTTGTCTACCAACTCCAGACAGAGATCGTTTGAGTATCTCCGTTTGACCAGTTTGGGTGTGATTGGTGCCTTGGTGAAGAACGACACGCCAGAAGTAATCAACTTTTTGCTCACCACGGAAATAGTCCCGTTGTGCCTCAACATCATGGAAATTTCATCCGAGTTGTCCAAGACTGTCGCCATCTTCATCCTTCAAAAGATCCTCTTGGACGACCAAGGGTTGTCTTATGTCTGCACTACATACGAGAGGTTCCACACTGTTTCGTCCGTGTTAGCTAAAATGATAGAACAATTGAGCGCAAACACAACCAACCCACAACTGGGCCTGGGTCAAGCTGGCCAACAAAACCAATCTGGCCAGGGCCAGGGCCAAGGTCAGGGCCAACAGCCTGGCCAGCCAGCACAAACTCCACATTCCAACAGTTCCAGCCGTCTCTTGAAGCACGTTGTTCGTTGTTACATGAGATTGTCGGACAACTTGGAGGCCAGAAAGGCTTTGGCCAACATTTTGCCCGAACCACTTAGAGACGGCACGTTTTCTTTCATTTTACAGGATGATGCTGCCACCAAGAGATGTTTAGCTCAGTTATTGTCCAACATTAGCGAGCAGTAGAGTTAAAGGGAGAAAACAATAGACTAACGAAGTTGGTGTGCCCGCTTGCTGCTAATTGGGCCAAACTAAAACAGATACAAAAAGAAAAGAAAAAAAAAAAATAGTTACGATTTGAAGAAACAGGCATGTCCAGCATATAGACAAACTAAAACAAGATGGATGTTGGTCTAAACGAAATTGCCTGCAATAGAATAATGTGAACCAACACATGGAATAGATGAACTGTACGAATTGGTGGTGGTGAACGAAAGTGAGATAGATCTGGTGTGCATATACGTGTGTATGAAAAAGGTGTATAAGTAAATGTATAATAGATAGAACTTGGATATGAAGAGACTATCCTGAGAGACGGCCTGAAAATATTGCCTGCAAATAAAACAGCTCTATGTGAATCGTGCAGTGCGACCATTCTACGAAGCGAATCCAGGCACCACGGCGACTGCAAATCAACAAAGTGTGGTAGTGGCCGGTGGGTGGTGGTGTGACTTCTTAGCGCTTAGAGTGCTGAAGCAACCGAGGAGATGCCTACACCTTCGCTCGCCGAGCCTATATGTATGCACTCTTTTAATTTTCAACAGCTTTGGCCCAATCGGTGCGCAAATACCTGTGGCTAGCCCATCCTTAGCGGCAAAAACACCTTCTAGACTAGGAATTCTCCACCCAGACACCCGCGCTGGAGCACTGCAGCTCTGTTATCTATCACAATTCAAGCTTCGTACACTATGGAGGTCGAAGAAAAAATATTCCTATTTGGGCGGCTTTTAACGCTTTCTTGTATAGACGTCTTAGTTTTTTTTTCTTGATAGTGGCCTTCGCTAGGTTTTTCATTTTTTTTATTTTTAGCAAACTGATTTTGGTTTCACTCTCTCTTTTTTACCAGTCTTGTTACCGGAAAAGATTCATTGTGTATATCTGTATGATAGAACCTTGAACTTTGTAACTTGAATAGAATTGGATATGCCTGACCATTCATTTCGTGAGTCCAATCTCAAGAGGAGAGCGTCCATAGTGTATGGGTCTGTTGGTAAGGGAGGTCTTTTCCTCCCTTCAGACTTCATCAATAAGGTCCCCACCATTGATAATGCCGACGATGAGGAAGAGGACAGTGCTGTGGAGAACGAAGAACCCACCGAGTACGCTCCGTTGCTTCTGTCTCTGCACGCTGCGTCCCTGGTTAGTGGCGCCGCCTACGAGGCAACCAAGATGCGCCGTCACTCCTCTATCCGCCAGGAAATATTGGAGCAAGAGAGAGAGCTCCTCGAAGATAACAAAATCAAAGTCCAGCACCAACAAAACAGAAACGAGGATGAGGAGGTGGACGAGACCTTCGAGGAGGCCGTCAAATCCAACAAATTGGAGACCAATGGCTACATTGAGTTCAAGACGTTGGTGAGATCTTCCATCCCGCTTGTGGTCACCTTTTTGTTGCAAAACTCGCTTTCGACCGTCTCCGTCTTCACAGTGGGCCACTTGGGTGCCACCGAATTGGCTGCCGTCTCCATGGGTGCCATGACGGCCAACATCAGCGGGTACGCCACCATCCAAGGTATCGCCACCGCATTGGACACCTTGTGTCCGCAAGCTTTTGGAGCTAAGAAGTACCATTTGGTTGGTATCTACTTGCAAAAGTGTATTGCATTGATTATGACAATCATGTTCCCCATCTTGATCATTTGGTTATTCTTTGGCTACAGATTGATCACTTTAATTCTTCCTGATAAGGACACCGCCAAATTGGCCGCGGTATACTTGCAGTATATCGCACCTGGTATCCCAGCCTACATTCTCTTTGAGTGTGGAAAAAGATTCTTGCAAGCACAGGGTGTCTACCACATCTCCACCTACGTTTTGTTGTTTGCAGCCCCATGTAACGCTATCATGAACTGGGTGATGGTTAAGCACTTTGGCTACCTTGGTGCCCCCGTTGCCGTAGCTATCAACTACTGGTTGATGGCACTTGGTTTATTCTTGGGCACTGTGTACGGGATCAAAGCTGAAGACACCCCAACCGGATTGCACCCATTGAAGTGCTGGGGTGGGTTCAGTATCAAGCACTCCTTCAAGGCTTGGGATAAGTTAGCCTACTTGGCCATCCCGGGTTTGATCATGTTGGAGGCTGAATTCTTAGCCTTCGAGATTTTGACATTGTTTGCCTCTTACTTGGGAACAATTTCATTGGCTGCACAGTCCATTGGTACCACTATGGCTTCCTTGACTTATCAAGTTCCATTTGCCATTGGTATCGCATCATCCACCCGTATTGCCAACTTCTTGGGCGCAGGCATGGCCTCCTCGGCCAAGAAGTCTACCCAAGTAGCATTATCGTTTGGCTTGGTGGTGTCTATCTTAAATTTCCTTGCATTATACATTTTCCAAACTGAGATCGCTCAGTTGTTCACCAACGATGAGAGGGTTATCAAGAAGGTTGAGGGAGTGATGTGGCTCATTGCATTAATGCAGGTTTCAGATGCAGTAAATGCAAACTCTGCTGGTTGCTTGAGAGGTCAAGGTCAAACCAAGATTGGTGGTATTGTGAATCTTTTCTCCTACTACGTCGTTGGTTTACCATTGTCAGTTTACCTTTCCTTCTACAATCCTACCTTCAAGGGTAGTTTACATGGTTTATGGATTGGTAGTACGGTTGCATTGACCATTATTGGTGTTGTTCAAAGTTACTTTTCCTTATTTGCTGACTTTGACAAATTGTGTGATGATGCTCGTAAGAGAACATCTGAAGGTGAAAATTCATCTATGGCATAAAGGGATGACAAAAAAAAAATATAAAATAAGTATACTCCTTATTGTATTCATAAGTAATGAAATGTAATATAGTTCCTATGAGAAACACACCTCCGCAAGTAATGGCATGTAGCGTAGGTTTTGAAAAAAAAATGTGTCTTTATTCATTCTAAATATAAGTATACATAAATATTAAACAGATAGCCAGCTTCTTTAAAAGGCATCGATCATGGTGGCTTCCTTCGTTGGTGCTTGACTTGTGACTCTTGCATTTCCAGCAAGCAATTCTCTTCTTATTTCAGGGCCAATTCCAGAGTGGAATCTTTGTCTGACAGTCTCCAATAAGAAATCTCTTTGATCATCGGTAATATCATTCTTGTAACGTTGAGCAAATGCTAAGAAAGCCTTGTGCCAAACAACAGGTAAGGGTGGTAATTTCTCTTCGGCATCATCGACCATGGACGAAGAACCTTGCTGCTCAACTCTTCTGAATCTCATAAAGTAGAAGACCAACTCGTCCAAGGTTTGGTATGGTAATGCATATTTCTTTTCGATTAAGACTCTGATGAAGACAGTGGTGGCAGGGCTGAAGTCTCTTTGGAGTAATTGTGTTAATGCGACGGATGAATGTAAAACTGGGACTGAGACCTTGGCCAACACAGAGGCAGCAATGGTGGCTTCTCTGACAGAGCAGTATCCGTCAACCAATGGTAATAAGAATCCCTTGAAAAATGCAGCTGGTTTATATAATGATTTCTTTAATGCTCTGTAAAGATGGTAGTTTAAGGAGTGATCTTCAGATTCTTCGATACAAGTTCTGAATCTTTCGAGCAACACTTGTTCCACGAACTTTTGGGCTTCTGGAGCTTGCAAGTTAGATACAAACAACTTTGTGGCTTCATAAACTGCGTGAGGGGTCCAAGCTTCTGGGTTGGTGACGTAAAGAACATCCTCCCAGTTTCTTAAGGTTGGCAAGACCTTGAATAATTTAGGTAACTTACCGTGTGTGTATGTGGCTAAGATTTGACCAATCTTTTCGTAGGCTGCAATCACCTTAGGTGGGAGTAAGACTGCATCCACAGGCTTTTGAGTAAGTTCTGATGCTCCCAGAGCCTTATGTTCTTCCTTTTCTTGAATCTTGGCCATGATCTTGTCTGCCAAGTTGAACGAGCCGCCGCCGAGTCCGTTGCCTCCACCGCCAGTAGACTGTAAGTATTTTTCGAACATTTCTGCATCTCTGTCATCCACTTCGTATTCTTCGTCCTCTTCATACTCCTCAACTTCGTACTCGGAGTATTCTTCCTCATCATCGTCCTCCTCTTCCTCTTCATCGGAGCTATCCTTTGACTTGAATGATGCAAACGCATTGCCAGACTCTCCGGTTGCAATATTTTCCTCTTCATCAACTTCATTCTGTTGTTCCTTTGCAAGCTGCAAAATCTTTCTAGATGTTATAGCATCCAAATATCCTTCCTCTTCATGCTGTTGCTTCTTCTTTGATTGAGTGGCTCTTGGTGCAGAACGAAGGTTACCACCTTGTTCAGATATATCCTTATATAAGGGGTTATGACGTTGTTTACCCTTACTTTCACTGACAGAGATTTTACCCATGCTTGAATACGTATATCTTAATTAGTGTTGGAGGAACTGTGGCCTTGTTTAATAGTAATCACTCTTTGTAAAATCTTGTGATGAGTTTAAAGATTCAAGATGAGATGTGCCATACTGTATGCAAAAAAAAAAAAAAAAAAAAAAAAACTGAAAAAAAAAATCGAACCCGGTGTAAGGATGTGCTGCAACCATAAGCTACATGCATTATTTCTGATACCTATTTATTAATTCCTATGTTCTCATATAACTTGTACTTATCTATAATTTATCCTATATTGCTATCTCAATTGCACTGTTAAATGCTTCTCTTTCTCTTTCTCTTTAATTCTTTTTTTTTTTTTTGGTTTTTCTTCTTTGCTTCTCATGTTAACTCTTGGTAGTCTATTCTAACAAATAATTGAGAGTATATCAACTCCTCACCCAAGAGATCGTTGATCGGCAAATACCTATACCCCTTCTTAAGATCAGCTAGCCGTGCAACAACTATTCCAATAGGAGTGATTTCATCTGCAAATTCTGAGTTTATGAGAAATCTAATGAAAATAAGGTCGTATGGAGCGGTCACTATACCGCTAAATTTCTGTTTCCATATTGGATTGAAACCATTTTCATTTGCTGTGGTAGTACGCTTTATCGAATTACTTCCCCATTTTATTTCACTAGCACCGATAATCTCAAAACTCACAAATGGACTTATCAAGGTATCCTTTGGCTTTGGTAGCTGATGTGCGCTTATGATCTCAATGCAGAACAGAATCTTGATTTCAGGTGACGTAAATGGAGATCTCATTGATTTTAAAAGTGGTTTCCGAAGTTGCATAGGTTTGATCACGTATCCGGTTTTGTTCACACCTTCAAACATCGCTTCATTCAACTGCTGGCCAAGATCATATGTTTGCCAATTAGTGGCAACCATTTGAACACCATGCGACCAATACTGTAACGGAATAAAGTTAGATGAGGTTAGTCTGATCTTGGATGGATAAACTCTCATGAAATATCTTCTATTGTGCTTATCCACTTGGCCCCTTTTGACCTCATCTTTGAACATTGAATTCAATGACTTTTCACTTATGGAAAAGCAGTGATTGAAAGTTTTCGATTCTGGAAGTGAAAAGTTCCTGAATTTCAACCCTTGAATATACACTCCCAAATCACTCAATTCTTCGGCAATTTTACTCTTGCCTTTGTCCTTAGATTTCCGCCTAATACTGAATGAACTGCTGCGTTTTCTGCTACCTGCTGAGGGCGAACTCGAAGTCGTGGCTGCAAGCGGCATGTTGTCTTCAGAGAAAGAAGTTGTAGTGGATGTCGCAGAGTAGTATTTACCACTATCCGAAACCATTAATTTAGAAGACTCACTAGTCCGTTTCACCTTGAGTAGAATCTTATGCTTCAATTGATTTGGGGATGGTAAACCAAACCAATCGCCCCCAAGTGGGGCCAAGACTAACATGTCTCCTAGTATTTCTTTCAAGCTTACTATCATTTTGTGCTGGTTCTCAATTGTACAGTGGACTTCAAGAGATATGATAACTGGGTACGGTGAAGTCATGAATGCATACCTTTTAATTGTCTTGAGCACATTCAGAAAGGATATGTTGGTGGTGAATGTCCTTCCATGGCTCACAATCGGCTCACTGTTTACACTCTCTTGTTCATAGTTTCTCTGGATATCATCTCCACTGTCTGATCTGTGCAAACTGGCATTGGCTGGTGGGCCATCCCAGACATCGATTTCAACGCACCTGCAACCTCTTTGCAACGCCTTAATATACCCTTCAATAGAACTGTCGCCTGCGATCTGTCTCCCTAGAAGGTATGTATTATGAGACGAACATATGAAGTACTCATTTAACGGTTTATCGAAATACGAGTCTGTCGATTCATCATGTTTCTTTTCATCAATAAAGTTCGAGCTGTTGTTATATTTAGACAGTAAAAAGTTGTTAAAGTGTTCTGGTGTTATGTAGTCAAACTTTGAGCCACAAAATGTGTTGAAAATTTTCATGATTTGGTCATCAGTGTACTTTTCTAATTGAACAGTTTTAATAAATCTCCTAAATATGGAATAGGTCATGACTTTGGAATCAGTCCCACAAATTTCGCCATATATCTCCAATATATCCTCTCTATGTTTTAGTATTGATACAAACCGTTTAAAATGCTCAAAGTCTAACGTCGAATCGTTTGGTGCTACCTGATTGAATACCCTTCTCAAATAATTTGAGCTCACATTGATGTTGAGTCTCTTCGAGTACTTCAAAATATCGTAAAATGAAAGAAACTGCTTTATTTGTTTCCCTCCTTCAAGGATCATGCTTCGCCTGACGTCATCAAGGCCCTCGATATCTATGAAGAAGTTTTGAGCGAACTCGTCTCTCAATCTCTTGAGATCTAGTAACACTGTGGATAATCTCTTGAAATCATGATCGGAATCTGCTATGACATGTAGTGTTTTCAACTTTTTCTTTTTCGAATTGTAGTAGAAGAGGGTGAACCAGGTGTTTTCATACTCTTTCGATATATGGAGCTCTTCTCTATAGTTATTTGCATCCTCTTGGTAAAGAATCCTCTTCATGTCATCGATGGAAATTTCTCTCTGATACTTCTTTTTGCTCGACACGCTATCCTTCGGGGTGAGTAGTCTTTGCAATTGGGTGGACGGGTTGGCATTGGCAGATGTAGCTATAGACCAAGATAGTGTGAAGTTGTCCGGGTCGATCTTCAAAAGAATTCTCTTTTTAGACTTGTGGGACACCTTCAATAAGGGAATGCCGTCTTTGAGAAAGATAGGTGGGATCTTGACGCGATGGACATCTTCATCATCCGTGGCGGTGCTACCGCCCAGACTCTTGTTTGGTTTCGAGGCTGTTGCTGTAATTGTAGTGGTTGTGATGGCAGTGGTGGCACCATTGTTTGGCTCATGGCATACGGTTTCTGAGGTGATTGCGCTCAGCGCCACAGGGACTGAATCTTCACTCTTGCCAATAGAGAGGAATCTCTTAAGTAAGTTCTTGCTCGTACTTTCGCCATTGGCACCCTTGGAGTCATTGGCACGCAAATTGCTGAACAAGGTGGGTAAATCGGACTGAATTGGCGAAGAGTTGGACCGGCTGATGTTACTTGGAGATGGTGTGGACGTTGGTGAGTTCGAATTGGTGGGTGATAGCAGCGGAGTATCACCTATTCTCAGTAGGTCCGTTCCGTTGGTACTATTGTTCATAGCATAACACGAGTAGAAAACCGCCGGTATTGAAAAGGATTGACTAAAGTATCTCGTAGGATGATACGGTGGGTTGCTCGAGAGCCAGTTTTGCTGAAAACCTTGGTAGGGAGCGTTCAAGTTAACAATTTCCTGAGAGGATGTAATTCACGCTCTATAAATATTTTTATTATGCACTATTACGTTTTTCGATGCTTGGAGAATCTAGCGCGCGTAAAATTAATGAATCTGGCATCCACATGATATTTAGTTGACGTCTATTTTCTATCTACCCTTGTTACTATTTACCTAATCTTTCTCCTCCACTTCCACCCACCTTGCTTTCACAAATTGACAGTTTCCTCCAATCTAACGTCCATCTTGGCGGAACTTTGCAAGTGTCTCTTCACTTGGTTGACGGTGAACTCATTGCGGTGGAAGAGACCAGCACCCAATGCAGCATCAACCCCACAGTCCAACTTGAACACTTCCTCGAAATGTGCTGGATTTCCAGCTCCTGAACTGGCAATCACAGGAATCGAGACACTTGATTTCACTTGTCTCAATAACTCCAAGTTGTACCCCTTGTTTGAACCATCGTGATCAATCGAGTTTAATAAGATCTCTCCTGCTCCCAAATTCTCGCATGCAACACAAAGCTCTAACGCGCCTAGCTCGTGGGTCTTTCTTCCACCTTGTGAGGTGACCTGGTAGTAGCAATACTTTTCACCGTTTGGACCGTACTTGGCAGGATCCACTATTTCGATGCATTGCATCTTCGTCTCTGTGCTAGGGTCTGCGATGTACTTTCTCTTTGGGTCCACGGATATAACAACAGCTTGGTTTCCAAAAGTAGCAGAAATGGTCTCTATCGAGGACTTTCCGTCTCCCTTTTGGCCATTGGCGTAGTACTTCTCGGCAATGTTCACAGCATCGGAGCCAATACTGACTTTGTCGGCACCAGATCTGAAGTATAAATCTGCAATTTTGACAGCAGGAACTACTTCCTTGGAGACTGGGTCTTCCATATCCTTGATACCACCACCGACTGTCAAGGGCACGAAAATCGTCTCTGCGGCCTTGCTGAGAACCTGAAGCATAGGCAAGTCCTTCAAGGGCGAGTTTCTGAATGATGTGATGTTCAAGAAGGTCACTTCGTCCGCACCTTGACGGTAGTATCTTGTTGCTAATTCAACTGGTTTTCCCAAGTTTCTAACATTTCCAGCCGAGCCTCCTGCTTCTCCCTCGGTGCTTGTTTCTCTGACATTGTACTGATCTCCCTTGGTCACCACCAAATCCCCGTCATCGTTGGTTCTGACATCCAAACAGGCAATGATACGTCTGGTCAAGCCACCCAAGGTCTTTTCAACTTCATCTCTGCTTAAACCATCTTGCACATCGCTAGCCTTCACTTCACTGTACTTGGTACCTTCCAAGAAGTGTTTCAACACTCTCAATCCAGCGACTCCAGACTTCTCAGGGTGAAACTGCGTTGCAAAAAAGTTCTTGTATGCGACGGCTGCAAGGAACTTTTCAGATCCGTAATCGGCGAATGCAAAATCCCAGCCCAACTTTGAGTATTGCTCAACCTTGCTTTCGATCTCCTTATTCTTCAAGATAGCTGCATAGGAGTGAACGAAGTAGTATTTGTTGGAAAGGTTGATCCCGTAGAGAGACTGCGATGCAGGAAGCAAGTCGTCGCCTTTCTTAATTTCACTTACAGAGTTCCAACCAATGTGAGGCACTGACTTGACCACTTTTTGCTCCTTGAAGATTGGGTCGTTCTTATCGAACTTGAACAAACTTAAGTCAAGGTAGCCCAAACCCTTCACACCGCTGGAACACTCTTCACTGTCTCTGAAAAGCGATTGCAATCCCACACAGATCCCCATAAGCGATCTTCCGCTCTCTATGTATGATCTGATAGGCTCCACAAGTTCTCTATCGTGTAATTGCTTCACGAAATGAGCATAGTTTCCGACTCCAGGGAATAAAAGTCTTTCGATCTGTGCATCGTGTTTCTTGAACTCTTCAGCATTGGTAATGAACTGGATATCATAACCGCCAATGTGCTTGATAGCGTTGGAAAGTGATTGAAGATTTCCACTTTTCACGTCAATGATATAAACCGTTGGCATGGCTCGAAGTATGTTTATGTTTGGTAGGGTTTTACTTAATCAGATTGTAAAAGAAAAGATTCAAGACCCTGGAACTTACTTTATCTTTCCTACTGAGAATCCTCTCCAAACGCACGCTCAGAGCGTTGAAAAATTACGACTCGGATATGACTCAATGCAAAAAACTGAGATTAACATCAAACCGTTGTGTACAGGCACCCGCGATATCGGCTGCATTTTTCTCAGCCGTTCATTTGACCTTGTTAACAACCGCCCCTGATTACAATAATTTTGCGTTGGTTCAGATACTAAAATTATCCTTTATTATCGTTATTATTAATGTGGTTACTTCTAACATCCCAAAAAAAGAGCTTCGACTACTTCATTATTAAAAAAACGCTCTATACTATCCAAGTGGACCGGAGCACCCTACTTTTTCTCGGCGGTTATCATAATAAAGTAATGAATTCCAGCTCCTTGTTCTTTGTATTCTTCTCCATTTTCAACTGTGCATGCTTCCATACGGCCGTCCATTTCTAACAACCTCATCAAGCTGCATTTCAAAATATACATGTTAACATCATTTGCAGAGTTTAAAAGGACAAATCCGTACTTGACGTTGCTGTCGCCGAAAATAAGTCCCAATTCTTTCAAAACTTCTTCGATCAAATTTGGGAAAACAGTGTACTTATTCATGGCCCGAAGAAAGTCCGTATTCCACTGTAATGGAGATCCAGAACGAATACCATTATTCGCAATGAAAGAATTCAAATCATCAGTACCAAACTGGCAAGTTGAAAACTCAAGTGCTCCTCCCTTTCTTAAGATTCTATGGAACTCCCTAATGATTGTCTTATAATTAGAAAGGGTGAACTGAAGCGAAATATCTCTGCAATGAACGTAGTCGAATGTTTCATCTGGAATTGTTGAAAGTGACTTGTTATAGAACTGGAAATTTCTTGGCTTGTGCAAAAACTTACCTCTTTCATTAAGGTCACTAGTGGAGCTTGATGACTGGTTTGGTGCTCTGTAAACACCTTCAACCTTCTCTTGCAATCTCACCAACTTTTCAGGTGTGTACTCTTTATAGTTTGCAAAATCATTCTTGAAATCTATTTTCTTGAAGTACTCTTCGTATATCTTTTCTTCAGACACATGGAACAGAGATGCATAATTAGTATGGTTTTTTTCATGATGCTCATAGTACTTGTCCATGTCATTAACTAATTCCGGGTCTTCTGAATAGCTACTCATTTCATAAACGTTGACAAAGGGGGTCAATACGGCCATATACCACGACATTAAAGAACTGTAGAATGCATTGTAGTTCAACACCTTTACCAGTCTAAACTTCTTCGAAGGATTTGATACTAGCGAGGTTGGCGATGAGTTGTTGTCGTTTTGCTTCATTTCATTAGTGCTATCACAGTATGCCTTGAAAAGCATCTCTAAACCTCTACGCTCAAAAACGTGGTTTGTTCCACTCAATTTGCTCAAAATTTGTATGAGGTACTTTTCCAAAAGGATGAATTCGAAAGAAATTTTAGTTATGGATTGTACAATAAATTCGGTGCTGTTGACAGCAAACGATGCAACTCCATCTTCACCTAGTTCTTCCTTACGGAGAGCGTATAGTCTCTCCTGTATTTCTTGAAATAAATCTTTATAGTAGTAGTGGTTTCTGATCTCATCAGTGAGCTGCTCTGAGGGAACTTGGTTCATTGGAGGTAAATTAATCAAGTATCTCATATAATTGGCAAAGTTCACTTGCACAAGTTCTTCGTGTGTCACTATTTCACTTGTGTTTGGAACACTTCTCAGTCTTTTTCTGATGAGTTCTCGCAAAAAGCTTCTTGACTTGAAAGATGCCCTGATCAAACGTGATTCAAAAAGTCTTATATCGTCCTGCAAAGCATTTCTATTTTCATTTTCAAAGTTGTTATTCAAAGGAAGAATTCTTCTTATGAATCTTACCAAGGAATTGTAACGAACGCTTGCAAAAATGATTGGGTCGGAAATGTGAAAGGTTCGAATATTTTCAAGCAAATTTTGATATCTAAGAGCTTGGAACTCCGGTTTGTATATGTATTCGTGCATCAGCTCTGTGCTATTCAAAATTTCGAGATTCACAACCGGTACGAAAGGTCTTACGGCCAATATAGTAGAACTGTTGGAATGGGTATTAGTGTAGCTCACATTACGTGGGGAGGATTTGGCAGGCGACGGCACCTGCTGCGAGTGAGAAGGTGAAAATTGTGACTCAGTGTAGGATGGTTTGAAAATTGGAGGTTGCTGAGTTTTGGGAGAAGTTGTTCCTGAGCCTGTTACGTCAAACAATCTCTTGTTCGACAGACCTGTGGAATCAAGTCTCTCTAAATTGTTGTTGCCCATAAACGTGCTCGACATCTTCCGCGAGAACCTTGTACCTGACAAGGCTGACGTCTCACCTATGGAATGATGCCTTCCACTGGTCGATAACTTGGAATGAGAAGATGAAAATGAACCTCCAAGATGCTTGTGGGGATTAGGATTGGACTTGGTGGAGGGCGCGATGGAAGAGGCAAGGGAATTGTTCCTGGTATTGTAGTAGGAAGAGTTTGCCGACGGCTCACTGATCGAAAACGTATGGCTTACTGGCGACAGTGGCCCACCACTGACCGATCCCCCTTCATTATGTCGGCTTGCGAGGTTCAGGAGCAGCTGCTTGAGCTCCTCCGCGTTGACGGCATTCCCCTTTGAGCCTATGCTTTCCAAAGAGTTTAGCCTGTGAGTAGAGGGGGAACCATCTCCTATCGTTCCCATGGAGCTGGCATTGCTTTTCTTGTGACCAGAGGCGGTATCGCTGATACTACTGCTTCTACGTGCGGACGATGCCGAGGTAGTGGACGAAGACGACGAGTCGTTTCCCCCCTCTTCGTGGGTGCCTAGCTTTGAGCTTCGCTTCTTCTTCTTCTTTTTGGAGTCCTTTTCCTTTTTCATCTTCTGCTGTGTCTGATAAGACATAGAAGGTACGATATAGAAACTCATGGTGTCATATAAAGTGAAGGGTTCAGCAAGGTATTGTGTGTGTGGGTATTTCTATTATGCTGCTTTGCTTCTCCGCTTCTGTGCTTCTGTGAGGTGCGTCCGTACGGTGATTGGCTGTCGTCTTTTGTTGGATCAATTGTATCTTTAATGAACGGAATGCAGTCACAGTTTCGGTTATTCGGGACTACTCCGAATCGGTATGTCACTAGAGAGATGGTGTGTCAAGTTAGCGAGCAGAATGCAAAATGCGAATAAGTTTGCCGGTTATTGTTTCTGCTCCTCTATTTTGATTTTTTATCTACCCTGAGGTAATTTTTTTTTCTTAGGGTCCTCTTTCTCTTTACTATGTGTCACGTGAAGATCTGAAATTTTTGTATGATAAGCTGTTAGCGAAACATATCATTCATTTTTCTCTTTCGTAAAAAATGCACACAAATTTTCCAGAGTGCGCCGCTATCCCCCAATCAATATATTTGCTTATGTAAGGAGTTGGTCTCAGAATTTCAATCTTTTTTTTTTTTTCGTCTTGAGAGCATTTAGCGCAGCGCGTGAGTTTCCGCGGTAAGATACGATTCGTATCTTGTCTTGTTGCATAAGATAACCCGTCCTACCAGCTATTCCAGAGAGATCCCAGGCACCAATCTATGCGCTGTTTGCAACCTCTCTGGAGCCTTTCAGCTCAATTCGACGCTCCAATCACTCTAAAGAGAGATCCTTTTTCACCTCCATGTTTTTCCTCCTCTTGGGTTGTATTTGTTTTTTTTCATATTTGTACATTTGAGGCTTTCATTGACCAGTTGCCCACAATGAAAAAAAAACTCCTCCCTTCAGCCTAGTACCATAACCAATTCTCCAAAATGCTGCGTCTGATCTGCTCAACTTATACGCAGTGGTGACGGAAACCCGCTGGAGAAAAAAAACAAAAACAAACAGCACAAGATATCAGATGATGCAGGTTGCACTCAGATCCATACCATGTAAACACGACTGTTCAAGATTCTCACCATAGATCCATTCTGCTTTTTGATCCACTTGCTGGAGTGGAGGGAATGAGGAGACAGTTTTACCACTCTGCCAAGATTTTGCTTGAATGTGGGAATTAGCACCGATCTATTTTAGGTTTCGAGCTACTGAAGGGCAGAGGCTCCAAATCAAAAACAATGCAAAAATGTATGCTGACTGTAGTGCGACTGCCAGCTAAACTCTGCAGTAATCAACAATTTTAGTGACAAGCTTCCGCTACCCAAAAAAAAAGTTTATGGTCGTAAATGCCTATTATCTACTGCTAGGGGTGAAATATTTTTTTTGCATCAGGCGTTTCAATATGAAAATCAGCAGCGCAACGGCTGGCCACAGGCACAGGAAAATAAAAGGAAATGGTGAGCGCTCTGAAGGACAAGCCTTGCCACAAAAGGGCCTCCCCCCCTCCCTCCACCGCCAGAAAAGTGGACGTTTGGCTGTCAGAGGATCTCATCAATTGTTAGCGCCCGCGCTTTACTCCGAATATTTTCTCTCCCAACAATAACACGTTAGTGTTGGAAAATTCCACACAATAACGCGTTCCTAATTTCTTTCGTTTATCATGTTCCACTGCGCAGACTATCGCGTAAATCGGAGGGGGGATATTATTAACATCCAGCATTGAAGTAGCAAATTTGCGCCTTATTTTTCAGCGCTTTTACTTTTTTTTTTTTTTTTCTTATTTTTTTTTTTTTTGTCCTTTGTTATTCATGATTAGGCCAGAGTACTTTATTTATATTTAGCGCCTATACATTTAGTCTAAATTTTTGTATTACTTGCTTTTTTTTTCTTTTCCAACGCTCTTTCTGCCCCATCACAAAGTCGTATTGTTTCTAAGTATAGAAGGTGTATCGCAAGCAGTGTGAGCATCCACCAAATATACGCAGCAGCAGCAGCAGCAATCAAGATCCAATTTCGCCCCAGCAGAAACCCAAGAGCTCATCACCCTCAATAAAGGCACATACCAGGATTTCCACTCCACCAAATAAACAGATCATTGTTGCCATTCGTTTTTCTTCATCCACACAGACATTAAAGAGCTTCTAGGATCATCTAATACTGATATTTATTCGAAAGACCTGCCACCATGATGCTCTACAACCACAGGGTGAACCCTAAGCAAATTGCTATAGGAGCAACTCTTGCTGTGATAATAATACTCGCGTACTTGAGAACGGGCTCTTCGTCGCACGCTGTGCCGATTTCAGCTACAGCCGTACCTAAATCCTACGATGGCAAGGTCAAATTATCGCCCCTTCATGCCTTCTGGAACACCACAATAGACTTGATGTACAAGTACGAACCAAAGTTCACAGTGCTGGCTCCCATCCACATAGTGGACCGTCTGGAGTCCATACCGGGCATCAGGACAAAGGAAGCCTTATTGTCGAGATCAAGGATCAATGACGATGTCATCAAGGAATTGAAGATAAAGCACGCTGGTATGGCTGCAAACTTGCCCAAATCATTGCCCTATGAAAGTGGCACTAGTGGTATCATCTTCATCGGAGGTGGGAAATTCTCCTGGCTCTCCTTCGTCTCCTTGCAAGCGTTGAGAGATACTGGCTCCAAATTGCCCGTTGAGATCATCATGCCTTCCTACGCCGACTACGAGGAGGAAATCGAATTCTGTAACGTGGTCTTGCCCAGGTTGAATGCTGCGTGCGTGGTCATTCCAGACGTTATGGGTCCAGGCGCCATGACCAGACAAGCTTCTCATAGCAAGTTTCAAAACTACCAATTCAAATCTCTTGCCTTGATGGTCTCATCGTTTCAAAACGTGCTTTTGTTAGATTCCGACAACATCCCATTGGCAAACCCAGACTCACTTTTCGAAAGCAACGTTTACCAGCAACACGGAATGGTCACCTGGCCAGACTACTGGGAAAGAACAACGTCTCCCATTTTCTATGACATTGCAGGAATCAAGGTGGATGAAACCAAAAGAGTGAGATACAATGCCTACCCAATCTCCTCAGAAAGGAGAAAGGCCCCTGCAGATACATTTGGCGGTGAAGACCCAGAGAACGCAGTGCCTTATCACGACTTTCAAGGAGCCATGGCCAATCCATCCACTGAATCAGGACAGTTTTTGATCAACAAGAGTACTCACAGTAGAACGTTATTGCTTTCCATGTATTACAACTTATACGGACCAAAATTATACTATAAATTGTTATCCTTGGGAGAACCCGGTGAAGGTGACAAAGACACTTTTGTTGCCGCAGCTCACGTATTAAATGAGCCATACTATCAAGTGCAAACTAAGGTTCGTGCTGAAGGATTCCATGCTGATCAATTCCATGGTGTTGCTATGATGCACAGAGACCCCATTCAGGATTTCGCCGAGTACCAGAAGTACATCAGGCCGAGCCAATACAAATCAAAGCCAGAAAAGGAACAAATTGAGTTGCTCAAACAACTCGACGACAAATACTTCCTGGCAAATAATAAAATCCCATACTACTTTATGCATTGCAACTTCCCAAAACTCGATCCATTGGTCTTGATGGATCATAATGTATTATATGACGAGACTTTGAACAGATTGAAGTACAGGATGTATAGTGATTTCCTGTATGTTCTTGAGACCAAACAGAACGGAGAGGTTGGCAAAAAGAGTGATTTTGAATTACAGCAGTGGTTGAACATACATGAGACTTTGTGCATTCAAAGAACCTATTTCCGCCACTTTAAGGATTCGGATGAAGACAAAATTTGCCGTTTCGTCTCTAACCAAGTAACTTGGCTCAAAAGTAATAAGAAAGAAATCAGTTAATATGATTAACTTTAAGTAAAAAAGCGCTAATAATAATAACCTTAATAAACAACTATAATGCAACCAGTACACATTAAAAAAATATTTTCTGCTCTACCAAACTACATTGACTATTTAGTTTACTCTTACATGCCAAAGTTTAAAGTCTTTGACACACCTGTTGGCATTACTTCTTATCGTAAAAGTAACCTTAAAATCAAGAGAAAATATACAAGAAGAATGGTCTGGTTGGGCATAAAAAGATTTAAAGCATTGATTTGGATGGGTCGCTCAAATATGCGGCTGAAATTTTCTGAGCCCCATGCTTAAAATACAGGTGAAAAATTCCATTTCCCGAAAGAGACGATAATGCTCGTATCTTTTGCGAGTGCTAAAGACATTGCTGGCCCAGGGCTACCAGCACTTGGAGCAGAACAAAGGGAGGGTCACTCTTACAGCAAGGTCCAACATCTAGGACGGCACAGAGGAGTATCCAGAACGAAACGCTGCGGCAAATCAACACTGTGTGCTGTAGTGCTGCCCACTGCATATTTCAAAACGCCCATACAAGACATCACCAGGAAAAGCCGAATTGGGAAATACTCCCCTCAGGTACACAAGTCTAATGAGAGACAATTAAGGTCAAAATCGTGCAGTAGAATATGAAATAGCCACTCTAAATCGTGCAGCTTGATTTTGTCTTCGATAGGGTAAAAATAGTTTATCATGCACGGCAGTATGGAGTATCCCTGCTAAAAAGCAAAATTGCAGTTTATCTGTGGGACGGACAACTAAATTAGGGAAGGTAGGCCAGGCGCATATCGCCAGAGGGATGTAGAATATACAGGGGCTTCAAAACAGTCCATTCGCACATACTTATAAATAGCATTTTTCTTAGCCTGGGGGACCCATACTTACCCCAAACAGAAGCCGATTTCCCTAGCATGGGTAATAGTTGCCGTGTATTGTCCACCGATATTATCTAGCGTTCAAAAGGTACTTGAGTCTCAGAATCTTTTTAGTAATGCGTAGAAAAATAGCATGATCTCTAGACTCGGATATTAAACTAGATTAGCGCCAGGAAAGGCGTGGAACATTAATCATCGTTATACCCGAAATTCAGCGAATAAGAACCTATTTAAGCGTCCTCTAGAGTCACACAAGGTTATCCTTAATCACGCAAAACCTGATATGATTTCCATATTCGAAGTTCTTGGCTTTTCTTATTTAGCTGTGTCTGCGCTCTCGAGAAGTGTACGTCATACATTAGGTACCAATAAGCCACACTCAACTCTGAATATTGAGAAAACGAGAAACTTTGTATGCATGCTCAAGCACTAATTATTGTGTCGATGAAGGAAATAAAAAGAAAGAGAAAATAACAAATGCAACACCGCGCGGCTGATGCTGCACAATCCCTTTCTCAACAAGCACTAAACTTCAAAACGTAGATGCCCCGTTGTAAATAAAGCTTAAATCTCAACATAAATATGGCTTGAACTCCTTCTACTTTCTCCCTCTGATGTTTTCTTCAGGAATTCATATCTTTACATACTACATCACAGAAATGCATTTACCAGTGGAACACTTGGAAGAGTTCGCGAACGAACTCGTCAAAAAGTATTACTATGATGACTACTACGACGACGATTATTATTCTCCATGGTACGTTTATGGAAGATGGGTTGTTACCGGGGTGTTGATTTTCGTCTTTTTCCTTTGCTTATTGATATTTTTCATCATTCGTCGTAGAAGGGCTAGAAGAGCGCTCCAAGCCTCAAACATTGACTACTATCAGCCACATCCAGGGTACGGCCCACCGGGTCCACAAGGTCCACCTCCCGGCATGTATTACGGCCCTCAACCTGGGTACGAACCTAAGGCGCCCGTTAATGTACACACCGATGAGGTCCATGGCCCCGACCCTGCTCACTACAAGCCAGTATACTAGAATTGCTAATGACCAGGCAATTAACACATTGAGTTCAGTTATACAGGTACACGTTCTCTTGTTTTGCCCCTTGCTTCTCACATCTCTCTTGAAAGCGTGCTTCTGAAACATCCACTCAGATTTCCCCCATATTTTTAGGTGCTCAGTATGAAATACACATATATACTATAGAGGCGACAAAAGGTGTAGCCCCCAGCACTTGGGTAGTGTCCTTCTCGCATGCACTCGGCTAATCAAACTTTAGCTTTTTTGTTGTGAAGTTGCAAACCTAAGTTTCTAAGTCTTTTCGTGTACTCTAGCTCTAATTAGACTACCGTAGGTTCGTATATTGCATTTCTCGTAAATTAATATTATTCGTAAAAGCTTATTGTTGTGGACCCTAATTTCAGACTGGAATGGTCCCAGTCATGTGATAAAAAGGGAGCAGTATGGAGGTTTGTTCTGCGGGGTGGCTTAATAACAGGGATTAGGTTTAGAGTGAACCGTTTGGGATCAATCTATAAATAACTAGTATATGAAAGGTTGAGATGAGATAAGCCTGAAGAGTGCAACTCGCCTGAACTCTTCGGGTGGCTACTCTTTGTCAATGGATATAAATAGACGCCATGATTATGGACCCTTCGCCGGTCATTAGTGAGTGGCCCGTGGCTATCAGTAACTGTCGCAGTCTGGTGATTTATAGCTGATTCGAAGATTCCTGGGGTTTGTGGTGTCTGTTTGTGTGACATGGTTTAACGCGTTGTAAGTATTCCAGAACTTTGCCTTGGGCTTGCCTTGGTCTACATTAAGTCAGATCTACAAAGAGTGCTCAATATTAAATCTCTGTATTATATCGTCAGCAAAAGAAAATGTATAACCTTATACGCTTTCCTTTGTGTAAGTCTTAACTGGTTGTTTCTCACTGGTAACGCCATCGATGACATGAGAATCATGATAAATAATGTCAGCCTCATCAATGTTACTCTTTGGACCAACGTAAAATTTATATGCGAAGGAGAAGAAACCAATTCCAGCAAGGAGCATTGGGCCCCAGTAACATAATACTGTCCAGTTCATTTCATCTAATGTCAAGTCTGCACCGCGGACGTATGGGAAACATAAAATTGGAATCATGACTGCAACGAATGCACAAGACACTATTCCGACAGGCGTTGACCACTTGCCCAAGCTCCAAGGACCTCTTTGGAATCCTCTTGCGTAGGTGAGTTTGAGTAAGGTAGGCATAGTGAAGGAAACGAAACCAGCAATACCACCAACCGAGAAAATAGCACCGATTGCTACATCACCAGCAAAGAGCAATAATAAGAACAATTGTCCAAGGAACATGTTAATCCAGACAGCGTTCACTGGAGTTTGGGTGACTGGGTTGACCTTCTTCCAAAGGAACGATGCTGGGAATAAACCATCTCTAGAGTAAGCGTAAGTGACACGAGAGGCAGCTAACATACATGAACAACCCATGAAGAAGGCTGAAATGATGGTCAAAGAAGTAGCGAGGTTGACAAGTTTTGGGTCTAAAATTTGAATCAAATACGATACAAAAGGTTGACCCAAACCTTGAACGTCATTGGCAATAGCATCAAGGTCGTACAAAGTATAAGAAATGGCCAACATGAAGAGGAATCCAATAAGACCACCGCAGGTTGCAGTTAAGACAATTGCCTTTGGAGCAGCCACAGCAGCGTTGGAACATTCTTCAGCCAAGTGGAATGGAGAGTCATAACCAGACATAGCCCAGATAACACCTAAGAATGATTGTAACATGGCAATACCAGTTGGCCAATCTGTTTGATTGTCCAAACTCCAAGCTACGGAATTGGAGTTGAATTTGGTAGCACCAGGGTTAAGCTTATCTCTCTTGTTACCGGCTAAAATGATAACGAAAACGATAGCCAAAAAGATCATGTTGAACGCGGTACTCATAGTGTTGAACCATGCTAACCACTTGGTTGGACCAGATGAAATGATAGCATGACAGATCTGGATACCCAATGTAAGAGCGTAGGTCTCGCCATTACTTGGTGTGTAACCGTCCGTTGAGTTGTATGCCTTCAATGCTAAGATCATGCAA